>CM066739.1:13241558-13960308 GCA_033961575.1 Aselliscus stoliczkanus
TTCTTCAATCATTCCCCTTGTCCCCTAGCCAGATTTTTGTTCTTGGAGGTTTTAAATCAAATTCCATTCATCATACTGAAAATACTTCAGTAGGTATCTCTAACTTATAAGGCTTTTTCCCCTAGCATAACCTCCATAACATGATTACATGTGTCAAAATTAATAATTTGTTAATACGTACAGTCCATTTTTAAATTTTCCAGATTATCTAAAAAATGCCATTTCTCAACGAATTTGTCAGAATTAAGATCTAAGCAAATTCCATATTTTGTATTTGGTAGATACGTCTCTTAAGATTCTTTTAATGTGTAACAGTTTCCCCACCTCCCTTTTCTTATGCCATTTATTTGTTGAAGATGTTCTTGATGTTTTTTAAACAATGTGCTTGTTTTTTTTTTCTAATACCTTGTTCTATGGGATATATATTTAAGTAATATTTTTTCTAAAAAAAAATGATTATCTTTCTGAGTTTTAGTTATCTGAAAATGTCTTTTCCCCTTATACATGAATAGCTATCTAGTTTGGAGGCAGAAAAGTCTGAGACTGTGTGTGTGTGTGTGTGTGTGTGTGTGTGTGTGTGTGTGTGTGTTTAAATGCTTATAGGATTATTTTCTTTCATTATAGTTGGAAATTAAAGACTGAACAAAGATAACTGGGTCAAGGTTGGCAGTTGTCTTGTAGGTATGCATTCATTTTAAGACAAGCATTACAAATTGAGTACAGCACTCTTTCCATTGAATGCAAATGAAGCCTCACATTCCTTTCTCTTTTTTCTTTTTTAAGCTTTTTATTGGGGAATTGGAACAGTGTTGGGGAATTGTGGAAGGGGACTAGCCAAGTTGTTGTTCTTCAGTCTTCATTGTGGAGGGCGCCAGTCACCATCTGGCTTCCCATCTCCACCTCGTGGCCTCTAAGCTCAAGATGCTGTGTTCACTCTTAGTTGCGGGTAGGCGTAGCCACCATCCCATGTGGGAGTTGAACCAGCAGCCTTGTTAAGAGCACACGCTCTATTCACTGAGCCATCCGGGGGGCAGCCCAGCTCAAGGTGCCAAGTTCAGTCTTGCGGGTGGGCATAGCCCTCCATTGAACAGGCAATCTTGTTGTTATACCCCGAGCCATGCTGCCACCTGTTGGTAGCTCGGCAACAGCTCAGTTCGGGCTCAGCATCACTGGCCCATGTGGGAATTGAACTGGCGGCCCTGTTGCTCAGACCTCATGCTCTTAAGCCAACTCTTAACCAACTGAGCCACTCGGCCAGCCCCCTCACATTCCTTTTTTTAAAAAATTAAAATAAAACTCGCCCATCCGCCCCATCCCCCCAAAAAAAACCCGACCTTTTTATCTTTCTGGAATAGCTTTTTTGTTTTTTAAATATTTTATTAAGGAATTGGGGGAGGGGAACAGCGTTGTGGAATCGGGGAATGGGGACAGACAACTTGCTGTCTTTTTGTTCTTCAGTCTAGTTGTGGAGGACGTTGCTTCACTGGCCCATGTTGGTATCGTCATTGCGCTCTTCCCAGATGAGGCAGATCGGTTGCCGGCCTCTGGATGGTCTCTCACTGCGGCTATTGGCAGCTCACGCTGGCTGCCAACCGCTCACACTGCCTGCCGGCCACTCACTGTAGCCTATTGCCACTCACTGCAGCCTACACCGTTGCCAGGGCTCACACAGCCCAGCTCCAGGTGGAGCTGTTGTTAGCTGTAGAGGGCAGTGTCACTGGCCCTCATATGTGAGATCCGAACCGGGGCTGCTGGCGTCTCAAACCAGCACTTAACCAATGCACCACTCGGCTGGCCCTGGAATAGCTTTTAAAGATTAAGGATTCTATCTTTACATTTCTTTGCCTTTTTTTTTTTCATTGTTTTCATCTTTTTTATTGTGTTGTTGAAGCAGCTCAAGCAAGCCATCTGTTTCACTAATTCAGTTTTCTTTTGTATTTAACTGCTGTCTACTGCCTTACCTGTAATTTTTCCTGCCTCATATGACTGCCTAATTGAGATTGAAAGGCAATTTATTATGGTTGGCTTTTTGTTTTATTTTTTTTACTTTTTTATTCAGGTTCAACCTTCATAAAGTAATGTGAACTACTGTTTTAAGTAGAGGCACAGTTAGGTTTTTTTCCCATATAGATAACCCAGTTGATCAAACACTATTCAAAGATCAGTTTACCCACTGAATTGCCGTGGTGCCTTCTCATAAGTTAGATGATTATAAATGCTTAGGTCTGTTTCTAGACATTTATCTGCCCTTGGGCTATTAATGTTGAATATTAATTTAAAAGTTGCCAAACTTTTCGCAGTGACTCTCTCAGAGAAACAGCTACTTATTCCTTAGATTGGATTATGTTGAATTGTAATACCTTTTCATATGTTAGATGATGTTTTTTCATCTTTTTTGGAGCAGTCATACTTGCCCATATTGAGAGCTTAGATATGTGTCTTGTTAATATTTTAATATTTTCAGGTGCAGGGGGCTGGCCGAGTGGCGCGGTAGTTAAGAGCTGGCTTGGGAGGCCAACGGCCCCGGTTCGGATTCCACATATGAGGGCCAGTGACACTGTCCTCTAAAAAAAATACAATAATAAAATAAAATAAAATAAGCATTGGGTTTTTAGGGCCAGCCGACTGGCTCAGTTGGTAAAGAGCCTCTCTCAAGAGTGCAAGCTGAGGGGCCGGCCGAGTGGCGCGGTGGTTAAGCGCTGGCCTGGGAAGCCAGCGGCCCCGGTTCAGGTCCCACATATGAGGGCCAGTGACACTGCCCTCAAAAAAAAAAAAAAAAAATGTTAAAAAAAGAGTGCGAGCTGAGCTCTGAACAACAGCAGTTCGATGCCCAGCCCGAGCTCAGTTGGCACTGAGCTGCCAACAGGTAGCAGGATGGCTAAGCTAAAAAAAAAAAAAAAAAATTTTTTTTTAAAAAAAGATTTTCAGGTGCAGATAAAGGGACAAAAGAAACATCTGATTTGCACTGTTGGTGTTAAACTCTCCTAGAGGAGTGGAAAGGAAACGAGAGCTAGAGATAGTCATCGCAAGCAGTCAAGCCCTCTGTTTGCTGGAGTAGACCAGGTTTCTGAATATTCTTATTCTGAAGTGCTTGCCTCTTTTAGAATCCAGCCTCAGCTTTATCTTCTTCTACCAACACCAATTGTAAGCCAGCAACTGCTGAGTTTCTTCTGATGCCCCTGGTGGGATCCGGTTGTACCCTTCTAAGTGTTCCACAACCCCCTTTGGCTCTTGTCCTAGTTGCTCCAACCGCATTAGTGGGGTACTGCTGCTAAGGTCTCATCTACATATTTATCAGGCAGACAAAGGATTGAACATGAGTTGTCCCTTTCCTCATTCCAGTCCCATCTGCAGTTTGTCTTGCAGAAAATTCCTCATAGTTTCTGGTATGTGATTGCCTAGTACTGGTATATGCTTTCTTTATTTTTTTTTTCCCCATTCATTTCAGTGGAAAACTGGATGGGTGGACAGAATAGCTAGAAGCATATAATTAAAGCCATTCTAATTACAAGTCAGTGATAGTTTTGTTTGTTTTTTAAGATTTTATTGGGGAGGGCCGGCCGAGTGGCGCATTGGTTAAGAGCTGGTTTTGGGATGCCAGCGGCCCTGGTTCGGATCCCACATATGAGGGCCAGTGACACTGCCCTCTACAGCTAACAACAGCTCCACCTGGAGCTGGGCTGCGAGCCCCTGCGATGGTAAAGGCTGCAGCCCCTGCTGCAGTGGGCTGCCATAGGCTACAGTGAGCGGCCGGCAGCCAGCATGAGCGGCTCCAGCGTGAGCTGACAATAGCCGCGGTGAGCGACCATCCAGAGGCCAGTGAGCGATCTGCCTCATCCGGGAAGAGCGCAATGACGATACCAACATGGGCCAGTGAAGCAACGTCCTCCACAACTAGACTGAAGAACAAAAAGACAGCAACTTGTCTATTCCTCTTCCCCGATTACCCAATGCTGTTCCCCTTTCCCAATTCCCCAATAAAATCTTTAAAAAAAAAAAAAAAAGATTTTATTGGGGAATTGGAGGAGGGGAACAGCATTGGGGAACTGAGGAAGGGGAACAGACAAGTTGCTGTCCTTTTGTTCTTCAGTCTAGTTGTGGAGGACATTGCTTCACTAGCCCATGTTGGTATTATCATTGCGCTCTTCTTGGGTGAGGCAAATCCGTCACCTGCCTCTGGGTGGCGGCTCACAGCGGCTCTTGGCAGCTCTACACCAGCTGCCAGCCGCTCACTGTAGCCTATGGCAGCCCAGTGCAGCAGGGGCTGCAGCTATGCCGTCCTGGGGACTCTGAGCAACCCAGCTCCAGGTCGAGCTGTTGTTCATCATCTTACCTGTAGGGGGCAGTGTCATTGGCCCTCATATGTGGGATCTGAACCCGGGTCGCTAGCGTCCCAAGCCAGCTCTTAACCAACGCACCACTCAGCCGGTCCCCAGTGATAGTTTTTAAAAAATGAGTGTCTAGCCTTCCAAGTTGACTATTTTGATGGCCATTGTTCATTTTAATAAACACCTTATTAAGGTAAGCATTGTTCTTAAAATGTGTTTGCATGGATTTACATGTGTTCGACTTGTTACTTCATAACAAGTAGCTCTGCTATTCTCCTGTAAACTCAAGAAGGAGCAATCAGTGTTCATGAAATTACTCCTCAAGTCTTTCTGTGCTGGCTCTCAACTCTGCAGCTTGGTATCTTACCCCCTCCCCAACCACAGCAGCCTAAATATGAGTAGAACCGTAGCCCAAAGGCCCATTAAGCTGCACCGAGAAAGATAAGACAAGGAAAGATATCCAGAATGGGGTGGGAATATTGTTTTGAAACTCATGAGTTCAGATGATCTTTCTGTATGCCTTTATTTGATAAAAAGGCCACAGGACTCTCTTGCCACTGGGTTTAGGGATGACCCTGGGATTAGGGATGACTCAGAGTTTTATGCTCTTGTTGAACCAGAGTCATTTCCCAAGCCAGTTTGTTGAAGACTCAGCTGGTAACAGGGACCATTTTTTTGTAACTCCAGTGCTGATTATAATTCTCAGGAATTTAAGTAGTAAATAGGGGTACACATTTAGATGTTTGGAGTTCATTACACCTGACTTTTTTTGTTTTGCTTTTTAATGTAGCTAAAGTATGTATATGTACTAAGTTTTATTCTTTACTCTCTAATGGAGAAAACAGACTTTTTTTAAATTTTTACATTGTAATTCAAATACAAGAACTTGGAACAGACCCTCAAGTTATATTTTTTGAACAGGAAAGTAGTAATGGGAAATTGAACTAGGAAGACCTTAAGCTTCAAATGTAAAGATACCTTCTTTCTCCAAGAATTAGGCCTAATCAGGGTTCAGACCCTCTAATACAGAGTGGGAGGGGATAAATGACAGCTAAAGACCTTGGCATTTCTATAAGAAATTTAAATAACAGGCAGACATATAGAGATTTGTAAATATGTACTTGGTGCCAGCTAAACCACAGAGAAGATACTGCATTTGTGGTCCAGGGAAGTTAAATATTTGTGGTCAACTTAAAATTCAACATAAAACTCTCAGTCTGTGATGGAAACTACCCAGAAACTGAATGGAGGCCATGCAAGCTGCCTAACCTCTCCAAGGCCCCTCTCCTCTCACCCTGCTGGGCTAGAAGAGTCTGTCCTCCTTGCTTCCTGCTGCATAGCTGGCAAGCCCTTCTAGGAGAGAAAGGACTCCCTGGCACTCTGGTTACCTGCTCAAGAAGCCCTCTGTAAGGCCTTCTTCTTTATGGCTCACTCCTTCACGTCTGATCAAATGGCACTTTATCCAGGAGCCTTTCCCTGCCCCACTGTATATACAATAGGAACTCTCCACACCCTGTTATTCTCTGTCCTTCTTACCCTACTTTATTTTTTTTATAGCACTTCCCACTACTTGTCCTGTATTTATTTGCTTATTTATTTCTCAATCTCACAAAAATGTTAAGCTCCATGACAGCAGGAACATTGTTTTATTGATTGCTGCATTTGAGTGCCTTAAATAAGGCCTGCCAGACATAGCAGGTGCTTAATAAATATTTTTCGAATGAATTCAGGGGAATACCTTAAAATGTTTTCAGGAGTACAATCTAGGAAGCAAAAGAGTTCCACCCTGCCTTGGAATACAGTAGTTACACGGTAGAGCCTCAGACTGTGAGATCAGCCTAAAACGCCTCAAATACCTTACTTTCTGTCCTGTGGTAGCTGCATATGGTCCCTGAGAGGGAAACTGGCACTTGTAGGTGGTACCTAAGCCTTCTGATGCACAAGGTGCTTCTTTAGATAACACCTAGCTTAACAGAGCCATGAAATTAACAGTCTAATTTTCACAGTAAAAAAAAATGTTGCAGTGTTCGTTTCTTGGCCTTCAAATTTGTTGCAGACCCCCAGGTGCCAGAGCTCTGTCTGGGCATCATGCAGACGGGCTCAGATGTAGCTTTTCACCTTCTTTTTTGATACTTAAATGCAAATGCAGACCCTCTTGCCCAGCTTTTTGTCATTTGAGACCCTTCCTGATTGAGGGGGGTCTGTTGTTGCTGAGACTCCCGGTCTTGACCGATAAACTGGGATTTTCTCCTCTCTGCGTTTCCTGTGAGGCCTTTGCTAGCTCTTCCTATCCTCCCAACACAGAGCAACTTTGTTGCAATAAACACATTAGGTTTTCTGGATCTGTTCCAGAACCTTATTGTTGATGACTTTTAGCATTTGGTATGAGATGTGGGTCACAAACCATGTTGATCTCTGAGCTACTCTGTCAAGCTTTAAAAACTTGCAAGTGTATCACCATGTATATAAATATGTTTATAAAAGGTCTAGGAGAACCCATAATTAACCCTATATGACCGTATATGCATCAAGATCTCTGAAGGACACACCAGAGGCTGGCAGCAAGGCTGGGGAACAGTGGTCCTAGAAACCAGGCGTTGGAAGATTTTGTTTTAAAAATTCACCCGCGCGTGTGTGTAACATGTGCTCTGTGTTTACACTACACATTACTAAGCAGCTTCAGTTTGGCCTAGGCTTGATGCCGAGGTGCCACCATATCTTCAGTGCCTCCCAGAAGAGATGCTGTCACTTGAACTTTTCTGCTTTGTCAGCAGCAAGAGTGGCTTTGGCCTAAATAACAATTTAGCGTCAGCTTTAAGCTCTGCATTGTCAATTTAAAAAAAAAAAGTTTAGGCTATGTAAGCTTCACTAGTACAGGCTGGTACAGAAAATTTCTCTTATCAGTATGAAGCACTGAAACTGTACTTTAAGTTAGTTTATACAGTGGTCCCCCATTATCTCTGGGGGATTCATCCAAGAGCCCAGTGGATGCCTGAAAGTGCAGATTGTACCGAACCCCATATATACACCGTATTTTTTCCTGTGCATACATACCTATAATCAAGTTTAAACTATTCTTGCACTTGCGGTCATTATGAAGATAAGACTTACTGAAACACGAGCACTGCAATAATGAGACAGCTACTGAGGAACAGGCAGGTAGAGTATACGGCATGGATATGCTGGACAAAGGGATGATTCACACCCCATGATTCACACCCCAGGTGGGACAGCAGGACATTTCATCACACTACTCAGAACCACACACAGCTTCAAACTTGGGAATTGCTTACTTGTGGAATTTTCCGTTTAATGTTTTCAGACCATGGTTGACCACAGGTAACTGAAACTTCAAGAAGTGAAACCGTGGATAAGGAAGGAGGACAATCATTTTTGCATGCCTTTTACGTGTGTGTTTCCACAGTAGAGAAACGGCATTCATCGTTACCGGCTTGCCATCTCTACACCTGTTCTTGGTCTTATAACAAGGAAAGATTTAGCAAAGAATCAGAAGTACATACATTCTAACAGCAGCTTTTTTTTAAGTTCCTTTTTCAAATCCTTGTGAGGATGTGCTCCATAGGCTCGGTGATCAGAAATGGATCAATCGTTAATGCCATTTGCCAAAGGGACCTGCAGAAAAAGACATCTCCCTGATCTAAATAAAAGCCAGCGTCATCATTATGCTCTGTTCAGGTCATAAGACAGCTCCATATAAGTTATTTGTTCTGTCCGGGCTTGAGCTGACTCTCTAAAATGGGGATGACAGTAGTCCCTTCATAAAATGTCAGTAAGGATTAAATGAGGTAACGTAAGTGAAAATGTCCAGATTATAAAAATAAAAAGTCTCTCTTAATATATTACATGTTCTTCATAATGAGTGCAGGGGGCCGTTACAAAGACTTCAGAAAAACAACCAGTTACCAATCCAGTCCTACTCCAGATTCCCATATATCTTCCCAGAGTATCTTACAGTATTTCTTATTGTTTTCTATAATTAATTCATAAGGATTTTCTCAGATTCTCCACCATCTTCATTTTTTACCATTTCAGCTGTTGCTATTATCTTGTGACTTTAGATGTAGAAAACCTGTTAGATTTACCTTTTAGGCTGAGAATTCAGGCCCAGCAAGAAAGTAGGTAGTTTTCAGGAGGCAAAGCAGGTGTGCTTATAGTTATATTATCCCAGGATTCTCCTATAATGGAAACCCTCAAGGGAGGATTTGTGGGCCCTTGAGGGGTCACAGCAAAACACCCCTTTGGAAATAAAACCATGCTGTCCTGGGCATTCCAGCACTTCCCGTGCTGGCCTCCTTTCTACACTATTCTTTTGTGCAGCCCCTCTCGGCCCTGGCACATAGTCCCATGAACATGCCACCTGCCTTCTCTCTCTGGCCCCATCCTTTGACTGCTCAGTTTATTTTTTCCA
This sequence comes from Aselliscus stoliczkanus, assembly GCA_033961575.1. Taxonomy (NCBI): domain Eukaryota; kingdom Metazoa; phylum Chordata; class Mammalia; order Chiroptera; family Hipposideridae; genus Aselliscus; species Aselliscus stoliczkanus. The sequence goes on from CM066739.1 coordinate 13,250,316, forward strand.
CATCCTCACCCTCTTCTAGTTCCAAGCTAAATAACCTTCACAGATGGCTTGTTCCATCAGAGCTGTTTAAGAACACAGGACGGTGAACTGGGGTCCAGAAGGAGCTGCCAAAGCCTGAGGCTGCCCTTCCTACAGAGGCCCAAGACAGTTTTGTCATCAGCTCCCCTAGAAGTCCACGGACAGTGAGCAGAAAGGCTGGCAGATTTGCTGGTAGAATGTCTCTTTAACACTATAATCCTCTAGCAGCTAGCAACTAGTTCTCACTTAGATTTACAAGTCAGAACCTGGAACCGGATACATTGCATACTCCATTTTCCACAGAAGACAGAGCACTTTGTAGTTGGCATTTATCCCCTACTTTTTTACAGCATGGAAACCCAACAGGAAATGGCAGTCCCATTTGTGTTTTGGATCGTGGTTTGGGTCCTTATTGAACTTCTTTGTGAACTTCTGGAGAGGTCTAGTTCCCTGCCCGGCCTGACCTGAAGGGCAGTATTCCCAGCTGTCAGCACATCCTTGGGAAGAGGGTGAACCTGCGTTGCCTATTAGAAATCCTGCCGAGGAGAGAAGACCCAAAATTTCACTCTTTCTTTCTTGTCAGCAACGACATTTAAGTTTCCTATCTGCCTTGTCATCAGCTTTGAAATACTTTCCCTTACATCCCCCCATGTATGCACTGCTCTGGAAGCTTCTGCCCCCAGTCCTTATCCTAGCGCCCTCCTTCCCTCTGGCATAATCAGATGTGTCTGGTTAATTTTGTCCTCGTAACAGGGCAGCCTTTTCCTTGTCCTCACAGTATTCCTGTGGGACTTAAGACCTCTCTTGTCATGGTCTCCCTCTCTTTCCCTTCCTTCTCTCTCTTCCCTCTCTAACTGTAGCCTTTGTAAGTAGATTCCTCCGAGATCACTGAGGAAAGGCAGTGTGTGTCATTTGCTACTCTGAGAGCCTTTTTCCCCTCAGTAAGCAGAGTTCCCTCAAGAGACCCCCTCCCTTCCTCCATTAAAAGCCATGTTGGCGGCTTATCTGCCTGAACTCAGGCATAACTGGGCAGGGAACAATGGCATGTGTGGAGTGGCCTGGCCAGACAAAGGGAAGTTAACTCGTAGAGAGAGAAGACAGTTGAAGAAGCTTCCCCTGGAAAGAACAGAGAAGAGAAAGAAGGAGAAAATTCTGTGGCAAGGAAGTACACCCTGAGAACTCAACCAGAAATCAGCATCTCCTCCCTAAGGCTGGTCTTTCTACTGAAAAGTCACCTACTGTTCTTTCTCTTCTCCTCCTTCATATCTTCCTCCAAGATCAAAGGTTGCCAGATGAACAACACACCCTATTGCTTGCACAGTAAAAGTTCCTTGGATTGACAGATTTGTGTAGCCTTTGTGTGTCATCTAGAAAGAGGGAGCTTTGATTTCCTTTGTCTTACCCCCATGCTCTCTGTTAGACCTTCCTCTTTACAGCACACCCAGAAGTCAAGACTGGGTAGCGCAGAGAACTTTCTGAGAACACTCACATATAGGTCTTAAGGGGGCACCCCACAATGACTACTTTCCCATATTCATTCAGCTCGTCAGCTGATCAGCTGAGGTCTGGCCCATACTATGTCCGGGGAAATGAAATTAACCTGAAAAATAGAACTCCTTTTAGGGCGGGTGCTCTTGAGAAATTTTTAATTTCAGTGTCTGTGTTCTTGCCTGTAGCTTAGCCAAGCACCCATTTGGTTTGTGTTCATCTAAATGCAAATTCATCAGAACTGTTTATGTTGTCCTAGAGGCAGGCAGGCCTTTGGGCTGCTGCCGGGGAAGTGGCATCCTTCAGTGCAAAGGACCTGAAGTAGACCCCTTCCTCCCACGGTACCATCATCTTCCTAAGAGGCTGCGGAGTATACCGACTGAGCGCAGACTGTGGAGTATGACAAATCTGGGTTCAAATCCCAGCCTCGCCACTTGTGAGACGTTTCTTTCCTCAGCTTCAGTTTCTTCTTCCTCTTTCTATCTCACAGGATTGCTATAACAATCAAATGAAATAACATCATGCCTAGCAGTCATCAGTTAACTTCATCCCCACCACAGCTTTTCCAGCAAAATGGGATATGTTAGCCCCCAAGAAGCTGTGAGCAATGCACACTGCAGAGGAAGTGCTGGCTTGCTGTGCGTGTCACTACCTTGAATCTCCGTCTTGGGCTTCTTGCATGCTCATGAGTTTTTGTGCCTGGAATGTACCCGCCCTGAGTTTGTTCAGTGTTCTCTCACTTGGGAGGATTTCTTTCATGATCACAACCCAAGGGCTTCAGAGTGCTTAGATGGTGGTTCTCCTAGAAGGCAAGCCTGTGTCCTTTGTGCCGCCACAAAGGTGTTGCCGGCAGACTGGTCTCCAGAGACCACTCCGTACCTCTTTGCACCTTGGCTTTTCTTAAGGAGCCTTTCCTGGCTTCGGATCTAGTGAGAAGTTAGCCAGAACGCGTGTCCTCAGCCTCCCACAGGACTCACAGGTTTGGCTTATACCCTCCAAGTGGCCTGGAGGGAGCTACAAGGTGTTGGAGATGGCCATGGGAAAGAAACGGCTCACAGAAAGAGCATGGTGCGCAAGCCAGCTGCTCCCCACGGCCTGCTGGAGCAGGCTCAGTGAGGCCGCTGACAAGAGTCTTCAGAACACTAAACAGGTGATTAAAACATCAGTACAAGTCTTTCCAAACCTCACAGAAAGCCAAAAAGTTAGTTTGGACACCAACAGAAATTTTCCGCTCTGGAGCTTTATAAACTGGTCTGCTGTTTCTTCCTCTGCTCTGTGGCCAGAGGGGAGCTCTGTGCTAATGATTCCATAAAACCCTCCAAGTCTTCCTGAGTGGCTTATCATATGAGAAGAACCTATACCACCTTTTTCCATCAGGAATTATCTCCAGCCTCTCACTGTTCAGATGCTGAATCATCAGCCCTTCCAAAACGGCCAAGCCCAGCTCTTGGCACTGTGACAGCTGAGCTCCGGCATCAAGCTCAGTGGCAGATCTGAACTGTCTTTCCTCTCCTCCTTTCCAAGATGACTGCTCAGAATCGTAGAAACCTTTAAGAATGGAAGGAGACCTTCAGAATCATCTGCTTTTTGCAAACATTTGCCCAAGTTAGGAGAGCATGAAGTGAACTTTCCTTTAGACCCTGCTTTCCCCATAACTGTGTCATACCAACTGCCTAAGAGAGGTATACCCAGCCGAGAAGGAGCCCAGGCTTCAGAAATAGGTCATGAGAGACTGCCCTCTCTGAATTTCTGTACCAGACAAGATCTTTCCCTTTGTGGGAATTGCGAGCATCTCTGCCTGATGCACAGGCAAATGGTCCGGATACATTGAGAGCTGTGGGCAGTTGGACACCGATTCAGAGCAAAGGCCCATTCTAGCTCCTCCACTTCCTAGCTGCATAACCTCGAGCAAGTTCCTTAACTTCTCTGTGCCTTGATTTTCTCATCTGTAAAATGGAGATGATGATAATACCTACTTCTTGGGGTTGTTGTTGGGATTAGATGACTTGGTACATGTAAAGCATTTGGCAGGGTGCCTGGCACGAAGCAGCCGTTCACTAAGTGTTATTTGTGACTATGAAGGGCATGGGAAGCACACAGCAGGTTAGTTGTTTCACCATAGAAGGCCCAGCTTCTCCCAGGAAGCTGCTCTGGAGAGCTGGCAAAAACACTGGACTAGGAAGCTCTTGCCCCTGGCTTCAGAGCCCATTGAAATTATTCTAGTTTCAGTTTCCTCATTTCTATTTATCTGAATGGAATAGCAGCTGCTTCATAGACTGCGGAGGATTTTCTAGATCCTAAAAGTGCCACGAAAAATCGAAGGTAGTATTTTTTTGTACCTTAGCTAAAGAGGAGTTGCATTTGGAAGAATGGACTAAAATTGTGAGTACCTTCACCTAACCTTTAAAAGCAGACTTGTTTAAAGTGTACTGTCCAAGGCCCCAGTCCCAGAAATACTAACTTAGTACAAAGTGGAGTCCAGAAATCTGCATTTTTAACAAGCTCACTATGTGATTCTGATATATGTGGTTTGAAAAACAAAATGCTTTTTAGTGTTCGGAGGTGAAGAAAGGGAACTTCTTCTATGTACTTGCATATAAGTACTTACCTTATTTAGAGCTCATCTCAGACTGTGAACAGACTTTAAAGTAGTTAGTTGGCTTTAGTTAGCAAAACTTGTCTCCCATCTGTGAGGCATCACCACATTTGATTCAGGACTCTAGATATATGACCTAAAAATGCAACTTAAAGTGGACTTGTACCTCAGCCCTCACCTCAGAGAATTTCAGTATACCATATTTTTAATTTGCCAAGGGGATTCTCAAGATAAGGGTGTAATTTTTTCCCAGAGCATGACATCAGTGCTTTGAAGAGCATAAGTCTCACCTCTTGCTGAGGTGTGTTGTGCCTTGCCCTGGGGCAAAGCCTCCACTTAAGGCAAGGTGGAGCAGGCCCAGAGCTTGGCTTCTTGTGGTGTCTTATTTCAAACTAGAAACTCTGTAGGCAGCCTGTCAAGACAGCACCTATCCCTCACTGAGTCTAAACCTCCATGGGGTGCACCACCCAAAACAGAGGTAGCAGCATCTCTGAGTCTGTCTGTTCAGGGTGTCTGGGTAGCACAACGCTAGGAGCGTGAATCACCAGGTAGACATTGTGGCTGGTACCCCCTCCTTGGCCATGATGTCTTGTGGAATTGTCCTAAGGCTGCCATCTGCCTCCCATGATCAGTCATCCACGTTCAAGTACCTATAGTGTATGTTTGAATGCTGCAGATAGATTTTTCGTGTGTGTGTGTGTGTGTGTGTGTGTGTGTGTGTGTAATTACAGTGCCTGCCCTCAGGAATCTTACTTAGAGAGAAAACAGGACAGATTAATGGGAGAAAGATAGTGAGAAGCATAAACAAATCAACAGATCAAATTTATGGATGTCATGAACTTGAGAGGGAATACATTCTCAGATGACGAATTTAGGATCCAAAGAGAACCTGACAGGCTACAATGAATGAAGTAAATAACAAGATGAAATCAAGTAAGTGAGAACAAATGTAAAACCTTACCTTATCCAGAAAGTCAGCTGCACATAGCAGGTAGCATGCAGCACGATGCTCACTGCTAGGGTTTCTAACAGCATGGGGAGACCTCAGTGAAGAAATGTTATACCAGGGAATCGTTACAGTAGAGGTCTTGCACTCAGGGAGGGAGGGGGTATATTCCTTAGCCACATATGTGAAAACAATTTGAGGATTTGTTGATTAAAAGTTCACAATGTGTTGTTAGTGTAAAGTGGTGAACAACAAAACCAGTGCCTTTTGGCCTATTCATAGAACCAAGGTATCCAGAACCGAACAAGGACAAGATGTTCCGCTCTGCTGCCAGATCCCATATGGGCACTCGCTCTAGGAGGCACAGTCTCTCAGTGAAAGTCTTAGGGAAAGAATAAGCAGGATGTTGAGGAGACAGCTGAAGTGAGGAACAGTTGAAGGAAGTGGGATTGTTTAGCCTAGAGAGAGTATAACACAGCTGACTTCAAATAATTTGAGGCCAGTCATATAGAAGCAGAATTAGAGTTTTTTTATAAAGCCCCAGAGGACAGAATTAGAAGCACTGGGAGGCAGATTTGGGCTTAAAAGGGATAGACATTTCTACTAATTAGAAAAGAAAAAAAAGTAGAATGGGTTCCCTGGTAGGACATGAGCCCCCTTATAGATTCACGACAGTAACAGACTTCTCACCCAGCATGGTCAGGACTGAAAGATAACAGAGAAAATAAATGTGTTAAGTAGGTAATAATAAGAATTATTTACATGTTTCTTAAACATTAAGTAATGATGGTTTTAAAAGCTTCCCCAGGGTCTTGAATCCTTTCCACCCGAAATATTCAAGAAAGGGTTGGATCACTGGGAGATGATATTGAGGCGGTTCTAGTGTGGCTGGGAATGATGGGTGACTCACTTTGTGGCATATAAGTAACGCAGATGTTGAGGGCTGCTAATGAGGTCAGAGAAGACGGATGAAGTGTAGGCCTAGCCCGTAGGTGCTGAAGGGACAACTGCACATTTGGAAGAGGTTAGTGTCATGTTACTGTGGAATCCCTCTCTGGACTGAAAATTCTGTGAAGTCAAGGACTGCATCTGCCTTCTTCTGTCTTGTGTGCCCAGGATATCTAGCCTTGTCCCTGTTGCATAGTAGGACCTCAGGAAAAATTGGTGGACAGTAGGCTGGCAGGCTGAAAAAAGCCTTCTTGCTTTTTATCAAACAAAGGAAGATAAAGGAATTAATTGATTGCACAAAGGTAAAGTCACTAAAGGAATTAATTGATTGCATAAAAGTAAAGTCACCGTAGGTTGGGGAAATAATCTGACAGTCTGAGAGGTACAAAGGTGAGCAATTAGCATGAAGGAGAATGTCAAATAGGTTGCCTGGGGCCTGGAATTGAGGACTGGGGAATAATAGCAAGTGGGAGTGGTAATGCGGGGGGGGGGGGGGGGCTTGTGCCGATACTTGGAAGCATTGAGAAAGATTGGAGTTTAAGTTTGTAGCAGGGCTGAGCCCAAGGGAATTCTCCTGACTTCCTCAGGACCCTTCTGCCCAAAATGTATAAAGGAGCAATTTGCCAGGTCTCCTTGAGGGGCTTTTTTTCTCCTGGGGCTGCCTCTTCCTCTTCCCTTGGGTAAAGGAATGAGGATTCTGCCCCCTGAGTGCTGTAGGGAATGTATGAGGTGGGGGAGGGGGACAGGAATTCTCTGAGGCACCTAATCTGAATGTGACCCACCCCCACTCCCCCACACTGAAGCAGGGACTTTGCTTTGTTCTCTACTGAATCCTCCGTGTCTAGAATAGTGCCTAGTGCACACAGTAGGCACTTACAAATATTTGTTGAATTGAACGTTGACTAAATACGTTGAATGCTGCAGATGTCTCAGAAAGGGCACTCTCCCCCCGCCCCCCACCACACACACGTACACAAATAAATAAAACTAGGAGCAAATTTGGTAAAAGGGTCTGAACACAAACCTAGGGGCTGGTCTCCTGATCGTACCTTTCTACAGGGCAAATAAGAATATGGCTCAGAGCAGCCAGAGCCCCAGATACATTGCTCCTGGCCCAGAACTAACTGGCAGTGCAAAAGCAGACTGCATGTGGATATTTGCAGACTGAGACAGACGTGAGGACTTTCATCCCCAGGGGCTGAGCTTGTAGCCTCCCCTGCTGGTTCAGTAAGTGAGGGCCCCAGCGCCTGTGTTCCAGGTTTCAGACCAGCTGAAGCCAGCCAGATCCGAAAGGCTTGTGTTGGCAGTGCCAGTATCCGCCCCTAACCCCTGCCAATGTGGGTGGCTGCTCTCAGAGCACTCTGCAGGGGAAGCCGATTGGACTGCAGCCCGAGCTTCCACTGCCTATACTTTGCTCTGTGACGCACTCGCTATTGAGAATCCACCTTACTCGTACGGCCAGAGCGCAGAGCTCTAGAAGAAAATATTTTCTTTCCGTGAGGGAACAGTTCAAGAAGAGCAAGCTGTACTCTGCCCAAGAGTGCCCAGACTCCTATCTCGCTTTGTTCAGAATGTCCAAATTCAGGAAATGCAGGTGGGTAGAAAATGCCTCCTTGTGAATTTTTTCATCATTTCTCTTACATTGAGAGACGAGGAACAAGCACCCAGCTGAGTCTTGTTTGAGGAGGACACCATTAACAAAAGCAAAGCCACCACCCACACCCCAATATGAAGGGACCAGATAGGCAAGGCAATTGTGATGTTCACTACAGGATTTTATTTCTGATGTGTGCATTGGTGGCATGCTTGTCCTAAAATCAGGGTCCTTGGGACCTCTCTCAAGTCCTTTAGATTGCATGCCTGCCTCTGGTTAGGTCCAGGAATCATTTTGGAGAATAGGACGAGGGATAGCTAGAGAGAGGCTGGGCCTTCCCTCTACCAAATGGCCTGCCTACCAGCTTAGATCCAGTACCTTAGCTCTGAATAAAATACTTCAGCAGCTTCAAAATCCAGGTGAGCATTCCAGGGCCTCTCCCCTCCTCTCTAGGCCGTGTGCCAGCCCCATGTTTCCTTCCTTACCTCTGAGTCTGGCTTCCACACAGCTCAGTGGTGTTAGGCAGGGTGCCCCTCCCGCCCCTGAGCAAAGTAAGACAGCAAAGAAGAAAAAAAATTACAGCCACTCATTTGTTGAGCACTCACTGGGATTAGGTACTTTGCTAATATGTATTATCTTTTTTTTTAATTGGGGGAGGGGAACAGCGTTGGGGAACTGGGGAAGGGGAACACACAAGTTGCTGTCCTTTTGTTCTTAGTCTAGTTGTGGAGGACATCGCTTCACTGGCCCATGTTGGTCTCATCATTGCGCTCTTCTCGGCAGATCGGTCTCTGGCCTCTGGACGGCCTCTCAAAGCAGCTCTTGGCAGCTCACGCTGGCTGCCAGCCACTCATGCTGGCTGCTGGCCACTCACTGTAGCCTACGGCAGCCCACTGCAGCAGGGACTGCAGCAGGGACTGCAGCTATGCCGACCTGGGGACTCACAGCAGCCCAGCTCCAGGTGGAGCTGCTGTTCACCAATTTAGCTGTAGAGGGCGTGTCACTTGCCCTCATATGTGGGATCCAAGTCAGGGCCGCTGGCATCCCAAGCCAGCTCCCAAACACTGCGCCACTTGGCCGGCCCTGTATTATCTCTTTTAAACCTCAAAAACAACTTGAGCAAACAGGCTCAGAGACGTTAAGTAATTTGTCTAAGGACACACAGCTAGGAAGTGACAGTTAAGACTTGAACTCGGGTTCAAATCTTAGGATCTCAGGTTCAAGTCTCATAGACTATGAAGTCCAGGCTCTTAAACAACTAACTCCCTATTATTGCCTCAACTTGCGTTTTCCCAGAATGGACCCGTTTTTCCTACTGTACTTACCTTCTCACTGCCAGTGTATGCTCCACAACTACTCTGTTCTTCCAACTCTCTCTCCAGTGTGAACATAATCTCCCTCTCAGTAGCCAAGTACCGGTACCTTGTGGAATTTTCAGTAAAACTATTGGAGTAGCTGCTCCCCCCACCACCAAGTGTTCCCACCTAACCATTTGCCAGTTCCCACACACCTCTTTCTGGGAGACTTAAGGCCAGTGCACATGCGCACGCGCGAACACTCACGCTATGGATGGGGTGAGCAGGCTGCCATACCAGCTGATTAGTAACGGCCCACATTGCCTCTGCTAAGAAGGAAACAGCTGTTGAGATCGACACGTGGAGTGGTGTGACTGCTATGGGTTGGCTGATGATGTTAGCATTTCATCTTGCGACCCATTGACCCCTCAGCTAGCACAGACCAACCATAAAACTAGGGAGGGCTAGGTCTGGACATTGGGATCAAAAGGAACTGAGGGAGAGACCTATGCTTAGCTGCCTTACACAGAAATGAGGCCGGCCGTACTGCAGCAGAAATAGGGAAGGAGTGAAATATTGATTGAGCTGATCCCCTTGGACAGTACGCCCAGGGGTTGTCAGGATATGTACCTGGCACAAGGACCTGTGCCTTTCCTCCCTCTGACCCCTTTGTCAGCTCCTGCACTGGTTCTTCCTTTCTCTGCCCTCTGACCCTCTCTCGCAATTCAATACCAACTTGTTCTGATTGAGGTAGGTTTCTAATGTCTGTCACCCCCCACCCCCTCTCACCCCACCCCCACCCCCACCCGTCTGAACTGCTGAACTGCGGCCTCTGTCTTCAGAGTGCTTGTGCATCCTTGTGGCCAGCTTCGCTCCTGCCTTTGGAGCCTGCTCCCTCCCTCAAAACCTCTCCCCCTAGGAATGTGAATAAACCATTTCCTCTGTCCTCCCAGCTCCAGAGGATTCCCTGGGTCGGAACTTTCATTGGCAGGCCTCTTCTTAGGCTGACCCACCCTTGGCCACTACAGAATTGTCCTACCCACCCTTCAGTCTCCTGTGAGGGTGAGTTGTGCATAACTAGAGGTTCCCAGTTAGTGAAAACACTTTAGTTTGAGTTCAGTTTCTTGTAGCCAATCCTGTAGGCTTGGCTCATTAAAGATGATAATTAACCCATTGCTAATTGACCTCAGAAGCCAGCCAAGCAGCCTGTATTTTACCAGCCTTGGTGGTGGATTTGTAGGCTATTTTAAGGTTTCTTAATCTCAGCAAGACTTCACTTTCCTGTCTGCATCTTATTTGCTCTAAGGACATTCTGTAAAATTAACAAGCTATAAAGTTTGATTGAAGGTTTCAACAAATGTGAGAATAATTGACTCCATTTAGAGAAACAAGAAAAAAACCTGTAAACTTTAGTTTGTAGGGGAAAACCCGTGTGACTTTTCTCTCTAACCAGAGGAGCAATAGTAAGCAAGACTTTTTTAAGACCAGAAAAAATAGAACTGGCTGATAATGCAAGTTTAGATTGTTATTCCCCCCAAACTGAAAGTTCAGAAAAAGAAATTTTGCAGAATCTAACCAGCCGCTATAGTGTTCATGCCTTCCAAGAGGCCTGTATGGAGAACTGGGCCCCAATAAAGATGGAGTGAGTCCCTCATTCCCTGGAGCTTGCATCCAGAGAACCTCGTTTCAGCTCTCTGACCCCTTCTCCTGTTCCCTAGCTCCACTGGGGGTTTTCTCCCTCCCTGCCCCTTGGTTGCTCTGAGGGTATGTTCAGTCTCACAACTCAAGAGTACATCAGTCCCTGGTGCCTGGTGCTCGGTTCCTTTCTCTCTCTCTGGCCCTCCCCTATCTTCCAGAAGGCAGCTTAGATCTCTTTCTGTTCCTTCCTGGGCATCTCTGCCCAGGCTGGGCATGTCCCCTGCTGAGCACCTGTGGAGAGTCACCCTGTTTTCTTGCCTTATCCACCACTCCGCTAAGGTGCCCTGTACTGTTAACTCAGTCAGCATTCCCCCTTCTGTGTTGACCTAGAGGCTTCTTCCTTCTTTCCTCAAGACCTAACCTTCCTCTTCGCTCCAGCCACTACTCACTCCCGTGTATACTCGCATTATCTCTTTCTAAGGAACTGAGCCTGGGACCGGCCAGACTCCTTTATCACTTTGCCACATCTCACTTTCAGTTTTCCTTTCCACTTGGTTCTTTGCATGTGGACCTGATCTGGGTGATAACTGGAGCCCTGAAGCTAGAGGTTTCAGTTCCCACTGATGGGGCACGCTGCCTCAGATGACAGGGGAAGGGAAAGGGGCTTTCTCTGAGTGCCTTTCTTTCAGCTCTTTCCTGACCTAAAGCCCCAGTTTTCAAAGCTGACTGGAATGATGCGTGAGACATTTTGTCTGTTCACTTGGGGGTTCCTGATACTCTCCTACGCAGGGAGTCTCCCTCCAGAAGGCACATGACTGCCACTGAGAAGGTGCTGGGTCCCAGGTTCCCGAGGGTATCCCCTGGCCAGCAGCCCTTTTATCCACCTGTAGCCCCAGTCCAACACAACCATTAACAGCCCAGGAAGGAAGCCTCTCCTGCCCAGCTTTCTCCTCTAGAGAACCTAGAGTTTACCCAGAGCTACAATGTACATACCACTTACATTCTCTGGTTTTCATTGATAGAGAATGGAAAAATGTGTTCATGAGCAGAGCTGTTGTAGGGATTATGTCATAGACTTCATCTGGCCTCCTTCCTTTCCAAGCAGGGAGCCTCGCTTTAACCCCTCTCCTGCCGCGAAGCTCTCCTTGGCCAGGCAAAGATCGTCTCGGACTGGGCTGTCTGTGGGTGGTTTGACGAGTTTCTTCTATCATTATGTCCCTTATTAACCATATTTAACTTTTTTGTCCCCCCAGACTCAGTGCTGGAGGCTTTGTCTAGGGGAATATTCCCATAAACCTCCTATAGAACTCCAGGGCTGAGAGACCTGTGGTCCTCACCTCGCTGGGCTCATTCTTCCTATCTTAAAGCAGAATGCTTTAGGCGATGGGCCAGCAGGCCAGAGACAGAAGACTCCTCTGTGTCCCTGGGCAAGCCCCAGACTTTCTGCCTCTCAGTTCCCCATCTACCAAATAGCTGGAGCCTCATTTCTCACTCCCATAGCACACTTCGGAAGCCTAAGGAGACTTCTAGTTGGGTGTGGAGACACTCTTCTTAAAGACGGGGTGACTTGTCTGTCTGCAAACAGGTAGCATCCTTTTCAGGCCTCTTAGCATCAGCTCAGAGACCCCACTGGATCAAAGCCCTTTTGAGAATCAGCCAGGAGTGCTCTTGTCCTTAGGGAAGAGACTGATGGCCATAGCAGACAAAACCCCCAAGGAAACCACAAGTGCCTTCTAAACAGGGTGAAAATGAAAATGGGGGTATGGGAGGGCACTGTTTTTTGCTTTTGAGTCCCTGTGAATGACCCTTCCCACTGATCCTCTAAGGAGGCACCGCAGGCTCAGGATGTCCTGCCTGCATCCCTGGGTCCCGCTGTGCCCTGGAAATCCCCATCTCCAGGAGTCCCACGTCCACACATGCGGCCTTTCTCCCTCTTGGCCCGGAATCACACACTTCCTGAGCCATTCAGCATGCCACCCTGTGCTCTAACAGCAGGAATTTTCCTGCCCTCCTGTCATTGTACACACACTCGTGAGCACACTCGCCTCTTCTGGGCAGGTTTCTGCTGCACATTGTAGGAATGCCAGCATACCTCTCACCATCCAGGTGATGCCAAGGACCATGACAAGCTTGTACTCTGTCCTCCTCCAACCCCGTACCCCCACCTCCTCGCCATTCAGCAGTAGCAGCCTCACACCAAAAAGGAAAGTTGTGGACCCATTACATAATTCTCCATAGTGCAAGCAGTAGCTGGGGCATAAGGTCAGAGGTCATAGTGGGGTCAGGTGGCTGACACACACTGTAACGACAAGGTGGTTAAAATTAGACCACAGAGAGGAAACTGGCAGTCTTGTGGAAATGCAGAAGTTTCCTCTGCAAGTGAGAGGCTGGGGATGCAGGGAGGCTGCTGTGCGTGCTGCCTGCCAGGCTATTACTCATTTCAGCTCTATTCTTTAATGCCTTTTAGCCCCTGCTTCTGTATTTCTAGCCTTCCTCATCACATGTTTTAATGCACGCAGTGGACCCGTGGTTACCTGCCCAAGAGGGCTTCCTTCCTCCTTCCAGGAGGTAAGCCCAGGATTGGGCTTACCAAACTCAAGACAGCTATTCTTTCTGAAGCCGTTTCTGGGCAGCTGAGCACCTTTTATGTCAGCTTCCCAGGTGGAGGTGGTCGAAATACTTAGCCTAAGATTCAAGCCTAAAGTGATTCCAGGATCATTGCTGAGGGTGAGCAGGGGCCATTCCTAGGCAGGGAGAGGAGCAGGTTTGCCTGAGAGAGGTGGTAAAAGATGGAATCGCAGCACACAGTTGACTGGTGTGTGCTGCACTTCCCTGGCCAGCCAGCTGGCAGAGGGTGCTCATTCCCACCGTGTGCTGGAGGACATAGATCAGGCCTGCCTTACCTGCACCCTGTGGTGCCCAGCTGAGTTTCCCTGTGCCTGTCAGTCCTTACCTGGAGCCTCCTGGGTGCCCTGCTGGTCCTTAGCTCCCCTTGCCAGAGAAGTAGGAGATGTGGTCTTTGCCACCAGGGGGGTTATTGTCCAGGTGAGGGAGATAATAAATGCATCTACATAAAACAACGAGCAAACAATCAAAGACAGACTCCAAGTTAGTACTTTACTGTGTGATCCAGACACAGAAGTCCCTTTCCCGTTATAGAATGGGAAAGTACTGGCTGGGGGAAGCACTCCATATGGGCTAGAGTCAGTGATGCTGAGAAGGGGCTGCCACCCTGTGTCATTTCTGGCCACTGAAGTGTATTTCCCTGCATGGATTGGCCTTCAGCAGCTTCTGAGCTCCAGATCAAGCAGGGCCCCTCCTATGCCTTGGTGAGTGCCCTCCCATTACAGAGGAGAGGACGTCAGAGGCCAGAGATGAAGAGAAGGTCATGAGGGGGCGCACACAGTGCAGACGGCTTTGCAGGTGAGGCCACGTGTGTGTGGTCTCACATGAGAAGGACCCCAGACAGGGTGGCTATGGAAACTTCATCTGAGGCACTTACAAATTTGACAATTGCTCAAGATATTGAATTTCATTTCAGCTAAATCAGCCCCAGCTTCTCCGACAGCACTGGCTTATGTGCTGATATGGCCACATGGGAGAGGGATGGCGTGAACCCCTGGAGGAGCAGAGCTTTGGAGAAACACCCCCCACCTGCTTTGCCTGTCTCCCTTCTCCTGACAACAATTTCCTGCCTGACCCCAGTCTGTTGAGCATGAGAAGCTCTTAGGTGGGGCAGGAACCCGTCAGGGGAAGCCCAAAATGATCTGGCTGAAATGAAACAGCCAAGAAAGCCCTCATCATTCATTTTGTGCTTAGGCTGAAAGTTCTCCTTTTGGGAGTCTGGAGGGAGAGGAGCTGGGAGAAGAATGGAGAATGGCAGTGAGGGGACCAGAAACCTGTATCCTGTGAAAGCTAATGGTTCACACTCCACCCTTCTTCCTTCTACCAGTTAGATCCCAAACTTAGAAGAATTTAATTTAGTCTTTTTTTTTTTTTTTTTATGTCCAGACTTCAGTGAAAGAGACAAGACCCGGAAGATACCCGTCATTGGTCCTGAGGTTGTCTGCTACCCTAGAAATGACCTCAGGAGAGATGGTGGCGACTTTCTTCCCTCAGACGGAGATCTTGGTCCTGAAGCCACTCTTGGCCCTTGCTCCCCACCTCACACACACACACACTCCCACTCACTCACCCTGCCTCCCTCACCCAGTAACTTTGATACGTCTCTCACGTGTCCCTCAGCCAATAAACAGTGTCTCCCATCTTCATCTTCCCTTTCAAAAAACACTGTTTTTCTTCTCTCCCTCTCACCCTGTAGGTTATTGCAGCCGACTGCAAAAGGGTCACAGTGCTGAAGTATTTTCTGGAAGCCCTTTGTGGACAAGAAGAGCCTCTGCTGGCATTCAAGGGTGGAAAATATGTGTCAGTGGCACCCGTCCCAGACACCATGGGAAAGGAAATGGGAAGCCAAGAGGGAAAACAACTGGAAGATGAGGTACTATGCGGGAAGAGCCCACTGTGGCAGGGGGAAGGCTCCCCCCAGCCCTGCTCTACCCGTGGCTTCAGCTTCTACCCCTGGTTATTTATAACCACTCAGAGCAGTGTCGATGTTAACGTAACCAGCCAACTTCTCAAGAGTGCACTCTGCTGGTGCCCCTTCCTGCCAGTCCCACCCCAGTGCCTCCATCTCACTCTGCTACGAGTTCCAGATGCTTCTTTTTAATGTTGCATTGGAAGAGAAGGGAGGGAAAGAAAGAGTTTAATAACGTGCAGCTCTGGAGGCTTAGGAAAGGCAGTGGCAGGGGGTGGGGGGGCGGTGTTAGGGTTCAGGCTGAGGATCAAGTTTATAGATGTGTGGAGCTCAGTGCAGCAAAGGCCTGAACTCCAGCCTCGAGCACACGTACAGGAAGAGCTGACATTGCTGGCCCCGTGTGGAAAATCACCCCCTCCCCCGGCCTGCCCTCCCTCCCTCATTCCCTCCCTCCCTCCCTCCTGCACATCCTGATGTGATTAAGGAACTCTCCTCTTGTTTGTTTGCCCTTGGTTGTTCCTGTAGCCCTTGCTTCACTCCAGACCATGCGCACTTGTGTGCGCACGCGTGAGCCAGTGTACCCACCCCTGCTAAACCCCGATGGCAGTTGCCCTGCCATGCATGTATGTGTCTTTCTGAGGGTGATTGTTGTCATGGGTCTGTATGTGCTGGGTTTGTGTGTCAGTGTAAGTTGAACACTGCTGCCAGCTTCCCTGCTGTCTGTGGGTTCCGAGTAAATGCGAGTGTGTGATGGTGTCGGCGCATGTATGTGTTTAATATCACTGCCAGCTGCCCTGCTGTGTGTCTGGGTGTGGGTAACTCTGTCTGGGTGTGTGTGCACACACGGCTCACTTCTGCCTGATAGTTGATTCTTTCCTTCTTTTTACCCCACAGTGTTAAAGGCAGAGGGGCCTTAGGTGGGAAGGAACGTGGGACTTAAGGAAGGGACGGAAGCGATTCTAGCCAGAGGCCAGGTCACCCGTAGGCCAACACAGTCATTTGGCCCGCAGCAGTCTCCAGCGCCTGGTGGAGCAGGGTGGGGTGCAGGGATGAAATCAGCAACAGGCCAGGGAAGCCAGATGTCAGCTGGAAGCTGTCGTTTGTGATCTGAAGCAGTGATAGAGTGGCCACCTTCAGTTCAGAGTCTTCAGAGCAGCAGAGTCTTGGACTGGCTTCATTAGAATAGCTGGAGAACCCCACCCCACCCCTGATGACACAGGCCTTAGCTTCCAGGACAGAGGTGGTTCCAGGGATAAAGCTAAGCCCATGATTCCAGACTCTCCAGATGAAACCTGGGCAGGGAGGAATGGGAAAGAATGAGCTGGCAGCATGGGAGGAGACAGTGGGCTTGCTAAAGCCATTGGTGGGCGTCCAGGTTTCAAGCGGGCCAGGGCAATGCCACCCAAGCCCTGGGTACTGTGTAGGAAGCATGGGTGGGGCAGCGCCTCAGTCAGTTATCTCACCCACACATTCAGGCTGGGGCAGGCAATGGAAGGTCAGCAAGTCTAGCTCTCCAGGATTGCCGCAAGAGATGTCCTCTGGCCAATGGAGCCTACGGTGCCAAATCCAGTTAGGCAAGTGAGGCCCAGAGAGAGGGCCTTAGCGTAAAAGCCAAGGAGGGGCTCTTCCACTCTCACAAAGAACAGACTAGTTCTCCGGTCCCATATCATGGCTGCGCAACACCCTCTCTCTCCTTCTAAGTCTTATTGACCAGACAAAGGTTGTGACCCATGCCACACTGCCCACTTCTTCCTTTTCCCACGAGCTTTCTGGGTTCCTTTATGTTAGTGGCCCCTGGGAAACCCTCCTTACCCTGATCTGTGTAATTTCATAACCCTACACTTCCTCGTTTGCTGTGAGAGCTGAGCGAACCTCAGACAAGCTTCACTGACCCTCTTTTGACCTCAGCCAAGCTCACTCCGAGCCCCGTGATAAGCTGGTGTGTCCCGATCAGAGCGGGCAGAGGCAGTGTTCCTCCATGGGCCAGGCAGGCATCCTACTCCGCCCACTCCAGTCCAGGTTAACTCCACGAACAAGGAAGTAAATGTGTAGAGTCTTCCTCCTTCCCAGGACCTGGGCCTCTCTGAAAGTGAACCCTGTAACACAGTAGTCTACAGGTGGTCAGATGAGTGGTGACGGCAGACAGCACCCCAGGCTGTCTGGGACCTCTTAGGATAGTGGCACTTCTGGCCCCGTGCTGAGATCTCATCTCTCCCCAAACTACAAGACTGAGTCACTTAAGCTGACGGGAAAAGAAAAGGGATATGTTTCTTCAGACATCATTCTTCATGAAGAAAACAGAGCCTCGTTCCTTAGGGATGCTACCCAAACACCTAGATTCTTCCCCCAAGACACAGCATCACATACCCACCCACACAACTTTACCAACCACTTTCAGCCAAGAAAATCTATGGGGGCCGTCCGAGTGGCGCGGTGGTTAAGCGATGTCTTGGGAAGCCAGCGGCCCCGGTTCGGTCCCACATGTGAGGGCCATTGACACTGCCCTCAAAAAAAAAAAAAAAAAAAAACCTATGGGAATATCATCTTGAGATGGACAGTTAGAGGAGACATCAGTCTGTATCAAACAGATCCTGGGTGCACCTAGGGGAGACTTGGTGAAGCTGAGCCACCAAAGTCTGGGCTTTCTGTCTAGATTTAGGACCCCAGCCCATGCATGCTGCTCGGTATTATTGGTAAGCGCACAGACTTCAGAGATGGACTCACTAGCGTTCAAATCCATGCCCTGCCACTTACTAGCTTTGTGACCTTGAGCAAATTGTTTAACTCTAAACCTTGGTTTGTTCATTTATAACATAGGGATGATAATCGCATCTGTTCCATAGGCTGTTATAAGTATTAAATATTTGAGTTACTACATAAAAAACACTTAGCCCAGTCGTTGGCCAGTGCTCAGCTCTCAGTAAATGTAACCATTATTGTCATAATCATTGACATTATTATCATCCAGTTAGAAATACAGGATCCTCTCCTCCTAAATCACTCCCTGTTGCCCATGCTAACCCTGTCCCCCAAAGGAAGCTCTCTTGTAGAGAAGCATTTCTGGTAGAGAAGCTTCTCTAGTAGAGAAGCAGCTGCATGTTCTCTACTAACCAAGGCCAAGAGTGAGGCATGGAGCCTGGGACCACCCGGGGAGCAGTGGCTTTTGAGAGCTGGGGCTGTGAGCAGGGAGGTGCCATCCTTGGGGAAGGTGCCACCAGCCTGGCAGGAGACTCCTTAAGCAAGCCAGCTAGCTCCTAGCCTGCCCAGGCCCCAGTAGGGCAGCTGAGCATGGTCATGTCATGTGAATTCCTACAGGGGGCTCAGCAGTCCTGACACCGCCAAGCTGTGGTCTTAAAAAGAAACCAGGGCAAGGTCTGCTGAGCTATAGCATCTGCTCCCTGATGCTGTCTAGGGCAGGGGAGCTTCCATGCCTCACTCCCAGCTGTTGGCCAGAATTGATTCCTATCAGATCATTAGCATGAATTAGGTTTAAACTGGGTGATTTAACTTTCTCTGTTGATTGCCTTTTCGGTGATTTCAAAATGAAAATAGCCCCAAAGTTTGACTTTGTGAGTGTGTGCGAAGGAGAATGAAGAGCTGTGAGTATAAGCACTAGAAGTGTATGTGTGTGTGTGTTGGTGACTTATGGTGGATCTATGATTATGGCATTCGAAAAGAACCCTAGAGTGCAAAAGGGAGTGACTGGTAGGGGGAGGCAGTGACAGCTTCTCTTTACCCCCTCACACCACGGGGCCCTTTCAAGGAATGGTCCGAATGACCATGGAGTAGGGGTGCCGGAAGGATAGAAGGGTGGGTCTGGTAAGTACTGTCGGCTCACAGTCTCCCCTCTTCCCTGGCCTGCCCAAAAGGAGGAGGACGTGGTGATTGAAGACTTTGAAGAAGATTCAGAGGCTGAAGGCAGCGGGGGCGAGGATGACATCAGGGAGCTTCGGGCCAAGAAGCTGGCTCTGGCCAGGAAGATAGCCGAGCAGCAGCGTCGCCAAGAAAAGATCCAGGTGGGGCCTGCGGGGGACGTGGTTCCCATCAGGGTGGTGCTATACAGGGTAGGAAAGAGGTGTGCTGGGAGTCAGGATGAGCAGGACCCTCTAAGGAAGAGTCTCAGAGTGCCTTGCCTGGTTCGACCCTCATTTTCTTTCTCCATCACTAAATTCTGGAAGTACATTTGGTGCCTGGAGACCCCCTCCTCGTGCGCCCCACGGGGCAAGAGCAGGTTCTTAGAGAATCCAACGAAAGCTTCTCCCCCAGTGGTTATCCATGAGTACACACCACACATGCATGATCTTCCACACAATTTCAGGAGTGTCAAAGTTTCCCTGAACCTTGTCCAGACACTCCCTGAGAGGCCAGGGATTCTCTGTTGAAAACACCTGTTTTCAGGGGAGACGATGTCATGGCCACAGTCTGTTTTATCTGGATTCCCAGTGTGATGGCCGATCGCCTCTGCAGGACACGCTTAATCCTCCCAAAGAGAAACTACTTGATCTCCACACAAGGGTTCCTCCACCATCTGCCCTCTCGTGGACCTATACCTCCACTTCCAGCAAGTTTTTCTTTATGACACTCCCAGGTCTGTTAGCTCACTCCCTCCTATCTAGAGCTCAGGGCAGATAGAGAAGAGCCAGTCACGCTCCTTGGTTTAAGTGTGTGCATGGGAAAGCCTCGGACCTCTTTAGCAATGTCTGTTTCCATCTCTCTCTTCAGCCACCCCTCACCTTTGGCAGAGGACTCAGTCCATGTGGTCGGACAGACCTGATCACAGTCTGGGCTCCACCACTTACTAGCTTTGTGACTTTGGGCAGATTGCTTGATTTCTCAGAGCCTGTTTCCTCTTCTGTAAAATTAAAGTGGTAACAGCACCTACTTCTCAGAATTGCTGTGAGGCTCACAGAAGCTGGCTGATGTAAAGCATTTAGCACAGTGCATGGCACACAGTATGTGCTCCATAAATGGTCATTATCATCTGAGATCAGTCTAATAACCCATCAGACAGAGCCCTGCCCTGGGAAGGGAATACATAGCAGTTGGGAGCCATCATTCTTTAGACATATTCATGTCTCCCTGCACACTGGAATCAAGTACATGATACCTCTGCCCACGTCGTCCGCCGTGGTGTGGCTGCCTCCTCAGCCCTCTGTGGTCTGTGTGTGATTCTGCTGTGGCCCACAGAGCAGCTTCAGCCTCACACTGTCTTTTTCCTCTTGTCCTGTGGCTCTTTTTTTTTTTTTTTAACCATCAGTCTTCTCATAAGCTCTGTCTGTGCTCACAACCTCAAGGAATGGAGGTTGTTGACTATCATCAACCCAGCAAGTACCTGTCTTTTTTGTTTTTTAAGATTATATTGGGGAATTGGGAGAGGGAAACAGTGTTGGGGAATTGGGGAAAGGGAGCAGACAAGTTGCTGTCCTTTTGTTCTTCAGTCTAGTTGTGGGGGACGTCGCTTCACTGGTCCATGTTGGTATCGTCATTGTGCTCTTCCCGGGTGAGGCACATCAGTTGCCGGCCTCTGGACGGCCGCTCACGGTGGCTCTTGGCAACTCATTCCAGCTGCCGGCCACTCACTGTAGTCTATGGCAGCCCACTGCAGCAGGGGCTGCAGCCCACACCGTCGCCGACTCAAGGCAGCCCTGCTCCAGGTGGAGCTGTTGTTCACCATCTTAGCTGTAGAGGGCAGTGTCACTGGCCCTCATGTGGGAGCTGAACCGGAGCCCTGCTGCTCAGAGCCAGTGTCCCAAGCCAGCTCTTAACCAATGTGCCTCTCGGCCGTCCCAGCAAGTACCTGTCTTTATCAGGCCTTGGCCCCCATCAGAGTCGACTTCCCCATAGTCCCCATTGGACCCTGAAGCTGCCTCCCTCCAGCCTCACTTCAGCACAAATCTTCTCTCTCTGTTGACTTCCTCACCACTATTCTTTTCTTGGTCTCATCCTTTCTCTCTGTTACTTCTTAGTCTCAGCACGTATTTGTTCGGTGACTTAATAGATGGTAGGTACTAGAGCATCATCGTAAATCCTCACTGGCTGCTAACCCCTCGGGTCTGATTCTTTATCAAACGTATCTGTTCACTCATTCATTCCCTTCTCTCCCCTCTATTCCCATTGCCACTACTGCTGTTCTAGTCCAGGGACTGACTCGGATTATAATAGTGAAGGCTTCTGCTTTGCACAACTCCAGGAGGTGTCATTGACCTTGTAGCCTGTAAATGGCACCTCCTAGAATTGTGCAGTACATGGTCTGCATGGGAGGCTGACTGCCTCCTGTGCACCTTACATGTTTTCATCATTCTCTTCCCAAAAGAGCCACTCCCCTGCTCAGAAATCATCAGTGCCTTTGCTTGCCTGATATAATAAAGTCTGATTCCTTATTGTGGCATTAAAGGTTTTCTCATGTGTTCCCAACCTCTTCTCCCATCCGCCATGAGCCCTTACTAGCTATATGACATTGTGCAAATTATTTCACTTCTCCGAGTGCCTTTCCTCACCTATAAAATTAAAGTTGGAACAGCACGTACCTCGTACCTCAGAAAGACCGTGCGTGTCCAGACCCAGGTCCTCCTGCCTGGGCAGCAGCCCTGCTCCCCTCCTTGCACACTGTCCCCACACACGCTTGGCCCTGCTCCACTCTCACGTCTTTGTTCTCCCGCAAAACCAAGTACCCTTTTTTCTGCTCCACATTTCCTGTTACCTGTTTAAATTCTGTTCCTCCTTCAGTCCCCAGGTGAAACTCCATCTCCCCAGGAAACCTTCCCAGATTTCCCCCAGGAGGAATTCATCTCTCTCTGCTCAGGGTTCCTGTAGCACTGATTTATACTTCATGTGTGAAAGTTGTATCACGTCTCGTATTACGCTTCTTTCTGGGCTTGTTCCCTGCTGTCCTGTGAACTGCTTGGAATCAGGTACCGCTGTCTTCAGCTAGCTGAGTAAGTGTAGCGAGCATCTGCTATGCTAGTAGTGGTCAACAGGCACAGGAGTGAACCGAAAGTCCCATCCATCCCAGCAGGGAGTGGAGTGGAGACCCCAGTGATGTGAAGTGTGAGAGAGCGTTGCTACAAAAGGGAAGGACGGGGTACTGTGGGGGCACTTGCTGCGGGGGCATGGCCTTGCCTAGAGCGCTGAGTTCAGCCTGGCCTCTCCAGCAACAAGCAGCGCCTTTTAAGTAACAGGTCTTGCATGAGGCTGGACTTGCGGTGCCGGCGGCTGCCCCTGTCCAGAGCCTGATCTCCCCATCACCTCCTTCAAAGCAGGCTGCTCAGGCCCAGGCACCAAGGGCCTGCTGTGGGCTGGCTGGGGCTGGGGTTTCTGTGGCCCCTTTAAGAACAGGCCCCACATGAACTGCTGCTGGCTGCCCTGCCTCCTGTCAGCCTTCTTCCTCCAGCCTCACAGCCACAGGAGGATTTCTCAGCAGAGGAAAAATTCCCCCCTTCCCTTCCCCCCCCTAATGCCCGGGGCCCTTCACTTCCATAATTCTTCATTTTCCAGCCTTGAACGTAAGCCAGACACATCTGTCTGGCCATATGCGTGAACCCTGGAGTCTGTGCCGAGGTGGCTGTAAAACAGGGCCGGTGAAGGCCCTTCTGGGAGAGCACACACATGTGTGTGCCCTCGGGCCATTGGCTCCCTGCCCAGAACCACGGGGCTGCAGTGCTCCAAGCCTATGTTAACCTTTTCTTATTTTTCCTCTTTTTGTTTAATTTAAGGGGGGAAAATCCCAAGGAAAAGGTATAAATTGTCCTGGGAGTGGGGGAGAGGCTCCTAACTAGAGAGGCCATTATTGTTGGCAGGTACTTGGGTCATACTAATACAATAAGGAAGAGAAGAGCATCTAGTGAATTAAGATCGGAGAGATGGGCTGTAAATTACACTGCTCTGAACTCCATCAGTCTCCAGGGGTGTTAACCGAGAGGTGTAAGGCAAGTCCCCAGCTCCCAGCGCCTTTTACAGATGCAGCAAAACAGGAACCACACATGTTTGGGGAAGGGGATATGAAGATGGGGTTGAAAAAAAATCCTCCTGGCCCCCGTGATGGCTATAAAGTCCAACTGAGATTTTGAGCTATGGCCACACCCCCACTTCCCTGCTCACACCTAGACCCCTGGGCCCAAGCTCATCTGTGGGGCTGGGGGAGGTGAGGCCTGTCCTTCCCTGTTTCCGGCGTTGCACAGGGGCTGGTGAGTGGGGCCGACTGGAGGTCAGAAAAGGGGTGTGGGCAGCTCTCAGGGCCTGTGCAGCTGGAGCCCCAGCTCCCAGGCAAGCCCCTGGATGCTGGGGGCTTTGAGGCCACACTCTTCTAGGCTTTGCCTGTTGTTTGAGACAGATGTCTTCATATTGGGTTGGTTTTTCCCACCTTGCTGCTTTCCACCTGAGTTCCTTCCATTCCCATTGCCATTCTTGGGAGGTGTCCAGAGACCACAGCAGGGTAACATGGTTTGTCTGGGAAATTGGTCAGAAGTGTTTCACTCCTAACTAGACCCCCAGGGCAAAGTAGTCACTGAAAATCCTCCTCCAGGCATGAGGCGTGGCCTCTTGGCACCTCAAACTGGCCCTGTGATTCCCCCGCCTCCTCTCTGCCTCCACGAAGCTTTGCTGTGATTTGTGCTGCTGTCGGGCGGGGTCAGGTTTCCTGAACAGTTGCAAACATCCCACCTGAAACATAACAGGCTCTTCCTCTGGCCACAGCTATTGTTTCCCTCCGCATTATGGCCACAGTCTTGCTCTGTAGCCAGCAATGACATGTGTTCTGAAAATAGCCTCTCTCCGCTGTCCCCTTCCCACCCACCCACCCTCCAGAAGATGCAGTCACTCCTTTGTGGTGGCCCCAGGAGTTTCGCTCTAAATATAGCTTCAGCCTATTCACACTGCCACCCAGCTGGGGGGCGGGGGGGGCACTTTGGAACAATAGGGCATGCACAGAGCCCCCCACACCTGTATGGAAGCTAGCGGAAGGCAGACGCTCAGTCCTGGCTCCTCGCTGTCGGAGGCGGGTGGGAGCCAGCGGGCTACCAGGCCAGGGGCACGTTCACGCCAGGGCAGGAAAGCACATCAGCCGACAGAGCTGGGCAACCGCCCTCCACACGCAGACCGGTTCCAGAGCCTGTTCCAGCTTCTCCACAACTGTGGCTCTATGCCCTGCTCTGGTCCAGGCTCTCTCACCTCCCTGGCTCCTGCAGCATCCATAGGGTCCTGTTCTCTTACAGAATGGTCAGGCTGTTGGCCGAATCACCCTTAGGCTGCTGCTTGGCTCATGTTCAGAGGTATCATGCTTAGCCCCGCCACTACTCTCCATCAAGAAAGGGCACACTTCTTGTGCATTCTCAGAACAAGAGCTATCAGATGAAATTCAATCAGATTATCTTTAAAGTGTCCTTCAGCCCTGAGATTCTGTGATTTAGCTCACTGAACTCCTATGACATACCAAACTTTATTCTGGGCATTATAAAAGAAACTTAAGAAAAGGCGGCTCTCCTTAAGCTCCTGAAGTCTAGTTTGAAAATAAGATCAGTCCCCATAAAACAGTAAGAAGTAGCAAGCAAGTCATCATACTTATAACTTCTACAAAGAAAGCAAGTATGTTAAGCTGTGTGGTACTGACTTTGGACATGCAGAGAAGGGATCCTAAGCAGAGACTTTCCCACGAGGAGCCCACCCCAATGAGGATGCTAACCATGCTGCTCCCAGGGGAAGCTGCTTGGCTGCGCCTGCTTTCCATAGCAAATGCAGTATCTGCTCCCTTTGGTCTCTGTGGCTCAAGAAGGAACTGCCTCCTGTACTGTTGGTGGTTATCTTACCAACTATTCCTTTTTTTTTTTTTTTTGAGGGCAGTGTCACTGGCCCTCATATGTGGGACCCGAACCGGGGCCGCTGGTTTCCCAAGCCAGCTTAACCACCGCGCCACTCGGCTGGCCCAACTATTCCTACTTTTTAATTTCATTTCCATTTTCCTATTTTTCATCTTCAAAAAATACCCCCACATAGTTAAAACAACAACAAAAGTACCACGAGTCTTACAGTGGAAACCACCAGTACTGTGCCTGGCCCCTCCCATCTCCAGCTCTGCACCTAGTGGTTACCCCAGATGCTTACCCTCTAGGGTATCTACAATAGAAGATGAAAAATGGGGTTGGGCAGGGAAAAAAGAAACTGACGTTTGGTAAGTTAATATGTATATCAGGCACTTAGCTAGATACTTGCACATACAAGGTGAGTGGTGGATATTTTCTGTGTTAACAAAACTTCTCATTTCTGGTGAAGACATTGCTTTGGCCAGAGAGGCCCAGGGATAAATGATTCTATCACCCGACAGGGAAGAAAGCAGCCACACTCTCTGTGGAGCCCTAAGCAGAAGGAAGACCTAAGAAGCTCTTCTCGTAATACGGCTCTGCTTCGTGATCTAAGTTTTTCAAGTCCCATAACCCCTGTGTGAGCTAATTACATTGCCTTTATTTATAATTCTCAGTGTCTCAGTTTTCAGTTGGGTTAGCATCCCCAAACCACCCCTACTGTCGAAAGAATTTAACCTGTAAAAGAGCCCTTCCTGGGGACCCAAGGCTGTTAGCTTCCTCATCAGATGGTATTGTGGATTATCTCTTTCTCAGCACCCCACCAGCTTGCTCAAGGATGCTCCATACTTCAGAGAAAATTGATTACTTAGCACCTTTCGGAAACAGAATTAAGTTCTAATTCTCTTCCACACTTTATGACAACTTGGTCTTTATTGCCACTGATCTGATTCAAAGTGTCTGGGCTTTCCTTGATTTCCAAGTTCACTGTCCTAGGACCACTGCAGCCCAATCTTAGCTGCAGTGACAAGGGTTCCTATGACTCTCTCCTTCCGGGTCAGCACACTTGATTCCAGGCCAGGACCAGTCTGTCTGAATCACAGCATTCCAATTGCGCCCCCCTCACCTCCACCAGAGGCTTCTACAGCTTTTTACTCATACAAACAAAAATAAATCTCACTACCGGCCTCTGAACTCCACAGCAGCACGCTTCCCCCTTCTCCCCAAGCGTCCCATGGCTGTGAGTGGGGACTTGGCACTCCCCCACCAACATCACTTTTTCACTCCCTGCGCATCCTGTGTCCTTCTCTCACCGTGCGACCCAGAGATCGGAATGGGACGTGACGGCCGGCACAGGCGCCGTGCACAGCTGCCAGGAATCTGACGGGTAAAATCTGGAAAAGTTGGGAGGGCAAATGCTAAACACACACACACACACACACACACACACACACACACACACACAGAGCGCCACTCAGAGGACCGGAAACACAGACACCCACAGAAGAGGGCCTGCAGACTCCCTGTCCTTCCTTAGTCTGCCATTCTTTTGAAGAGGATTGAGCCGGTCTCGTGACTCAGGTATGACCCCTGCCCCAGAGGCCCACAGGTACCCCAGGAGAAGAGGGAACAGCCTCATTTAATCTCCTGAGAGTCCGTGAGGGCATGTGGGGAACAGGAAGCAGTTGTGTGGTGACTCACTGGGCAGAGCCAGGTTAAGGGAAGTTGTCTGCGGGTGTCCCTGAGACCGGATGATGGCAGCACAGTTCTGACTACCCTCATACAACTTAACCCTACCCCACCCCTGGGGAACCAACAAGGCTGCCACCTCCTTAAGAGGCTGTGGCTTCTGTTCACCTTTCTGGCCCTGAGCCAGAGCTCAAGGAACTCAGAGCTTCCCTGGACCCTGCTCCTAGATTTTTCTTCCATCCTGTCATCAGAACACACACGTGGGCCCCCAGCCTCCCTTGGCCACCTGGCTTAAAAGGCCTCCTGCCTACTGCCAGCTGGAAAGGTAGACTGGTACGAGGTCTTAAGAACCCGTTCACACATGGGCAAAAATGGCAGCTAGTTCCACTTCCTTAGAGTTAAACAAGGGCTGGAGTGTCATTTCTGGAGGCAGGAAAACAGATGTGAAAGGAGGCGGTGGGACTGTAGTGCAGATACGATACGCAGTTAAGACCCTGAGCCCCTGTCGCCACAGGTGCCAGTGCCTCCTCTCCTTCCCTCTCACCCAGAAAGAGATCTGGAGGCCTTTGATAGTAAGAAAACTGTTCTGGGAGTGGAAAAGCTGGATAGAGAACACCCAAGAACTGGGAAAATGGGGCACAGAGATGCCGACACTCCCTCGGTATAAAGAGAACCAGTAGGGATTTGTTAACTGACAGAGTGGGGACCGTGCCCTGTCCTTACAAAAGGCCCACGCCGTTACACAGTGTTATATGTCAGTTGTATCGCAATGAAAAATATTTCTTTAAATGCCCAAGTTGAGTTTGGTGGAATGTGTGTCACCCTCTAGTTGGCAGCCCAATGGGGAGGGACAGTGACCCAAATTCCCTGGGAAGGTGGCCAGCAGCAGTGGCACTTTCCCCAAATGAGGTGAGAGCAATAGGAAGACCGGCAGACTGGGCTTCTCAGCTGCATTTTCTCATGCCTGCCAGCATCCTGTGGCCTGTGCCTGCCACCAGCTGTGGTGGCAGTGGCAGCAACGACTTACTCATAGGGAGAGGTCCCCAGCAGGTCACAGAGAAGCCACCCCCAGCACTCAGAGGCATGCCCTTTCAGTTTTACTGTCACTGCCAGTGAAACCTGAGCACCTTCCTCACTGACTGTTAGTGGCCAGGCCCCAGCACTGTGGGCCCCATGCACTTGGCACGCACATCTACTCCCCCTGCCCTGTGCCTGCATCTGTCCCTGCCAGTGGGTGTGTGGTAGAAGGCCATGAGAGGGCGTGACAGGGCTGAGACCTGCTCATCTGGCCCTTGGAAGGTCTCTGTCAGTGCCCTCCAGCTCTATACGCGGGGAGCACGCCGTCTGGGCGGATGCCAGCAAATCAGTTTGCCTCGGCCATGGCCCCCAGAGGAGGAAGCAGCACAATAGTGACCTTGCTCCGTAGTGACAGGCATACCCAGAGCTGCTGCCACACATAAGGCTCTGTCAGACTGGAGAAAATCGGGCTTTCCCAGACATACACAAGGGTTCCCAGAAATGTGAACGGCCGTGAGACTAACAAGCACGAGGCCATGTGCTTTCCAAGGTGTGGTGTGGCGTGCAGCCTCTGGTGCCACACGACGTGGTTTTTTAGTGATGCACAGAGACACTTGGACTGTTTGTTATGGAAGTTTAGTTTGCACTAGTAAACATGACTTGACTGTCAAACCCTTGCTACCATGGATATCATTGCTTAAGAAGAGGCTAAGCAAAAAAATGAGTTGACTTAAAGTCAATTTAAAGGAAAACCACAAGTAAATAATAGTATAGATTGTACAGAGGTGTGCAAGTAGAACACAAAAGACTAACAGTTAGGAAACACTGTATCAGTGGGGTGGGGGCAAGGTGACGATTTTGATCAGTCTGAGTATTAACTCTTTGCAAAACTGCGAATTAGTTCCTAATCCATCACTCCTATGGACTCCTGCTGCTGTGGGAAGTTTTGGTATTATTAGTTGTCAGCATCACTATTTTTGTAGAGCCTTCGAGTTTAACTTTTTTTTTTTTAACTACACAGTGATGTACATTGAAATTCTCTTTGGGATATGGATCTATATAGAGTGTGTGTGTGTGTGTGTGTGTGTGTGTGTGTGTGTGTGTGTGTGTGTGTGTGTGTGTGTGTGTGTGACGTGTCTGGATTGAGAAGTACCTGCCTAGATCACATATATGCAACCACTTTCATATCCAGGGAACCTAACGCCCTTGTAGATCTTTAGCCCAAGGTTTTACTTTCATAGACCTGTTATTTTTAATATCATCAGTTCCTTTCTCAGTCCTAGGCAAGGTTTTAGTTATTCTCCATTCCCTAGGCCATTTGGTCTATGTCGATTTTTATTGCAGCACTTTGCCCTGCCATTGGGGCTGCACCTCAGGCCTGACAAGGGCTGGCTGTGCCTCTGGAGGGGGAAGAGATCCAGGGGGCAGGATGCTGACACACTGTGGAGTCAGGGCCCTGGCTCACCCACCCGTGTGCCTGCTCACTCTCTGGCTCACTCACCGTTCCTTCTGTGTCCCTGTAGGCTGTCCTGGAGGACCAGAGTCAGATGAGGCAGATGGAGCTCGAGATCAGACCTTTGTTCCTCGTACCAGACACCAATGGCTTCATTGACCACCTGGCCAGTCTGGCACGGCTTCTGGAGAGCAGGAAGTACATCCTGGTGGTGCCCCTCATCGGTGAGTCAGGCCAGAGCAGCCCTGCACATGCACAGCAGCCCCCGCTACACACATCCCCCAGCCCGGGGGCCAGGCAGGCAGAGCCCTGCTGTGTGTGTAAGACAGGATTTGCAAGGAAGTAGGGAATGTGTGGGGCAGGGAAAATTGTTTAATAATCAAAGCAGTTCAAATTATTATGGCTGATCCATGGCTTAAACTGTGTGAGCAAATGGACTCCTGTGTCCCAGCAACCAAAGGCTGCATGAGCCCAGCCCTTGTTTTTATCCTTATAAAGCTTGCAGTAAAACAGCAAAGCTGGTTCCCGTTATTGGTAAACACTCAACCCTGGCAGATAACGGCAGTGCTGCTGGGTGGTCTGGCAGCGAGGCTGGGAGGATTTTGAAGTGGTTAGATGCCTTTGGTCTGATTGTCTTGTAGCTTTTCATGATCATTCGAGGTAGCATTCTTCTGGCCAGTGTTACCCTAAGGCCAGGCCAACAGAAACCCTCCAGCTCAAGCCCTTGGCTCATGCCTGTGGATTCCTGCCACTTGGGTCCTTACCACTGTCTGGTCATTGGTGCTGGTACAGGGTCAGCATCTCAGGACCCAGCTAGCTTGCTTCCTCCCTCAGGCCAGAAGATCCCAGCTGGGCTGTCTCCAGGGGACTGTCTAGGTACTGTTAGTTCTTGGAGCTCTGTGGTGGGTCACCCTCAGCATGGGCTGAGGACTCTGGGCTCCTGTCTCATCTAGTTGATACGGCTAATATACTGAGGACTGTCCTGTGGAGGGAGATGATTGGGAAGCCCAGGCTTTTTAATGTCCCCTTCTCAGCAGCCACTTGGAGCAATATGGGAGCCCTGTTCTCTGGAAAAGCCACCAGACTGGCAGTCTGCCTGCCAAGCCACCTCTGACATCCATGCCAAGATGTTCCATTGGGCCTTCCCTCCCAGTCCCAAGTGTCTTAGTGCCAGATGAGGGTGGAAACAAAGGGCAGGAAACATCCGCCCCTGCAGAGGCTATAGAACCCTGGGGGGTTGTGGGAAACACGTTAGCACCACCTGAGAATGTTGGCACTGAAGCGGCCCTCCTCCCGCCTCCACCCTCCCTGTCTTCCTTCCCCTCCCCATGTGGCCTGGCCAGAACCTCTTAAACCCAGGCTCTTAGACCTAAGGGAAGATTTTCTGTTCTTCAAAAGTAGAGCAGCTTTTCTCCCCACAGCAGAGCACCAAGTCCATCAAATTGTCCCGACTTCCCCTCTCCCCTCCCCTGGATCCTGGGGCGGGGCAGCTTTCAAGATCATTTCTCTGTGCTTTCCTACCCAGGAGATTTCAGGGGGAAGAAAGTGTATTGGTTGCTTTTTTACTAGATGGTCAGGAAATGGTATAACTGAAAGAGATGGCACCTCAGAAGCTCCCTAAGACTTTGAAGGAGCCTCCAGCACTATCCCAGGCTAGCAGGGTTCTTGTGCCTCTACTGTGTGCACAGTTTCATTGTTCCTGGGGGTCCAGGGAAAGGTAGAGCTGCAGCCCTTCGTCTTGAGCTTATGGTTCAGTAAAGAAAGCCAGATTTGGTGGAGAGGAAGCAAATATATGAGAAAATCCTGAGGATATATGCCGAATAAATCGATGACCCCCAGGGGCGTTGGGAAATGACAACTGTTAAAAAGTAGTTCAGGCCGGCCTCTTTGAACTTTTTTCAGCTGGGCAGGGTCCCAGGCTCTCAGGAGCTGTAGAGAGGGCTCCTGTTTAGTGAGGCTCCCTCAGTGCCCTGCCCTGTGTCCAGAGCGCAAACAGTTAAGCCATCAGCCTTCCCTGCTTGTTCTTGTGCTCTTTAACCTGCTCCATGCTCCTTAGGCCTGACCCCAGCATCAAGAAGCCCCGCCTGGTGCAGAAGCACAAACAAGCTTCCCCTTTGAAGCCTGTTTAGTTTGGAAGCAGGAAAGCAGATTTTGGGATGGAATACCAGTTTTTTGTGTTTGATGTTCTGTTTGCTGTACCATGTACCCATCTACCACTACTCCCCAACCTAAGCGTACATTGTGTGGACATGGTGGCCTATGGTTGCTGATAGCGTGTGTGTGTGTGTGTGTGTGTGTGTGTGTGTGTTCGTTTGTGTTCCCACATGGGCCCTTTCCAGAAAGTGTCTCTGAATACCCAGACAGTGAGTGCCAGGCTCACCATGGAACAGCATGCTCATGCCGATTCCCCAAGCCATGAATCATTGCACTGAGGAGAGGCCTCAGACCCCAAACTCTCCCGGAGCCCCCAAGGAGTGCATATTTCCCACTTGACCTCAGGCTTTTGGCTGGAATTTTGGAAAGAATCTTCACCAGAAAATGAAGCTGTGTCCCAGACACATAGGCAGGCAGGCAGGCAGACAGGCATACACACACACACACACACACACACACACACACACACACACACACACGTGCCATATCAGAGGAGGTAGATGTGCCAAGGGCATGGTTTAGGGGAATACCAGGGCTCTTGCAAGTGAGACTGTGACTGTCACTTCCCACTTGGTAACCTCCCTGCCCTCTGCCAGGTTGTGGGGTATAAAACTTGGCCCCTCTTGGACTGCTGTGGTTGGGGGCCCAAGTGGATGAGGGAGAGTAACTCTTGCCTTTAGCTGCTACATACCCTGGCCTCTCCTGAGGGACCCTTTCAATTTGATCCTATAACTAAGGAATGCAATAGAGGGGCCAGGTTTCTTCCTCTGAATACAGCAGCTCCAGAAAAATCTCTATAAGTTCCTCCCAGGAGGAGGGTTGGGCCTGGAGGGAGAGGCAGAAAGAAGAGAGAGCACTGTGGAAAGTCGGGGACACTTCTTGCCCCTCAAGGTCCCCTACTTTCACTGGAAGACTCCTGTGGAGCAGGATGGATTCTGTGGTCTAGTATGAGGCTGGCTGGGAAAGCAAGGCCTAGGGTGAAGACAGACATGACTGCTGAGGCTGACACCTTGTGGGACTGTGTCTCATCAGTGATCAATGAGCTGGACGGCCTGGCCAAGGGACAGGAGACAGACCACCGGGCTGGGGGTTATGCCCGTGTGGTGCAGGAAAAGGCGCGGAAGTCCATCGAATTCCTTGAGCGGCGATTCGAGAGTCGGGACTCATGCCTACGGGCCCTCACCAGCCGTGGCAACGAACTCGAATCCATCGCCTTCCGCAGCGAGGACATCACAGGCCAGCTGGTGAGACCCCAGCAGAGAGGCAGCGCCCAGAGCCAGCCTGCAGAGCAGGGTCCCAGGAGGGAGGAGCCAAGGGAAGGGCGGGCAGCCACTGTGGAGGCCTGGGCAGGGCCAGGGCACGCATGGGAGAGCACCTGGGGTGTGACCCTGCCCAGGACCCAGGGACAGATACACATGGTGCCCCCTCCTGCCCAAGAGCTCTTCTCATACTACTTCCCTCCAGGGTAATAACGATGACCTGATCCTCTCCTGCTGCCTCCACTACTGCAAAGACAAGGCTAAGGACTTCATGCCCGCCAACAAAGGTATGGCTTTGCCCCTGCCCAGGCTCCTCCCCTGCCCTACTTGTCCTGCCATCCTTGGCCCTAGGGAAAGTTGAGGACTCGGGGATCAGGCCTGATGCAAGCCTGAGGCCAGCTCACTTTCCTGCCCTCCTAGAAGTCAGACTCTCCTGTCACAGCTCCCCCACTCGCAGGAAAAGTCACGGGGACCCTGGGCCAACTAAGGATGGGCCTACTCCCAGGAAGCCAGGCTGCAGGCTGTGAGCCTTCCCATTCGGCGTGCATCCATTTCCTTTCTTGGGTCCTCAGTGAGTTCTCTGACAGCAAGAATGTCTTTATGATTCAGCGTAGCTTATTCTGGCCATGGTCTCCCGAGCCCAGCCCTCTGCAGCTCTGAGAGGACAGTCCCCAGAGGTCCTGAGGCCCACCTCCCCATTCTGAACCACGCTCACCCTCTTAGTTCATCCCTGAAGTTTACCCTGATGTGTATCAGTTGGGGTGGAGGGACTTCCCCAGCAAGTAGCGGGTCTCCTCTTCCTGTCCCTACAGTCATGAGCTCAGCACTTTCCAGGCTGGCTGGAGTTGGAGGCAAGTGAGAGCTTGAGGATGAGCCCTCAGCCCAGTTTTCAGGACTTTTTTGGTCAGCAGAATCTCATCTTGGAGCCAAAGGCCCACCTAGGGCTCTCTTCCAGGTACTTGAGCACCTCGCTCAACCTTGAACTTGCCTGCACTGCCCCTCAGAGTCAGCGAGGTTCAGGCCTTCTCTGCTCCTGGCTCCCAGGAGTCTGACATCTCATCCTGTGGAAGGAATTCCTAGGACCGCCTACCTCAGCGTCATTTGCAGAGCTGATAATTCTCACCATTTGGTTTCTGTCTACATATATGTAGTCTCCTGTCATTTTCTTTTGATTGTTGTCACCCATTTCCCCTGCTCCTTTTCCTCGCCCTGGCTTCTGGGCTGGTCTGGGGATTGTCTTCCCTCCTGCTGCTCCCACCCACATTAGTGCAGCCCCTCTGGCCTCACTCTCTGTACTAGGGGCTGGCAATGAGTCCTCAGATGGGTCCTGCCACGCGGCTTGTACGTACTGTCCCTTAAGGCCAGATCTGGAGCTTTCTAGTGGTAAAAAGCAGCCCTGGCTGAGCCAAAGAGAGGAACTTGGGCTCTGCTCCCAGGCGATGCCTGGAGAGGCACCTTTTGAGGGAGAGGTAGGCAGGAGTGCAAAAGGCCTTGTTGGGAAGTACGGTTCAGATACTGCCGAGGCCCCACCCAGCCTCAGAGCTGTTTCTTTCTTAGCAGAGACACATTTTGGCTTTGGCCCTACTGGTCTCCCCTCTCCACCCCCACTTCACCCCAAACAGCCTACAGGAACCCATTGCCATCCTGGGGACCGCCCCTATCAGAATTACATCAGCAATGGCTGGTGTAATCAAACCCCATTTGTCAGTGTGAATTCTTAGCAGATTAACTTGTCAGATTCACAGAGAAACTGTCACCAAATGTTTATGTGTAAACGATGTTGAATTTTAAAATCATGTGGATTATGGCGGATGGGGCCTGACAAGATGACAGTCTCTGGTTTCTAACAAAGTGAAGTTACCAGTGTCAAAACAGAGGATGTTTATTGTTAAAAATGTCTCAAAGTATCCACAGAAACCCCTGCAGACCCCTGCCAGCAATGCTGGGCCTTGGTTGGCTGACCTAAAGCCTGGGACTCTCCTGGTCTGAGTCCCAGGGCAGGGATGGAGGGGCTGCAGACAGACTCACGCAGCCAGCCGGGAGCCCCACGCGGCACCGCGCTACACCACCCCACCCCACCCCAGAGAGGCCAGGCCCCGGCAGTTAAGCAGTGGTCTCAGAGCATCCCCTTCTCCCGTGGCCCCCTCCTCTCCCTCTCTGCCCACCACAGCCCCACAAGTCTCTCCCTCCCGCTTCCCCAAACTGCTCCCAAGGCTGACAGCGAGTTCTCAGACTCCCTGCCTGGAGCTGGCAGGCCTGGAAGTGTTCGGGTCCCACACGAACCTTTGCAGTCCCCCAGCCCAGCCAGTGCCCGCAGTCAGCCAGCCCCACAGGA
This sequence comes from Aselliscus stoliczkanus, assembly GCA_033961575.1. Classification (NCBI taxonomy): domain Eukaryota; kingdom Metazoa; phylum Chordata; class Mammalia; order Chiroptera; family Hipposideridae; genus Aselliscus; species Aselliscus stoliczkanus. The sequence goes on from CM066739.1 coordinate 13,285,071, forward strand.
TGTTCCCTCTGTCAGGAAACACCCAGTCTGGGCTGAGGTTGGAAATGTCACCTGTGTGAGAACTTGGCCCCAGTTTAAGTTCTCCCCCAATACATTAAAAGTTTAGGGAATTAGGGAAAGAGGTGCTAAAAGTCTTGTAAAAAGAAAAAAGGCTGTTCTTAAAAATAAAATTGGAATAAAGTAATTATGGCTAGTATGATTGTAATGTTGTAGGGGGCAGGGGAAAGCTTATATAACAAGTGTACATCCTTGTCAATGTGCATAAAGAAATCTGGAAGCGTACACAGACTGCCCGGGGAGCAAGGTAGACACACGGAGGGAGAAACCTGGGTGGATGCGCCTGCTGTTGCCTTTCCCTTTCCTCTTCTGTGCCGTCAGAGGTTTTCAGCGTGGAATAGAGGACATCACTTGGCCACAGCCTCCGGGCCACCTTGGCACAGCTCTGCCCTCCTTACCTCAGAATTCCCTTGAACTAACCCCTGTCCTCACATCTGGAAGCCCTGGGTACACTCCGTATTCCATCTTTCATTTTCTACCTCTTAACACCTAAAGCTTCGACCTGCCTGCCTTGGAGGGAGAGATGTGTAGTACGAGGAATGCTGTGAGTCCAGGAGCAGCCGTGCAGTCAGGAGTTGAAGGAAGGGGGTTCTCCTGCTCCCTCAGTTGAGAGTACTGGGAGAGGGGTGTGTGGAGGCCGGTGGCTTGGGCAGCTCTCAGAACATGAAGCAGCACAGCCCTCTGCGGGAGGCAGGGGTCCACACAGACCAGCCCCAGCCCAGCATGGCCTCTGTAAGCCAGCAGGGAGGCGCACCCTAGCTAACCATCTCCATGAGTGAAAGGAGTTGTGGAAGGGCCAGGCAGTGTCTGGCCTTGACCCCCCCAGGACCGTATTCGCCCATAGAGAGGCAGCCAGTGCCTCTGCCTCCTGCCCTCAGTGAAGTCCTTCTGCTCTCTTATGCCAACAGAGGAGCCAATCCGGCTACTGCGGGAGGTGGTACTGCTGACAGATGATCGGAACCTGCGTGTGAAGGCGCTGACGAGGAATGTGCCTGTGCGGGACATCCCGGCCTTCCTTACGTGGGCCCAGGTGGGCTGAGGGGGCCACACGGGGGCCCAGCCCTGTGGAACCGTTCCTGAGAGGCCACCAGGTGCCCAGTGTAGCACAGAAGATGCCCACGTGCCTGAGCCACCAATCCTCCCAGACAATAAATCATCCTCTTCCAACCCACGCCGTGGCCGTGCTGTGGGGGAGCTGCTCCTCACAGAGCCCTCCCGAGGGCTGGGCTGAAGCTGCTGGGACCCTCCTGGGCTGCCAAGACTTAGTAGAGAAGTGGCTGGCTGCAGTGACAGCAGGTGGGCAAGCCAGATAGGCTGTCCAGCCTTTCTCCCTCCCCCATCTGTCTAGTTCAAAGGTTGGGGGGAGGCTTTCTCAGCACAGGGACTCAGCCACTTTCCCAGGTGGAGATGGGGCAGGGCGCTGAGGTTTCCATCAGATGCAGGTGAAAGCACGGGTCCCTTTAATCTTCAGAACCCCTGTCCTGAATGTGTCCAAGAGGCTTGGTCATGCCATGAAGCGAGTGCCCAGGGTGCGTGTCTTTCCCTGAGGCCTGGATTCCGCCATGGACCCACGTTGGGTTCTGGACACCATGTCCCTAACAGTAGCCCTCCCCACACCCCACACTCACTCATCCTGCTGCTCTTCTTCCTGCCTTTTCACTCTGGGTCCATAGCATTTTGCTACTTGTTTTCCCCTCAGATGGTCATGGGTCTAGAGGGAAGGGACATCTGGTCTCAGGCCCATGCTTCCTGGGTGGCCTTTGCCTACGTCCTCTCCCCTCTTCAGCCTTCCTTTTGCTCTAGTTCCCACTGAACAAAATTTCCTCAGACTTTTCTCAGTTCTCCCCTACCCTCCTTGTTCTCTCTCTCGCCCCCTACTGAATCATCCCCCTGTCCTCTTTCCCTTTCTCGTTGGTCCCTCTCACCTCCCTGGTCCCCTCAATGTCCTCAACCTCAGTTCCTTGCCATGGGGTTTGTCACTGAATCTCCTTCCTCTGGTACCTGTGGCAGGAACCTAAAAAGCTTTCCCGCCGTGACCTTTCCCAGGCCCCTGTGCTCTGAGAAACTTGCAAGCTAGTGTCTGAGAGGAGCATTGCCTAGCCTCAAGTTTGCACCGTTTCCTAGCTTTGCCCTAGAACTTGACACAGGGCCCTTTGGCTTTTACATCTTTTGGTTGCCTCTTTAGCTGGCACCTGTGTTCAAAGCCTCACCTTAGAGGCTTCCTGCTGGGAATGTATTCTCCCCATCTGGGGACAGAGATGAGGGCAGCTTAGGGGAAGACAGGGTTTTGAGGAGGAGCCAGAAGTACATTTTGATGGGACCAGTGGGGGAATCGCCCCAGAGCCCCTTGTCTAACTGTATAGCCTGCCCAGAGAAGGGGAGCCAGTCGTGCCCTCCCAAGGCCCAAGATTATGCCAGAAGGTGAAGGGACTGAACAGAGAGTCACAACCAGTGATTTGGAGGTATGAGGCCCCCAGAGCCTCAGAAGACTGCGCTGTTTAGGGTACAGGGTCTCCGGCCTCTCCTTTGAAATCCTCTCCCCTGGATGAAGGCCAATGACTGGATGGGTGGGAGACCCATCTCTCCTGTCCCATTTGCAGCACTGGTTTTGTTTTCTTAATAAATTTTTAGTTATGAAACATATCTGACCTCTTGCTGATCTTTGAGACTGGGGAGGGAAGGGAGGGAAAAAGACCCAAGCTCTGCACCTGTATAAGGGCGCCCGGTCTGGTCCCTCTGCCTGTCTGGCCCCACCTGAGCCCACCCAGATCCTAGTGCAGGGCAGAAGAGAGCCGCAGGGTCCAGGGTCCTTGGTTACTGTTTTATTGCTGTTTGGATCGAGTATAGAAAATGGAAGCGGCTCTGGAAGAGCCTGTGTACAAGGTAGAAAATATACAAATGAGGAGGAGGGAGCTAAAGAGACCACGTTCCGGCCCAGCCCAGCCTGGGCTCAGGGTGTGGGGCTGCCCGGGGCGCATGCAATAAATATGGTCCGGGCCCCAGGGAAGGAAGGCGACACCGTGGAAGTGGGAGACTGGGTAGGCCAGGGCTGTCTTAGCCCTCAGACTCCAGAGGGAGGGAAGGTGGGCCCTGGGGTTAGTGCCACTTGTGCAAAATGAGGAACTTCACATTATCAGTCCCCGGGCGGGTGGGAGCGGGGGCAGGGGGCCCTCCGGCCGGCTCAGTCCCCTCCCCGCTACCCAGCTCTGCCCGACGCTCCGACCCCAGCGGGGAGATTCACAGTGAGAATGGGTGTGGTCGCAAGGGCCGGAGGTAGGGCTGGGAGCGCCCCAACAGTGACACCGCTCCCCCAAAAAGCAGCACGGAGCCGGGGGGGACGGGGCCAACGAACCACAGGAAGAGGCGGAGAAGGGCCGGGGGTCTCCTTTGGTCAAAGCTGATATCAAAAATATAAATCTCCCTTCCCCCACCCCACCCCCGTCCCGGGGTTTTCCCCTCACCCCCACCCCCGGGCTAAGGCACGAAGCAGTGAGGCCAGGTGAGGCCGCAGAGAGGTGGGGCCGCCGCCATTGCGGGGACGCTGCCGCTGCTACTACAGTTATCCTGGAGCGGTGTGCCGACTCGCCGCCGCCGCCGCTCCCTGGAGGCGCGGGTCAGGAGCAACGCAGCGGCCATGAGGCGGGCCTCAGAGTGGGGCGCTCTAGGTGGGAGAGAAACGGTCGATGGTCCGGCCGTCGGGCCCAGCGGCCAGGTGCGCTCCCTGGCTCAGCACCTCCGCCGCCTTGTCCGGGCTGAGGCCCAGTTCCGCGGTGAACTTAGCCAGCGGGTAGAGGCTCTCGAGCGCCACCTTGGGGTCGTGCAGGAAGTGCGTGGTCTGCGCGAGCAGCTCAGCTGCAGCCGCCTTGTCCTGCTGCTTCAGGCTCAGCTGTTCAGCGGTGAGGCGGGCCACAGCAAAGACGCCCTCGGGGAAGTCGAGCTTGCCCTTGCCATCGGGGCCCGGGACGCCAGGCAGCGCCCCCAGTCCCGCCAGCGCCCCGGCTGCGCCGGCCGCGCCTCCCACGGCGTGCATCTTCATGTGACTGATGAGGTTGCGTTGCTGTGCGAACTTGCCACCGCACACCTGGCATTCATAGGGCTTCTCGCCCGAGTGGATGCGCATGTGCTCGGTGAGGCGATACTGGCGCGTGAACCGCATGCCACACGCGTCGCACGCGAAGGGCTTGAGGCCCAGGTGGCTGCGCATGTGGCGCGTCATGGTCCCACGCTGCGTGAACTTCTTCCCGCAAATGGTGCATGGATAGGGCCGGGTCAGCCAGTGTGTCTTCTCGTGCTGCCGCAGCGTGGCCGGGTCCTTGTAGCTCTTGTCGCACGACGCGCAGCGGTAGGGCCGCAGCAGCTCGCCCAGGCCGCCGGGTGCCCCAGCGACCTTGTCCCCACCGCCTCCAAAAGGGGGCCCGAGGCCCGCGGCCCCTGCAGCTACCTCAGCCGCCTCGGCCCTGCCATACAGCGCCTCCTCCTCCTCCACGTGCGCCTCCACGTGCGCATTCAGCTGCTCTGAGCTGGGAAAGCCCTTGCCACAGGGGATGCACACGTACAGGTTGTCACCGAAGCTCTCAGGCTCGCCATAAGCCAGATGCGGGCATGGATAGCCCTCGAGGTGGCCGCCGGGTGGGCTGGGGTCCTCGCTGCTGCCCGTCTCCTCGCTGCTGCTCTTGTAGTCGTCGCCATCGCCGCCCGCGCCAGGCCCGTCCAGGCTGCCCGGGTAACGCGGTGGTGGAGCCAGGCCGAGCGGGGGCCCCCCGGGCGAAGCTGCCGGGTCCCCGCCGCGCTCCTCGCAGCGCTCTCCTGGGGAGCCTCGCTCCCGGCGCAGCTCGTCGCCGTAGCTGACCAGACCTGGCTCGTGCTTCATCCAGCCGTAGAGGAGGCTGGGCCCGTCGGGCCGGCCGGGGGGCTCGGGTCCTGGGCTGCCGCCGCCGCCACGGAACGGGTCAGGAGGCGGTACGGTATCCTCCAGCTTTTGGAAGGGCAGCGGTGGCAGTGGAGGCAGGGAGAGCGGTGGTTCCTTATAGGCTGCGGGACCCGCGCTGGGAGGGCTGTCTGGGCGCGGGGGCAGCTCGCGCTCGCCGGGTGGCCGCTCCGGAGGCGCGGAGCCCGATGGGCTTTTCTTGGACAAGTCCAGGCCGCAAAGTGGGGAGCAGCGGCGTTCCGGGGCACAGAGTGCGGCCGCCGGGCCGGGGCCCGAGGCGTACAGCTCTGCGCAGTGCGTGTTCACTGCGGCTTCTGGGCCCGACGGCGGCTCAGCGCTGGGCGGCGGCGGAGGCCCAGCTGGGGACGAGTAGCAGGCCTGGATGACCGGCGTGGCGGCCCTCAGGCCCCGGCCTGGCCGCCCGTAGGGTGCATAACCGCCGCCACCGCCGCCGCCGCCCCGCAGGTGGCAGTACTTGCCGTGGCGCTTGAGGCGCTTCTTGCACAGCGCCACGAGGTCGGGGATCTGCAGGTAACTGGCGGCAGCCAGCACGGCGCCCAAGCTCGGCTCGGTCCCTGGAGCTACTGCCGCCGCAGCAGCAGCCTCTGCCCCATCAGCCAGGCGGCCGGTGTAGATGAAGTCCAACACCAGGCGGAACACGGCTGGGCTCACCATGTCATGGTCCAGGTTGAGCAGGTTGTCATGCACAACCAAGGACTTGAGGTAGGCGCTGCTGGCCGCCAGAACGTTTTTGTGCGCGCGGAAGAGGGCGTTCTGCACCACGATGATCACGTCGCACAAGAAGCCCTTGGTGCGCTGGTTGTTGAGCTGCAGCAGCAGCTGCCTCGAGTGGCCGGGCGCCTCCATCGTGTCCAGCATCGTCTGCCCAGCACAATCTCCTGCGGGGACACACACCAGCCGATTCAGAGCCGAATCGAGCCCTCGCTGCCGGTCCACAGCCCGGCGCTTCTCCCCTCCACTTTCCCTTCCCCTCAGCTAGGCACGGGCATCGAGCACCATGGCCTGGGCACTGGCGTTGGATCAGCGGCCTCTGAGTGTGGGAGCCTGGGCCGGTGGCCCAGGCCAGAAGGAGCAGGAAAGTGGCTGGTGGAGAGAAGGCCAGGCTGGCCTGCACCCCCAGGCCCAGAGGCACCGGGGACACAGGCTGCTTCTTGGGGGGCTTCCAAGGAGAAAACTGTTCGGGCGAAGTGGCCCTTTTAGAGACAGTTACCCGATTTGAGGGAAATGTCCGCTTCAGGAAAAGTCATTCAGGGCCGAAAAGTTTGCCCAAGTGGGATCTAAGGGAGACGAGTGAAAACCGCCTCCCGCCTCGGGAGAAGTTGCCCCTGTTGGGGGAAGTGATCCGGAGAAGGGGAGCGCCCTGGCCGCCGTGGCGCCGCCCTGGCCGGGGGCTGTCAGGCCCTCAGTTGGGGCCCGGGCGGCGGCCGCGGCACCAGGAGCGGAGGCAGCGGCTGCCGTGGCGGGCAGAGCACGAAGGCCGGGCCCCGACGCGGGGAGGGCGTTATATCGGGGCAGGAGGCTGAGGCAGGAAGCAGGTGGGGGGGAGGGGGGAGCCACGCAGCTCCCAGGGGAGGGAGGGGGCAGCGCCCCGGGCGGGCACGGCGCGCAGCCGGCTGCGGCCCTGACCCCGGCCTGCGCCCCACCCGCGTCCCGGCCGGGCCTCGGCCTTAGGTCTGCATTCGCAGACCGGCGCCACCCTCTCCAGCTCCCCTCGGCCCCTTCTCCAAGGGAACTCCGCCGCCCCAAACTTGGGGAAAAGTTTCCCAACTTCAGACAGACCGGGAGGGGCGCACCAGCCCCAGTCCCTCGGCTCCCAGCTTTTCCTCTCGCCCCCCATTTTGGCAGCCGGGCGACCGCAGGGCCTGAGTCGAGCCTTAAGCTGCCCTGCCCGCCTGCTAGCCCGCCCTCCCCTGTTCCCCGCCTGGCCCGCAGGGCCTCGCGGCCCGTTACCTGCGGCCGCAGCCCGACCGGGCTTCCCTCCCCGCCGTGGTGGCAGCTCCTTGCCCGCGCCCCACCCGCCCCGCTGCCAGGCGCCGATGTGTGCCAGGGCAGCGCCCCTGCCAGCCCCGCCCGCCAGCTCCCCTTCCCTTCCCCTCGCCTCTCCAGCCCATGTGCGGACAGAGCCGGCCCGGGCCGCTGACCCCGCCGTGAACCCGGCACAGAGCAGCGACCGGGTGGTCCTGAGTCCTTCAGGGGCGACACTCGGCGCTCCGAACGCCAGCCGCGTCGGGACGCCCGCGCCGGAGGATGCGCCCGAGGCCGCCAGCGCTCGAGGACCGGGATGTCTGGGTCCCCTGTCCCTCCCGGTCCCCAGCCCAAGGACCCACCTGGGGGGCATGTCGGAAGCCCCGGGCCCGGCTGCCGGCGGATCCAGGGGGGACGTGGCTGCGCTGCGCTGCCCTCCGCCCGCCGGGCCCCCGGTCGGTCTGTCCTGCTGGTCCGTCCTCCCCGCGTCCTGGTCGCGTCTCAGCCCCGCCGCGCTTTCCGCACACTCTTATCTGGAGCGGCCCGGGCCGGCGGGCTCTGCTGCAGCTATGGCGCCACCTCGCGATCGAGCGAAGCTTTACGCGACACAACCACGACCTCCCTCCCGCGCACCTGGGCTGGAGGCTCGCAGATGGGGACTTGGATCCTGCAGAGGGTTCTACTCGCAGATTCACCCTCCCAAATGGACCCGACTGGGAACCCAAGCCCCGGACCTGCGAGCCCCACAAACCCCCGGGTTTTGAGCTGACCGCTCCTGTGTACATATTTGCAGATTCTCACATTGCCCCAATTCGGAGAAGTCCTGCCTTCAAGGAGATGATTCCGGTGACAGTAGATGGTGGGAGAGAAGTTACGGAAATCCTAAGGAAGAAGAAGATAGACAAGATCTTGGGGGACTCTCCTTAGACATTCCTGGAAATGACTATTTATTTGTACCCATCCCTAAACACACACATCCTCACTCAGACACGAGTCAGAATGACACATGCACAGAATAAACCCGTTTCCAGATCCTCTCCAGGTTCTGATACCTGCGGGCGAGCAGGTTTGTACAGACACACCTGCCCCCTTCCGGAGTCCAAGTCCCGGCTCTCTGGAATGCTCTGGGGGCTGCTCCGTGAACCTGGGCAGATAGGTTACCCAAACAGCCCACCCTGATCTTGCAGGTCTATGGAGGGACTCCAGGACATTCGAATGGGAATGGCTGGACAGTGCCTTTTGGGGGTCCCACAGAAGCGAGCCGAACCCCCAGATTCCCCGAGTGAGCCGTATTGAGGGACCCGCTTGGACGATTTTGTCTCCAACACACCGACTCGAGAGAAACGTGACAGGAGGGCCTGCAGCCAGGGATCTCCCGCAAGGTCCTGCACCCCGCGTGAACGCCCGGTTCTTGCAGGTGACTCCTTTTCTGGGAGGGAGGCGACCCCGCACTGGTGCGCAGGCACTCGCAGGGTTACTCCGGAAGTGTCCCCGCACAGCCCTGCAGACCGCATCAAGCTGGTAGCGCCGCGAGGTCTCGCCGTGGCCCACGCTCCTCCTCCTCTCCCCGCACCTCCTGACCCCCGCCCACACGTGGGGGTGGGAGTTGGTCCCTGAGAACGCCCGCAGCTTCTGATTGGCTGCGCTTTCCTCAGCTGCCTCGCTAGAGGCTGGGGCGCAGAGTTACCATAGTAACTGGTGAGGTTCGCCCAGATCGCGTCTCTCCAAGGCCTTGGAGAGCTTAACAACCTCTCAGGGCCGCTGGGCGGGTGGGGGCCGTGCTCGCCGCCCCCCATGCGGCCCTCTCCCCCCATGCCCCGCTAGAGGTAGTGGCTGAGTCGCTCATTAGGGGACGCCGGCGGGGCCACCGGCGGTCCATGACAGACACCAAGGGTTCGGGCGCCCCCCAGAGGCTCCCTTTCCTCCCCGTGAGGCTTTGTGGCCTCCGGGCCAGGAGGCGGCTCCTGGTCCCCGCAGGTCCTCAGTCCTACCGCGTCCTGAGTCCGCCTTCACCCTGTTTCCAGTCTGTGTTCTGGATCAATCTTATCCTAATCCTCTCCTGTCTTCCCATGATGTTCTCACTAGGGAAGTAGTAAGGTTCCAAAAATAAAAATGGTGGGTTCCTGAGCTGCGCGCCCCTACCGCAGGGGCACGTGCTGTGCGCTGAGACAGAAAAGTGAAAGATGTGCTGGAAGGAGGTGGGAAGGGTCCTCAGAAGTGCCCTTAGAACTGGGCTTTGATGGATGAATAGGAGTTCTCCCACCAAGCAGGAAGGCATTCGTAGAGAACCTCTGGGAGGAAGCCTGGAGGGAAAAACAAACAAACATACAAAAAACCTCTAGTCAGCCAGATCCCAAAGTGTGTGGTAGACCTCTCTGACCCTGTTTCTGCTGTAATCTTTTATCCTCTTGATGGGGCCAGATCCTAGCCTGACAAGTAGCCTCTCAGCCCTGTCTCTCTTTAGTGCAGTGGATTCTGTCCACTGTGGACCCATCACAGCGTCCTCTGTGCCCAATATCCTTGGTTTGTTTGTTTTTCCAACATTCTACCTGGATCCCTGCTTTCCAAGTTAACTCACTGTCCCAGCCCTTGTCCTTACATCTATATGTATGGGAGGGTCTCACAGACCTGACCCGAGCCTAGCTACCTTCCTGTGGGATTCACTCTTCTTCAGTCTTTGACCTTTCCCTCCCTCCCTAGTTCCACCCGCTCTGGCTTAGTGCTGCCCCCTCCCCCAGTCCAATCCAGCTCCTCTCTCTGAATGCACTCCCTGTCCGCCATTGAGAGCCCAGGAGACCAGGATGGATCATTTTCCTGCTCCTCCCCAGAGGAGCTCCTACCCACATGGCATGGGCCCTTCCTGCCAATTATGATCTCCAGGAACTCTTACTCCTCCAAGGAAGTGATCTCTGTCCTGCCACCTCCTGGAGACCCCTTTCTCCCAAGCTGCTGAGCCCTTCACTCATTATCACCCTCAAATGAGCTCTTTCAATGTCCATCATTTCACAAATGGGTCGTAAAGGTGGTTTGCTGTGTGCCACGGTCTGAAACTGACAAGAGGGACCTATCCTCTTCCCCTCCACCTGCTGAGGTTTCCTCTTCGTCGTGCCCCCGTTCTCCTGCCATCTTTTCCCTAACTCCCCCATAGAGGATCCCCTTGCTTATTTCCAGGGAGTCCAAGCCACCCTCCTCAATTTTTCTGCCTTTCCTCGGGTCTCCAACTCCCGACTGGTACCTGGACCCCCACTGGGACTTCCTTCCAGGCCCAGCCTCCTCCTACAAAGCCATCCAAGATCCCTGAGTTCCCCCACTTTTCTCCCATCCACACCACATCTCTAGGTGCTGCCCTAGCGCCCCCCAACCCCAGTTTCCTCTCCTGCCTCACTCCTTAGAGTGACGACACCGCAGTGGCCATTGGGGTATAACGCCGCCACGGGACATCTTGTGACGTCACAGAGCCTTTAGGTCCAAAAACTAAGAAGTAAGATTGGGTACCACCGGATGAGAACCTTGGAAGGCTGGGCTGGAGTGGGGTGGCGTCCCAGGTGTCCCAGAGTGAATAAACATGTAAGGGACCCATCAGTTCCCCCACACACACACACCACCACCACCACCACCATCCTCTCTCGGGCCCCCAGCCCACAGTTCCGGAAAGTTAACCCCTTCTAGACTGGTATAGGGGGCACGGGCTCCCACACCCCGTTCCTGCTTCCATGCACCCTCCTCCGCCTCCCAACTCCTCATCCAGCTCCTCATCGCCTCGGTCCCCACCCCACCCCCCGCCTCTATAAATAGCCCCTCTTCCCGTTTCCTAAATTCCCTGCTGACGTCGGCAGCGCGTCAGTGTGTAGGAGCCTCGGCCGCATGAATGAGCCGCCGCACGAGTACTACGCGCGACTATAAAAGCCGCCGCGCCAGCGGGGCTGCAGGAGGCGAGCTGGCGCGAGCGCGACGGGGCCCGGCAGGTAAGCGAGACTGACCCACGGACGGGCGATAGATGGTCGGATGCACGGACACGGACGGAAGAGCATGGAGGAGACCGACAGGCAGCAGGTTGGAGGGCCCCTAACAGGGTAGGGTTGGAAGCAGGGTGGGGGATGAGGGTTCCCTCGCAGCTGGTTGAACCCGTACTGGAGGCATACACAGAAACCCGTGCAGCACCTGCCCGCGCCCGGATGGAGACGCAGCCAGTTCGGAGGAGCATCGAATAGAAGATGGACCCCCGGAGACCCCGCGGATTTTCCTGGGGCTTCTGCGCCATCCTCTCAAAAAATTGGGGAGATGCTGGCGCCTCAAGTGACGCGCCCCACTTCCCCCTCCCCTCATCACGGTGACTCAGCCTTACTGTCCCCGGCCACCTGAGCAGGGCGCCCGCGCCGGACAGACGCCCACCTGCCCGCTGCCCCGAATTCAGCCGGGGTGCCCCCTCCCCGTCCTGTCCCGTCGGGCTGGTCCCTCTGCGCCCCTGACTTCCCGCCTCTGCGTGCGAGGAGCTGTCCTCTCAGGACCAGGCGGGGGCGGGGCCTCGGCAGGACTGCCCCGCCCTACCCCCCCATCGACCCCCCCCAGCCGCCGGAAGTGCCTCTCCGCAGGGACATCTTTGATGTCACAGGGCTTTGACGTCAAGGGCCGCGTGCCTGTCCGCGAGCGCTGGGGCCGAGAAAGGCGGGAGACGCGGGGGAGGAAGAGCAGCAGCGCCCCCAGCTGCAGGCAACAGAGGCACTCCCGCCCGGGCAGCGCGCCGGCACCTTGGCTCTAGACTGCTTACTGCCCGGGCCGCCCTCAGTAACAGTCTCCAGTCACGGCCACCGACGCCTGGCCCCGCCCCAGGACCGCGGACTCGGCCACCTGCCGCGCCCCTGGCCCCTCTGTACCCCGCCCTCCCCAGGGTCCCTCAGCCCCGCGCTCACTGCCCGCGCCACCGCTGTCCGCGGTGCTGATTCAGCGCAGGCTCCGCCATGGGGCCGTCCAGTCCCTGGTCCCCAGGGGCTGCGAGGGGCGGCCGGCCCACAAGCACATCACACAGTCGGGGAGCAGTCCAGCGCCGGGTCCCCGCTGTGCGCCCCGCCCCCGACCCCCCACTCCAGCGGTCCTGACGTCAGCCTTGACTGGAGCTGCCGTGGTGCCGTCAGCAGCTCGCTCCGCCCCCGCGTCTCCAGGGCAACCGTGGCTTTCGATTGTTACTGTGGGAACCGAAGGTAACAGTCTACAGCCATGGTCGCCCCGCAGCACGCCCACGCGCCGCGCACTGCCAGCCCTGGATGAGGGAGGCTATGAGCAGGAGGAGGAAGCGGGGGCGACGAGTCAAGATTGGATAAGTCTGAGAACCGGGCGGGGGGAGAACGGGGGGGGGGGGCGTCGCCGCAGGCGGGCTACTCCGGGGTTTGACTGCCGCGCTTCCACCAGGCAGAGAAGGAAGCACGGTGTGTGGAGTATGGCTGACCGTTGGCCTCAGTGACTGACCTGTCGCCCTAGTCGAGGTATTGCAACTAGAGGATGGCAACTAGAGGTATTGCAACTAGAGAAAGGGTAGTTATGAGATTTAGGTTCTTTTTATCGCCTCAGTGTGAGGGGAGGCTGCTGGGACCTGGAAGCAAGAAACACTGTTTGCCTTCTAGGGACTGAACGGGGGTAGACAGAGAAAAGTTTCCCTAAATACGCCTAACTTCACTCTTCCAGGAACTCTTAGCTGAGGGCGAAGAGTAATCCGTGAATCCATTTTTCTAATGGAGTCACAGCCTCTCCTCACTTCTCTCTCCACTCTTTCCTCTCAGTCATGTAGGATAAGAAGGGTCCCCAACCTTCAGGAAGCCAGTGAGCTTGTAAACTTCACCTGGACCCCAAAGCGCTGTCCGAACGTCTCAGCAGTCTATCTCTGTGTACTGGATTCCAATTGGAGACAGTGTCTCAAATTAACCATAAAAAAGGGGAGTGAATCAGAAGAGCCGAAGTCCTGTTGTGCCAGTGAAGTGTAAGCAATGACCTCTTCAAAATATTGTGTATGTCACCTGCCACCACAATCATCCACTACAGAGGCTGTTGAATATTGGGTGCAGGATTTCCTTAGGGATAAATTGGGAATGGCTGATGCAACCCAGCCCTGCTACTAATTAATCCAATTTTTATTTACATTTCCATACCCCGTCCTTTTTCTAAACTACTTGTAAGACTATTGGTGCCGATTTCACAGCTAATTAATGCCCACATGCTGCCTTCCTCCTATCCAAGGACTCTGAGGTCTTAGATTAAAATGCACTTGATTCTGGAATCCAGTAGACATCCATGGGCAGACTGTAGTGTTCGCAGGTGGGAGTAGTGGACTGGGAAGCAGGAGGTCCAGCCGGGCTTCACCAACTGGTTGTTATTGTTATTGGTTTTTGTTTTTGAGGGCAGTGTCACTGGCCCTCATATGTGGAACCAAACCAGGGCCGCTGGCTTCCCAGGCCAGCGCTTAACCACCGTGCCACTCGGCCGGCCCTCCAACTGGTTGTTATTTAAGGGGCCACCTTGATTCTGAGTCTTCTGTAAAATGAGTCTCCTTTTGTGCAAATCTCTTGCAAAGATTAAATAGAATCATGTAAGTTAGAACCTTTAAAAATGGCAGAATGATAACTTCACTCTTAAGTACTATTCTGTGAAGCTGCCATGTTTTGGGGAGACCACGTGGTGGTGGTGGTTTTCAGAAGACTCCAGCTCTGGGCACTTAGGCAGAATGAACAAGGGAAGGGGGCATATCTCGCTGAGCAGAACCTCTGGGACTGTGGCTCTTGAGAGGTTCTTTGCTAAGGGACTCTCTCTGCCAAGAGCTTTATGAATCTAAGGTGGAGTGAAAGGTAGAAAAAAAAAATGTAGGGATATTCTGAAGGGACCAAGTCTTTTGCCGTTGGAATCCATCTGGAGACGGTGGTTAGAGAGGAGAAAAAAACAAGATTGATCATACAATATTAGAGTTTTTTAGTATCTTGGAAATCACTTAATGCTTCCACCCCAACCTATTTTATGAATTAGGAAGGTGAGGCCTGGACACATATGTAGCCCAACAGTAGCGAGTGGTGCCTTTTGCTCACCTTCTGTGGTGCAACAGCGGAAACAATGACTAGTGAAGGTCAAGAATGTGAGTTCCTGGGTCTGAACCAACTTTGGGGAAGTTGCTAGCCTCTCTGTGCCTGTTTCCTCAGTTGTGAAATTAGGTTAATAGTATCTACCTCATGAAGTGAGATTAAATTAGGCAACTGTAAAGTTTTTGCTTATCAAAATGTCTGGCATAGTTAGCACTCAATACATGGTATCCCTCTTTCTATCCTCTGGACCTCATTTTTCTTAGTTGTAAATTGAAAATGTTAGACCATGATTCTTGAGAGCTTGCTCCCCCTCCCTAGTAGAGTGCAGGAGAATCACATGGGGGGCTTTTTTCAAATAACACGTATTAACAAGAGACTTACATTTTACTCTCTAAGCAGTGGTTTTCAAATATTATGCTGCATGGGAATGACCAGGGATGGCTTGTCAAAAAGCAAATTCCTGGGTCCCAGTGATTCAGTGAGTCTGGAGTTGGCTGTAGGAATCAAAGTTTTAACGTGATGCTGATGTAAATGGTCCATAGAATCTGTCTGTGTTTGGCGGGGGGTGGGGTGGGGTCCTCCGTTGTTCCTGGAAAGCATAATGCCAGGTGACACCTCACTTTTTGGGAACTAGTGGACCACATTTCCTTCTGGCTTTGATATTTTGATACTTGGTGGGAATTCTCCTCACCCTATGCATGAGTACTTCTGCTTCATTTCATACTGCTACGCCCTACCCTCACTTTTCTAACTTTAGTCCCTGGCTAAAAATTCATTCCCCAATGTATCTTCCCCACTCTCCTTTACTCCCCACAATAATCCCAAGCAGCAACAACAGTCATTTTCACCTCTTGGGACCTCGCCTAAGGCAGCAGCCTATGATTGCCATGAGAGCATATGAACCCTGAACTGCAGGGCCACTGCATTCTGAACTGCTTATTTCTAGAGACTCCCAAGGATCTGAATTTTTGTGTGAAATTCCTAAATTTTAAATACCACAAATCCAATCTTTTCTAAAATTCTATGGGCCAAATCCAACAGGTTTGTAGGAATATTTCAGCCCATTTTAGAGTCTCCTCCTTTTATTTTATTTTTTTGAGGACAGTGTCACTGGCCCTCATACGTGGGACCCGAACTGGGGCCGCTGGCGTCCCAAGCCAGCGCTTTAAGAGTCTCCTCCTTTTGCCAAGGAAGGGATCCCTTTAAAACACCAAGAGCAAGGGACTGTAGCAAAGAACTTTTGCCCCATCCCCACTATCTGCTGTAAAGGTCCTAAATCCAGTAAACTGGGGCTGTCTGGGTGGGTACTGCATTTTTTTCTTAATCTTGGACAGCTGCTATCAGAATTTTGGGTAATTTAAGGAATACTTGTCCGCTGTCTCGGGGGGCGCTGGAGTATCTGTGCTGTATCTCCTAATCCTAATTCCTGTTCCATTACTGAGGTCCCTAGGGGCAACCATACTTGAGAGGTACATATGGTCTCCTGTGACCTTCCAGAAAAGGAACAAGCTGATGAGCCTGCAGACTACCGAAGACCAAGTAGTGTGGGCAGAGGGTGGGGACACTGGAAGTGTGGGAAATGGCTAAAGTGGGCAGTCTTTAGAGTGCCTAGGAACCACACTTCCAAACCAGAGCAGCTGCTTAGGTCTTGGCTGTGATCGCTAGACGTAGCATCAATCTCAGCAAGTCTAAGTGGGGACAAATTTGGAAAAGGGTTTCTTCTGTGCTGTCTTTGGGTTCCATCCTAGGTTTAGCACCACCCCACTCTTTAAGCTTATATACAATAGTTCAGAGATGCTAAAGTTAATGGAGAAGGCAGAGAACACAAGAAGCCAGGATTTGACATAAGGCCGGCATACAACTCAGAGATCAGAATGGAGGAAACCTCAACTCAGTATGGCCCAGGCAGAGCCTTGCCAGGTGAACTCTTCCCAGAATTTCTCAGATATAAATTCCTCCCTGATTCAGCCACCAAGTCCTCCTTTACTTTTGCTTGGGACTTAAGACTTCTCAAAAAAAATGTGAATGTATATGTTCATATGCATGAGCTTCTCCTGAGGGGTTATAACTGGAAACACCTCCCTGCTTGGTGCTGCTCTGGAGGCTGTGTGGATGGCCAGATTTGTTATAAAATGGATTTTTTTATGTATCAGGAAAAAGATGCTCAAAATCCAAATCACCACTTTATTGTGTGGCAGTGGCAGTAGTGCCAGGCCCTGCTTTTCCCATTTCACCCATTACTCATACAGGGCTCCAATGTCCTTTTTCATATTTGAGTGTAGATCCACGGTCAACGTCCATTAAGGCCTCCTGCTCCCCATTTTCTTGAGTGTAGAGCTGGTCTCATATAATCTGAGTTTGAAGGCTTGATATTGATCTCTTAATTGGTGATTGTGATGGGCACTAACAAGAGTGGAGGTCCTCAAGTAGGGAGAAGGGGTGGCAGGGATCATAGAGGCTGTCCCAAAGTCATGCGTCCCTACTCGGAATAGGGTGCGGTATGTAAGGGCCGAGGCGTTTATTGATCTTTCACTCTGCAAACTGGTCCAAGAACTTGAGGTAGGCCTGGCGCTGGGGTGCAGCTGCTGGGATGAAGTGGCCACCAGAGTGGGTGAGAGTGACTGCTCCAGTGAATCGGCTGGCCAATTGTATACTTTCCTCAGAGGGGATGACACGATCAGTGTCCCCGAAAACATGGAGTGAAGGCAGTGTCAAGGGGCCCTGCAGGATGGATTCCTGGAAGCCAAGCCCCCGAGGACAGAAACCTGATATCAGAATGATAAATCTTGGCAAGGGGAAGCGGGGATCACCTGCTTGGCTAAGGGCACACACAAGCGCTGCTAGCGCGGCCCCCTGGCTGAAACCGAGAAGCCCATCGAAAGGTCCAAGCTGGTTCAGTGCCTGTGCCACCGTTCCCAGGGCTTCCTCCAGACCTCTGCATACTGTGGGCTCTTTCAGTGCAGAGAAAACGTCTGCCTCCTGTTCCGAAAACCACCAGCCTCGAATCTGCTCTTCCGGAGGGCAGGGCCCTACAGCGATATGGGGGGAGAGAGGATGGGGTTAGGGAAAGGGGGGGAATCCAGAGGGAAAGAAATGAGGAGGCGAGGGAAGGTTTGACAGGCAGAGAGGAGGCTGATGAGAGAAGACAGTCTGGGGGAAATGAGGTGGGGAATCCACTGGCATGGAGCGAGGGGAAAGACATCAAGGTGGAGGCTTGGGAGGCTGGGATAAACAAAAATGAAGGGTATGGGTAGAATGAGGTGGGAGAGACGGAGGATACAGGATGGGGGAATGCTGAAGGGTGTTATGGGGACAAGGCAAAAGACTTCAGAGCGCACTTCCTGGGCAGAGCTCGTCTCACCAGACTCCGGCCCGGCGCCCTCCTGGCCCGCTCCGTCCACGACCTGGTGCGGGCCGCTGAGGCACACGAGCTCGGCGCGACCCCGCAGAGCCTTCCTCAGCGCTCCCGTCTTCTCACGGAAACCCCGCTCGCTCTGCCGGAAGCCCGCAAAGCACAACACCCGCAAAGGTAGCCGCGCGGCCATCGTGCAGGACAGCGCGCCTCGGGGGCCGGAAATAGCCTTTCCCCGAGCGGAAGTTGAGTTACGCAAGAGGGCGGAACCAAATGCTGCCACCACCCTGAAGGCGGGCTTCAGGGCGACTGGACATTCCCATGACAAAGCAGAGGGGTGAGGCGTGGCCAGAGCTGGGTGGATACCTGAGACCCAGGAGCGTCTCAAGGAGTAAGTGGCACCGCTTTGTCTCTGCAGCTGCAACCCTCGCAAGTGGTGTCTGATGAGGGGCGCATGGATCCCTCCTGCACCTGAGATCCACATTTTGGTCAGGATTCTGTTTCCATGACGTCCTTCACCCCGCTTCTATGCTTTTCCCGTAGCGGCCGCATGGCGGCGGCCTCCGCTCACGTCGCTAGGGAGCAGCCAGTGCCAAGGCCGCGCTCAGGAGGGGCCACTCCTCCCTCCTTGGAGTCCCGGCCTACCTTCCCCAGTGCAGGCCGACCTGGGGCCTGGTGGGGCCGGTCGCGTCCGTGGTTCACTGTCCATGGCCCCAAGGAGCTGCCAGCATAAAAGTCCATGGGGTAGGGCTGCTGCCAAGAAATGTCCCTCAGGGCCACTGCCGCCTAGGGGAGGAAAACCAGGATAATAACATCTGCCAACATTTTTTTTCTTTTCTGCAGGATTACTCACTCCAGTCATCACAACGGCTTAAAATGGTCCTATTTTCCCATACCACAGAGGAAATGTGAGGCTCAGAACAGTTAGGAGACTTGCCCAAGGCCACCCAGCTAGGAAGTGGCTCAGCTGTAACTAAGTGTTGCCCACCCATCCCACCCTACTTCAGATCCCTCCCTTAACAGAACCAGGTGCAAAGCTCTCTGGGATTTTCAAATCTCCGTGTTACCTCATAGGGTGTCAGCAGCGGCTTGGGAAAGGCTGTGCCCCAGTCAATGGAGAGGCGTGGACATGCTACCTGCACCCACCTGGGAAGGGAAGTCAGGTCAGACCAAAGGGGTGGGGGTTTCCTACCACTCTCTTGGGCTGCATGCTGAAGAACATGACTGTGTCCCCAATACACCCAATGAATGCTTACTCTAATTCTAAAGACTCACCTGCTGCTGTTTAGAATAACACTATAGTGTTGCTTGTCTTCTGTTTCCTCCATTGACTACAAGCTTTCTGAGGGTAGGGGCTGGGCAACTCATATGTGATAGCAGTCCCAGAATCAAATTTAGTGCCTGGGACCGTGCAGGTGCCAACCAGCCCTCAAACTCATTTCACATAGAACCAAGATGTTGCAGTTGCCTGTGAGCCCCAAGGCAGACAAAGTAGGTGTGATCCATAGCCAAGGGTTGCCCTTGCTGGATGAATGCTCATTAAAATTAAAAATTAACATTAAAATTTCATAATCATGGAAGCAATGCCCATTGACTCCAGCCTTCAATATGTGCTGGACAGGACCTAGATTCTAAACTTCTTTAGCAGAGTCATAGCTAGGTAAGTAAGGTGGAGAAACTTACACATCCACCTGAGGAAGTAGGCTAAGCTTGCTGGGGAATATCTCAGAGAGCAGCAGCCTCACGAAGGGTAGTCCCAAGGCTTGAAGCCGAGATTCCAGGTGCTGCTGGCAGAGACAGGCAGGGTTGGTGTCGCCATGATCAAGCAGCCAAGGCTAAATCCCTTAGCCTATGGATTTTCCCAGTCAGCCCTCTACTGCAGAGGCCAAGCCGAGCCCTCTGACCTCCAGAACCTTGGGGCTGCCCTGACGGCCCAAAGTGCCCAGAATAAGGCCCCAGGATTTAGCAGAGCGGGCAGTTGCTATGGCTTGTTGGCGGTTGGCCTGCATGAGCTGGTGGTCATAGTGTTCTCTGGTTAGGACTTTGCTGTATGGATCATATCTGGAAAAGAAGAAGCTGTCAGGGTCACGGTGATTGTCACTCATGTGACTTGGGGATGCACATGGCTCCATGACTCAGCCCCTGAGTCTCCTGAACCTTCAGACTCCAATGCAGGTAATTAGGAACAGAGGCAAGGGCAGAGATTATCATTGGGAAGATCAGTCCCACAGCTGGATCAGGCAAGAGTGGGAGAGGGTTTTAGGATCTTTGTGTGAATCCCTGGGCATGAGTACGTACAGTGCAGCAGCAGCCCAGGACTTGATATCCAGATTCAGGACCCAAATGCCTCAGATCTTTAGGGTGGGGTCTGTTAAGTGGCCAGGGAATGAGGAGGTTTTGGCTGATTGAGGGCCTCAGGGGCAGAGAATCCCACCCCTTCCCCAGCTGGTCAGCCCAGCTCAGCCCATACCGGTAAGCTGGGACATTGGGATTGGCAATCATGACAGACTCCAGATGGAAGCGGCCATCTCCAAGATATCTGCAGCGGGATAGAAAGGGGGTGGAAAGTGTGGGATGGGGCAGCAGAAGCAGGTAATGGCTTGGTGGTACAGAGGACTGAGTTCTTGGCTGGATGCCACTGATTGTGTATGAACTGGGACAAGTCATTTCACCTCCCAAACCTTGGTTTTCTCACATGTAAAGTAAGGAGTTTGAACTGGATGACTGGAAAGTCCCTTTAGTTACATAATGTGAAATCTAAGAACACCCCCCTCTCCCCCCATCATCCACAACCTTCTGGGGGAAGAGTAAAGGGGCAGCCAAGGCAAGGAGAGATCCTAACTTGGAGATGGGGAGACAGATTCTCCCTCACTTAGCTCAATACAGACATGGGAAGTAATGTTCAGGGTGTTATTTATTTTTTGAGGGCAATGTCACTGGCCCTCATATGTGGGACCGAACCAGGGCCACTAGCTTCCCAAGCCAGCGCTTAACCACCGCGCCACTTGGCCGGCCCCAACAGCTACTGTTTATTGGACTTGTGTATTCTGTGTACTGGGCCTGGGCTAAGCACCTGGCATGTATGACTTCACTCTGTCCTATCAAACAATCTTCCAAGCTACCTATAGTGTCCCCATTTTACAAGATACAACTGAGGTTCAGGGATGTTAAGAAACTTACCCAAGGCACACAGCTATTAAGCAGTATATCTGGGACTCGACTCTAGGGTTAACTGCCAGGCTGTACCCAGCATGCCCTAGGAGATGCTACCTCTAACAGTACCTTCCCAGGCCATGGAGAGGCCAGAGCATGGAAGACAACCTGCCATGGCAGCTCTTTCTGAGAGACCATACTGAATTTTGATGAATGGCCAACACTCAGGGTGTTCCTTCCTCCAGCATACACCTTGAAGCCTCCAAGGGTATGTATCCATGGACTCAGTTATGCAGGCACAGGCACAGGGGGAATGTCCGTCGGGAGCAGGGCTGCCAGGTCTGGCCTGGGGAAGGCCCTGATATGGGCCTGGGTATGGGCAGGGGCATCTGTGTAGGTATAGCAAGGCCTGTGGAACCAGCATGTGCAGCCCCAGAGGTGGGGCTAATTCAGGGGAGTGTCCCTCCCTCCTTCCCTGCCATTAGCTGGAAATGGGGCTCCCCTCCTCAGCCCCAGCCGGGAGCTGTCAGCTCCCAGGCTGACTGCATTCACACAACATTAAGCATTTCCATTACCTAAAATAATTAGGCAGCAGGAGACACGCTGCTCCTGCTTGTTAGCTGTCCGGATGCTAAATTAATGGGGCTACAGCCTGGGTGTGCCCATCCATTTTCTCCAATTATATTCCCACCATTTCTAGCCCACGCTCATCCCCCATCAGGCCCTCTGATTCCTGCCCCACCTTAGGCACAGCCTTCTGCATAGTGGACAGCACAGGAAACCTGAAACCCCATTTGGTCCCCATCTTGCAGGGTGACCTTGAACAAATGGTTAAGGAGCTTCAGACTCCTAGGATACATTTCTTATGTCTCTATGACTGCTCCCCCATCCCCATTTTTCACTTACACAACAGCCTCCACCTCTTTGGGCAGGTAGGGGGATGTGCAGCCCAGAATCTCCCCAGGGGACAGAGGTTTGCACTGTGGGACACTGACATGATACTCGGCTTTCAGCTCCTGGGCAGCTGCCTGTAGGAATAAGAAGGGAAGGGAAGCAAGTGGATGGGGAGGGAAAGCCAGGGACAGAGTACCTGCCTGCAGCATCTGGGGTGGGGACCCAGGAACAGCCTGGGACTGGCATCTGTCTGTCCACTTACCTGCAAGGTTGACACAAACTGGATGGTGCTGACCAGGGCAAGGGCACTGGCTGGGGGAAAGGTGAGGCGAATAGAGTCCAGTAGGTGGGTAGTATCTATTCGGATATCCACAAAGACATACAGCACCCGGAAGTCTTCAGCCGAGGTGTCCATGGGAACTGGGAAGAGGAAAGAGTTCAGGAGACTTTGTTTTGAAAGACAGGAAGGGCAGAGGACCTGGCCCAGGCCAATGTCTCTGAGCAACCTGGACCTGTGGTTTCAGGCTGGGGATAAAAGGAGGGGTGTGTGTGTGTGGGAGGTCACAAATCCCTTAGAAGCTCTTCCTCTTTCACTCGGCCAGGGGCCCAGCCTGTTCTACCACCAACAGCCTTTCAAATACCCACATCTGGGACAGCAGCATGGTTTCCAAGGCAACCAAATCCAAAGGAAAGATCCACCTGCAGAGCAGTAAGACCAAGGCCATCCCAGAAACAAGGAGGGCACTATGATGGAGATCAGCATACAGTCCTGGCTCCCTCCCAGCCCTGCCAGGGTCCAAGTGTCCTGATCTGCCATACCCAGGCAACTGTGGCCATAGTGCACCAGGAAATCAGCTCCCAGGGCCCTTGCAGTAAAGTCATCCACACAGCAAGCCCCATAGGTCACGTCACCCATCACCATCACTTCAGCATCTGTGAACCTGTTGGGGTGGGAAACAATGGGATGGTGATACGAGGAGTGAGGTGGGAGAGAGACCTAACTCTATGGAGGTATCTTAGGGCCCAGCTCTTCTCTCACTACCTCTTCCAATCCCTTGGGTAGGCAGCTGCTACTTCTGTGAACAAAGAGTAGGAAGAGCCCAGATGCCACCTCCTCCATCCCTGGCAGCAGCTTTTGGAACTGTAGCTGTATGAGGATATCTGCAGCACCCTGATTCTTTTGCCCAGGCTCAGACTGCAAGAGGGACCCCCAACAATCAGACTGGCATACACAGGGTCAAACACAGACCTCCAATGCCCTGACTCATCCCAACCAGAGCAGTGAACAAGTACACATGTGCAAAGGCACCCACCTCCATGCCCTGGTACCGCTGGGTGCGTGGGCATGCAAGTGTGGGTACACACAGCCTCCCTGACTCCCAGACCCCCTGCTACTTCCTCACCCTTAGTCAGGGCTCTCTGTGCCCAGGATTGGGAGACCCATGCACAGCTCTACAACAACAGCACATGGCACCGCCCACACACCTCATGTATCAGGAAGAGTGGGCTCTGGCCAGCACATTGCCATGGGATCTGCTGCCAGGCCTGAATCACTATGGGACGGGGGTGAGTAGGGAAGACCTCGCAACCCCTGAACTCACTACAGGCATGGAGCTGGAGGACCAGCTCTTCCCTGAGCCCCACCCCTGGGGCATGTTTCCTGGCTCAGTGATGGGTCTCCCCATTCCTCTCCTGGAGGTGTGGTGGGGAAAGATGAGCTGCTGCCAGTCAGCCCCCACCCCCCTCCTCCTCCTTCCCCAAATCAGGCTGTGCACAGAAGCAGATTATTCAGTTCCTTAGAATGCAGCCCAGGCATCTGAGTCAGCCTGAGCACTATTTTTTATAGATTAAAATGTATGCAAATTGGCCCAAGCCCCAGTGAGCATCCTCAAGGGGCAAGAGGGTGGCAGCTGATGAGAAGTAGGGTGGAGGGAGGGCAGCAGCAGGGAAGTGGGAGTTTCCCATCACCAGATGACCTCCCCTTTCTCCATTCCCCCTCCCTGTCCCTGTGCCATTCCAGATGGCTAAGCACTCACCCCCTCCACACCCCCCACCACACCCCGGCCAAGGATGGCTCATTGTATTGCAGAAACTTAGAGCGTGTAGAGGAACTGAATACCATCTCCTAAGCACTTCTCCCCCTGCCAAGCCCCATTGCCCTATTCCTCTAGATGAGACAGGGAAAGGGGTTCCTCACACTGACTATGCAGCACATTCCAGGGTCAGCTCTGAGGATTCTGAGGTTCCTCCTCAATTCCCATCACCTGCTCTGTCTTAATTTTGGGTTTTTCTCCCTTTGTGTGTATCGTTATGGGAAAGGGCAGGGTAAGACAGAGGTCCAGAAGGAAAAAATGATGACAACAGGTGGAGCTGTAATGGGCATGGGGAAGGTCTTGGCTCAGCTCCTTCTCCAGTGCCCCAAGCCTCACCTTTCCAAGATATCCACAATGGTGCAGGCAAAGAGAAGGAGGCCCTCCGGCATTTGCAAGGCCACTGCAAGACAGAGCAGAGACATGAGAGCAGAGGGCTGGGAAGAGGCTGGAATTGTGACACTGCCCCTTACTAGGCCAGGCAACCTCTCCACTCCCAACCCAGGTCAAAGCTTGGGGGCTCACCTTTTTTGGCTTGGGCCTGCTGGATCCTCCAGATGGTCTTGGGGATCTCAAAGTTATAATTGGAAGGCAAGACTTGAATGGCTGCCTGCAGCTGCGGGTTGTTCAGGATCTCAGGGGGGATCTGATTGGCCACACGGCCCCGACAGGCTCCACCTAGGATGAATGTAAGGCCTGGTCAATACCTGGCTGAAACCACAGCCAGACCTAGCTAAGGTGTTAACTCCATCCAGTTTCTGGCCCAGATCCCAGATCCCAAGGAGGTTGGCCCAGCCTTCTTCCCTGAGTTCATCCTGAAGCTGGAAACACAACTCAGTAAACCAGGAGGAAATATGCATAATTATTTTCCATTTTGTGATATTGAGCCCATGAAAGGGGCATGTTTCTTCCCTTACCTCAGCAGAGCAGAATTGACACCAGGGAACCGAATAGAGGGGCAAACAGGAAAAAAAAGAAAAAAAGTCTATATAACTGCTCCTTAATAGAGAACAATCCTAAGGAAAATCCAGGAGCCAAGCCAGCCCAAGTATTCTGGGAAAATGCTCCTTCTCCCCCAGCCTGAGAACACCTTAAGTTCTCAGGTCCTAGATAAGGGCTCTATAAGCAAAATGTTGTAAGTGCTCATTTAAAAGACTGCCTACCTTACTTGAGTCCAATTGATTATGTCTACACTGGTTAATTCCTTCACTCTTCACTCTCCTCATTTAAAAGGGAAATAAACACCATACATTTAACTGACTTAACAATTCCCTAATCCCATTGTCCACCCACCTCTCGCCCCAGGAAGGATGGAAAGTCTAATCAGGACTGTGGGCAAACAGGTGGACAGAAAAGTGACCTCGGCTTTTACGGGCTAGTAGTCTAGTGGGGGAAATACAAATAATTACAATCACCTGGTTAAAGGAGAAAACAGGGGTAGCAGGGGGGCTCAGTTGGTTAGAGCGGGAACTCTGAGCAACAGGGGTGTCAGTTCAACTCCCGCATGGGATGGTGGACTGCGCCCCCCGCAACTAGACTGAAAACAGCGACCAGACTTGAAGCTGATGGGTCCTGGGAAAAACTGTTCCCCAATAAAGTTAAATAAATAAATAAATAAATAAGAAAACATTGTAGGGCCGGCCTAGTGGCGCAGTGGTTAAGAGCTGGTTTTGGGATGCCAGGGGCCCCGGTTTGGATCCCACATATGAGGGCAAGTGACACTGCCCTCCACAGCTAACAACAGCTCCATCTGGAGCTGGGCTGTGTGAGCCCCGGCGACGGTGTAGGCTGCAGCCCCTGCTGCAGTGGGCTGCCATAGGCTACAGTGAGTGGCCGGCAGCCAGCATGAGCGGCTGGCAGCCAGTGTGAGCTGCCAATAGCAGCCGTGAGCGACCATCCAGAGGCCAGCGACCGATCTGCCTCATCTGGGAGGAGCGCAATGATGATACCAACATGAGCCAGTGAAGCAACATCCTCCGCAACTAGACTGAAGAACAAAAAAGACAGCAACTTGTCTGTTCCCCTTCCCCGATTCCCCAACGCTGTTCCCCTCCCCCAATTCCCCAATAAAATCTTTAAAAAAAAAAAAAAAAGAAAACACTGTAGCCCTTTGGCAAAACTGCAGTCCTTAATCTGCACCCTACTCCCTACAATTCAGTTTAGTTCAACCCCCAGTTATTTATTTAGGAGCCAATTTGGAAATGTGACAAGGCAAGAAATTAACTTATTCAATGAATGTTTACTGAAGTTGTACTATGTGCCAGAACTTCTGCTACGGTCCCTTACGAGGATAGCCCCAATCCTCAGACCTGATCCTTCATCCTGTGTGGGGGGTTGGTGGTGGATGGTGGTGATGGTTGGTGATGGTGCAGTGGAGAACTAGCATGGCAGGCTGGGACCCGGATAACAGATTTCAATGTCCCCATGCTATGGTTTTATTCAGTTGTTTCAAAGGCCTTGGAACAACCAGTCCAGTGTCCCTGGGCCTCTCACAGAAGCTCCTCTAACAGGCCCAAGTCTCTTGTGGTTGTCGGGGTGTATTTGCCCCAAGGGCTAATAGGAGCCTCCTCCTTTATTACGTGGCTGTAATCTGTTTACGTCAGTATTCCCCGGAAGACTGTGAGATCCCAGCGGGCAGGGCTATAACCTGTTCCCAGCACCTTGCACAGGCGTGGTATTCAGTGGGCGCTCCGTAGGTGCCTGGTGAATGAAACCACCAGAAAGCATTCCCTGAGGGCCCACTTGTGGAATGCCCTCTTCAACGCGCCTGACTCCTTCCCTCCCCGTCGGTCAGTCTTTCAGACGCCCAACGCAAGGGGCACCGTTTCCGGCTTACGGACTACAAGCTCCTAGGAGGGGCTGTAAGGCTACAAAAGAAAAAACCGGTCCCTCTGGGCTCCGGGGACAGCCGCCCAGAACGGGTGACGGCAGGGCCTTCCAGGTCTGGCGGAGAAAGGGGGCTGGCTGGCCTTCTCCCTGGCTTGGGGGCCCTACCCCGAAATGCGATGTCTGGAGGCCTCAACGTTGTAGCACCCACCTCTGAGAGGGCCTTTTCGGCCCCCGGGCTCCGCTGCCTGAGATGCAACCAGCGCCGCCATCGCCGCGCTGCCCACGTGGGGACCAAAAAGGCAGCGCTAGAAGAACGCGGAGAACACAGACCTTGCGATCGATTGCCGATCTGCCAGCGGAAGGCGGGGATTTGCTGGGCGGGGACCGTGAAGGAGAATATAGGGGAGGGGCTATTGTGGGCCCATCTCAGCCCGCAAGGTCGGGGCTCGCGGGAGCCCCTAGGAATCCCCGACCACCGTGGTTGCACTCTCCCCGCGACCCTGTCCCCACTTCTTCCTCCCTCCCGGTCAGCCCGAACCTGGCACTCAGAACCGAGCTCCCCTATCTGCCGATTCCCTGTCCGACTTTTGCGGGCCGAGTCTTGTGAATGGGGACACCACCAAGTCTTCCTTCTGCTCCCCTCCCTGTTTCCCCTGGTAAGCAGTGGACGCGTGTGGGTGGGGCCACATTCCCGACCTCGGAGGACCCCACTGCCCCTACAGGACAGAACTTCGCGCCCACCAGCCGAGCTCCAAATTGAGGCTCGGTGCCCATTTTCGGAGCGCCAGGGTGCCCTTATCACCTTTAGAACCGACAGTATGGAAGGTTCACCTGTGTAAAATTGCTAACTAGAACGCCTTGCACTTGAGGGTGCTTTCCTATGAGGGTGGAGCAGTCCAAGGACTCAGATTGCTTAAATCTCCTGGATTCTGGCCAAGCTGCCCCTCAGGCCTAGGATAGCCTTTCTCCTGATCAGTGGTCTGAGCTCCTGAGACCCCAAAGGGAAGGCAGAGCAGCCAGTGAGACAACCTTGACCTTTGGAAGAGCAAAGTACCTGCAGGACTCGCCTTTAGCAAGGTCTGCCCCGTAGAGCAATGGTCCCCAGGGCCGTTTGCCCACCCAGGCCTCTGGCACCATCTTTCTCTCCCCATAGTGGTGTTGTGAGCACAGCTGGCCCTTTAAGGCATCTCTGTGCCCTCAGGCTCCCCTGGAGGCCCTCCCAGCTTGGAAACTCCTAATTAAGGTGCAGAGAGAAATGAAAAACAAGCAGCCAGGGACTGGCCCTGCCTGGGAGGCTGCCCAGAGCAGAGGGATGGTTGGGCAGTCTGAGAATGAGCAGCCAAGAGGAGGACCAGAAGGGGTCAAGTCTCTGTCCCTCAGGCCACTGACCCAAACTCTTAGGACAGTCACAGCTTTGGGCAGGAGTGTGGACAACATGGGTCCCAGGTCCCTCTCACCTTGATGAGAGACCAGCCTGGACTGTTCCATCTTCCCTAGATTCTCTGGAACCCCAGGGTTCAGGATATCAATTCTAGGGATCCCCTGAGTCCAGCCTCTCCCCCTTCACAACACTAAGGCCCACCCTATGAGCAGCTTTAGCTCCAGCTGCAGCTCTAAGTTTCAAGGGGGGAAAGATTGGCTCTAGCAGTGGCTTCTCCCTACCAGGTACTCTGCCCCTTAGGGCCTTTTCCTAGGCAGAGGTGGGGCCCATTGATGATGGGAGGCCCCCTCCTCTTTTAACACTGCCTCATAGCCTCTGTGCTGAATGAGCTGCCCTGGCCCCCTTTAGGAAACCATGTGATGTCCAGGAGAACTAGATATCAAGGACTGTTGTGAGTGAACATGTCCCCCAAGACCATGCAGTGCAAAACTTTGGGGGTTGCCATTCAACTTGGTCCAAGAACACCTCCATCTGTCTGTGGGGGTCTCCCTGCATGAATTACTCAGCAGTCTGAGTAATTACTGCCTGACAAGAAGGCGGGCACAGTGCACCCCCATATTATACTACAAAACCCGCCTACAATCACCCCCACCCCTGGCTGGACTCCAAAGTAGCACCCAGCCCTCCTGGGGCCTGAAATAACTCTGCTTTTCACACTCACGCCCAGCTCCAGCCAACTTTGCCTAAGATGCTGGAGTTTGTGGGGCAGGGGGATCATGGGGAGGCGGCTTGGGGAGGTGGCAGGAGGAATAATACACCCTGATTCAGGCTCACAGTTTGGCACTGATCTGCTGCCTATGATACTGAGCAAGTTGTTCAACCTCCCTGGGCCTCAGTTTACTTGTGGAAGGCCTCTGCAAGCTCTCAATGTCATCAAGTTCAGCTTTAGTGTCAGCCTGGCAAGGATCAGACAGGGTGTGGTGTCAGGGGTCAGCCCAGCCCTGCAGCTGGTCAAGGCTAAGAGAAAGAATGTCTTACCTTCTGTTTCCACCCCAAGATGGACCAATCTTCTTAATCTTCAGAACAAATTTACTTTCTCACCTCCAAGCATTTATACATCCTCTCCTGCCTGGAATGACCTTTTCCCTTCTCTTCAGTGACCTTTCCCCTTCTCTGCCTGTTGAACTCAGCCCTCAAGACCTAACCCAAATGGCACCTCTTCTGTGAAGGCTTCCCTGATTGTCCTTCATCCCTTACAGAGCTAGCAGAGACCCCTCCCACACTTTGTATCGCCTTCTGTCACATTCTAAGATGGATTGTGGGTCTTTTTTCTCCATCTATGCCATAAGCTTCTGGAAATCTAAGCTTATACTTGTTAGCTCACACCTGAGCCTCAGTGCACTGAATACATATATGAGTAAATGAATGATTCTGGCCTTCTTTTTGACCTTCCTAACATGCCAAGTTTTTCTCAGAGGAATCACACAGCTCATTCTCCGAACTTCAACTAGATCTCTGCTTAGATGTCACCTGCTCAGTGCAGCTTTCCTGGACCCCCTCATATCAGCTCCAGGACAATACCCTGTTTGCTTTTCTTCTAAGCACCATCTCTTCTAGACTTTCCTCATTGGGTCCCCATTAGACTGTGAATTCCACAAAGGCAGGGACCTTGTCGTTTTCATTGGCTGAATCCCCGGGAATAGTAGTGCTCCACACATGACAGACCCTCAGTAAATGCGTGTTGGATAAGTGACTTAGCACACTCTTTTTCCTCTCCCAGGACCCCTCTTATCCCAGGCCAGTAGGGGGTGCCGGTCTCCACCCAGGATCTTGGCTAGCCTGAACCTTCTCTACCCTCAGACCAACTTGCCCCCTGCGGGACCAGCTTTCCAGGCGGTGCCTCCTCCATTATTCTACAAAGCCCCGGGCGGGGTCTGTGTAGACTGAGGGAAATCAGAGGCCCCCCTAGGCGAAGATAGCCCACCTGAGCCCCCACATTGGTTCTTCCCTCTCTCTAGAATTTGCAACTGGGCCTCCGCAATGCTTGCTGCAAAGGTCTAGACCAGCCTGGGGGCACGCTACACTTCCTCCCAAAAAGAATAATGTCCTGGGACGCAGGACGCAAGGCGGCTGGGTCCTCGGGAGCTATGCTGGGCAGGGAGGAGCCGTCGAGCCTCCAAGGAGGAAGCGGAGCAGGCCAAAGAGGAGATGGACAGGGGTGCGGACCTGTGATGGGGTGGGGGTGGGGGGCGCTCTGGGCGGCAGTCGTCTCATCCCAGCCGGTTGGCAGAGCGCACGCTTCCAGCCGCCTGGCTGGGTGACCTCCATCCGCGAAGGGCGAGCGAGCGGGGGTTGGGCTGCGGGTGCGAGCTCCGGGAAGCCCACGGGGCCCGGGAGGGGCTTTCAAGTGGTCCGACGACCCGCCCGGTGGCTTGGGCAGGTACTTGGACGGCCGCGGGTCGAGGATCGTCCCCGGGGTCGGGCGCAGCGAAAACACCTTGGGAGGCGGCGCCGCGCGGCTGAGCGCTGCTGCCCTGGGAATAGGACGGCGCTCCGCACCGCGAGCTGAGAGCACTTTCATAAATTTTGTATGGGAGGCGCTCCATGAGCGGGGGCGGGGAGCGGAGCGAGGGGGAGGGAGCTAGCGAGCGAAGGAGGGAGGGAGGAGGAGGAGAGGTGGGGGAAGCCGGGGGGAGGAAGGGAGGCGCCCCGCTCCGCCGATCTCTCGGTCCTGCAAACGCGCGCCGGGCGCTTTCCCCGGAGCTCCGCGGTGCGTGCGAGCGCCCTTTTGCAGCAGCAGCCGCGGCGGCGGCGGTCGGAGGGGGCGGAAAGGAGGGGGCAGCGGCCGGGGGGCGGCGTCCCCCCTAAAACCGCCTGCAAAGTGCTCTGGGCTGCAGAAGCAGGCCGCCGGCTTCGCGGAGCAAGCTGCTCGCCCCGGGGCTGAGCGAACGCGCGGGGCTGCCTGACAGCGCCGCGGTTGCTGGTGGGCGCCGGTGCCCTCCGCGCGGGGCTCGGGCTCACCATGCCCCTGCGGGGCCGGGCCGCCGGGCACAAGCGGATCCCCGGCTTGCCCCCGCCTCGACGCGCTCGGATTAGCTGCAGCCGGCTCCCAAGGATTTGAATCCAGACCCCGGGAGGGAGCGCGCCTAGGCCGACCTCGGAGTGGCGGCCCCGAGGCCAACATGCTTCTCAAAGGTGAGTTGGAGCCGCAGGGGCAAGTTGGAGTTGGATGCGCACGGGGCAGAACCGCAAGCCCTAGAACCTCTCGAGAACTGCCCGGCGCCGGGCTCCGGCTCAGGAAGCAGCCCCTGGCAGGCTGGCGGGCTTTCCCCGACGCACCCGCAAAGGGGTTGCTGCTAGAGCTCAGCCCCGGTTAGTAGCTGGTTGCGAGACACCGGATTAGCTCCGCGGATCTTGTAGCCTGGCCTAGGGATTCTGGCACAGCGAGGTCATTTCGAGACCACAGTGAGCTGCCCGTGATGGCAGGGGAGCTGGCCTCCTGGGACCTATGCTTTGCCATTATAAAGTTTTGCACTTGCAGGCTTCATCCCCTGCGCGGGCACACGCCGCCAGCTTCTGCCGCTCTGGCTGGGCAGGGTCCAATACGCGCTCCAGTGCAGCCAGCGGTCACCGCGCGGCCCGGGCGTTCACTGCGCGCCCTAGCTTCCCAGGTGGGACTGGGACTCGGGCATCTTCCCTGCAGCCCTGCTTTGGTCTCGAGGGACGGGCTCTGGGCATCCAGCAGCCGAGAAGGATGGCTAGCGCCTGATGTCCGGTTTCTCAAACTTTCCCTATGCCTGGAGCCAAGGGATGCGAAGGCTGATGAGGTTGTGCCGGCAGCATGTGCTGCTGGTTCTAGGCTCAACTTCAGAAAATCTGGCCCTGCGACCACCTCACCACGACCCTCCGGCAGCCCGGCTCATTGCCGTGCGCTGCAAAGTTAGCGCCGGCGCTTGGGAAGTCCCGCCGCGCCCCCACGTGGCTGCGGTGCGGGGAGCGGTCCTCCGGGCCCAGGGAGGGCAAGTGACCATGCCGTGAGCTCGCGGGCCACATCACCTGCTGCCCCGGCCTCTGCGTCGGACTGTCTCCCCTCCCAGGTCCGGGCGGGATGCGGCACCCCGCCGGGACCTCCTTGTCCCCGGTCCCGGCTGGGTGGCCGGTGAGCCGCGGCGCCTGCGGCTGGCAGCCCAAACCCTGCGGGAGCCGGTTGAGGCGGGAGCACAGGTAGCGGAGGGGCCTGATCCCTGCGCTCCGCGCTCCAGCCTTAATCCGCCCCTGTTTCTATGGCAACAGACCGAGGTGTCGTAAGCACAGGCTTCTGACCTCACAGTAGCAAGGGGAAGGAGAAAACGGGCAGGGGGAGGTGGCAGAAGAGAGGGAAGCGAAGCCCCAACATGGATGGAAAGGAGCAGATATGGGTCGATGGAAGAGACCCCATAGCAGGTTGGACAGGTGGATGATGAAACCACGCCTTCGCTGGGAACAGTAAAGGCTCTGTGGTGGTCCCCACTCGCTCAAGCTGAGCCAGGAACCTGGGTTGCCCGGTCCTCGTGTCAGTAGTCGTAAACTTGTTTGTGACTTGTGCCATTCCACGTGGGTCTGTGCGTTCCAGAGAAACGCTGACTGCCTTTCACGGTGGTATGGAAAAAGTCTCTCCCGCATGGAAAAAGTCTCTCCCGCTGATACGCCCCAATTCCTTGTCCCTGCAGAAAGGGACGAAAAGTCCTTTCGGCAACCCACGGTGCTGGCCAGAGTGTCTCTGCACAGAGAGGGTACTTTTTACAGAGCTGAGTACAGGCTCAGGTCTGAGAAGGCTGGGCCTGGAGCATACAAACTTACCCCAGTGGGGAAGGCTTCCCAGGGTGTTTTGAAAGGCCGCCATGTCTGGTTGCAGGTTTGTGATGGAGATAGTAGAGAGGAACTGACATCTCATTTTCGTTTTGGTCTTTTGTCTTTTGGCAGTTTGCAGTTAAAAATGAGCCATGAAGCAGCCCACACACTTTGTTTATATGGTTTAGGTACCCGGAGAGGCTTGAGCAGCCTCCAGGAGCCTTTCTCTCCCATCCTTGCTAACCAGAGGCCCAGCTCAGGATGAGCCCAGTGCATTGTGGGGGATGCCCCCTGGGGGAGGCTCACTTACCCTGCTCAAGAGGTGGCCACTGGAGGCTTAGCAGTCACGTGTGTTTGCCACTCGGGCTATTTTTCCCTTCTTGTACTGCTTGGTTGGTGGGAGAGGTTTTACCAACAAAGAGTTTTCCACCTGGATTGGCTTGGGGGAAACGGAGCCAAGAAGCCTTTTGATGGGCTGGGCTGGGCTTAGTGGCCTGGAGCCTGCTGCTGGGACGTTGTGTGGGCAGAGGACTTTTATTTTGGTTCTTTCCTGGGCAATTTTCTCTCTCAGCCCCAGATCTGATCCCTAGGACTTGTCTGTTTTACACACATGTAGGACACTCATATTCTCTGTCTAGATTCTAGGTGTGTGCCCAAAGCGAAAGGTGTGCCTGAGGCTAATGTCAAGTTTCTGCTTTTGGAATTGTTCCCAAAAGCTCCCAGCAAAAATATTATAGGATGGGTTCAGATAGTTGTTGCAGCTTCCCTGCCTATCGGCTGCAGAGCCTTGTGTGGGGTCCTGGCCCTGAAGGAGTTTCATATCATAATTATGATTTGGAAAATGGTTTGAAAGATGAAAAGAAGAGTAGCCCTCTCTAGATCCTGGGGAGTGAGGAGAAGAAGAAAAAAACAAACCCTTAACCTTTCTGCAAAGGGCAGCGCTCGTGGTCTTGACAATGGAGTGCTTTGTGGAGTGAGGAGGCTCAGTGGTCTGAAGTCCCAGAAGAGGAAGAAGGT
This sequence comes from Aselliscus stoliczkanus, assembly GCA_033961575.1. Classification (NCBI taxonomy): domain Eukaryota; kingdom Metazoa; phylum Chordata; class Mammalia; order Chiroptera; family Hipposideridae; genus Aselliscus; species Aselliscus stoliczkanus. The sequence continues at coordinate 13,318,648 of CM066739.1, forward strand.
GAGAGTAGGCATTGGACCACAAGGGTCATCTCTCTGATTTCTGGTTGACCTATTACAGCGAGTGGGGTGCTATCCCCTGGCAGGCTATTTTAGGAACCGGGGGTGCTGCCTTGCATCTCTTAATAAATGGACTCTACTGGCTAGAGCCCTACCTCAGTGAACCAGAACAACACCAAGTCCTCAGTGATCTTGCTGCTGATGGCGCTGGTAGCTGAAGGCTTTGGCAGCTGCCCTGCCAGCTTTTCCATCTCCTGGCCTACCCTGACAAAACAAGGGATATAAAAAGCAAACCTCGGGCCGGCTGAGTGGCATGGTGGTTAAGCGCTGGCTTGGGAGGAGCGGCCCCGGTTTGGGTCCCACATATGAGGGCCAGTGACACTACCCTCAAAACAAAAAGCAAACCTCTGGTCAGAGATGAGAGACAGGCAGAGTAAATGAGGCCTGAGCCACCCAGTACCTTCCAGATAGGAAGGGTGGCCTGCTGGGGATTTTGCTTTGGCCAGAAGTGGCCTGCTTAAAAGGACACGATCTATTGTTTTCATTTTTATAGCTATAAAAACAGAATGCAAATCAACAGCTTCTGGGTTAATACAGAACTTTAAAGTTTTTGTCTTGTTAAGCAAGTAACTAGAGTGCCAGATAGGCTTTGTTAAGTGGCAGTCTTATTAATAATTTAAAATCTTGTAGCTGTCTTTCATTAGAATTTATCTGTACATCAACCACAAAATCAGTCAAACACACTCATTTATAAGTTAATGCTGTCCCTGAATAATTCAGCAAGAGGTAGATTAAGGCCTGTAACCCAGTAAGATGCATTTTGTCCTCTTGGTTTCCATAACCAGATGGGCTGGCCTGGTGGCTGGACTGGGTCTCCTTTGTGGGAAAAAGGGAAGGGACCAGGCTTGTCAGATGTTCAGCTGATTTGAATCCAGAGGTTCCTTAGGTGGTCACACAGTTTCTATGTGACTGGGTGTGAGCTATTGGTGACATGGCCCACTTGAACCCCAGTGGAGAGGGGAAAAGAGTGTTCCATGGACTTCCAAGAGTCTCTTCTTTCTGCTGCAGAGGAAGTGTAGAGGGGAAATAAAAGTGCCCTGCTTGAGAGAGCTGCTATATGAGGCTTCTTAGCCCAAATCCAGGTGCAGAAGTGGAATTTCAGTCTTCCCAGACCAATTCTGTCCCACTCAAGGAATGCAGCCTAATAGAACCAGTGTCACCAAAACAGCTGCTTTAATTGGGAGCTTCTGGACTCTTGCTTTCCTTAAAGCTCCTGTTCCTTATGCCAGAAAAGAGAAGCCCAGAGGAGGAACTTTACGGGAATGCCAAGACTCTCCAAAAGAAAGGAGAAGCAGAGTGAGTTGCTAACTAAAGCCCATGCATGCATTTTTATCACCAGTAATCAGAATAAAGGCAAGGAAAGCAGTGCAGTGTTCCCCTTGTGAACTCAGACAACACAGATAATGTGTTTTAGTTTGGTGTTTGTCATGCCAATGCCTGACTGCAGTTCGCAGGTCTATTTTCTATGGAGAAACTGTTCAGGACCCACACTCCCAGCCTGGACACACTGGTCCCTCCACCACAGGCACCAACAAATCCCAAAGTTTCTGGTCTCAGGCCACCAACCCTGAGCCCTCTGAGGAGCAGACAGTGGACTTGATGCCAGGAGAGGTTCTTGGCCAAGTTTGAAAAGAGGAAAGGCTTGTTCGGAAAAGGAAAAGGCAAGGGAAAGGAGGGTAGGTGTTTGCCCCCTGACTTGTGGCAGAGTTGACAGCAGATGGGACCGAGGAAGGAGGCTTGTGGGGTGAAGCCAACTCCAGGCTTCGGAGTCAGGGCCTGAAAAAGGACAGAGCAGAAGTTCACTTGCAGGAGATGAGAAGCGGGGGGCAGGCATCATGAAGGATGTCAAGAACGGATCTGTTTGGTACCATCTGCAGTGAAGTAGTGGTTAAGGTTAAAGCAGAGAGGAGATGACAGGGAGGGAACAGATGGCCAAGGAAGCAAAATAGCTGGCGAAACAGGAACAGAGCCTCCAGGGACAGCAGAAGGCAGGACCTCCAAGCAGAGTGCCGGAAGCAGCCCTTTCTTCAGGGTGCACTTGCCAGACCACCCTATTTGGAGTGAGTGAGAGGAGTGGGGTGGGGACCCTAGGGTGAGGGCTTCTCAGAGCTGGCTGGGGGGCTCAGGAGCAGGGACCTTCTAAGAGGTCGTCGACTTGGGAGAGAAAGCATAGCTGACAAGGCGCCCATCACTAAAGTGAGGCACAGCATGCCTGGCTGAGCCTGCTGGGAGGAGGTATGGATGCTAGCTGGAAACGGACCACAGGGCCTGGACTCTTCCCAACCTGCCTGGGATCCGCTGCTGCTAATCCCTGTCCATGTGCTGACAATAGCTGCTTGTGATTCCTGATGGGCCAAGCTAAGTGTGCTCCATGCCTTATCTCATGTCATCTCCACAATCTCCCAGCAAAAGCCATCTGTGCTTCTCCCTGCCATACAGAAAAGGAAACTAAGGCACAGACAAATGAAGTCTCTTGCTCTCTGGGTCACCCATCTAGCACCGTGTTTAGTCAGAATGCAATCCCAGGTCTGTCTGCCACCACACTATCTCCCTTGCTCTCTTAACCTCTAAGCTCCACTGTCTCACATGCCCATCTGTCTGGGTTTATAGGACATTTGTTTTGCAGGGTGTTGGGCACTGCTGAATCATTTGCATCTTCTCACAGAGTGTCTTGGCAGTTCCCATGCACTCCCCTCCTGGTGTTCTTCCAGGAGTGTCTCTGGCTGGGACCTGGGGCTTCTGGAACCCTGAGCTACTGTGTCGTGTGTCCTTTTCCACTCTGTCCCTCTTTACATTTGGGCAGACACACCACTCACTTGTTGTGTCCTGCTCTAGTTTATTTTTTTTAAAGATTTTATTGGGGAATTGGTAGAGGGGAACAGACAAGTTGCTGTCCTTTTGTTCTTCAGTCTAGTTGTGGAGGACGGGCTTCACTGGCCCAGGTTGGTATTATCATTGCGCTCTTCCCTGGTGAGGCAGTTGCTCTCCGGGCATTAGACGGCCCCTCATGGTGGCTCACGGCAGCTCACGAAAGCGCATGCCAGCTGCAGGCCAGCCATACTGCAGCCTCCCCTGTTGCAGGTGACTCATGGCAGCCCAGCTCCAGGTTGAGCTGTTGTTCACCATCTTAGCTGTAGAGGGCACAACGTCACTGGCCCTCATGTGGGATCTGAACCGGGGCTCTGATGTTCAGAGTTGGCATCCCAAGCCAACTCCTAACCAACGCACCACTCGGCCAGCCCTTTGCTCTAGTTTCTTCAGAGATGGGCCAGCAGGCCAGCACCAGCCTGCCTGCTTTCATGCCCTTGAAAAAGGCCAGGGCATGGTTTATTTGGGGGCTGCGCCCTTTGCAAAGGTTGTGCTCCCTGGTTTCCCCTTCCAGGCTGACCTGGTGGACTTGCCAACACAGTCATACCCCAGACTGGTTGGTGGTTGTCTGGGGAGCAACAGCCCCAAAACACACAGGTTGGTGGCAGTTGGCAGGCTAGATGAGGTAGGACCCCCACATGTACCTGCCCCTCCTCCTCCTCCAGAGTGCTCCTTCACTCTTGGGGGGTGTCCCCACAGCCCAGCCCTAGCTGTTAGCCAGATGGTAACTCAGAACTCAGAGCTGCCCTCCTGAACGGACTTCTCCTACCCGCTTCCCATCACGGTTGAGTTCCAGAGACACCAACAGCCTCCTGCAATTTGGAAAAGAAGGATGAACTAAGGGAGAGAGTCTAGCTGATCTCAGGGTATAGAAGAGCAGACCCCCACCTCTGCGTGAGAAGCCTCCCCCACTACGGTGAGGTAGGGTGTCTGATCTAACAGATTCTGAGGGTGCTTCTGAGCCTGATTACTGTGTAATCAGTCAGTGACATTGGGATCTGAAACTGCAGATAGCAGATAGCCCTGCTGTCTGATTCAGTGCTGGCACAGCACTGTGGTGTGTGTGCGCGCACACAAGCGCGCGCACGTGCTCAGAAACACACCTGGTGAGCTCACAACAGGCTCCGTGAGTGTGTGTGTCAGAGGTCTGCTATTACAGAGCCAAGCACTCAGAGTGCCTGTGCCTGGCCTGCTGACCCTGGTGCCCACGTGGGCATTCACATCCTGGGTCCAGCTTGGTGTGGTGCCATGGGTGGGCTAGTGAGCCACTCAGTGAGGTGGGCAGGCCAGCGCTGTGTGCGCCACATGTCGTGAACAAAGTTTGGTGAGCGGGTGTGTGGCTTGCCCGTGCAGGGGTGGGTGGACATGATTCATTACTGAGCTGCCGGGAGACAGACCACTGCAGCCCCTGGAGATGGGGCCTCTTGCCAACTTCTTGGGCTGATTCCAGAGGGCAGTGGCACCATGGTTGGGTCTGTAGGAAACTGAGCAAAAGTCTTCCTCAGGTCAGGAGAATAGCTGGGCTCTCAACTCAGCCCACTAAGGTGAAAATTTGCGTATGACTCTAAAACTGTCTTAGCAGAGTTTGTGCTCTGTCTCTATCTCCCCCCGCCCCCCACTTGAGCCAACACATAGTGAAGGGGCTTTTACATATGTTCCTATATAGAGAGATTCACAAGACCCTAGGGGGAAAATTGGCATTCTTCTTACGATGATTTATTTATAGGGCCATTGGATGATGGGGATATGGAGGCTAAGGTGCCTCCATTAGTAAGAAGCACACAAGCAGGAAGGCTTGCTCTGCGTTTGACATTTAGTGGGACGACTCCTACCAGGGAGCTGCCTTTTCTTTTAGAAGGTTTTGCCTTTAATGTTCTATTCATGGGCTTATCTGAGCAGGCTGGGAGAAGGAAGGAACCTGTGGTTGGGCTTCGGGGCTTCGGCCAGCCAGTCTCGAGGGAGGCAGGACCCCATGGGTCACTTGGCGGCCAGTGTGGAGCAGCCTGGGCAAGCTGGACCCTGGGGGAAAGAAACTCTGTTCCTGTGCCTCGGGTAGTCAGTCACCCTCCAGCCACCTCTCTCGCTGGCACGTGCTGCAGGCATCACACTGCGTGGTGTTTACTCTCCTGTCGGTCTCTGCCTTCACTGGCTGTCAGCTGTGCCTCCAATCGCCACCCCGTGAGACCCTGGCTTTGACCTGGCCACAGTCTTTTTCTTCCTGGGGACTCTGGGGTTGTGGAAAGAACAGCAGACTTAGAGTCCTGTGTTTGGTTCCATCTCTGTGGCTGACTCATGTATACCCTGGACACACTTTCTACTCTCTGGGCCTCAGTTTCCCCATGTATTATATGACAAGATGGATGTTTTTCCAAATGTTTTTCAGCAGTGGAAGAGTTTCTTAAGATGATATCCAGTGTCAGAGCCCAGACTATAAAACAGACAAGCACAAGTGACCCTGGTCAGACCTGGGGCTAGGGACCCCATCCTCTGGCCTCACTGCCACCCCTCAGCCTCTCCTATGAACCCTCCTAACAAGACAGAGCACCCAGGAAGGCCACTAGGTGTGATGTGTGCGGTGTGCTAACAAAGTGGACACTGCACTGTTCCCGGGGCCTAGGCTTGAGCTCTCTCCTACAGTGGAGGGGGGTGGCTTCCTCCTCTCCTTTTGGACCCCTTGTGACCACTTAGCTCTCTGGGAGGGGTTTTCAACACTTGCAGTCTCCTAGCCCTCTCCTCCCTCCCTCCTCAGCCCAGACTTCCTGTCGTCTCCTCCATCACTCCACTGTCACTGCTCTGGCTTCGTGTTCGTCATAGCAGACATTTTCCTTGTCTTACCTGATTTTCTGGTGGCATTTGACTCCGTCAGCTACACTTTCCCCTTGGCTTCCCTGCTGGCAGCTCCCTGGTCTTCCTCTTACTTCTGTGGCTGCTGCCCCTCAGCCTCTAGGTCGGCTTCACTTCCTCTTGCTGTCCTTCAAAGGTGCTGTCTCCCTGCAGGGCCCTGCGCCCTCTCTCCAACACACGCAGCTCTGCAGGGGTTCAATACACCCAGCTGCAGCGCCCATTTACTGGCTTCCCCATGTCCCATCTCCAGCCCAGATGTTGCTTCTGATGTCCAGAGCTGCCATTTCAGCTTACCCCTGATGCACCCTGAGCTAGCAGCACATCTGCTCCTTCCCTATTTCCCCTCCATCCCCGCATCTGGGACCATCCTCTTCCTAGGTACCCTCAGCCCAAGAACTGGACCCATGGATGAGCCCCTCACCCCACCCATCCCCATTAGTCCATGTTCTCCCTCTGTGTCCTTCACACCTCCTCCCCTCCTGGCCTCTGCCCTACCCAGGCTGCTCTCTTCTCCCTGACCATCCCATCAGCCTCTCTGTCTCTACTTTTGCCTTCAACGAATCTAGGCTTTACATTGTGGCCAGATTCCACGATGCTATACAATCTTGTCCCTCCCTTGCTTAAAAACCTTTAGCGACCTCTTTTTCTTCACTGGATAGTCCAGACTTCCTAGCTTGGCAGTCTAGACCCTCTCCCTTGCTCCACCCTCCCCACTCCTCACTCCCCACTTTGAACTCTGAGGCCCAGGTCTAATGAACTTCTTTCAATTCCTCCACTGAATCATGCTCCCTCATCTCTAAGGATTTGCACAAGCAGCTCATTCTTCCTAGAGCACTCTTGGCTGTCTCTTCTCCTTCACCCCTATCCTTCAGGACTCAGCTTACACTCAGCTTATTTTTATATTATCTGCCTTCCCCCACTGGCAAATTCCATGAGGAGATGGTTACTCTTTACCCCTGCCCCACCATACCTGCCCTCTGCCCTTCTCCTGCTGTCTGTCCTGGAGGTTCGGTCATCCAACTTCAACAGTGGGCTCCCACGCCTTCTGGCTTCCAGTTGGGTTCAACCAATGGTGGGTGAGTCACCAAGGCTCTCCATGTCCCTCCACCATCCCCAAAAGTCTTCTCCCAGAAGTATAGCCTGAGACAAGGATTCAAGTGCAAGTCATTTATCTGGGAGGCATCCTAGGAAGTGCCAGTAAAGGAGTCGAGAATTAAGACAGAAAAGGGAAGAAGCCAATAATGGGCTTGTCATTGAGCAAGTAACCACTGTGGGCAGCCAGAACTTCATCCCGCTGGGGAACTTTGGGACACAGTCTAGAACATGCACCTCAAAGTTATATCACCAGAGGGGAGGGAGCTGGGATATTTATATACACAACTCCCACTGTCATTGGCTGAGTGTTGTGCCTGTGGAGGGATTAATTCCTGGGTACTTTTGGCCTGCTCTGTGGGTGAGCAAAGCCTGCTCTGCTGCTAGAGAAAGCCCTCAGGCAAAGAAATGCAAGTTCTGGAAGTTGGAAGTCAGATTGGTGTGTGGTGAAAATGGGTAGAGGCAAGAGTTATGGGCAGGCCCTCACTGCATCTGCTACACATCTCCAGCCAGCAATATCTCCACAGCCCAGTGTCCAGGTTCCATGAGAGCTCCCTCCCCTCATTCAGCCCTGGTTGGGGGGAAGGTGAACAACATTATCTCTTAGTTTTTCCCTTCCCGCTGTTCTCACCTTTATTAGGTACCTGCTAAATATTCAATCTGAGCGTGCTCTCTGTTTTTCATACCAAGGCCTGACTAAAATAACATCCTACACAAAATGTACCACATGGTGACATGGAGTAGATAGTGTTGAATCAATCACTAATGTCATGTCTTTGTGAGTTAATTGGAAATGTTGATTGAATGATTGTGCATTCAAGTTGGAACCCAAGGAACTTACTACCAAAACGTAATTTTTTTTTTTCTAAAGATTTTATTGGGGAATTGTGGGGAGGGGAACAGCGTTGGGGAACCGGGGAAGGGGAACAGACAAGTTGCTGTCCTTTTGTTCTTCAGACTAGTTCTGGAGGACATTGCTTCACTGGCCCATGTTGGTATTGTCATTGTGCTCTTCTCGGGTGAGGCAGCTCGGTCGCTGGCCTCACAGTGGCTCTTGGCTGCTCACTGTAGCCTTTGGCAGCCCACTGCAGCAGGGACTGCAGCTATGCCGTCCCTGGGACTCACAGCAGCCCAGCTCCAGGTGGAGCTGTTGTTCACCATCTTAACTGTAGAGGGCAGTGTCACTGGTCCTCATATGTGGGGTCCGAACCGGGGTCCTGCTGCCAGAGCCAGAGTCCCAAGCCTGCTCTTAACCAACAAGCCACTAGGCCAGCCCCAAAACCTAATTTTTAAATTGTTCTATAATAGTAAGAAACATGAAGTCATGATTACTTAGGGCTTAAAAAATAAAGGAAAGAGGGCCGGCCGAGTGGCGCATTGGTTAAGAGCTGGTTTTGGGATGCCAGCGGCCCCGGTTCGGATCCCACATATGAGGGCCAGTGACACTGCCCTCTACAGCTAACAACAGCTCCACCTGGAGCTGGGCTGTGTGAGCCCCGGCAACGGTGTAGGCTGCAGCCCCTGCTGCAGTGGGCTGCCATAGGCTACAGTGAGTGGCCGGCAGCCAGAGAGAGCTGCCAATAGCTGCAGTGAGCGACCATCCAGAGGCCGGAGACCGATCTGCCTCATCCGGGAAGAGCGCAATGACGATACCAACATGGACCAGTGAAGCAACGTCCTCTGCAAAACTAGACTGAAGAACAAAAGGACAGCAACTTGTCTGTTCCCCTTCTCCGAGTCCCCAACACTGCTCCCCTCCCCCAATTCCCCAATAAAATCTCTAAAAAAATAAATAAATAAAGGAAAGAAAAAAAGAAACTTAGTGCCAAAGACCAGGAAGAAACAGATTTTTTTTTTTTTTTTTTTTTTTTTTTTTACTGAGGAAGATGCAGAAAGGAGTCTCTCAGTTTTTGTTGTTTAGTGGCTTATTAACAGCAGAAAAAGCAGATCTTATTAGCCCCAAGTTAAAGATGAGGACAGTGAGGCTCAGAGCGGATACAAAGCTCATCTATGACCCAGGGCTGCTGCTTCTCACCCCAGCCGGGCTCCTCTCCTCTGTGCCCCAAGGAAGCTAGCAGGCACAGAAAGACTGGCTGACTGGAAAGACTGGCTGACTGGACCACAGAGGATGGCTAGTGGGGCTGTGTTGGGAAAAGAAACAGGACTCTCACTCAGCTAAGTTTAGGGTTGTACTTGGCAGATTTTTATGGAACAAAATTTGCACTATTGATTCCATGGCAAATGAACACTTCTTGTGGACACTCTGGGCTTCAGTGTTCTGAAATGTTTGAATGAGGCTGGACCAAACATGGGGAGATAAAATTGCCAGGCGAAGCTGAGCTCGGATGGTCTGGAGTGAGAAGACTGCTTCTTTGGTCTTCTCTCCAAACTCTGAAAATGACTTGTTACTTTGAACTGCAGCTTCCAGGTTGTTGTCCAGCCTGAGGTTGAAATAAAATCTGAGCCAAGGGAGAGATGTCAGGGCAGCTCACAGGGCCATGTTCAGGAGAAGGCACTAGCCAAAGGGGAAATTTTACCACCAAATCATGGGGTGGCGAATGGCTCTGGGGCTGCCTTGAAGTGGCAGGGGTTATCATCCTCCTATAATTGGCTCACTGCCTCCAATGGGCTTGTATTTCTGCCTTAATGGACAAATCCAATTGCAGAGATTGGAGAAAACTTGTTGGAAAATGGGGGATTACTGCAAGGAGATGTGTAATCTAGACTCCAGAAACCTCTAGAATAGGGGGTGACTGTAGGAAGTGGCAGCCTGTCTGTGATTCCCACTCATGACCTGACCCCTTCTGCCTAACCCAGCTGCTCCTGCTTCTGCCCCACTGTCAGCACCCAGACTTTTCATCTTGAACAAGACCCCATATGGTCACCGGGGCTGATTGCTCTTCAAAATGGTCTTTCACCCCCTCCTCCCACTGCTCTTTGCCCCACATTCCTGGGATTCCCTGCTTTATTTCCTAGAAAGAAGACCCCAATTGAGCCAGCCATGTTTTCCATGTCAGACCTGTTATAGACCATGGTCATCTATAGATTATCTATCCATGGATAAGCTGGCCACCTTTTATCCTATCAGCCAAGAGGGGTGTGGGAGGACTCTCTCCATTTGACAAACATTGACCCACTATTGAGTGCCTGCCTACTGCTGGCTTGGCACTGAGGATGAAGCAGTAAATAAAAACCAAGTCCCCTGTTGTTATGGAGCTTACTTTCTAGTAGGGAAGACAGACAATAAATGACTAACTGTATTCTGTCAGGTGGGGGTAGGTGCTTAGAATAAAATTAACAGAGGGCTAATGAAGGAACAGGGGTCACCAGAGAGCTGTTCTTTTGGAGACTAAGTGAAGTGAGGGAGAACTCTCTGCAGGTACCAGAGCTGCTTCTGCTTGGCAAGAGCTCTCCAGATAGAGGTAACAGCAAGTGCAAAGGCCCTGAGGCAGGAGTGTGCTTGATACAATACCTGGTACCTCTGGGGTTTCGATTGTGGGCAGGGCAGGTAGTCTGAGTTGTAGCCCCTGGTCAAGTTCCTTTCAGGAGGACCAGAGCTTGGGGTCAGCTCCAAGTCCATCAGCCACTTGGCCCCTGGGGAGAAGCTAAAAAGCACAGACCAAAGCAACAGGTATGACGGGGAATGGGCAAGGAATGGTGGGTCCCCACCCACTGGGGAATCCTCCTTCTCCTTGGCTGTTAATGTGGCCAGGCTGCAGCCTGAGTACAGGGTCAGAGAGCAGTTCCCAGAAGCCTTTCTTTGTCACTCCAAAGCATGAAACGTAGACCTTAGTTCTGCACACTGTCTTGTGTTTTTCACCTGCTGCCTCATTTATACGCATACATCAGCTTTTTCTCTCCAGAGCAATTTTTTTTTAAACTTATCAAATAATGCATACACATGGCAGAAAACATTGGAAAACCACAGATTGGCAAGGAGAAGAAAATCACTATAATCCCACAACCCAGAGAGTGGAAAGCTCGTCCCTCCCAGGGCATTTGGTACACTGGCGCATCCTTATTTCTACGCTTCTTACCTACATTCGTGCAAATGTACCCTATCTTGCTGAAAGAACAGTATATCTCAGGTTGGTATATTCCAGGTTGGTAATTCTAATCCTGTTTTACTGACTGCAAAATGTCCACTGTATGACTGCCAGTCCCCTGGGGTTGTACGCGGAAGCTGTTTCCAGGGTTTTGCTGTTAGAGACCATGCCACAGCCAACACCTGAGTACACGCCTTGGCCCACGTGCTCTCTGGGCTTTTGGTCATGGGAAAGAGAAGAGGGTGAGAAGTCAAGGCCTTCACAGGGAGTCGGGTGGGCGGAAGCCATCATGGGAGGTCACGATGCCCCTTCAGTAGGTGGACTTGACACTACCCCAAGCAGCAGCCAGACAGATCTGAAGCCTTCCAGAGGGTCCACAAGTGCGTGCATGCATTGGGGCTGTGCACACAGCCTAGGTCTCCTGGGAAGCAGGCTGTGCGTGCACCAGAAGGAAGAGATGTACAGAGGCATTTGTTTCCCTTGGGGTGTGGGTAGCTCGTGGCACCCAAAACTCCTGAGGATGTTGTAGGAGAAAAAGCATGTTCCTCTCTTCTGATTTGTATGCTTTTGACAGATTTGTAGGCTCTTTGGTGCTAGAAGGGACCTTATAGCTCAGCTGGGAAAACTGAAGCCCAGAGAGCTACAGTGGTTTGCCCAACATCACACAGCATTAAGAGCAGTTAGCTGTGTTCCATAGACTGTCCGAGCACACTGGCTGTTAACACTGGTAACACGCCCCTTATCTGTCCAGGACCCCAGCCCCACTAGCCTCTTCCTGTACCTCTATCATAAGCAGAGCCCACATTGGTGGCTTCTCCAGCTGTCCTTGCTCTGTGGAGGCTTTCTCCCATAAGAGAAGAGGGTCTGGTAAGGAAAGCTCGTTCCAGGGATCAGAGGCCCAGCCCTTCACTTCTGAGTGGGGTGGTTTATTTTTTATTTTTTATTTTTTTTAAAGATTTTATTGGGGGATTGGGGGAGGGGAACAGCATTGGGGAACCGGGGAAGGGGAACAGACAAGTTGCTGTCCTTTTATTCTTCAGTCTAGTTGTGGAGGATGTCGCTTCATTGGTCCATGTTGGTATCATCATTGCGCTCTTCCCGGGTAAGGCAGATCGGTCACCGGCCTCTGGATGGCTGCTCACAGTGGCACTTGGCAGCTCACACCAGCTGCCAGCCACTCACTGTAGCCTATGGCAGCCCACTGCAGCAGGGGCTGCAGCTATGCTGTCCTGGGGACTCAGAGCAGCCCAGCTCCAGGTGGAGCTGTTGTTCACCATCTTAGCTGTAGAGGACAGTGTCACTGGCTCTCATATGTGGGATCTGAACTGGGAACGCTGGCGTCCCAAGCCAGCTCTTAACCAACGCGCCACTCTGCCGGCCCTGAGTGGGGGTGGTTTAGCATGCAGGCTGTGGCTAGACCCAGGTTCAAGTCCTAGGAATGACCTTATTTCTTTGCACTTGACTTACTCCATCTGTGAAATGAGGCTCATAAGAGCACCTGTCTTGGAGGGTTGTGAAGATGAAATGAGATGATGCTGATAAAGTTCTTGGCACTTTACTGTGACCCAGAATAGGAGCAAAATGCATGCCCCCCTCAATAGTAGTAGCAGTAATGGTAGTAGTAACTCCCTAGACCATCCTTCCTGCAGGCCAGACCTGACTGCCCTTTGAAGGTTTGCCTCTCTATGTCCAGGGCTGGGTCCATATGAGTGGGCAGACTGACACAGGCCAATGCTGGCCAGAGGCAAGAATCTCAGGATCAGCAGGGATGGGTCACCTGGGGTGGAGGAGCCTCTGGGGAAGATTGAACCTGTCCTGAACTCTGCCCCTTCCACTGAGGGTCCGGGGGAAGTCTCCTAAGGCCGTGCAGAGGGAGCTGTGGAGCACTTTCCCAAGTGGTTTTCACTGGCTTAGAAAAGTGAGATGAGGTTGAAGGCCTTCCCAGAAAACTGGTAGATACATCAGTCCACCAACCCCCAGCCCCCATCCCTGACCTCCATGCAGCTGCCTCTTCCTTCTCTCCGAAACAAGGTCTCCCTGAGCAGAAAGGAAAACCCAACCCCAGCCCAGTGCCTTGGACTCTTGCCTTGGGAAACAGACACTGCTTCTTGCCTGGTTCCTTTTATTTCTGGTCTGCTTGGGTTTTCCTGCCACCACCATCTATGAAGCCAAGCAGCTTAGAGCAAGGGCTGTGGAGCCAGACAGGCAGGAATCAGGGCCCCGCTCTGCCACTTACCAGCTGCCTGACCTCGGGCAAGTGCTTTTAATTGTTTGGGTCTCAGTTTGGTAATTTGAAAAGTGGGGCTAATGCCATCTACCTCTTGGGGTTCTGAGATTTGTGGCAAATGGATGTAAAGCACCTTCCTGGCATATGGCAAGGCCTCAGCGAGAGAGACATTGCCGTTCAGTCTTCATCATCCTTATCTGTTCTTCAATAGATATGTACTAATACCTACTGTATGCCAGGCTCTGTGGGGACTCCAAGTACCAAAATGAACGCCAGAGTCCTCTTCCTGGTGGCCTGCCTCCCTGGCCTTTCTCCTCATTACAGGTCCCTCTATTTTTTGTTCTAGGATCCAGGCCTCAGCAGGCCTCAGGACCCCTTCAGGATGCCTCCCTACCTTTGCACCAAGCTTACAACCTGCCCCCTTTTCAACATGCTAATATAAGTCCTTGGAGGAGAAGGGTGTGTCTCAGGAGCTGGCAGTGCCCCTGGGGGAAGCCCTCAGAAGCCTGGGGTGAGAGCTGTCACCTCCCCTACTGAGGAAGCTGGATCAGTTTCTCTCTCATCACTCCCTTGAAAAGAGCAGCAAGGTGGGGAAGGCCTGGTACTGGTGGAGGGTTTGTCCTGAGAGAGCGTGGTTGGGGGTGGGAGGGAGAAGCAGCCGGGATACATGCTCCTCTTGGGCCCAAAATGGGGGCACAGACCCTTCCTGCCCCAGCCCCTCCACTGAGATGGGGTCCAAATGCCCCCCCATACCTGGGGTATGGAAGCTCCCTGGCAGTAGACTGTTCACCTCTCTGGTGCCCAGCACTTCCACCCTGCTGGGAACTGGCCAGAGCATCTTTTCTAAGAGCTAGGCACATTACAATCTCAACAGAATTAATCAAAAAAATAAAATTTTTTTAAAAAGGAGAGAGAGAGACAAGGGAAAGAAAAGAAAATAGTCCTTGCACACATGCCGCTGCAGTGTCTGCCAGGACCTAAGAGCCGGTACTATCTATTTTTTAATAATTGAGGGTAATAAATATGTATTTCTTTCTCCTCACCGCCCCCCATCCTCCGCAGCTTGTCAGCTCCCTGCGTCTCTCCTCTGATCAGACCAAGTCTTCCCCAAGCAAAAAAAAAAAAAAAAAAAATCCTTTAAGCAAAAAGGATTAAAGCCTTGAAAGTAGGTCTGCCTAAGCTCTTTCCCCACCCGCTTCTCTTCCCCTTCCCCAGTCTTGGTAGAGAGAGACCCCTCAGGGGAGCTAGGGACAGGGGTGGGTGGGGGTGGGCTGATGCAGGAAGTCCCTGGTGGGGTCCTCAGGAGCTGAGGACCAACCAGCTCCCTCCCTGCAGCCCATCCAATTCCAGTCCCAGGCTAGCCCGGGGAGGAAGCCCAGCCCAGCCTTCCACTGGCCCCTGAAGAGGGGCTAACCTAAGAACCAGGGGCCCCCAGTCTCCTGTCGTACAAGAGGTGGGAAGGAGGGCTTTGGTCTCAGTCTCAGCTTGGCTTTGCAACTTGGCTTTGTGCTTCAGGGGCCAGTGTGACCTTGAGGGAAGGAAGCACTTGAACCTCAGTTTCTCCTACTGTAAAATGGGAATATAAACAGTACTTACCTCACAGAGGGTCAAATAAGCCAAAGATAGTCCAGTGCCTAATAAACACATGGTAAATATAATACAAAATAAATGGAATTAATTGTTATTTTTAGCCAATTCTTAGACACACAGTAGAGGTTGTAGTTTTCCCCATTCTATGGCCCTCCACAGTTCCCAGGGGCCTGCCAAGCATACCTGTTTTGCTTGCAGCATTCCCAACACCCTGTGAAGAGGGTGTTGAACCCGATGGTGTGGTCAGGAACCTTGCCCAAAGCTGGTGGACCAGTAGGTGATAGAACTGGAACTCAAAGTTGGACTTGTATCTTCCCCACTTCCTCTCTTCTACCCCATGTGGCTTCCTGACAGAACACCCAATATCCCTGACACTGGGCCCAGAGATGGGCTGGCCTGGCAGGGAAGGGAGTGCCCAGGGCAGCCCCACCTTCCTCCCCTCACAGAAGCCAGGCTTTGCAGTTCTGCTGAAGCAGCAGCCCTGCCCTGCGTGGGCCTCCTTCCTTCTGAGCTGGGCACACGCACGCCCGGCTGGCTGCAGGTGGCTGGCGCTATGCCCGTGCACCGACCTGGGCCCAGACTTCCTGGCCTGACTCGATGGTCAGTGCTTGGCCGCTTGGCTTCTAGGGCTGTGCAGCTTGCCCCAGGGACAGGCCTGCCCTGGCTGCTCTGGGCCTGAGGCAGGAGAGGAGAAGCAAGGCAGTGAGGCCGGAGGGCAGGAAAAGCGGGAGGGAGGTGGCTATTTATAGCTGGCTTTGCTTTTGTTCCTTTTCCAGCAATGCTTCTCTTTAAATAGGAGCAGGGTTGGAGGCTGCAGCTCTTCCCCAGTCGCCTGTAGTTAGTGCGCAAGCGTGTATGCCTCTGTGTGTGTGTGTGTGTGTGTGTGTGTGTGTGTGTGTGTGTGTGTAGGGGGACACATGTATAGGGATAAGGTGGGGATGGACACCAGTGTATATATGTGCATGTGTGCACACATGTGCAGGGATGGGATGAAGGGATTGTCAGCTGTGTGTGTGTGTGTGCGCACACCAGCAGGTACCGAGGTGGAGATGGGTGTTCTTTGTGTGCGAATGTGTGTGCGCCAGCATAGACGCATGCTTGTATAGGGATGGGGCCGTTTTTAGTATGGATGTGTGCGTGTTTTTATTAGTGGGCACACCCGTGACAGTGGGTGGGACAGCCACTCCTTAGTTGATGTGTGCTTGTATCTGGGCACATGTACACAAATATGTAGAGATGAGGTTGGGTGGGCAAGTGTGTGTATCTCCATGTGTAGAATGTGAGCGGATCTTTAGGGTGAGTGTACATCCATGTAATGGGATTGTTGGAGAGTAGTCACTGCTATGTGTGAGCGCGTATCATAGTGTACATTTGAGTGGGGACTGGGGAGGGTGGCAGCTCTTACTGTGTATATCAGACTATATGTTCAATGAGGGCAGGCCCTGTTTCTTCTGTACTTTGCCCCCTAACAACTCCTGTTGTGCGTGGGGATGGATGGCTAGCAGTTGTGTGTGTGCCCCGCAAAAGGGACTCCAGGGTCCTCTCTGGCTGCTGGAGGAGCAAGAGGAGTCTGTCAAACTCGTCCACCCAGCGAGTTTTTCTTTTTATTTTCTTTTTTTTGAAGGCAGTGTCACTGACCCTCTTATGTGGCACCAAACCGGGGTCGCTGGCTTCACAGCCAGCGCTTCACCACCGCGACACACGGCCCGCCCAGTGAGTTTTTAGAGCACTCCCAGACGCGGTCCTTGAGAGGCTGAGACCACTCCACTTGTCTTTCTCTCCAAACCGGCGGCGCGCGTGGGCATAGCGGCCCAGTGCATTGGCACCGTGCCAGCGAGCCTGGTGAGGAAGCCCGGGCTTTGGGGGCAGAACTGTGCCCTGTCTGGCCTCGCATCTATCCTTCTCTTCCTCCTGTTTTCATGTCTGTAAAATGGGAGCGTGAAGCCCTCTCCGGGCTACTGTTGGGATCAGCTGAGATTGGCACTAGTGACGCGGCCTCGCGCAGCGTGGGCGCTCGGACCCACGATCGGTCGGGGACGGGGTCGCGTGGGGCCGGGCTCGGGCTCCGGGTCTGCGGGCAGGACCGACGGCCGGAGGAAGCGAGGTTACCAAGAGCGCGGGGACGGCTATGGGGAGTCGTAGCCCGGGCAGCAGCGGCTCCCTCCGGCTCAGCGCGGTAACCCAGCGCGGCCCAGAGGCTCTGCAGCGGGCGGGCAATCCCCGCCCCGGGAGGGGTCGGGCCTGGGGGTGCTGTCTCGGCCCGCCGGGGGTGGGGCTCGGGGCGGGCACCCGGCTGGGGCACCGCCCTCGCCTCTGGACGCGGCCCAGCCTCGCCCGCAGCTCCGGATGGATGCGACAGTCCTCCCCGCCCTTCCCCCAAAGGCCAAACAAAACATAGTAAATATTTAATCCGGGCCAGGGAGCCAATGAAGCTTCCCTGCCCCCTCCGCAGCCGTCTGGCTCCTCTGCTAGCCCCAGCAGCTCTCCTTGGTAATGAGGCCGGAGCGGCAGGGATCGATCGCAGCCCCGGGCAGGGTGGGGATCGGGGGCCTGCGCCCTCAGGTGGCATCGCTTTCTTCCTCCTGGCGAGCGAACCCACCAGCGCTTGTGCTTTTCCAAGAAGGCCTGGGAAGATCGAGTCGACCCAGCTCCCCCAACGCCCCTGCCCACCCACATCTTAGAGGCTGCATGTGAGTTTGGATGGAGGGGGGTGGGGAAGCAGTGAAAGTCGGGGGAACATCTGAGTCCCCCCTGGTACCTGAATTCCTGCTGCCAGCCTAGACCTGACCTTCAATGCTTGGTAGTCCAAAACCTGCAGGGACCTTGGATGAGGCCTGGGTGGGGCAGGGACAGCCAGGGAGGCCAAGAAAGAGGCTGGAAAGATAGTTCTATGGTGCTGTATTTCAGGCCTCCTGGGCATTGCCCTGGAGGGGTGATGACATCCTTGCTGTTCATTCATTCATGCAGCAGATAATTATTGAGCACCTACTATGTGCCAGTTATAGGCTGCCAGCAAGGAGACAAAAGTCTGGGGCTGTAGGGAGATTACATTCCAAAGGAGGAAACAGTTAATAAGTAAACACAAAGTGTTTTCAGATACTGATTGAATTTAGTCTAGAGAATAAACTGTAATGTGATATTGTGTTTGGCCAGGGAGAGGAGCAAAATTAGCAGGGGTGGTCAGGGAGATGAACCTTGACAATGGGTTGCGGCAAAAACATCCCAGGCCGTTTACAGCAAGTGCAAAGGCCCAGAGGCAGGAAAGATTGGCCTCCTAGAACCGAAGGCTGGAGTGTAGTGAGTGGGGGAAAAGTCTGCAGTGGCAGATCCCATAGGGTTTTATAAGCCATGGGAGGAGTTTGGATTTTATTCTAAGTGCAGTGCAAAGGCATTAGAGGTTTCAAGCAAAGGAATGGCATGATCCGACTTACATTTTTAAAAGCTTCTGTTGGGGCCGGCCGAGTGGCGAGTGGCATGGTGGTTAAGCGCTGGCCTGGGAAGCCAGCGGCCCCAGTTCGGTCCCACATATGAGGGCCAGTGACTCTGCCCTCAAAAAAAAAAAAAAAAAAGGTTCTGTTGGCTGCAGTATGGAGAATAGAAGGTAGAAAGTGAAGGGTGGAGGCAGGGAGACCAGCTTTCGGGGTGGCAGGCTGCAGTGGTGTATGAGAGGGAGGCTAGTGCCCTGCCTGGCTTGGGCAGTGACCGTGAAGTGGCCATTTCAGCTTCTACAGCTGGCAGTCCACCCCCAGCAGCTAGCCTCCTGGGCGTCTGGCTCACCAAGTCCCATGGCACTCTGAGAGCCAGGGTTGCCCCTGTCCTATCTCCTCAACCCAAACTCCACAGTGGGCAGCCCAGGAAGTTTTTTAAGGAGCATTAGAAAATGTTGACATGTTTTTTTGAAACAATTTCAGATCTGATATCTCTGCCAGATTGAGTTTGTAACTAGCTTTATTGTTTAAGCCTGCTGGGATTTCATCAAAGGCGTCTGCTGTTTACCCAGAACCATTTCATTGGAGAAAACAGCAAACAAACCTGCATTTCTATCTGATTTCACTTTTTCCCTTTTCTCCTGAATTTAAGTGCTTGTGAAAAGCAAGGCTGATAAGGCAAAACAGGGAGGATCAAACCCCCGAGAAGGGGGCTCAGAAGGATCTTCACTGAGGTTTATTAATAGAGCAGAAGGAACTTAGGGGTAGCTAGTTGGGGCCTCTGGAGGACTGAGAAGCGTTCCGGGCCAGCAGCTCACCCTGGGGCCAGCAGCTCACCCTGGGGCGGGGGGGGGGGCGCGGGGGGCGGGCAGGGTGCTGTCTACCCCTGGCCAAGCTTTCTAGGCCACCTCCTGGTGTCTTTTGTCTTTATCAGTTCCCAGACCATTTCAGGCACTAGCACAATAAAAGGCTGAACATCAGCTCCGCTTGGAAAGCAATGGTGACCCAACTTCGGAGGTGGGGTCAGTGAGACCGACCCAAGCTTTCCTGGGAACTGGCCAAGTGAGGAAACAAATCAAAAGGCCAATGGAAGCCAGGTCATGGGAGTGCCAGGAATACCGCCTTCCTGCTCCTCCTCTGCCAGCACTTGAGATGCAGCCCCTTTTTTGGCCAGGTGACATGAGCTAGGGCTGGGCAGGGCAGGGCAGGGCCAGGGACTCTTGTCATAGGCTCAGCACTCCCTCCACCTCCCTGAGGAATCTACACTAGTGTTATCACCACCTGCCTAATAGGATCTGGTGCCTTTAAGCAGGTCTGTTGACCCAGCAAATGTTTTAGCCCAATGGGGGAAACGCTGGCTCTGCAGCCTATCATGAGAAGGTGTTCTGAGAAATTTGGGTTAATGTGCCTTGTTCAGTTGTTTGAGCGACAGCTAGTTAAGTGGACAGGTTTGTTTGACATACAGGCCATCTATTACCAGTTGTGCATTAGGCCCACTTATAAGGTCAATCGATTTGAACCAATTAGCAAGAGGATAAGGACTTGTTTATCTTTAGCTGGCTGTAGATGCTGCAGCAAGCCATCTAAGAGGGATGATAAAGATTCAGAGGTATTTTTTCAGCTCTGCGTGCTAAGCATCACTGTGGCTCACTGCATTCTAGCCTATGGTGCTCCTTCCTCCCCGGGATGAGCCTATATGGAGGAGAGCTAGAGAAGGCTGAAGGGCTTGTCCTCACAGAGCCGTTCTAGGCCCCCCGACTTGTGGCGGCTCCCATCCCCTGCCCTCCTTTCGCAGCCACACAGTGAAAGCTCAATGGGCTGCTACAGCCTCGGTGACTCATTCTGTCTCTGGGCTCAGAGCAAGGTCCCAGGCTTCCTGTGAGAACAGGAGCCTCACATCCCAGATAAGGGCCTACACCCCAGAGCCTTGTGAATGTTTGTGGAGGTGGTAGGCTGCCCAGCCTGCCTCCAGGCCTCACTGATCTGGAAGGTAGGGTCTTCTTACTTGGCCGCCCTGCCTACAGCTTTCTCTGAGATCAGATAGGGCCAGGAATTTCTTTCAAATTATGGGCTTGGGAGGAACAAGCTCACAAGCTGGCAGGGAGAAGATGGAGAGGGCCCTCTGGCATTTTCTGACTTGAGAAGATCTGAGGAGGAGGCCCAGGAAGTTCAGACTGCGGGCAGGCTTTGCCCTGCTTTTGCCCTAGGAAGGGCCAAGTGCATCTCCGGCTGGGAGAGTTGGTGCGTAGCACAGTGGGCATGGACACAGCGGAGACACTGCTCTCTGCTCCCTGAGGCATCCCATCTGCCACCCAGAATCCCTGGGTTCCTTTCTCAGTGTCCCCATAAAAGGCCACTCCATCCTCTCAAACTTGCTCACCACTTCCCTCTCAATGCCTTATCCTCACACCCAGTGCCTACAGATTCTACCTAAGCACACACTTCTCAGAGGCAGCAAAATCTACTTTCCCCCTAGAGAGTGGGAAATGTGATTCATAGAGAAGGACCGCGGAGCAGGGAGGCAGATTCACCTGCAAAAGCCTTTGAATTTGAATGTAAGTGTCCTAAGGAATGGGCCAGTTCAAAGTCATCGTGGGGAGGGCCGGCCGAGTGGCGCGGTGGTTAAGCGCTGGCTTGGGAAGCCAGCGGCCCCGGTTCGGTCCCACATGTGAGGGCTAGTAACACTGCCTTCCAAAAACAAAACAAATAAAGAGGGTGCCAAAGTCATCGTGGGGGTGTGGGGGCTGGGAGGCTGTGCTCTTACCTCCAGTTCTGCTGTGCTAGCTCAAAACAGTTGACGTGTTAGTGGGAAATTACTTCAGATCTCACAGCATTTTCTTCTTAATAGCCTGGGCTCATGGTGAATCCTTGACCTTTGAGGGTGGGTTTGATTTTTTTTTTGGAAAAGGCCAAATGTAATTTGAAGCTGTGTGTTGTGAATAAAAGAGATGGGCAGTCTGAAGAATGTGGTTTGTTTTGTTGTTGGGAATTAAAAAAAAATTTTTTTTTTGGTGAAAAACAAGATGGCACTCAAGAACTGAGGCAGTTTTCTCACAAGAAAGTTCCAGAAGTGTTGCAAGCGATGGCAGCACCTTGAAATGGGGAGCATGGGTCCAATGATGACCAGTTTGACAGAAGGACAGGGGAAGGAGATTGATGTTTTATTGAGCCACTACTATGTGCCAGGAGCTTTACATACATTATCTCAACTGCCTGAAATCATTTTTGGAATAAGGCTGGTCTATAAAAAAATTCAGAAATAATCCATTATCTTGTTTACTCCTAACGAGAATCCTGTTAGAACAAGTGCTTAGCCCATTTTATAGGTGAGGAAGTTAAGGTTCAAGGAGATTAAATGAGTTCCCAAGGCCACAGAGCTTGTAAGTGTTGGGGCCAGGATTTGAACCCAGGATTGCCCCCCAAAGCCAAGGCTGATTCTTTTTTGGGTTTGTAAGTTCTGGCGTACCTACCCTACTGCTCCTTGTCCCCAGTCACGCACAAATTTAGTTTCTTTAAGTCACAGTGACATCATTTGGGCTGTATACACCACTTAAAAAAGAAAGGAGGTCATGAAGGAGTCATGTGTGGAAATGTAGACATCATCAGCTGGCATCAGGGGGACACGTGGGTGACAATGGCAAGGCATGAAGTATGGTATTTATTAGGTATTGGCAATTGCCCAGGAGTTCCAGATGCCAAGCAGTGATAAGTGGGAACTGCCTATCTCAGCTCTTGCCCAGTTGCAAATGCTGAGCAGACTCCTAGTTTGGTGCCTTTAATGCAACTGGACTCTTAGACCTACCCTGGGAGCTTTCCTGGCCAGATAGGGCTCTCTCTGAATAATAATAATAATAATAATAATAATAATAATAATAATAATTCCTGCTGATAGAGTACTCATTATGTAACAGGCATTTTGCTAACTAAATGCCTTACTGTTTTTTTTGTTTTGTTTTGTTTTTGAGGGCAGTGTCACTGGCCCTCATATGTGGGACCCGAACCGGGGCCACTGGCTTCCCAAGCCAGCACTTAACCACCGCGTCACTCGGCCGGCCCTAAATGCCTTACTGTTAAGCTTTGATCCCTCTACATATACTTAGCCCTCAACTAGAGTGGGTCTTCATACTCTTAGATCCCATCTGGGTCCCCAACCACAGAGGTCAGCTCTCCTCTCTCTGAATCCAGAGGGAAACTCTTTCTCTGCATGCAGCCCAAACCCCTGCTCTGGTCATGTGTCAGTGAGGGAACTGGGGGCCTGTGTATGCAAGGAAGGAGGGCAGTTTAACCTCAGTACACACCATCTCCTCTCTTGGAGACAGCTCCAACTAGACTTAACAGCCACAGTCCCAATCACAGTTAACTAAATGTAACAATTCCACTTCCAGGAATTTATCTGACTGATACCCTGGCATCTGGGGACAGTAATGCACATACAGGAGCATGCATGTTATCATTGCCTGTAACTGCAGAAACTGGAAACAACCTAATTGTCCATCAGAAGTGGACCGACTGGGTAGATGACAACACCCCCATACAACGGGATTCTGCATTTCAAGGAACAGGTGACTCTGTATGTGCTGATATGGGGTGACTGCCAAGATGTATTGCTAAGTGAAAGCACTGTGGTAATACACTGCACTACCATTTGGGTTTTAAAAAGAAAGATATCTTTGTATGTGATAGAAATTTTTTGGAAAGACACAAAAGCAACTGTTACCAGTGGGATGTCTCTGAAGAAAAGATACTGGGGACTGGAGGTCTAGGAGAGGAAAGGAGACTTATTTTTCATTGTACACCCTTTTGTGTTCTTTGGTGGGGGGGAATGTGTTTTTACTATGCGCATGCATCATCTTTTGATTAAAAAGAAAGTTGGGGGAGGTTTTAAAAAAACACCCACAATCCCCCAGGCTTTATCTGGCTTCTCAGTCTATTTTTGCTTCCCTATCTGCAGCCAGGTCCTGCTGCCCTGGCTCGCAGGCCATTTCTCAGCTCCTCTCCCTCCGCCCCAGCATATGCCCGCCCCTCCCCAAGGCATCCATTACTGCTTCTTACAGGTACTTGAAACCTACCTTTTTGCCTTGAAATACAAGTAACTAATCTGGAGAGAAGGCTGAGCTTCGTTGCACTTACAGAACAGACAGAAATCGGCTGGCGCTAAGATGCTCAATAAATGTTTGCTGAATCGAATTGAATCCGTGACTCAGATGGTTACACTGAGCAAGGTACTAATTGGCCAAGGTCAGACACCACATCCTACCCAGGTCGACTCTCTGAATCCAGAGAGGGACTGTTTTCTTGCATGCAGCCCAAACTCCTGCTCCAATGTGGCTGCACATCTCGAGGGAGCAGGGGCCTGTGTGTACAAGGAAGGACAGTGAGTGTGGGGCTTGGCGCACACCATCTCACCTCCTGGAGAGACAACACAGTGTGACTTTAGGAAGCAGAACAGGGGGCAGCCGGTTAGCTCAGGTAGAGCACAGGCTTATAACACCAAGGTTGCTGGTTCGATTCCCATATGGGCCCAGGAGCTGCGTGTACCCTCCACAACTAGATTGAAACAACTACTTGACTTGGAGCTGATGGGTCCTGGAAAAACACACTGTTCCCAATAAAATTTCTTTAAAAAAGAAAAAGGCTGAGTGGCACATTGGTTAAGAGCTGGTTTTGGGGTGCCAGCGGCCCTGGTTCGGATCCCACATATGAGGGCCAGTGACACTGCCCTCCACAGCTAACAACAGCTCCACCTGGAGCTGGGCTGTGCGAGCCCCGGCAAAGGTGTAGGCTGCAGCCCCTGCTGCAGTGGGCTGCCATAGGCTACAGTGAGTGGCCCGCAGCCAGCGTGAGCTGCCAATAGCCGGGGTGAGTGACCATCCAGAGGCCGGCGACTGATCTACCTCATCTGGGAAGAGCTCAATGACAATACCAACATGGGCCAGTGAAGCAACGTCCTCCGCAACTAGACTGAAGAACAAAAAAGACAGCAACTTGTCTGTTCCCCTTCCCCGATTCCCCAACGCTGTTCCCTCCCCCAATTCCCCAATAAAATCTTTAAACAAAAAAAAAAAAAAAAAAAAGCAGGACAAAACAATGGTGTAATACACAGGAAGGAGCTCTGGAAAGATTCTGATTCCGAAGAGCATCTGTAGTGGGCTTCAAAAGCTCCGTGATGACTTAAAAAACCGAAAAATTAGTTTCATTTTATTCCAAGAACTTTGTGATAGAAATATAAAAGATGGAGTTCTCTGTTAAGCATGGTAGTGAATTGCCTGTTGTTGTATGTGTTCAACCATAGGCTGGAAGACAACCTTAGCAGGCATTTTGTAGGAGAAATTAAAGCATGAGGTAGTTGGTTATTTTGGTAAATTTTAAGGTATCTTTTCTATTATTTATGTTATAGATAACAAAACTATTTTCATTATATAAAGTGTACAGTTCTGTGGCATGAAGTGCAGTTATACTGGTGTGCAACCAATGATGCCCATTTTTTTTTTTTAATTTTTTTTTTTTAAAGATTTTATTGGGGAATTGGTGGAGGGGAACAGCATTGGGGAATCGGGGAAGGGGAACAGACAAGTTGCCGTCTTCTTGTTCTTCAGTTTAGTTGCGGAGGATGTTGCTTCACTGTTGGTATCGTCATTGCGCTCTTCCTGGATGAGGCAGATCGGTTGCTGGCCTCTGGATGTCGCTCATCGCGGCTATTGGCAGCTCACGCTTGGCTGCCAGCCGCTCACGCTGGCTGCGGGCCACTCACTGTAGCCTATGGCAGCCCACTGCAGCAGGCTGCAGCCCACACCATCACCGGGGCTCGCACAGCCCAGCTCCAGGTGGAGCCGTTGTTAGCTGTAGAGGGCAGTGTCACTGGCCCTCATGTGGGATCCGAACCGGGGCCGCTGGCATCCCAAAACCAGCGCTTAACCAATGCGCCACTCGGCCGGCCAATGATGCCCATTTTTAATGGTGCCACTAGCACAGTTGTCAAAAGGTAGAGAAAGCCTGAGAGATGCCTCTCTGGCCACTTGAGTTCTGCCTAAGGAGGGCATTCTTTCTCAGACTTGGCCTGTGTCCCACTTACATCTTCCAGACACTGGTTCCTGGAGCCTCCACCCAGGTAGATTCCTTCTCTGGTCTCTGAGATCATGCTCAGGCATTGGCAACCTAGAAGAACATGGCTAGTAGTGGTCTTGGAAACCTCTAGAAACAAGAGATGTACGTAGTATAGTGTGGTGACATTTCTCCTATTTCTTTTTTCTTGTCTTAAAAATTCACTAGCCTGGAGGAAGGAGAGAGTGTATCCCTTGCCCATGACCACTTTCTCTTTCTTGAACTGAAATCCCCCCAGTGGTTGGTTCTCTGGCCTCAGCCAGTGTGTGATGCCCTGGCATCTTTTTCAAGGCTGTGATCCCTCAACTTGCCATGGGCTCTGGCACTCCAGCTCTCTCACAGAAGACACTTCTTGTCCCTGTAAGGGTTGCTATGATTTTCCTGCAAGCACAGTGAGTCAGAAAGTTTGATGTGCCTTCCCCCCAAAAAAGCATCTATAATCTTTGGTCACATTAATAGAAGTGTCCAAATCTAGGACGGTGAGGAAGCTGCTTCGCTCTCCGCTGAGCACCCACTGAGTCATCATCCTTTCTCTCTCGTCATCTTCCACCAATCCTGTCGATCGCCTGCACATTGCTTAAATTTACTCCCTTCTCTTTCCCCTGCCTCTACCATCTTAGACCAGGGCTCTGCATCTTTTGCTTGGACTATCGCAATAGCCTCCTGATTGGTGCTCTAGCTTCTTGTCGCCAGGCTCCACAGTGCAGACAGGTGATGTTAGGGAACATGATCTGATCATATCACTTTGATTGCTTAAAATCCTTCAGTGGCTTCTCTCTCATAGCTCTGGGAATAGAGGCCCTGGTTTTTAACAGGGCTTTTAAGCCCTCGTATGAAATGGCTCCTGCCTATCCCTTCAGGCTCACCTCATACCACTTACCCTTCATGCTGATTTTCTGTTCTTTACATGTGTCAATCTCCCTCCACTTCAGGGTCCTCCCACAAGCAGATTGTGCCCCCGGGTGACGGGTGACGTTGCCCCCACCTCATCCCCCTCACTTGGATAATTCCTTCTCCTTTTTCAGAGCTCAGCTCGAATGACACTTCCTCAGGAAATGGTCCTGAGCCCCCAGACTACATTTGGTATCCCAGTTATATGTGCCTACAGCATTCATTCATTCATTCATTCATTCATTCATTGAGCAAACGTCTAATGACACCAGCTGGGTGCCAGGCACCTGGGTGCTGAGGACATGGTGGTGAGCAAGACAGGCACAGACCTGCTGTCATGGAGCTCACGCTCCTGGCGGGTCATGGACAAGAAGTAATGGCAGGGCGGATGAGGGCTGAGGAAGTGAGGACACAGGAGGTTAAAGGTAGCAGTTTGGGGTAAGGTGTTCAAGGAAGCCTCTTGAGGAAGTGACACTGATCAGAGACCAGGTGAGATGAGGGAGGGAGCATATGGCTGCTAGGCCAAGAGAGGAGCTAGGTTGAGGGAATAATCAATGCAAAGACGCTGAGAGGGACTATGCTTGGTGTGTTCCAGGAACAGCAAGATGGCCCCCAGGGGCCTGGGACACAAGGACTGGGGGAGGGGGCAAGGGAGGCAACAGGGTAAATAGATCACACATGGCCTTGTAGGCGATGGTGAGGTTGCTGAATTTTATTCTCAGCGTGATAGTAAGCCATAAGCAGGACTGGGTTACATTTTTTTTTTTAAGATTTTTTTTATTGGGGAAGGGGGACATTGTTGGGGAATTGGGGAAGGAGAACAGCCAAGTTGTTGTCCATCAGTCTTAGTTGTGGAAGGCGCATCTTGATCAGCTCCTAAGTCCAGCTGCCATCTGGCCGCCCATTGGCTGCTGCCGCTCAGCTCAAGGTGCTGTGTTCAATCTTAGTTGCGGGTAGGTGTAGCCCACCATCCCATGCAGGAGTTGAACCAGCAACGTTGTTGTTAGGAGCACGTGCTCTCACCAGCTGAGCCATCCTGCCACCAGTTGGCAGCTCAGCTCAGGCCCAGCTCGTTGGCCCATGTGGGACTCAAACCAGCGACACTGTTGCTCAGAGCTCCCACTGATAACCAACTGAGCCACTTGGCCAGCCCTGGATTACATTTTTAAAGGATTCATATTTTTGGAAGACAGCCCTGATTGCCATGTGGGGAAGAAACTTTGGGGAAGAGGACAGAGAAGTTAGGACAGCCCTGATTGCCATGTGGAGAAGAAGACTTTGGGGAAGAAGAAGAGGGGAAGAGGACAGAGAAGTTAGGAGACACTGCAGTGCCCAGAGGACAGTGGTCGCTTGAACTAGGGTGGTATTTAGGAGTTAGACTGCTGTGTTCATTAGTTATTTAGTGCTGTGATTATTTATGTGCATCCATGGACTGTGAGTTGCATGAGGGCAGGGATTCCATCTGTCTATTTATGTACTCTGTATCCACAGCTCTCACTCCATGCCTGGCACGTTATTAAGCACTCAGTAAATGCCTATGGAATGATCGTGAACTATGAAAGTAGTGGAGATGCTAAAAAACCAGGTCATGCTAGGAACTCCTGAAGGAGCCATGGGATGGCTGGCCCTGAAGAAGAGATTTGGGGGAAGTGTCTTCAGATGCATAAAGGAGTTAAACTCAGAGGCCCCAGGGTGTTACCTGGAAGTTACCAGGAAGAGTCTGGTGAGGCTTGGCCTGGATCCCCAATGGACCAGCAACTTCCTAAGGGAGGTGTCCAGCAGTAGGGGTGTAATGACCTCTTGTCAGAGATATCAGAGGGATCCTGTAAGGAAAGTACACATGTGCAGGCATGTCTGTGAACACACAGGTATGCTTTGTAGGCAAACACACACACTGTAGATTTTCTGGTCCAGAAATCTACTTCAGAGCTAGAAGGGCCCTTAGAAACAGTGATGCCTGGTGACCTGAGGGTTGGACACTGTGGTTATAAACGACAGAAACCCAAACTGCTGGAATCAAAAAGGAACCTCACAGGCTCCTAAAACTTAAAAGATTCATCTTCAGGTACACCTTGATCGCACAGTGTTATCGGGACTTGGTTTCTTCATCTCCGTTTCTTGGCGTGGCTTACCCTGAGTTGCCATCATGCTCAGAAGGTTCCAGCAGCTCCAGGTTCAGGTCTCGCCTCCCCTCAGAAAAAGAGAGCTTCTCTTCCCCAGCAATTTGAACAAAAGTTGTGGGCGTAATGCACTGGCCCCAATTCAGCCCTGAACCAGTCCCTGAGGCCTGGGAGTATATGCTGATTTGGGCACTTGAAGCGGGGGTGCTGAGGTCAGCTCCATCAAGGCACATGGGTGCAGAGTTAGAAAGGACCAGTTCTCGGGGCTGGCCGAGTGGCTCAGTTGGTTAAGAGTTGGCTTAAGAGCATGAGCTCTGAGCAACTGGGCCGCGGGTTCGATTCCCAGATGGACCAGTGAGCTGCACCCGAGCTGAGCTGGTGATACAACAAGAATGCCCGTTCAATGGTGGGTTACGCCCACCTGCAACTAAGTCTGAACTCTGCACCTTGAGCTGAGCTGCTGCTCAAGTGGATAGGGCGTGCGTTCTTTTTTTTTTTTTTTTTTTTAAAGATTTTATTGGGGAATTGGTGGAGGGGAACAGCGTTGGGGAATCGGGGTAGGGGAACAGACAAGTTGCTGTCTTTTTGTTCTTCAGTTTAGTTGCAGAAGATGTTGCTTCACTGTTGGTATCGTCATTGCGCTCTTCCCGGATGAGGCAGATCGGTCGCTGGCCTCTGGATGTCGCTCACCGCGGCTATTGGCAGCTCATGCTTGGCTGCCAGCCGCTCATGCTGGCTGCGGGCCACTCACTGTAGCCTATGGCAGCCCACTGCAGCAGGGGCTGCAGCCCACACCATTACCGGGGCTCGCACAGCCCAGCTCCAGGTGGAGCTGTTGTTGGCTGTAGAGGGCAGTGTCACTGGCCCTCGTGTGGGATCCAAACCGGGGCTGCTGGCATCCCAAAACCAGCGCTTAACCAATGCGCCACTCGGCCGGCCCTAGGGCGTGCGTTCTTAACAACAAGGTTGCTGGTTCGACTCCCGCATGGGATGGTGACTTCACCCACCTGCAACTAAGGTTGAACACAGCACCTTGAGCTTAGAGGGCACAAGCTGCTGACAGGAAGCCAGATGGCAACTGGCTCCCTCCACAACAAAGATCAAAGAACAACAACTTGGCTGGTCCCTTTCCCCAATTCCCCAACACTGTTCCCCTCCCCCAATTCCCCAATAAAATCTTTAAAAAGAAAAAAAGAAAGAAAAGACCAGTTCTCCCCAAGGAAAATCAATGTACTGTGTCCAGAAAGACAGGAACGTATTGTGGGTGGCCAGAAACCCACACAAATTTTAGTCTACAGGTAGTTTGCTAAGGCTTTTTTCTTTTTCACACCTGACTGTGCTGCTCAGAACTCCATTTGTCCTTCTCATCACTGTGGCAGCCCCTGAAGGCACCCCATTTATCTTGTCCCATCCCCTCATTTTGCAGATGAGTAGGCTGAGGCTTAGCAACTTTTTCAAGGTCACACAGCTCAATTGTAGGAGAGCTGGGACTGGCACTCAGGCCCTGGGGCCTGGCAGCATTCCCTGGTGGGCAGCGCCTGAGTCTGGGGTCAGCCTGCCAGATTTGAATCCTGGCTCTGCCATTTGTTAGCTGTGGGGGCTGAATTTGTTTCCCAGGGCTGCTGTAACAAATTGCTACACATTTAGTGGCTAAAATAGTAGAACTTGATTCTCACAGTGCATGAGGCCAGAAATCCGAAATCAAGGTGTTGGCAAGGCCGTGCTCCCTTCGAAGGTGCTGGGCACAATCTGTTCCTTGTCACTCACAGCTTCTGGTGGTGGTTGTCATTCCATGTGGCTGCCTCACTCCAATCTCTGCCTCTGTCTTCATGAGGCTTCTCCCTTCTCTGTCTTCTCATTCTGTCTCTTACAAGGACATTTGTCATTAAATTTAGGGCCCACCTGGGCAATCCAGGATGACCTCAAGATCCTTAACTACATCTGCAAAGACCCTTTTTCCAAATAAGGTCACATTTACAGGTTCCAGGGATTTGGACATGGACATATCTTTTTTTGGGGGGTTCATCATTCAATCTACTGGGACCTCGGGCAAGTCCCTTAGTATCTCTGTGCCTCAGTTTGTCATCTGTAAAATGGGGATCATAAGAATACCTACTTCATAGCATTGTCATGAGGATGACAATATGAGATAATCCTCATTGAGTCCTTCACTGAGTGCCAAGCACTTAGTAAGTGCTGAATACATATTAGTTATTATTATTATTATTCTGACCCTGGATCCAACCTGGTCTTCCTGCGGCCTTCTCCCAGGTGGCTTCTCATGGATAGGCTTAGTTCCTGTCAGCTAATAATAATAGAGACAAGATAGGTACTCGATGTTTTGGTGGCGAGAAAGCTGCCAAGGTTACAGCCAAGTGTCTTGCTGCTTGCTTCTCAGCTGGAACCTATCCTATGTCCTGGCAGACCCAGTCCCTGAGGCCTGCTGCTGAGAGGCAGGGCAGCCTGAGGAGGTCTCCTGCCAATCCACCTCTCACCCTGGCTCCGGGAGGCCGGCATCAGAACTCTATGATTTAGAGTGATGAAATGTAAATTGCAGAGAGTCCACGCTTCCCGTTCAGCTGAGATCCCATCAGCATCTCATTCAGTTTACCTGGGGCTCCTCCAGGTCTCATTTGGTGGATTCTGTCGGCGGTGTACTTCCTCGGCAACCACGATGGCTTGCTTCCTACATCTATCACACCTGCACTGTGACAATGTAATTTTTATCTCTGGTTGTTTATTTCTCAGATGGAACTACTTGTAAATTCCAAGAAGAAAATATATCCCTGTGTGTGACAGAACCAGCCCAGGGCGATTAATCTGGGCTTTTAAGCTGCGGATGCAAACCTGGTTGATCCTACTCCGTGCCTAAGTGTCCAGTAATCAGCCACAGCCATTAATTGTCCTCCAAAGAAGCCGTGGCCTCTTTTGGGGTCCTCATTTCCCATCTGCCAGGTGGCTATCAGGCCTTGGGGACAGAGTGGGAGGCAGGTGGTTTGAGGCCAAGAGGTGCAAGAGGTGGAGGGAAAGGCCCATATTTCAAGGCAGAGTTGACAGACAGTAGGTGTGAGAAGAAGAAAGGGACTAAGAGTGTTAGTGCAGGCCATAGAAAAGGCACAGGCTTGTGCTGTTCAACAGACCCAGGATAGAATCCAAGCCCTACCACTTACTATACCTTTGGGGCTGTTCCTTTACCCCTCATCCTGACAGAGGGGTCTCTGGATCTGTAACAATGGAGCAGAGAATATTTGCTCCATCGGATAACTGAGAGAATTAAGTCAGCAAGATATGAAAAAATGCTTGTTGCAGTGTAATGGGTGTTTTCTTTCTGAAGGTCCTGGGGGCAGTGCTCAGGCCTGCAGAAGATGAAAGTCACAGAAATAACCAGAATTCGAGACTTGGAAGGAATTTCGAGAACACTTAATACAAAAAAGCTGATGGAGGTTTGGGGAAGCGAAGAGACTAACAAGTGGGGATGGAACCCAGTCTCCTGACTGTCACCATTGTACATTGTCACATCATGCTGCCTCAACCTCTGTCTCTGTGCCTCCTACAGGGCCAACCAATGGGCCTCAGGCATCCATAACCCCCGGAAATGTGTGCACTGTTTTGTGTACAGAGGCAATTTAGTGCATCCAGGGCTTTCACACTCTCAAAGGGACACCCCCGCCCCCCATTCAGAAGGACGAAGAATTTTTTGGATTCTCTGATCTTGTGATTAAATGGGGAGGGTATGAATGGAGGGGACTGCCCAGGCCTCCTGCCTGCATTTGGTGTAGACAGGGCCTCAATTACAATCCAGATCTGATTGTGATTTGGGGGTTTCCTTGTCCCCAGGGCCCTTGCCAACCTTTCTCATTCTAGTCTGGTTCTCACTTTTCTTCCCCAGGAAAACCTGTGTACACGTGCCAGCTGGGAGCAGGGTGAAGGGAGTTTCTAGGTTTGGGCATTCTGAGCTGGATCCAGATTTTGTGGAGCCTAAAGCTGATACAATTTAAGGGTCCCTTCTGTGAAAAGCATAACAAGTCCTGAATACAGAATTAGGGGCAGTGCCTTAGGAGGGGCTGTGAATGCCGTTCGTATCCCTGTACATCCGCCTCCACTGGTATCATTACTAGATGTGTCCTCAGGAGAATGTGGGGTCTCAGCAGAGCTCACCCACCGAATGGCCTCCAGGGCCTGCTGCCCCCCAGAGGTGTTTGCCACAGTTCTCTGGTTGCTGCCCTGTTTGGTGCTTGAACTAGAACTGTGAAAAGACCAGTTTGCCCTCAAGGAACTCCCAGCAAAGGGAGACCCAGTTTCGAATGACCTCTCTGCCCCTCCCCTGCTTTACTTTGCTGTCTGCTGAGCCACCCCCTTCCTCATGCCTTCAGCTCAGCAAGTTGTTCACCCCTCACTCACTCACTTTCAGGGATACCCAACAGACTGGAGATCCAGGGAGCCCTGGCAGTCTACCTCTGTGCAGAAAGATGCAAGGGCTGCCTGCAGGGAATCCAGGAGGGCACCCTCTGTTTGTGGCGCTGCCCTTTCCATTAATTTCTGTTGAGATGAGTAGAGCATTCTGCTTCATCCAGGCCCAGGTTTTGGGCATGTCCATTGGAAGATAGAGGATTGGGGATGCAGAAGCTGTGGGCTACCTCCATCCCTGCCTTAGTCACACAGCTGGTATTTGTTGGGATATCCACTGTGTGCCAGGCACTGCACTGGGAGAGGATGGTGAGACCGATGCTGCTGTGGCAAGAGGCTGACCACAGTGGACCTGGATTTGACTCTTGCTCTGTCACTTTCTATTTGTGGGTGTTGTAGCAACTTCTGAACCCCTTTGAGCTTCAAGTTGGCCATCTGGAAAATGGATAATAACACCTACCTTGCTGGAGTGTTGAGAAGGTTAGGGATTTCACACGTGTAGGGCTGAGTACAGTGACTGTCCTGTGGTCAGCACCTGTAAATTCTCACCTACTGTTATTATTTTAGAAGAGCCAGTGCTGCCCTTCAGAGTTTACACCCTTTCCTCTCTAGCATCCTGCTGAGCCTCCTTTTCTGCTGGGTCCTAGAGCTTCCTGGGAGCAGAGGTAAAAGGCGAAACATGGACAGAGCCCCCAGGGCAATGCATCGGGCTGGAGGCAGACCGAGCTGGAAGGGGACAGTGACTGCCGTGTTGGGTCAGGATGGGCAGATGAGGCAGCTTGCAAAGACAAAGGAGGGACTACCAGGCCACCCCTACCACCCCAACCTGTTTCCCTAACATCCCTGGAAAGACAGAGCTGAGCAAAGGGAAGATACCAGGATGGAGTCAGCTTTGTTTCTCGGTCTCATCAGAGGGCAGCTTCTAGCTGGTGCCCTAGGCAGGTGACTCTAGAAAGCTGCTGGCCTCTTGCTGCCCACAATGACCACAGCCATTCCCTGGAGGGGGTCACAGGGCTCATCTGGAGCACTTTGTCCCATCAGTACCTCCTGGTCCTTCCTGGTCATTGTGGCTTCCGGAAGCAGGCTGGAGCCAGGGAAAGGGGCCAGTTCTGGTCCCTAGGGAAACCCTGCTACATTTCCGATAAGCATTTAAGCAGGTTGCTAAGCAGGACTACTAATTAATCTTTTGTTTTTGTTTATTTTTATTTTTTTATATAAAAATAAAAGTAAAACATGCCATCTGTGCAAAATTTGAAAAGTATAGAAAACTATAAAGAAGGGGTGAGGTAGGGGGAGGGAAGCCCAAACACCAAAACAGAGTCAAAATTTGTTTACATGTTCATATGTTGGCTTTCTTTTTTTTTTTTTAAAGATTTTATTGGGGAATTGGCGGAGGGGAACAGCGTTGGGGAATCGGGGAAGGGGAACAGACAAGTTGCTGTCTTTTCGTTCTTCAGTTTAGTTGCGGAGGATGTTGCTTCACTGTTGGTATCGTCATTGCGCTCTTCCCGGACGAGGCAGATCGGTCGCTGGCCTCTGGATGTCACTCACCGCGGCTATTGGCAGCTCACTCTTGGCTGCCAGCCGCTCACGCTGGCTGCCGGCCACTCACTGTAGCCTATGGCAGCCCACTGCAGCAGGGGCTGCAGCCCACACCATCGCCGGGGCTCGCACAGCCCAGCTCCAGGTGGAGCTGTTGTTAGCTGTAGAGGGCAGTGTCACTGGCCCTCACACGGGATCCGAACCGGGGCCGCTGGCATCCCAAAACCAGCGCTTAACAAATGCGCCACTCGGCCGGCCCCATATGTTGGCTTTCCACAGAAAAGCAGGAGCTTTTAAAAATCCCACGTAAAACATCCATGCCAAAGGCTGCCTGGGATTCCATGCAATTCATCTTTTAAGAAAGCACATCTGAGCCGTGTGGGTTTGGAGTGCAAGGATTTCGAGGCACCCCCAGGCTTGGGAGTGTGGGACAGCGTCTGGATCTTCAGCTCCTGGGCTTCACTAAGGCTTCTCAGGGGAGCCTCCCAGAAGGCTGGATGGGGTTTGCCTCAATCACAGAGATTGCCTTCACATGCTTCCCCGGCAGGAGCCGCAGGAGAGCTTTCACACTTACCTGCCTGTTTGCCTGCTTGGCGGCAAGTGGAAGGCAATGAAGGGTAGAAGGTCGAAGAAGGGGATGGGTAGGGGGAGGCGCTCTCCCAAGAGAAGGGCTGTCCCATCGGGCAGAGGGCTGGACTGGGCTGGCCTGCATCCACCTTTTCTTTCATGAAGGTGTGTGTGTGTGCATATTTGGCGGGAGTGGGGTGGGGGTGGGGGACACGGAGCGGGGACAGTACCCAGCCCTGCTGAATTACATTTGAGTAACCACTGTCCTGGGAAGTTGAGTCCTTAGTGCAGGCTGAGGATGACCCCATGGAGAATGCTACCTTAGAAGGAGAGAGAAAAGGCAAGGCCAGGAAAGGGTGAACCCTGAGAGCTTCAGCCGGCTGCCCCTTCACTCAGTGTTCCTTTAGGATCCTTGTAAATATGCCAGGAGTCAGCAAATGCAGGGGCTGTACCTTCTGCTGGCTGGGCTTGGCTACGCCGTGTGGAGCAGAGTAGCCCACCATCCTTCACTGGGCCCCACCTCTGAGAGGCCACCTGCACAGGTTACTGGAAGTGGGGGTGGGAACACCATGTGCTGTAGGTGGGAGCCTCCCCAGCAACTCTGACTTGTTCGTGGTGGCAACAGCTTCCAAGACCTAATGGAACTATTTATTTTAGCACCATGCTAAATGTTCTGTGTCTTACTTAATCCACACAGCAGCCCTAGAACATGGGTCCTGTTTTCCCCCCATTTTACAGATGTGCAAACAGAGGTTCCTTGACTTGCTCAAGGTTACACAGCACTCAGTCACAAGCCAGAATCCAAATGCAGGCCTAATTCCAAACCAGCTGTCTCAGTCACCTGAACCCACCCACCCGAATGCTTACACTTGGATGGCTATTGCAGGAGTCCACCGAATCTTTCCTCTGAAGGCTTCTGCCCCATTAGCACCTTCTCTGGGGACAGAAGGAAGTGTATTTATGTGCCAAAGGAGAGCCCATATTCCAGAGAGGAAAGTGCCACCTGTCCCCCATCTTGGGTTTCTCTGAAATGCCGGGTTTGGGCTGGAGGGAGTGTGGGAGGGGGTGGGGGTGGCGTCTTGCACTGGGTCAGGACTCTTGGCCACTGATTCCGAAGCCTGTGACCCAACACCGGCTACAGTAGCAGTGGAGGCGGGAGCACGGGTGCCAGGGCCTGGCAGCCACCCAAACCTCGACCCCCCCAGAGGCAATGGCGGTTCCTCTCGGAAGGGGGCAGGATGAGGGGCAGCAGGAGGTTGGCGGGACCTGCCAGCGGATGCGGGATGCGGTGCGGCTGCGGCTGCAGGTCCTCCCCGCTCCCCTCTCCGCCAACACACACCCAGCTCCCACCTGGGCCGGCCCGGCGGGCGCTGGTTGGCTCCCTGGGAGCGCCACTCGCCCTATCACACACCTGCACGGTTGCCAGGCAACTGGGACGGAGTTGTAACACCTCGGCGGCAAGACCCAGGATGGTGTTTTCCTTTCCTGGGTGCTGCAAGCCTCTCCTTAGAAGTTGTAGAAGGGTGGCATTTGGTGCCCCTCCTCAAAGGTACCACGCCGCACACACTGTCCCGTCCGCAGCCCCCGGCCCGGCGGCCTCCCCGAGACCTGCCTCAGGTTGACTCCCGGAGCCCAGGCTGCTCTTCTCAGCGCCCTCATTTTGGGAAAGTCATCCTCAGGGGAGCTGGAGACATCCGCCTGAGACAAGATGGTGGACCCAGGGGGGACCCCCAAAGGTGGGGAAGGAAAGGCTACAAAGTCAATAGCCTCGGAACAACTTTGGGATGGCCACAGGTTGGGTTTGGGGCAAGGTTTGGCCTGGCTTTTGGCTTTACACCCAGGTTCATTATCTGGGTGTTTCCCAAACTTCAGTCTCTGCCTCACACCTTCCCAGTGTCTTGCTCATCTGTGAGCCACTGCACTATTTTTTCACTTCTTTTTTCTTCTGTATATTGACCCACTTTAGCTTAAACAAATGTATTTAAAAAGGAAACTTGATAACACTTTTGTAAATGGAGATTCAATATAATTTGCCATAAATAGAAAGCAACTGCAGAAATAAATACAAAGCAACAAAATGTTATTAAATTTTAGCACATGAAGCCTGATCTGGTAAGGCCATAAAGATAATAAAATAACTGCATAGTAAGCACTTGCTGCCTGGCACTAGCTAAGCACTTTACACGGATTAGCTTATTTGCCCTGGTATTATTAATGTTCCCATTCTACAGATGGGGAAACTGAGGTTCAAGAGCTTAAGAACTTTGGCCAAGGGGCATGTGGACACTGAATGATGATTAAGATTCGAAGCTGAATCCCGTTCAAAAGCTGGACTTTCAGCCAGCTTTTGGCCTGTGCTGTCTCTCTACATGGCGGTGCTTCTGACTCCCTGACCTGGTGACTGGTGGCCCTTTCCAGGATTGGGGCAATGATTTGAGTCCCAGCTGTAGTGGTTTTGCCTGGCTCCAGGGAACAGAACCCTCTAGGTGCTCTTACAGATAAGTTGCCACTTATTCTCCTAACAGCCCTGTGAAAAAGTGTCTCATTTTACAGCTCACGGAAGCCAAGCCACCTGCCCAAAATCATACTGTTGCTGAGTGACAGGACTGGGATGTGTGTTATGTCTCCCTCTGCAGTGCTGATTCTATCTTGTACCTCCTTGTAGCTCACTAAACCAGAAAGAAGAATCTTTAATTCTTAGGAACACTTATAGCAGAATGAACCTTCTCCCTCTCACAGGGAATCAAAATCTTCACCTGAGAAGGAGGGCATTTGCCAAACCTAGTCTCAGCTGAGGA
Organism: Aselliscus stoliczkanus; assembly: GCA_033961575.1. Taxonomy (NCBI): domain Eukaryota; kingdom Metazoa; phylum Chordata; class Mammalia; order Chiroptera; family Hipposideridae; genus Aselliscus; species Aselliscus stoliczkanus. The sequence goes on from CM066739.1 coordinate 13,356,226, forward strand.
TAGACAGCCCCTCAGAGCCGAGTCCTGTCTCTGGATTGTGGCCTCCTATGAGTAGATGAACCCCGCCCCTCTCCCCAGGCAGCCCTCAGCCCTGGGGCCTGCCCACACCTCAGCAGGACTCCTGCACCCGTGGGCAGGGATGCTTGGCTTCCTTATCTGCCTTCCTGGAAACAGTCCGTGATCCGCTATCAAAATGAGCAACTGCATTTCTCACTCCAGAGCTGGCTCGTTCTTACCTGGGAAGAACAAGGGAGCCTTTGGAGACCTTGGAAAATCATATGTTATTTTTAAAAGGCATTTTGAGTGAATGCTGAATAGAGTTCAAGAAAATTGCCTTAAAGACTTGCTCTCGGCAGGGATGGCATTTCTCATGGCTCTCAATAATTTGGGAACTTAATTGCACATTTGTATGGGCTACTGTTTTTATTTCTTTCTGGTCCCAGAGGTGGGCTTTAAAGATTGTGCTCTCTTTGTAATGGGTGTTGTTGTTTTTTTTTTTAATCTCAATTTTGCACACCTGCAAGGTAGAACTGCTTGCAAGAAACTGTCAGAATTGGCTCTCGATTTAATAAACCTGCAAATGGAGCAGAGCTTGGTGAGATGATGTGGCTAGTTTGCCCTGAGCCTCCTGTCACAGGGGGGCAGCCTAACTCAGCCCCCCAAAGGGCTGTGTGCTCTCTGCTGATGCTCTAAACCGCCTTCGCCCACACCTTTGCTAAAATCCTTTCTCTACCCTAAGCTGGAAGCCAGGCTGCATAGGGGAGACCCAGTTCTGTGTGGGTGTCTGGGGCCTCTTAGGCCAAGATTCTAATAAGAGGCTTTTAGATGAATTGTAGAACCACAGCTCCCCTCTGCTGGGAACTTTCTCAAACCTCCCATGCCATAAAGTCTCAAAGAACTAGCAGGTCCATTTTGGGGTCAGAATTGTGTAATGAGCAAGATAGAGATTAGACCACAATGCTTGGGGTTGACAGGGGTACCAACACTCAGGGCAGTGGGAGACCCCAGACTTGTATGCAGCCCCTTCTAGGCCTCTCTGGCTTCTTCCACCATAGGAATCTGGTCACAAAAGGGCTGAATGCCGACCTTTGGAGGCAGACAAACCAGAGTTTGAACTTGGGCTCTGGCACTTTCCAGCTGGTGAAGATGCTAAGGAATTCCACCACTCCACCCACACCCCTGGCACTGTGCCTGAGGTGGGCCTGGATATTGACACCTGTGGGATCCTGCCACCTGGCTTCAGGTTCGGCCAAGGGGAATCACTGACGGGATCAGGGGGAAGGAGGAGAGTGGTTGGTTGCTGGGTACATATCCACCTCCTTACAATCTGGCTGCATCCTTGACTCAGGTCCCAGCTCTTGTCAAGGGGTCCTCTCCACACAGCTTCTCTGTTATGGTTCTGATTTCCCATCACTTCCCTCCTTCAGACTAAGGGGTGGTGACATATGTGGTGACATTGCCTGTTAATTACTATCGCTGTGCATTCTCTGGGCTCTGCCCACACCTTTGTCAATTGTCTCTTTATTAAACTGTCCTCGTGTTACCTACTGCCCCCTGACTGACATAGGGGTCCTGGGCAAGTCATTTACCTAGCTGAGCTTTGGTTCCCTCACCTGTAAAATGAATCTTACTATTGAACAGTTTGCTTGTGTGGTTGAAAGTGAGTGCAAAGTGCTTGAGCCAGGGCCTGGAGGTCAGTAATCTCAGTCCTCAGGGGTAGAAGTTGTGGGGGGGGGACTGGTCAGTCACCTCTGTCCTTGGGCCTATAGGCACTGCTGACCAGCAGAACAGAATCTCATGAGACTCAAGTTGGTATTTCTTTTGTCCTGTGATCTCCTGCCGATACGTGCACATTGTTTTTTGTCTTATGTATTGTTATCAGAAAACAGAAGAACCACAGATTTCACACAACATGGTGTCCCCTGAGGATGCAAAAGAAACAGATGATACCGGATATCCCAGCTGGAGCGGCCGGAGTTGGGGGGCGGGGAGGGAACCATGCGCTTGGCTCCGAAACCATTTCAGCTGCTGCTACTTTGTATAAAACAGACCTGTCCAGTGCCAACCAGCCCCTCTCTGGCCTGGTCCACTCTGGAGTCGCATTTAGTTTTTGGGTTTGAGGATCCAGGAACCAAAAGGATAGCAGCGAAAATGAGCCTGGGGAGGAGTCTGCAAACCATCAGTGTTTATGCGCGTGCCTGTCTGGGAAAGTGAGAAAGACACGGAGGACAGAGGACGGGTCTTTGCTCCCAAGAGCATTGCAGCTAAGCTGGGAAAATAGCACTTATTCAGGAAATGATGAGAGCCCAAGAGGGAGATGGAATAAATAGCCACTGGTCTGGTGCACACTGTCAGGGCAACTCCAGGGAGAGGGAACTTTGACCTATGGGCGAGGACAAAGGGTAGAGCTGGCGTTTCAAGAGAAAGACCAGAGGCAGGAAGCAGTGGCCAGGCTGGAGGAAGCAAGAGGTGTGGTCTGGGAGTAGCCAGAAATCCACAGGGGAACATAGGGTGGGTCTGGTATGTCCAAGGTCTTAGATCAGAAGGCAGGGCTTTGGGAGCCCTTGGAGAAGGCATGCTTAAACTGGGGTTCACAGGTGGACTGCAGAGCACCCCGGAACCTCCTGAAATTGTTTGGTGGGTGCAGTGGCTGGGAGTGTATGGGCTTTACCCTCAGACCCGCCTGCTCTGAGTCCCAGTGCCACTTTCTAGTTGTCCTTACCATTGTTGAGCCTCAGCGTTCTCCTCTATAAAATGGAACTAAATGGCAATGTCTACCTCGCAGCATGTTTGGGGTGATACATCAGGTCATGGACGCGCTCTGCTGTGCATCGTCACTGACACACAGTGAAGACCTCAGGAAGGGGCAGCTGTCGTTAAATGCTGCAGAATTGTGAGTGTCTAGAGAGAGGGTCTCCTGTAGCGTTCGTGAGATTCCCTAAGGGGTCCCTGATTCAAAAAATGTTAAGCACCACTCACTGCTTGAGAGGTTTAAAAATAGAGGCATGTTAAGCAGCTGAGAGCAGTGTTTATGAAGGAAACGTGGTGGTATGGGCCTGGGGGCAGGGAAGCCAGTGTGGAGCCTTTCTGTCCATCTGCCGGACCCACCATGCTTCCATCCACTCACTGGATCGTGAAGCCTTGCTGAACACTGACTCAGTCAGGCCCTCTGCTAGATGCTGAGGTCCCAGAGACCAAGCACAGGAAGGAAGGAAGGAAAGAAGGGAGGGAGGAAGGGAGGGAGAGAGGGAGGGAGGGAGGGAGGGAGGGAGCGAGGGAGGAGTAGCCAGTTCCCAGAGAGGGACCTCGAGTTTTCTGCTCTCCTGTCCTTGTGAGGGTCTCTTCCAACATGAAATCAGGCTGGCCTGCAACTTGACTTAACCAATGGGATGCAGTGGAAGTGAGGCTATTCCAGTCCCTAGTCTGGAGATGGCCAGCAGCCTCACTTTTGTGGTTTTGGGAGAACTGAGACACCATGTAAGAAGTCTGGCTACCCCGTCAGAGAGATCACATGCAGAGACCTGGGAGAGGGAGAAAGGCCCAGGTCATCCAGCATCTTAGTTCAGATGACCCCAGCGCCTGCCACAATCTGGCTGCAACCACATGAGAAACCCTCAGTGAGCACAACAGAAGAACCGTCCCGTGGAGCCCAACAAGCCATGAGGTCATGAAATGGTTTTGTCTTTAGCCCTCACGTTTGGAATAGTTGGTTACCCATGTTGAAATAAATGGACACCAACCAAATAAGAACAGGTAAAGGCTATTTATTCAGAGCTTACTATTCAAGGGAGTCAGCCATCGTCACCTACACGTTGGTAGACGCTCAAAGGCAGGAGGAGGAGTGGGCAAATTTTACAGGAGAAAAAAAAGGAAGGCTTCAGATCTGCCCTGATTGGAGGTCATTGGCAGTGGGGAGGCAGAGGCGGGCCAACTAGACGGAGGGGATGTCCTTTGTGATTGGTTAGGGGACCATATTTGGTTTTCTTTGTTTGGTCCTAAGTCGGAAGTGAGGACAGAAATTAGGGCAGCTAATCAAGTCCCAGCCATTTAGGGCTGATTGTCACAGAGGTTACTGTGTTTGGCTTCCTGTGCTTTTTGCTAGAGATGTGGTGTGATTTCCTACAGGTTTGACTTTCTACAAGAAGCAGGCTGGTTACTGCAGACTGGGGGGGTGGGTGTGTCAGAGTTCTTATTTTATATGCGGTTTGGTATTGCCTGTTGTATATTTAGTCTCTTACACAACAATAGATACCTGCATGCAAACTGACAATTATGAGGCCATGTTGAATGAACAGAGTGGCCTAGGTGAGTCCAAAGTGGGGAGGATCCCTTCTAGCCTGTGCCAGTTTGAAGACAGGTGGGGATTAGCAGGCAGGTGAAATTAAGGAGAGGTGGTCCAGGCAGAGGGAACAGCACCACCTGAGGCCTGGAGATAGAAGAGAACAGGGCATGTATGAAAGACTGCAACAGGCTGACCTGGCTGGGCTCATGAGAGGTGGTGAGTGGTAGCTTAGGACCCAGGGCACTAGACAGTCAGACATCCTCCTGAAAGAAGGATCTGGAGTGATATAATCAAAGCCAAGTCTAAGAAAACTCTTACATGGAGAAGATGGAGAGGGGCAAGTGTGAGGGCAGGAGACTAGTGAGGTGGCAGCTTTAGCATCAGGGGGAGTTCCAGGGATGGAAACTATAGGGTGTTGTGAGCTGGACTCCAGGAAGAGGAGAATGCAGAGTTCAGGTTTGTGCAGACTGGAGAGTTGGTGGTCACCAAGAAGGTGACCCAGGAAGAGGAGAGGTTTGGAGGGGGTGATATTTATTTGGGGAATGCTCAGCGGGAAGAGTCCAGAAGAGCCCAGGAAACATAGGTGGGAGTCACTGGAGATTCAGATTTGGAGCTAGGAGAGCGCTAGAAGGAGGGTGAGTTTGCATGGGTCATGGTGACCCCCAAGGACTGTGGGTAAAATGCGGTAAGGAAGAGGTACCCATGACAGAAGCTGAGAGGGAATGTGGAGTAGACCCATGCTGGAGCTCACCCAAGAGAGAGTTGTGTCAAGGAAATTGGGAGAGGAGGAGATTGCAAGGGGCGCTCTGCCCCAGGGGGCAATAGCATCGATAGGGACTGGATTTGGGCATAAGCAGGGGGTTTGTCAGCGAGAAGTGGGTAGAATTCCAGGCGCAGGGGCTTGAAGAGAGAGAAGGGAGAGGAAGTGCAGAGAGACAGGCCTTTCAAGCATTTTGCTTATGAGGGAAAGAGAGAGGCGGTAGCTGCAGGGAGATTTTGGTTAGGCAAGGTTTGTTGTTCAATGGGAGAGACTTGAATAAGTCTATAGGCAGAGAGGGAGCAGCCTATAGCAGGGGTGGAGAACTGAAGGTGCCTGGAGAGGGGGCACAGCAAATAGGGAGGCAGCTGTCAGAAACCTCAGCCTCAGGCGGAACCAGACTGCAGGTGGAGCTGTGTTGGCCCACACAGTGGGGTTTTTTGGTTGACTTTGCTGCCAACCAGTTGCATGTAAAAATCCTGATTCCCAGCCTCTGGCAAAACCCAAAGACCTAATAACCTAGGGCGCTTCCTTCAGCAGGGCAGCAGTGCCTGGAGCCTGAGGCTATCCGGATGGGCCTGGCATCCAGGTTGCCACCTGCCCCATCCTATTTGCCCATCTCACTCTTTTCAGTGTCCTGCTTGGCCCCTGTAGGCATTTAAATTGAAACCTGGGGTTGAGGAGAGGCTAGAGGGCGGGGTCAGGGCCAGCCTGAGGCAGAAGGCTGTATGAGGATGCTGAGAGGTGACGGGGTAGGCCTAGAAGCCAAAGCTAGGGATTTAAGGAGAAAGGGGCAGGTTTAGAACAGCCACGAGGAGAACGGGAGAGGAAGCTGTGAAGATGGACAATAATGCTGGGGCAGCCGCAGTGCTGGGACCAGCTAAGATAGTGAGCCAGGGACCTGCAGGGGTCCCAGATTATACCACTGGGTGAACAGAACAGGGACTGGAGAGAGTAGAGGGGCAAAGAAGCCTACTCTGTCTCAGGAGCTTCCACATCCAACCCTTGGCTCTGTTAGTGAGTGTGTGCAGTCCCTGAGACTCGGGGTCACACAGGGCTCCAGACGACAGAACCTGCCCTTACGTCCCAGGGACTCTCCCAGGCTAGGAACAGAAGAAGCCCAACCTGGCACAGTGAAGCAATCGAAGCAGTCAGTCCAGGGGAGCCTGTGTGGAGTTGACACGTCCCTGAAACTCCAGCGCCTGTCCCTAGTCGCCGGCCCTCAGGAAGCACGCTTTCCCACATACCCCTCTCCCCATCTGTCCTCCCTCTGAAGACTCCTCCATCTGCCCTTCTGTGGCCTCAGGTTAGTTCTGTCAGTCACCCAGGGTGGGGCTTGCTCCTGGGAGGAGAGGGATGTCTCATCCCAGTAACATAATGGCTCTCCAGGCACACCTCTGGATTAAAAACCACATCACACCCTGTGCGGGAACGCTCTCCTCTTGGTCTTACTGGGAATTGTGTGCAGCTTGGACACATGTCACTGTATTGGTAGAGCTGGAATGTAATTAGGCGATGTTGGGGAAAATTCCGCCTATCTCCTGGGAATACTGGAATAATGAGCCATCACGAGGACTGAGGAGGCTGGTGGGGGCTGCTGACCTGAGCGAGAGGCTCGGATCACTCATTAAGTTCTGGAGAAGCCCCTGATTTGTTCCTCATCCTAGCTGCGCCAACAAGCTGGCCCCGTTCTTGAGCAGGAAGTGGAAGCTTTAGTAGAGAGCCTAAAAGGATGCTCTGGCCTTTGAAGCAAGAAACCGAACCCCTTTCTGGGGTGGGGGGTGAAGACAGAAGCCACAGTCCTCCACGGTGGTGTGTGTCCGTCAGGCCTGGGTGGGGGCAGAGTGTGAGTGACAGGGGTCTTCACCAGGAGAGCCAACTGGGAGAGACCCCAAGCCAGCTCTGCCCTGAGTACCCTTGAAGGTCAGCTGGACCCACTCAGAAGTGCTCCCAACCCACCCTCCTCTTCCATGGTAAGAACATTGTGTATCCCATCAGGGGCTCCTGGAAGGTATCAGAGAAGAGACAAGAGTGGCCCAGCCCAGCCTGCCCAGCCATTACAGCTCCCTCCTTCTCCGTCAAGCTCCCAGCTTGTCCCCATGTGGTGCCACCCATGGCTCCCTGTTGCAGTGATGGCATGTTTCCCTGGGCAGCTTCCTGCTTCCCCCACCCCCCTTCCCATTATCAGGCAGAAATCTCTGATCAGCTTCTGTGGCCCCATTCTTGGCATCCTTTCACCAGCCACTCAGGCCCCTGAGACTCCTCTCCTAGTGGAACCCCATCAGTTCTTGGTACTAGAGCCCACACTCCCATAGACGCCTCTCTCTCTCTCTCTCTCTCTCTCTCTCTCTCTCTCTCTCTCTCTCTCTCTCTCTCCTGTCTTCTTTCATTTCTTCTTTCTCTTCTGTCTTCCCTTCTCCCTTCTTAGGTCTGTGGCATTTCAGGTTGGAGAGCTGCTTCACCCACTTTCCCGCAGAGTTCTATTTGCTCTCTACTCAGAGCTGCCTCCTGGGGTTCTCAAATTCCTGGGCATACCCCCTGCCACTGCCCCTCCTCCCCAGGGCCACAGGGAGCTGTGTGTGGGCCTGTCACTCCTATGAGAGAGAGCATGAGCCACTGGAAGGCAGCCACCTGGAACCAGCTAGGTGCTCCAGCTGGGCTGCACTGGAGGGAGAAGTGAATGACGGCAAAGCCCTAACCCTGCTTTCGCCCCAGGCCACACCCTTCCCTAGGGGCTAAATTCAGGATTTTTCAGGGTGCATCCTTCTAGTGGAAGTCACTGGTTTTCTAGCTGCATTCATTTAGGGGAGCCCTTTGAGGGGTGTCAGGACTGGTTTCCTCCAAGCAGCACCACCCTATAGAAGGCCCTGCTCTGGCCCTCTTCCTGTTCTCTCCAAATGGCAAGGAGTCCATGGGGCCAAGGAGATGTCCCCACCTGGAGCCTGTGCCCATCACTCCAGACCAGTTCTGTCCAATAGAAATGTGAGCTGCATGTTCTTTAAACTTTCAAATAGCCACATTAAAAAACCAACAGGTGGGCTGGCCGAGTGGCGCAGTGGTTAAGCGCTGGCTTGGGAAGCCAGCGGCCCTGGTTCGATCCCACATATGAGGGCCAGTAACACTGCCCTCAAAAAAAAAAAACAAAAAGGGGCCGGCCGAGTGGCTCATTGGTTAAGCGCTGGTTTTGGGATGCCAGCGGCCCCGGTTCGGATCCCACATGAGGGCCAGTGACACTGCCCTCTACAGCTAACAACAGCTCCACCGGGAGCTGGGCTGTGCAAGCCCTGGTGATGGTGTGGGCTGCAGCCCCTGCTGCAGTGGGCTGCCACAGCCTACAGTGAGTGGCCCGCAGCCAGTGTGAGCGGCTGGCAGCCAAGCGTGAGCTGCCGATAGCCGCGGTCAGCGACATCCAGAGGCCAGCGACCGATCTGCCTCATCTGGGAAGAGCGCAATGACGATACCAACAGTGAAGCAACATCCTCCGCAACTAAACTGAAGAACGAAAAGACAGCAACTTGTCTGTTCCCCTTCCCCGATTCCCCAACGCTGTTCCCCTCCACCAATTCCCCAATAAAATCTTTAAAAACAAAACAAAACAAAACAAAAAAACACAAAAAAAAACCCCAACAGGTGAAATTCATTTAAAAATATTTGTATTTAACCCAATATCCTAAAAAATATTATCATTTCAACATGTAATCAGTATAGCAAGCATTCTTTTTCTTGTCCTAAGTCTACAAAATAGCCACATTTCAAGCCTTCAGAAGCCTTCTCGGGTAGCAGCTACTCCACTGGACAGCGCAGCTCTAGACCACCACGCCCTAGGTACTTGAGACCTCAGAATTCTCTGCTCACATGGCCCCTGCCTACTTCCAGGGCTTTTTCCCCATTGGGGCTCCTAAGGGCAATGGTACCCAGAAGCTTGAAGGGTGGGAAAGGCCAAGCACCAGGCGTGCCTCTGAGGAGGGAGCAAATTTCCCACAGATTTTTTTTCCTTTTTAGCTCAAAATCCACTGTGATCTAGAGGCAGGGGTGATGGGAGCCATGGGCACTGAGGGATAGAGGAGACTGGGCACAGCTCAGGAGCAGCCGGGGGCCCTTGGGGTGGTGGGAGGCTGGGATCCCACAGAGCAGCCTGGACAGGCCCAGCTGTCCCAGGGGGGGAGGGCGGGAACAGGTCCACAGACAGGTTAATGGCTCCTGCCTTGCACACAATTGAATTTACCCTCATGCACCTCCCAGCTTTGGGGAAGGGCCTCTCCTCCTGGGAGCTCAGTGGGACTCCCAGAGCCACAGGGCCTGGGTCAGTCGAGCCTGATTTGATCAGGAGAAATGAAGGATGCCGGGCTCACAGACAGCCCAGTGCCCAGAGGGGCCAGTGGCTTAGCCCAGAAAGATAAGCCAGAGAGAGCCCCTGTGGGGGCCCCAGGTCCATCCTAGCTCTGCCCCCCTCCTGGGAACCACCCCCCATCTTCAAAACACAGTTGACAATGGTCTATAATAAACATCATCATCTCCTACTTTGCATTCTCTTTCTCTTTTTTTAAATTTTATTGTCTGGCCACAAGTTTGTTCAACACAGAAGAATCCCTCCAGCTTTACTGAGGTGGTTGACCTCGTCTGCAACCAAATCTGCCTCTGAACTGGAATTCCGTTGCTGACCCAGCCTTGGCCTGGGCTTTTTTGTCAGCACCTGGAGGCAGCGCTCGTCTGTCGGTGTCTCTTGTCAGCTTGCCCTCCTGTGAGTCTTGCAGGCTGCTCCCCGTCCAGACCTTTGGGCCTTCCCTGGCAGCTTCAGGCCGGGTGCAGTGCAAAGTGGCAGGCTTGATCTGCGGGTGGAGGTAGTCACAGAGATGCTGGATGCCCTGGCAGTGAGGTGGTGGCAGAAAAGTCCCCAGGCAAATTGTTGTTTCACAGAGCCTCGTGGTTGAGAGACTGGCACATTCTCGTCTGCCAGCTCGGGGTGTTTAGGCATGTGAACATCCTTCTTGGCCACCACCACTCCCTTCTGGAAAAGGAGTTCATAATTGGCAATCCGGTTCTTCTTGCGTGTCAACGTGTGGGTGCGGAATGGTGCGGCCATATTTTCAGATCTGCAGGGAGGGCCCAGAGGAAAGTCTTTGATTCATGACAGGCCGCTGATCCCAAACCATCATCTCCTACCACTTTTCCCGCAAACTAGAGCTCCAAGGCCAAGCAAGAAGGCAGCCGGGGGTGAGGGGGTTCTTCCCTCAGAGGAAGAGCATGTCAGCGGGGTTCAGTATGCCTAGCCTCCCCCGATAGTCCCCACCATGCAAGGGCTTCATCCTCTCCCTTCTGCCATTGGGGTGCCAAACTTCACCAACAGCGCCTTACTACCCCCCAAAGTGTGTCTCCCCTTCCCGGGCACGTCTCAACCTCTCGCTGCTCAGAAATAGAAAATGGGGTGTTGAGGAGACCCCTCCACCCTGGGAACGTGCAGCAACTTAAAGGTGGTTGCAGAATGACTCAAAATCAGAAAACTTGGAACCAGTCTGTTTTCCCTTGTGTCTGTGGGGGTGTCCAGCACATGCTAGGACCAGGGTGGTGGTGGGGGGGGACAAACAAAACTGATTCTGTCCTTTCTTTCCTCTCAGTACTTTACATCTTGTATCAAACCCAACTCCCAGACATATACTGTGTCTCCCCTCCGAAGGAGTCTGGGGAAACAATTAGGGGACAGATTGCAAGCTAGAGGAGAAGATAGCATAGGACTCCAAAGTGGACATGTCCTCCCATGCCTCCAGGCCTTTGGCCATGCCGCTCCTTCCCCCTGGAATCCCCCCTTTCTTCCCCGCTGAATGCCAGAGGAGCCCCTACTCACCCTTGGAGGGGTTGCCTTCCCTCTGTGACTCCTCCACTCCCTGGCAGCACTGCTCACTTCCTCCCTTCCTCATCCGTGTTTCTATAGCATTGTACTCATCTCCATCACAGGATAGTGCATTTGCTCATTCAATCTGCAAATAATTGTCGAGGGCCTCCCAGGTGCCTGGCACTGTCCTCAGGGCTGGGGACATCACAGGGAACAAGCAGAAAGGGGAAAGACAATAAACATGTAAACAAATAATTAAACAAGATACTCTCGGGGAGTGTTAAGTGCTAAAAGGGAAATAGAGCAGAGTGCTTATGTAATCAAGAGTGACTGGTGCTGTTGGGGGGGCCCCTGCTTTAGACAGGGAGGTGGTGCTATAGTTGAGGCTTGAATGCTAAGAAGGAGGTGGTCCTGCGAGGGCCTGGGGCGGAGTGGTTCATGCCGGAACAGTCAGAGCAAACATATCATATCATTCCATTTGTATGAAGTATCCAGAATAGGCAAGTCCACAGAGACAGAAGGCAGATTAATGGTTGTCAGGGGCTGGGGAGAGGGGGGAGGATTGGGAGTGAGTGCTAATGGGTATGGGGTTTTCCTTTGGGATGATGAAAATATTCTAGAACGAGATAGTGGTGATGGTTGCAAAACATCGTGAATGCACTAAATGACACTGCATTGTATGCTTTAAAATGATTAAAATGGTAATTTTATGTTTAGTGTATTTTACCATAAAGCAAAGAACTGCCAAGGTAGGAATGAGCTAGCCGTGGCCCAGGAACAGAAAGGCTCATGGCGCTAGTGAGGGGGAGAATGAGAGGGAGTGGGGCTGAAGAGCTGGTGGGGTCTGGGCATGAGGATGTTGTGGGTCGGTGAGGAGTTTGCATTTTAATCTGGTGCAGTGGGAAGCCACTGGAAGGTTTCAAGCAGGGAAGCTACATGACAACATTTAACTGTTTTGAAGATCCTTGTGGCAGTGGTGTTGGCCATGGGTGGTAATGGGGCTGAAATAAAAGCAGGGAGACCAGATAAGCGGGCCCATTGCAATGGCCCAAGGGAGAGATGATGGCAGCTGGGACAGGGTGCGGGCAGTGGGGATGGAGTGACATGGACAGATTTGAGATTTGTTCTGAAGGTAGAACCAATAGGACTTGATGGATTAAAAGGAAAGAGAATAGAGGAAAGGGAGGATGGAGAACGCCAACTTCATTTTCAGAAAAGCTTGAGCGACCGAAAATAGATAGAGTTGTTGCTTGCTGAGATGGGGAACCCTGTGTGGCAAATACCTTTAGGACACATTGAGTTTGAGCTGCTTATTAAGATCTTCACGTGGTAATGTCAGGTGGGCAGTTGTGTGGGCTGGTCCAGAATTCAGGACCAAGACACACATCTGATGTTCCTCCCCATGGAGGTGGTATTTAAAACCTGGGCCTGGGTGAGCTGCCCTGGACATTGGTATATTAATAGCTATGGAAGAGAGAGGGTCCAAGGGCTGAGCCCTGGGGAATCAAGTGTGTAGACATCAAGCAGAGGAAGAGCAGCCAGCAAGGCAGGAGAAAACACAGCAGAGCCCCCTGCCTCAGAAGTGAAGAAAGTGTTTCCAGAAGGGAGGTCCAGCTGTGTCCAGGGCTGCTAAGAGGTGAATAGATGGGGACAAAGGAATCACTATCATATCAGATTTGGCAATATGATTAGAGGTCATATTGAGCGCCCAGCACATAGTAGGTGCTTATGAAAAGGTTGGCAGACTTGAAATGATCATGTTCTGTCTGCACTGTGTGGCATAGACTACCCAGGGCATAAGGGTTTGAGTTAGGAATTGGGAATCAAGGGGCAGTGACCAAAGGGCTTGGACCACCTAAGAGCCTTTGTCTGGGGAAGGCTGGGGAGCCCAAAGGAGCACCGGATTCCAGTTTGCCCACCGGCACTTTTTGAGAGGGCCTTCCCTCCACTTCTTTCCCCTTTTTCCTCTCAGGAGGTGATTCATATTTCAATATATTCCAGCTGAAAAAAGGATCAGATTTTGAGCAGGTGGTAAGTCAGTACATGGAAATTTGATATATTTTGACTAATGCAGTTTGAAATTTGGAAACTGCAGACAATTTTATTCAAGATCCATTTTTATACCAACTCATTATTGGGGGGAAAAGGCAAAATTTCAGGTTTCTGGGGGAGGACATGTGAACCCAGGCCTGTCACCACCAGGTCCTGCTAAGCAGGCTTGACCAGCTGCTGGTCTGTGTGCTGCCTGCCCCTGCCTCAGCTGCCAAGCATTCTGCCGGAAAAGCTTTCTTTAGCAACCTCTTTCAAGTATTCCCCCTGGGGTTACTAGTCCAATTTAATCTGACCTTCAGCCCCACCTCTGTGGCACCAACTCCAGCAAATCCCTGGGGCTGGCACTTAAGACAAGTTTTGTGATACAGACGATGGTATTACACAGAATTTCCACTTCCTTCTCCATCTGCCTTGTCCATTTTCCTGGTCTCATGAGTGTGAAGCACAAGAGAAGGAAATAAATAATGAAGACAGAGGGAGAAATGAAGTTATTGGCAAGGGAGCAAAGACACCGTTCATGGAAGGCGAGGGAGTTGCATGTTGGGTGCTGGAGTGGGGGAGGTTGGGAGACGGTCTCTGAGGGGGCAGCAGCCTCAAAGCACAGAGAGCTCTCCTCCCATCGTTGGATACCACATCAGTCTTGCTTTGAATCTTGGCTCCACCATCTTGGGCGAATCACCACACTTGGTTGAGCCTTATTTTTCTCAACTGCAAAATGGGGGTGTAAATACCTTTGTAATCATTTTGGGGGGAACATGCAATGAATGTATGTGGATGCTCCCAGATGGGTAGGTCTGGTACACAGGAGGGATTTGTCACATGCTGACCTCCTGTGCTTCCCCACTGCCGAGCTCTCCTCTTCATACCAGACACATGGCTCTTGTCTCTTTTGTGCAACTCATGGTCTAGTTGGAAAGGCAAACGGAAAAAGGTCAAGTCTGTGAAAGCTCCCCATGATTGGTGATTTTCTGGGTGTTGAACTTAAGACTTTATGGGCTAAACTTTCTAGAAGGTGACTTGTCATTGTGCATTAAGACGAGTTTGACTCAATGAATTTCTGATTTAAGGAAAAAGAAATTTGGACAAAGCTTTATGCAGAACAATGTTCATCCTGACATTATTTAGCTTTAATTTAACTGACTCTTAAAAGAATAAAAGAATCGAAAGGTACATTCACGTGGTAATAAATCAAAAGTTCATGACAGGTGAAATTACCCTCTCACCCCAGTTCCTGAGCTTCTAGTAGCTCTCCCGGAAGGCAACTAATATTACCAATTTTACCATGACAATTTATAACAGTAAAAAATGAGAAACAATCTAAATGTTTCACAGATAAATAAATTATGGTCTGTTTATATAGTAGGGTATCCTATTATATAAAAAATCATGCAGGCTGGCCGACTGGCTCAGTTGGTTAAGAGCTCGCTTAACGCTGGCTTGGGAAGCCAGCGGCCCCGGTTCGGGTCCCGCATGTGAGGGCCAGTGACACTGCCCTCACAAAAAAAGAGCTCGCTTAAGAGTGCGAGCTGAGCTCTGAGCAACAGCAGTTCAATGCCCAGCCCTAGCTGAGCTGCCACTGAGCTGCCAACAGGTGGCAGGATGGTTCAGCTAAAAAAATTTTTTTAAAATCATGCCTGTTAATCATACCATTCTTTTGTTACTTAACTGAATGTTGCCTCTGGCCTCAGACCCTCAGCATATGCTGTTCCCTCTGCCTGGAATCTCCACCCACCCCAGTACAGTCCTTTTCAATCTTCAAACTCCCTGCCTTCCCACGCTCACTGGCCAAAGGAGGCCCACAGTTCTCTCAGCTCCCTGAACCTCTCTCTCTGTACCGCCTTAGGGGGTGCAATTATATATAGCTGTGGCCATTTGAGGAGTGTCTGTTTTCCCTTCAGACTGTACTCTCCCGGAGGGTGGGGTCACTCTGCCTGCTGGGCTCCCGTGGCTGCCTTAGTGTAGAGCCTTCAGATGCACGCAGCTGGAGAGCTGCTGAATGAATGAATGTTCTGAGTTAAGCAGAAAACGCAAGATACAAAGCTGCATGTATAACATGATCCCAATTTTATTGTTTTACATAAAATTTTTATTTAAATTTTATATATCCCTATATAAACGGAGGAAGCATTAAAAGAAAGTACAGCAAGGCACTGTCAATGGTTGTCGAGGGTAATGGGATTGTGGTGATTTTTCTTCCTTTTGACTTCTATACTTTTTAAAATAATTGGCAAGTATTATTTTAAAAATTAAAATAAATACTGGAGAATGACCATAAAGAAAAACATTATGGGGGAAAATAGACATTGGGGACCATACTGGGAAGCCTGTGCTGAGTGCTACCTGGGCCAAAGCCACCTGGCGTGGGGTGAGAGTTTGTCATGTGCTGGTGGCTGACCAGAGGCGGGCCCCTGGAGAGAGGCCAGGACTCAGGCCAGCAGGGAGGAGGAAGCAATTCAAGGCCTGGGACCTGGGATACTCAACTAGACTCTGCAGTGTCTTTTTTTTTTTCTTCTGCATGATTTATTTCTTGTATTGATTAGTAAATGCATACATCAAAATGTATGTATAAGGTACAGAGAATAAGAAAATCAACACCCCTGAGCTCACTGCTCATTCTTCTTTTTTTTTCTTTTTTATTTTGAGGGCAGTGTCACTGGCCCTCACATGTTGGACCGAACCGGGGCAGCTGGCTTCCCAAGCCAGCGCTTAATCATAGCGCCACTCGGCCGGCCCCTTAAGACACAGAATATCAGAGATATATTCCCTACAGGGTGTCTTAAATGGCCAGTCAGGAGAGACTCTATAGAGGGGTCAAAAGAGAGATCTGGAAGGCGAGGCCTGAAGTGCCTGGTAAACTCATTTATTCTCTTAGGCATGAGGTATCTACCCTGGGGTCCTCTGGAGGCTGAAACTTATGGTATAACTACATTTCCTCACAATAAGGCCACCTCAGCTAACTAAAGGATCAGGTTCTTTTGCTTTTGGCTAGAATCACATCAGCTAAATCATTCATTCATTCATTCATTCATCCACCAGATATGCATGGATGACTATGTACCAGGCACCCACTGGACACCCTATGCAGAACAATGTTCTGCACCACCACCGCATCTCTGGTGGTGGAGGCAGGTAACTTTAAGAGAGTGGGGAATGCTGTGAGAGGAGGCAGCACTAAAGGAAAGGAACACTGAGGATGGTGGAGGTTCTAATACGGAAGGAAGGACCTGGAAAGACTTCCTGGAGCACATCCTGTCTGACTGAGTCATGCAGTTACCATCTAACATAAGTGAGACTTCTTTGGTTGTAAGCAAGAGAAATCTAGTCTGCCTGACTAAGCAAAAGAGGAACTCATTAGAAGGTGTGTTAGGACACTTTGGGCTGTATGTAATTGAAAACCCAACTCAAAATGGCTAAAACAAGATGAGGATTGATTATGTTATATACCAAGAAGTTTGCAGATCCTAGGATTGGTTGGCTCATTGGCTCAATAAGGTCCTTATGGATCCAGGTTCTCTCCATCTTTTTGCTATATAGTCCTTGCCAAGCTGGCTTTGGCCTTTAGGCTGGTCCCTTCATGGTCAAAATATGGTGCCTCAGCAGACTGTCTTTTTGTCTTATTGGTCAGAACGGAGTCACGTGCTCTTGTACAGCATATGGTATCCTGATAAATGAAGGAAATTTGGATCCTGATAGCCAAGAAGAGGGGTATTGAGTGGACCACTGCAGAAAGAAAATGGGACCCAAAGGAGAAGCTGAACAACCCAACACTGGGGAGGGCAGGAAACAGGGTGGCTCTAGGGTGGGGTGGGTTGGGGGCTTTGTAGAAACAAATATTGGGGCAGTATCTTCAGAATGGCTCCACCAGGGTAAAACAGCTCCAGCTGAATCATTCTGCCTCAAGCTCAGGTTCATATCATAGGGTAGAGTCTCACTGGCTGAGTCTGGCCACTGATTGATAGCCCTGCCTCCTGAATCACCGCCATGGCGGGGAGGGTCATCCCCTGAGTGAACGTGGGGAGCTGCTCCCTCAAGAAGGCAGAACGAGGGGAGTGAGGAGCCCCTGAGCAGAGATGAGTGAGGGAGAGTAGAAATGGGAGGAACAGGGCCAGAATATGATGGGCTTGTAAGCCATGCTCAGCTGGAGGGACCAACTGCACATTAGTAAGGCCTCTTATTTGTAAACAATGGACACCACCAGCCTTGACTAATTCAAACAAAAAGCAGATTTATTTAAAGGATATTGGGTAATTCACAGAATCTCCAGAGGGTTGGGGGCTCCCCAGGCAGGAGCAAGGCTCCAAATTAAGAAAAAGCCACCTCCAATGTTTCCACCACAGCCACCGTCCCGGTTGGTTTTGCCACTGCTGCCATCCTTGAAAGCATAGGTCCTGCGTGGTCCCTGCTTATTTGCATCACCAACTCCTAGTTCTGAGTCTGGGGTGGGTATGTTGAGCGTTTGAGTCCAGGCAGTGGGTTTTGCCCAGGCTGCAAAGAAGGATTCGAAAGGAAGGTTTAACCTTTTTAGGTTTGACAGGGAGGGAAGGGCTCACTTACATAAATTGGGAGATTTCCCAAAATACAGGAGGAGAGTTTAATGGCTAGGTTAAAAAAAAAAAGGACGAATGTCCACAACAGACTATCCTGACGTCATCTGGAGAAGACTGTCAGCCCGTGGAAGCCAGAAACTGGGTCTTTTGTCCCCAGAGCCCTCGTGGCATGGGCCTGGCCCAGAGGAAGGAGTGAAGTAAATATCTGCTGAGCTTATGCCCTGTCAGCAGGGGAGTGACATGAGCAGATTTGATTGGAGGCGCCAGATAACTCAAACCACCCAGCAAGAAGGCAGAGGTGGGAGCACTGGGCACTGGAAACCTGTGTTTGCAAACACCTTTTATATTCTTGTCCCCACACACCTCTCCTGAGGCTAGGGTTAGCTTGATTTCCCAGCACACGGAACGCCCATTTCACTCTGTCTTCTCTCTCCTCAAACTTCCACCCTCTTCCTTGTCTTCGCTCAAGGAGAAAACAGGAGCTCTTCAAGGCCAACTCCATCATCTCAACTGCACGCACCACATTGCCTTCAGGAGCTCTGGATCTCAGTGTCTCTGGCCCTCTCACTCCTACTGCATCCGTTCTTTTGTTTGTTTTTTCCTTTCTCTCTCTCTCTGCCTGAATCATGCTCATGAGCATGCAAACAAACTCTAGTTTCTTCCATCTTAAAAAACAAACAACCTCCTTGGACCCTGCACCCCTCCAGATCCTGCCCCGTTTCTCTGCCCCCTTCACAGCAAAACTTCCTGGACAAGTGGCCCCTGGGTGCCCCCCAGTGCTGCTCCCTGACTCCTCTGGGAGTACTCTTCCCTATGCCAGTGAGGACAGGCTGGGCCACGGGACCTACTTTGACCAATGAAACATGAGCTGAAGTGACATGTGTTGCTTGCAACAAAAGCTATAAGAGCCAGTAAGTAGTTGGCTATGTCACCTGTTCCCTCTGTCAGGAGGGCGTTCCC
This sequence comes from Aselliscus stoliczkanus, assembly GCA_033961575.1. Lineage (NCBI taxonomy): Eukaryota > Metazoa > Chordata > Mammalia > Chiroptera > Hipposideridae > Aselliscus > Aselliscus stoliczkanus. The sequence goes on from CM066739.1 coordinate 13,374,654, forward strand.
CACCCAGGTCCCTGAGCTGTCCTGCCTGAGCCATAAATCAGCCTATGTTGTCAGCCATTGAGATTCTGGGGTCACATACCCATCAGCATACCATAGCCTGTCCTGACTGATGACAGTGCTATCTCCTTTTCCTCCGATCCCATTCACTTTCTTCTTTTACATTTAAAAAACTTTTATTTTTCAGTTATAGTTGACATACAATCTTATATTAGTTTCAGGTGTACAGCATAGTGATTAGACATTTATAACTTTATGAAGTGATCACCATGGTAAGTCTAGTACCCATCTGACACCATACAGTTATTACAGTATTATTGACTATATTCCCCATGCTGTACTTTAAATCCCCGTGACTGTTTTTGTAACTAGCAATTTGTACTTCTGAATCCTTTTCACCTTTTCCACCCATCCCCCCATCCCTCCTCCCAGCTGGCAACCATCAGTTTGTTTTCTGTATCTATGAGTCTGTTTCTGCTTTGTTTGTTCGTTGATTTTGGTTGTTTTAGATTCCACATATAAGTGGAATCATACAGTATTTATCTTTCTCTGTCTGACTTGTTTCACTTAGCATAATACCTACTCTCATTCACTCTTCATTCCAATCAGTGACTTCTGCCCCCACCTTTTTATTTAAAATGAACTTTTCAGCATCACCAATTACCCCCATGATGCCAAATCAACTGGACACTTCTCTGTCCTCATGTAAACTCTTAGTCGCCCTCGTCACGGCTGATTCCTCCTTGCATTTTTTTTTTCTTTTTTTTTTTTTGAGGGCAGTGTCACTGGCCCTCATATGTGGGACCCGAACCAGGGCCGCTGGCTTCCTAAGCCAGCGCTTAACCACAGCGCCACTTAGCCGGCCCTCCTCCTTGCTTTTTGAAGCGCTCTTGGCTTCTGTCACATCACACTTTCTGGCTTTCCTTTGCCCTCCTTGGCCATTCCTTCTCCTTTACATTCCTTCAGAATTATTGTGTTGCCAGAGGCCTCAATCCCCTTTCTTCTCTCTTGACTGTCATGGGTGACCTCATCCATTCCCACGAATTGAAATACCATCTCTATGCCGATGATTCCCCAGTGTATGGCTAGCGCCTCTGGGCTCTGGTTTTGTACATTCAGCTGCCACCAAGTAAACACATCTCTATAAGGCTTCCCAGAGCTCTTGTTGGCCCCTCTGCCTGCTATTCTAGGCTCCTTCAGTCTGCTGCACCCTCCTCCTCTCAGAGCCACCCCGTGGACCTCCCCCTCTTCCTCCCTCACACTGGTTTATCTGTATGTCCTGTCAATTCTATATCCCACACTTTTCTCAATCTGTCCACTGCCCCACATCTGTCTCTGTGGCCCCTACCCCCTCCAGGTCCCCCACATTTCTCACAGATAATAACCATAGTTCTCCCTACCTTGGCCTCCTGATCCCCCTCAATCCACACTCGTTAGCAGTCCCCCCAACCCAACCATGTTCCTACTTCAGGCTCTGCAGCGGCTTCTTGCCACACCCAGAATTAGATCCAAACTCTTTCCTGAGGCTTGTAAGGCCTTGGAAGACCTGCCTCCTGCATTTCTGACTGTGTCTCCTGCCCCTCTTCCCTCTTCCACGCCAAGTTCAGTCCTCTCCCAGGGCCTTTGCACCTGCTGTTCCCTCTGCCTGGAAAGCTGTTCCTTGACTCCTTTTTTTTTTTTTTTAAAGATTTTAATGGAGAATTGGGGAAGGGGAACAGCGTTGGGGAACCGGGAAAGGGGAACAGACAAGTTGCTGTCCTTTTTGTTTGTTTGTTTTTTTGTTTTTTGGGTTTTTTTTTAATAAACTTTTTTTTTTTTTTTTGATGGCAGTGTCACTGCCCTCATATGTGGGACCCGAACCGGGGCCGCTGGCCTCCCAAGCCAGCACCCAACCACTGCGCCACACCCAGCCCTGGGTTTTTTTTTGAGGGCAGTGTCACTGGCCCTCGTCTTTGGGACCCGAACCGGGGCCGCTGGCTTCCCAAGCCAGTGTTTAACCACTGCGCCACTCGGCCGGCCCAAGTTGCTGTACATTTGTTCTTCAGTCTAGTTGTGGAGGACGTCGCTTCACTGGCCCGTTGGTATCATCATTGTGTTCTTCCTGGGTGAGGCAGATCGGTCGCTGGCCTCTGGATGGCCGCTCACAGCAGCTCGTGGCAGTGCACACCGGCTGCCAGCCACTCATGCTAGCTGCCAGCCACTCGCTGTAGCCTATGGCAGCCCACTGCAGCAGGGGCTGCAGCCCACACTGCTGCTGGCAACTCACAGCAGCCCAGCTCCAGGTAGAGCTGTTGTTCATCATCTTAACTGTAGAGGACACAGGGTCACAGGCCCTCATATGTGGGATCCAAACTGGGGTCCTGCTGCTCAGAGCTGGTGTCCCAAGCCAACTCGCCACTTGGCCGGCCCCTAAGCCAACTCTTAACTGGCACTTGACTCCTTCTTACCCTTTACGTTTCAACTCAGGTGTCATTGCTCCAGGAGGCCCTCCATAAGCACACAAACTAACATTAGTCCCTCTATCTCAATCTTAACCCCTTGTCTGGTTTCTTCCATTTAATCATTCCCCTTCTCCCATAGAGTGTAAGTTCCATGAAGGAAGGAGCCGTGTCTCTTACTATTCCAGCACCAAGCATGGAACTGTATCCTCATGAATGAAGGAGCTGGGAGACAGGTTCAGAACAGGGTGATGGATACATACCCAGGTGTGAGTCCTGAATGCCTTTCAGTGACAGCAAGGAAGGGGCAGCTATCCCAGGCACCAGGAACAAGGGATTTTGATAGAGGCTTCTGGGCCTACTTCTTTTTTTTTTTTTTTTGTAGTAATCTTTTTCTTTCTCTTTTTCTTTTTTTTTTTTTTTTTGAGGGCAGTGTCACTGGCCCTCACATGTGGGACTGAACCGGGGCCGCTGGCTTCCCAAGCCAGCGCTTAACCACCGCGCCACTCAGCCGTCCTGGGCCTACTTCTTAAAGGCTGGGTTTCAGCTCGTTTTGTGTCGCCCAATGCTGGGGCCGTCGGGATTGGTAGACCCCCATGCCACTCCCTCCCCCACACAGCCCCTCAGGAGCCCCCAGGCAGGCATCTCAATGGACACTTGCCCCTGAGGACAGTCTCACCCCCACAGAGGTTTCCCTGCCCCACTAAACACACCTAAGATAGCACTCTGGTTTCGGTGAGTCTGTCTGGTTGCAGGTGGTTTGGAAGGAGGGACAGTTGGTCCCACAAGGTTCAGAGGGAAGAGGTGGGGCCCAGAGCCTTCTCCAAACCTCCCAGGAAGAGCTGGCTCTTAGGGGCCCTTGGCCCGAAGCCTTGGAGTAGAGGGTGCCACAGCCCAGGTTCTAGGGCCCCCAAACCAAAGAGCAAATTTGAGTAACATGAAACACATTTTATGAGCCTCATTGGGGTGGGGGTGGGGCTTCATAAGGTGAAGGTAGAGCTCACATGCCCTGGGCTTTCTGCAGAGAGCTGGCAGTTCCGGATGGGGATGGATGGACTGGGAGAGAGGACAATGTAGAGAGGTCAGGACCCGGTGCCCACCTACTGTGCCCTGGGGCAGCCAAGGCCTGGCAGGGAACTTGAACTTGGGCTTGAGCCCCAACTCAGAATCTAATCTCTCAGGTCCAGGAGCACCAGAGCAGATGGATTCTGGATGAGTTCTGAGGTTGAGCTGACAGGATTTCTGGCAGATTGGGTGTAAGATGAGTGGGGCAAAAGCCAGAGTCCCCTGGGGGTTGGTAAGGCCCTAAGGGGGTGGGCAGCAGCCCCTTAGAGTACGGGAGCAGAAAAACAAATCATCACCCTCGGGGAGCCCTTCCTTTCAGCCCTCCCAGGCTAGCAGTTCAGGGGCACAGCCTCACCGCATCCTTCTAATACCCACTAAGACAGGTGCCCTGACCCCAGTTCCAGGCTAAGAAACTGAAGCCTTGGAGGGTTAGCGGCCTGCCCAAGATGCTCCCTCTGGGGCTGGTCGGAAGCCCAGGCAGTAGCTGGGTACAGAGCTGCCCGAATTAGCCTCCAGCCCCCCTCCTTCCCACACAGGGAACTCCCACAGTGAGGGGGTGGTAGACACAGATAGGTGCCTAGGGTGGCTCCAACAAGGCCCCCTGAGTGCTTGGTAGCCCAATTAACATGGTGTTTCCAGCCAGGCCTGCTCAGAGGATTGGGCACAGCAGATGAAAGCTAAAACATTCCAATAAGGGGCTGCCCACTTGCCAACTGAGAGTGAACCTGGTGTGCTGAAGGGACCTGGCGTAGGTGTATAATTCACCCTGTCAGGAGGAGAGTGGGAGCTAACCGCAAAGCCAGAGTAAGCACTGAGATAAGATAGGGACATCACAGGCCAGAGGGTGCATCTCTCCTCTGGCCCCTCTCGGGGATGGAGCTCAGGGATGCTGCAGCATTAGAGGGCCCGGCTGCTCACCCCCCCTTGATGGCCTCCAGAGACAGATATGTGCTTACATATACACATGTGTGTATTCAGATCCATGCATACATGTGTGCACAAGGCATGCACACACATAGAGATAAACACACAGAGATGCACATGTACACACACACACACACACACACACACACACACACACAGGCTCCATCTGAGCCCAGGACGGCATCCAGGCTGCAGGCATTGGGCCTGAGGTGCCGGTGTCTGGAGAACATATGTGCTTCATGTCTGCCTGTGTGTCCCCTGCTCCTCCTATGCCCAGAGATTTTTTTTTTCTTTTTTTGTGGGGATGGAGGCACAGTCCTGGCCCCGAGGTAGGGTGACTAACTTGTCCTGGTTTGTTTGGGACTTCCAGTTTTGACACAAAGTCCTATGTCTTGGGAAACCCCTGAGTCCCAGGCAAACCTTTGCTAGTCACCCAACCCCGACTCCGGCCTCAGGCAGGCCTGGTGCACATCCTCCCTCTCAGAGCTCTCCTCACTGTCTGTCACCTCTGTAATGGCCCAGGGAGGGAGCCAAGCTGAGGCTGCTCTGACCTTGTAGGCCTCAGTACTCATAAGAACCACTGTGTTTATTGAGCACCTACTATGAGCCAGGCCCAAGGGTTTTCTTGAGTACATACTGTGTGCTAGGCACTATTCTAGGCCCTGGAGGTACAGCAGGAAACACACCAGACAAAATCACTGTCCTCCTGGCGGGAGACAGGAAATAAGATGCATCAAGAAATGATATCATTTGTTAGAAGAGGCTGAATGTAATGGGGGAAAAGTAAACAGAGATGCTGGGGAAGGAGAGGTGGGGAGAGACCAGAATGGTGAAGTGATGAGCCTTGCAGACATTCTGGGAAGTGCTCCAGGCAGAGGGAACAACAACATGTGCACAGGGCTAGAGGCAGGATAGGCCTCGCCTGTGAGAGAACAGCAAGGAGAAGAGGGAGGCTAGGAGAGGGAGGGAGGGGAAGAGAAGGAGAGGCAGGGGGCCTCTGGGCCACGGTAAGGACTTGGAGGTAAGGTAACAGCTTATTGAGTGTGATGGCAGCTATGGAGGGGCCACATGCTCTCACTCACGCTTTTGCTGCTGTGTTAGCAGAGATGTTGAGGTAGAAGTGAGAGCATGGGGACCACTCAGGAGGCAATTGTGATAATCCAGGTGAGAGATGATGGTGGTGGCTGGGAGAGAAGCAGATGGATTCTGGATAAGTTTTGAGGTTGAGCTAACAGGATTTCTGGCGGATTGGGTATAAGGTGAAAGAGGGAGAGAGAAGAGTCTATATGACTGAGGTTCTTGGCCTGAGCAGCCGGAATAAAGGAACTGCCTTCCCCTGAGATGGAGGAGACTTGTGGGAGGAGAACAGCAGCTCAGCTTTGGACAGATTGCCTTCGACAGATGGAGATATGGAGGAGGTGCATATAGGTATCTGCAGACAGAGAGGGCTAGGCTGCAATTTTAAAGGATTGTACCCATTTTACAGGTGAGGAAAAATGAGGCTCACATAAGCAAGGGGACATATTTATTAAGCTGGGGAGCTGGGATGGACCCAGGTCTCCCTGGCTTCAAAGCTTATGTTCATCCCACTGCCCTGTGCTATGGGACAGGAAAACACTAGCTGCCCTGCCCAACCCCCCATGTCCAGCAGTGGGGACCAAGGAGGGAAAGCCCAGCTCTGTCCTGGCTGGCTTCCTTGTCTCCAGGGTTGGGCCAGGCTGAGGAGGTGAGGATGTCCACCAGGAAGTGGCATATCCTTGGGTGCGGCACAGAGGGCCTGTGCCAAGTGGCCTGAGGCGCCAGTGGCTCTTTGAGCCCAGGCAGCCTGGCCTGAGGCCATTATCTGACCAGCAGAGCCATTCGGTTAGCATCGATTGGCTTAGAGAGGAGCATCTGGCAAGGCTGGGGCAAAGGGGAGTTCTGCCCTGTTCAGGGGGAGGGTGGACTGCAGAGCCAGGAGAATTGACCACATGGCTGACCAGTCTCTGAGTCTTAGGACCTGCCCAGGCAGTCCATCGGGCTATTCCTGCACAGGTGTAAGGAGGAGGATCCGTTTTGGAGCCACCTGGTGTCCGACTCAGGTCAGGAGGAGGCCAGGGAGGGCTTAGCAGCCCTCAAATGAGGCAGCCCTGCCTGGCCCATGCAGCATGGAGCTCCTGGATTCAGCCTGGGTGAGGCCTGCTCACTGTCTGGCTCACCAGCTGTATGGCCTTGGCAAACTGCTTCCCTCTGTGTGCCTTGTGTCCTTTCCCATGAAATGGCACAGCACCCATGGGGGTGTTGGAAGGATTCCATGTAAAGAATCTGGCACAGGTTGAGGGCTGGGTTCTCCTTGCTTAGTTCCCTTCCTGCTGCCAGGGGTGGGGAAGATGTAGGGCCCCTGCCACATTGGCCATCTAGCCTCGGACTGGGGCAGGGCCTTTGTTGTTACTGGTCCCAGTGGGGAGCTCTCTGGCCTCCCCAACCCTGGGTTCTCCCTGCCCAACTGAGCTGGTATTACAGCCCCTTTAGGAGCTCTGGCTACTTAGGGGCTGAGAGAGGGGCTGGCGTAAGGTGGGGGCCTGCCACCTGCTTCCCTACGTCAGTGACTTTGCACATACCATTCCCTCTGCCTTGAATGCTCTTCCCACCCATCCTGCCAGGTCCATCCCCCATGGGACTATTCATAAATGGTCCTAATTCTAATGCATAGGCTGCTGAGTGGACTGGATTAAGTGCCTGCCCATGCTCAGGGCACTCACCCCTGCCCCCACAGGTCCCTGCCCAGCCGGCGAGGGGTTTTGGGGTTTGCAGGAAGAAGGACATGAAGAAAATACCAGCTCTCCATTACTGCGCATCCTCTGTGCTGGCAGGGGAGCAGAGGGCTTCATGAAGGAGGTGGCACAGGGGCAGCAGGATCCTTCCCTGAGCTTCCTCCCTTCCCCCACCACACCCCTAGGTGCCTACTTTGGGCCCAGCACCTGGCCAGACTGCCTCATACTGTGAAACAGCCCCCCATCTGCTAGTCCACGAGGACCTCCCAGTTCATCCTGGGCTCCTCCTGCCCTGGCTCCCTGGACACTCCAGGACTCTGGCAGCAAGTGTTGAATTGAGGAAAGGATGAATGAGGCTGCAGAGACACAGGTGAACTCAGATATGTGAGAGGCCAGATTTGGGAGCAGCCGAGCAGAGCAGTCAGTCTGGTGCACCAGAGAGCAGGGGAGGCAGCCTTGCTTTCTGAAGCCCCTTCAGGCAGAGCAACCCCTGTCCCACCCAAGAGGGGGCCTAGGAGGCTGATGGGAGAGGATGTAAGGCTCCTCCACGGAGATTTGGATACCTGCTAACTCACAACCTTAAAATGCACAGCAAAGGCACTGGCCTCCTTGTGCATTAATCAGTAGTCAGTGCGGTGGAGCTCCCGTGGGCCTCATGGAGGGGGCATAGGAGTCTTGGCAGTGCAGTGCCAGGAACCGGGCAGGGTGACAATCTAGGGCCAGGGCACCGTTGGCTCAGGCAGCGGGTACCAGAAGCAGGTGGGGTTGGCTGGAAGGGCTGGTCCAGGGCCTTGAAGATGGGACCACTTTCGAGGGTGGGGAAGCAGACTCAGTTGAGACCCACCCCAGTGCTCAGTGGGAGGGGGCAGCTTCTGTGACATGGGTCCCCTGGCATCTGGGTATCACTGAAGGATAGAGAGCAGCTCTAAGCATTGGTTGGACTCCCTGCCTCCTTCTGGGCCCCTGTCAGAAGAAGGGCATGGTGGCTCCTGCCCTGGATCCCACCTTCACCCCAACCCCCTGTGACCTGACTCCTCCCACCTGCCAAAGTGTGTTCACTTGCTGGCTGCGAAGCTCACACCTAGATTTTTAAGCAGTTGTTCTTTTTCACCCAAACCGGGGTCTTTACCTGGTTTCCCCTGTGCCCCAACACCCCCTATGGGCACCTGTCTGAGGGAAGGGTATGGCTCTCTGTGCCCTGCCCCAGCTTCTCTGGGAATCATTTCCAAAAACCTCATCCCAGAGCCTTAAGAAGACAGAGCCACAAGAGCGGGCTCTGTTGTCTGCCCCAGCCCCAGGTCAGGGCAGGTGAACCCCTCACTCCCCACCCACAGAGGAGCTCGAACAGAAGAGCTCTGTCAACTCCATAAGCTGTACAAATGTCAAGTGGCATTAGTGCTTAGCCTGCCCCAGCTCACCCCCATCCGCAAGGTGAGCGGTGAGCATTGCTCTGCTGCCAGACTGAAGGGAAGGAAATGTCTTCTTTTTTTAAACTTTTTTTTTCTTTTTATTGAGGGCAGTGTCACTGGCCCTCATATGTGAGACCCGAACCGGGGCCGCTAGCTTCCCAAGACCAGTGCGTAACCACTGCGCCACTCGGCCCGCCCGGAAATGTCTTTGTCTTTGCAGGACCCTAGAGGTGGAATAGTTGGCTTGGCACTGTGTGTCCCACAAGCACAGGTGTGGCCATGACCCTGACCCTTCAGCACAGTGAGCACCATGAACTCCCTTGAGCTAGGAGGGGACCCTGGGCTCCCGCACCGTGGCAAGGTGGAGGTTGCCTCCCTGGGGCAGAGTTCGTGGAAGACAGCAGCCTGGCCAGGGGTGAGGAGTGGAGCTAAGTGAGGGGAAAGGGAGTGTTGGGCTATGGAAGATGTGACCAATGTGGGTTGGGCCCTCCTCCCAGCTCCTGGGTGTTGGAGGCTCAAGGCAGCACTGCAGGCTCTCCAAGAGTAAGCTGGGTTTTAGGGTCCAGGCTCCTATCCCTCATACTCCTGCCTCCCACTGTGGGGTTGGGGCCCCTGGCCCAGATTGAGGTGGGCCGTGAGGGGATGGAGGTCGGATCCAAACCTCCACATGGGAAAAAGAAGTTGCACGGTGGTCATCTACTCACGTTACAGACACAGATGGGGAAACAGGCTGAGGAGGCACCAGCCTTGGGCCTGGCCTATGAGTTGCAGGCTGTCCAGTGGTTACAATGACCGAAGGCACTGCAGGGGCTGCAGAGAGCATAGGCCGGCCCAGAAAGGGTTCCCACAGCTGCACTGCCACCACCACCACCACCACCGAGGTTATAATTGCTCTGAAATTGCAACTGAACCCAATTATGCAAAAACCAAATTACGTGCGATAATTTTTATGTGTTGGAAACGTTAGGTCGAAGCTGGGTGATTACAAGGGGACGGGAAACAGCTGCCACTCTCTGGGAGCCCGTAACTTCCAACAGCTGGGAGCTGTCACTTATTTACAACACTGTTTCTGCCAGAAACGAGGGGGTGGCCTTTGTGGCTAGGCCCTCCTGAGCCTGGGCAGGCAGTGAGGGCAGCGGCAGACCTGGGAGCCTGGCTAGGCAGCCGGCATGAGACTGGGAACAGGGATGGCTGGAGAGCGGCTGGGAGGGCTGGTTCACCCGTTCTGCACACTCTGGGCACAGCTGGCAGCAGGAAGAATCGGCTGAGCTGCCCTATGCCCCCAGCTCTCCTGAGAGGCCTGGCTGGCCAAGCTGGAAGGGAAGGGCAGGAGGCCCACTCGGGCAGTGACGAGCCTGGAGCCTGTCCCCGCCGGCACCGGCGCGCCTGCGGGGCCACCAGGGGCAGCTGCGACCCTGGAAAAAGGCAGGTAATGACTATCGTCCATAATGAGGCTGCTCCGATAATGAGCATGGGGCTATTATCCGACCACAGGCTGGACACATCCGAAAATAAATTATTTTAAGGATCCATTAACGAATGCCTAATTAATGCCCAATTAGAGGGAAGCTACAGAGGAAACGCTCCGGACAATCACGAGGCAAGGCCTGGTTTGCAGCCACAGCCTGGGAGCTAGAGCTAGGGAGGTGGGGAGAGGAGAGAAGCCAGAGGTGGACATGAGTGGGGGCCAGAGCCCATCAGCCCTGGTGCCTTCCCCAGTCCTTTGAACACCTGTGTCCTCTCAGTACATCCTCACAGTGCAGTGAGGGACAATTATTACTATTTAGAAATGAGGAAACTGAGGCACAGAGGGGTGTCATATATTTGAGGATGTGGGAAACACTGTAAATGAGGCGTCTTTTGAGATGAACTTTGTTGTCATGCATGCATGCTTTGCTTGTTTGGGGAAATAATTTAAATAAAGACTCCTCAGGACCCCATATGAGATATTGACTTGATTAGGTGTCTGCACCACTATTTACACAGATAACTGTGAGTAAGTGGCAGAGCTGGGACAGGATTCAGAGCTGGCTGCTTTGTGACCCCAACCTCAGCAGGGCTGACAGAGCCTGACGGGGTGGGGCCAGAGTGTTTGGGAGCAGGGCTAGGGTGTATTTGGGGGAATCAGAGCCTTCACGCCAAGCTTACTTCACAGCCCAGGCTGGGGTCTGAACCCCCAGCGGAGGTGGGGCACCAGGGCGTGGAGAGCTAGATGGGGGCCTGGCTTGGGTCTGACCCCTGCCTTCCTCCTATCAGGAGCCAAGCCCTCAGGGGGCCACCATCCCAGACAACTGAGGGGAGCAGACAGGACAGAGCCCCAGCTGGCCAAGGAGGGTCACATGCAGTCCCAGCACCTGTCTTATCTCCTGCCTCCTGGGAAGTCCCTGACCTGGCTGTGCTCTCTCCCCACCAGGGTGCTGTGTGGAACTGCTGCTGCTGCTGCTGCTGGCCGGGGAGCTGCCCCTGGGCAGCGGCTGCCCGCGGGACTGCGTGTGCTATCCGGCACCCATGACGGTCAGCTGCCAGGCGCACAACTTCGCTGCCATCCCCGAGGGCATCCCTGAGGACAGCGAGCGTGTCTTCCTGCAGAACAACCGCATCACCCTCCTCCAGCAGGGCCACTTCAGCCCCGCTATGGTCACCCTGTGGGTCTACTCCAACAACATCACCTTCATCGACCCCAACACCTTCGAGGGCTTCGTGCACCTGGAGGAGCTGGACCTCGGTGACAACCGGCAGCTGCGGACGCTGGCGCCGGAGACTTTCCAAGGCCTGGTGAAACTCCACGCCCTCTACCTCTACAAGTGCGGGCTCAGCACCCTGCCTGAGGGCATCTTCAGCGGCCTGCACAGCCTGCAGTACCTCTACCTGCAGGACAACCACATTGAGTACCTGCAGGACGACATCTTTGTGGACCTGGTCAACCTCAGCCACCTGTTTCTTCATGGCAACAAGCTGTGGAGCCTAGGCCAGGACACCTTCCGGGGGCTGGTGAACCTGGACCGGCTACTGCTGCACGAGAACCAGCTGCAGTGGGTCCACCACAAGGCTTTCCACGACCTCCGCCGGCTCACCACCCTCTTCCTCTTCAACAACAGTCTCTCCGAGCTGCAGGGCGACTGCCTGGCACCCCTGGCGGCCCTGGAGTTCCTCCGCCTCAACGGGAACGCCTGGGACTGTGGCTGCCGGGCGCGTTCCCTGTGGGAATGGCTTCGGAGGTTCCGTGGCTCCAGCTCTGCTGTCCCCTGCGTGTCCCCCGAGCCGCGGCAGGGCCAGGACCTGAAGCTGCTGAGTGCCGAGGACTTCAGGAACTGCACAGGGCCAGCGTCCCCGCACCAGATCAAGTCACATACACTCACCACCACCGACAGGGCTGCACGCAAGGAACACCACCCATCCCGTGGCCCCGCCAGGGACAAGGGCCACTCGCATGGCCATCTGCCCGGCTCCCGGATAGGCTACAGGAAGCCAGGCAAGAACTGCACCAGCCATAGGAATCGCAACCAGGTCTGGAAGGCGGGTGCCGGGAAGCAGGCCCATGAGCTGCAGGACTATGCCCCTGACTACCAGCACAAGCTCAGCTTTGACATCATGCCCACAGCAAGGCCCAAGAGGAAGGGCAAGTGTGCCCGCAGGACCCCCATCCGTGCCCCCAGCGGGGTGCAGCAGGCCTCCTCAGGCAACTCGCTGGGGGCCCCGATCCTGGCCTGGATACTGGGGCTGGCGGTCACTCTCCGCTGAGGACCCAGGGCACCAGCACCCAGCACTGCCACATGTCCACCAAGGAACAGAATTTCTTTTCTTTTTACCAGTGGAAGATCTGCTGGGTTTCAGGCAGAGGATGGTAAAAGGCTTCGGCTGCTGTCTGGGCCCTTCCCGGTGGATTATAAACCCAAAGTGTACAGCCCTAAGCGGGAGGGGATTAGCACACCTCACCCAGCTGTCCCAGCCAGCCCCCACCGAGCAGCCACGGACAGCAGCCATCCAGCAAGGCGGATAACGCGTGCAAAGCGAATCCTTCATTAACGACAATGGGACAGTGCCCCACGGGAGCCTGGCTCTGGGGAATCCTGGTCATTTGGAGAGGTCTGAAGGGCCCCCGTCATTCTTGGAGGAAGCAGAACTCAGAGGAACAGACAAGCCTCACCCAAGAGGCTGGGTCGACCAGCCGTCTGGGGGCACGTGTGCAGATAGCCTTTTGCTTTTGCCTGAGGCCACTTCGTCAACTTGCCCTGAATCCAACAGTTTGCCACCTTCAGTCCCTCCCTCGGGGGTGACGCCTCTCATTCCTGATGTCTCAGGCAACCCTGGGCTTCAAGAACCAATTACCAAAGGAAAGATCATCAGAGGCTGAAATTCAGAACTTCATCATGTGCAATGAGGCTCTCCCAGGAGGTGCAGTTTTATAACTATGTCCACTTATATATATATACACACTCTACATATATATATACACACACACACAAAGGCACAGGTCCCCCACCCCATTCCCTTATCAAACTGTATGTCTTACCATGTTTATAAACTATACAGAAAACTATATCTGCTGAACTAAGGATTGTATTGGTGATTTCTAGCAAGAAAAGAGTTAGAGGTTTTTTGTCTAGGGTTCCAACCTGCAACCATCATCCCCATGTAACCTGGGCTTGCCAGGGACCTAGGGCAACTGGTTAGCGGGGAGGTTCAGGGAGAAGGGGAGGCAGCAAGAATCACTTCAGGGGACCAACATTCTTAGACATTTAGAGCATCACCTTGTTTTTATATGCAACAGAAGCCCATCCGCTGCCCTGGAACACCCCCCCATCACAGTAGCTGTTGGCGTCAGGGTCAGAAGCAAGAAGCAGCTTGTTAGACATCATGGAGCCAGGTCCTGGGGACAGGCTGTACAGAGAAGGGGAAGGAAGGAACTTTGGGTTTCTTAGGCCATTGGGTGAGGCAGCCTTCACAGTGTTAGCTCAACAAGCTGGGCAATGTCGTCAGCCTAGCGTTTGCCAGCGGCGGTCTGGACAGGCTAGGGAGACCGGGCATGATCCCAGGCCTCCGTTACGGCTCAGCTGCAGAATTTTTCCTTGAGGCTCTTTGATGGACGTCCCAGCAAGGCCCCTGTGTAGGGTGGCAGGAGGGAAAGCATCAGGTGGCCTTAGCAGGAGGGGAACAGTGAGGGCATTTCAAGAACCATCTCAGGCACTTCTGCGTGACGGAGGCCCCATCCCTCTTGGCCCTTCTGAAGATGCCCAGGGACAGGCAGAGGTCAGGGGGCCCGACTCAGGGGTTGGGAGCGGGGATGTGCAGGAAATGGAGCAGGCAAGCCCAGATGGGGCCCAGGGGCTCCGGTCAAGGTCAGCCATGCTACTGGCTGGGGCTTGGGGAGGCACAATCACCTTTGCGCTTTGCACAAACCTGAATTCCCCACCAGAGAGGATGTGAGGAGCAAGAAACACTGAATCCAATTAAGAGAGAAAAAAATAATAATAAAAATTTTCTCTTGGACAAGAACCCTGTTTCTCATTTCCTAACCCCGCATTCCTGAAGGGGTGGCAGATCCCAAGCTTTTGTAGGGTGGGCGAGCCTGGCAGGGCACAGCTCTGAGAACACAGCATGTTCGCTGGCAGGAGGAGCCTCATGGGGCAGGGGCACGCTGACTCACTGGGCTGCATGTGTATATGCATACACACACACACACACACACACACACACACACACGTTCTCTGTTCCGTGGTTCTTCTCTCGCCCGCACAGAACATGACTCACTCTCCACACAGGCTGTGCTGGGTCGGCACCATCTCTGTGGCTCTCCCTGGAGCAGGCCAGTTAGACCCTTCCTGATCTGTTCCCGGGCCTCACCAACAGCAGCTGAGCTGCTGATTCTTCGGAGGTTTGGGGGTGGCTGTAAAGAAACTGTCAGACCCAGAGGAATTTCCAGGAGTCTGGGGACCAACCCAGACAGCAGCAAACAGGATCCGGAGGCTGCACCGGCCTTAGAAAAAGGAGAAAGTTCCCAGAGAGAGAGAGAGAGGAGGACTATGTTGTGAGGTATGGACAAATCCACTTCTGTACATGGCTTAAAATCGGCACTAATGGGAGTTAGGTGAAAGCAGAACAAATCGTCTTTAGCCTGCAGTTGCTCTCTGATGGCCTTTTTGCTCTTAGCGAGCCCAGTACCCCAGCCTGGCTCTCCCTTAGAACCTGAGGATGTTGTTGGGTTGTTGATTTCATTTCCAACTTTAGACAGTAAAGCCCTCATGGGAAAATCAAGAGTCCAAGCACTTTATTAAATTTTTAAAAAAAGACTTAGTAAGTCCTGTGATATGGAAGGGAAATGTCAGAACGAGAAATGCTAATGTTTTATAAATGATCCACTTCTGTCAAGCACAGTGCAGCCTCTGGTCGCTGATGGTTATTAGAGGCAAAGCAGAAGGGTCCAGGACACCAGGTGTATTTTTAGCAGCTTTCTCTAAGAGGTAGAGGGGGGAAAAAAGCAGTTCTATTGTGAATGACGTCACTCGTCACTCAGCTGCTCACATGCTACCCAGTTACGATGACATCATTGCCCAAAACATCAGATGAAGTTGACAAGTCAGGGCCTAAGGAGAGGCCCCTTTATTCACCTGGGTGGTTTAGAGCAGGGAGGTGTGGGTTTCTGGCCCTGGAATCCTGTCTTCCTCCCAGGGGCTGAGGCCATTGCTTTGTTCTTGATGGGGCCAGCCCTTCTGCCATCTTCGATCAGCACATTTTCTAGGCCCAGGGAGGGAGCCATCTCTTCTGCCTCTGTCACCTCAGGCCACACAGCCCTCCACTCTGGAAGGTGGCTTGCAGGAGGGGCTGGGTGGCTGAGTTTCTCCACACAAGCACCTCCCATGATCCCATATGTCTCCCTATCTTTCATTCACCAAGTGCTGGTCAGGGGCCTGTGTGTGCCAGCCACTGGTCCAGGCTCTGAGGACATAAAAATGAGAAGACATGGCTCTCCTTAAGGAGCTCAGAGCCTAGATGTGGAAACAAGTATGGGATTGGTGAAACCTGTGTGGGATTGGTGCCTATGTCAGTGCCCACACCACCCCCTGCAGTGAGAAACTCACCTGGGGTGGGGGCAGTCAGGGAGGTTTCCAGGAGGAGATGACAGCCCATGGCTCTCAGAGGATGAGGTGGCCAGAGAAGAGCATTAAGAGTATTCTAGGCAGAAGGCTGGAAGCATGCAATAGCACCTCGTTTGGGGTATCAGCAAAGAGCTGTGAGTTGAGGACTGGGAATGCTGTTTGGAGAGGCGTGGGAGGTGAGTCTGGCAAGGGGAAGGCTCAGGACTTGGACTCTACCCTGGAAGTGGAGGCATGCCCCCCCTCCCCAGGGTCCTTTTCCTTACCCCGCACCCTTAGCACCTCTCCGAGCACATGGTCCCTACCAGTGTCATGCTTGCCAATGTTCCTCAACAGTGGGTTTCATCATCGCAACTTGCCTCTTCTGCTCAGCCAGATCCTTCCCTCATGCCAACGAGCTGGAGCGCACTCTGGAAATCTGCCTGGGCCAGAGTCCCAATCCCAGACACCTGCTGCTTCCAAGCTTGGAAAGTATTCCATAGCCGTTTTGTATCCTACCCTCCCTCCTGTCCCATCCACGCAGGGCTCAGCCCTCAGCCCGTCTCCTTGCTTCCAAGCATGGCTGCACAGACACTCTCTTAACCACCACTACACGTGCCCACTCTAGCTGACTATCAGTGATCCCTAGAATCCCCCCAAATTGCATCTCCTCCCTTTTCTCTCCTACTAGGGCTGTTCATTACCAGGGAGCCAAGAATCCCATTTAGCAAATGTTTACTCATCACCTAACTAATCACCCAGCACTCTGCCATCATGGCAAATGGGGCTCCAGAAGGCCTGTTGACAGAGTTGAGGGAACGTGGCGGGGGGGGGGGGGGGCGGGGGGGCGGGGGGCGGGGCAGGAAGGTTTTTTTGGAGGCCGGCCTGCAGGCCCCTGTGTCAGAGAGAATGCATTTGCTGAGAGGGCTTCCTGGAGCTGGCTGGGAGACTCGGGGCCTTGGGAGCTCCCAGCAAACCCTTCCTGGTATTGTTACCCCTCTCCACCCCCAAGCTGTCTCCACCTCTGGGACCCATCTCTTCAGGCCCCTACTCAACATTGACCCAGAGGATGCCAGCCTTTCTCTGTGCACATTCTTTGATTGACCGGGGCAAGTGTACACTGACAGGGTCCCGGTCAACATCCGCTGTTAAGCCTCCTGACCCAGCTGTGGTTGTCTTCTGGTTCGCCTTCCAGCTGAGCTCTCTGGCCTCAGCTTCCTCTAAGTAGGCGTTTAGCCCATCAGCCATTACTCCATCCCCTGTCACCAATCCCCCACTCTTAGCTCATAATGGGCCAATTTTCTTTTACCTTCTGTCTACTTGGAAAATATCTCAAGAACCTTTGATTGTGCATTAAAATAGCCTTTACAATTCTATGCTCAATATCTCTTTCTGCTCCTCAAATTGTCCCTTTTAACTCACGGCTCTTTGGGTATAAATCTCCCGGTCTCCCCCTTTGCAGGCTGTTAATAAATACAAGCTTTAAAAAAATATATACATAAACATCCATTATTGGCTAAATAACTCAGAGCACAATCAAAAAGCCAGGGAAAAAATGGAAGGCTGGGCGCGGTGCACACCCACCCACGCCTTCTTACACAGGCTATTCTTGCCCGTCTCTTTGAAGGAGGCTACTGGACTCAGGGCAGTTTATGACTCTAAAAGTCACTGGGTGAATGGACCAAGGATGCCCCACGGGAGAAAAAGAAGTGAGTAGCTGTGTTGATAGGCTCCTTCCAAGAGCATCGAGGGAAAAGTGAGGACAGAGGGGACCCCTGTGCAGGAAGCAGTGGCTAATTCAAGTGGCATTTCAGTGGGCTGGTCCACAAGGCCCCTTACCTCCAAAAGAGATGAGTCAGCCTCCTCTGGGATCAGGTACCAGCCTGCCCTGAGGGCGCCTGCCCCCATCTTTCCCTTTTCAGCTCTCATTTCTCATTAGAGCCGTTAGTTTCTAAGCACCAGGAGGGTGGGGAAGGCTGTGCCTTTTGTGTCACTGATTTCTGTGTGGCAGCGTGCACACTAATGGCATGCCTGAACAGCAGAATTTGACATTGCTGCTGCAAAATGTGCTTGGGTCACAGTGCTTTCCAAATTGGCTGAGGCTCCATGTCAACCCCTCCTCACTCACCCAGGCATCTCGGGGGGCTCCTGCCAGCGACAGCTTCTTCTGCTTCCGCTCAGGGCCTCAGAAAAGAGAGAGGAAGCGAGAGATGTATTAAACTCTTCAATCTCTGTAAGTACCATTTCCCAGGAGACAGGCTCTAAAGAAGAAGGAAATGCAAGTGCTCGGGACCTAAACAGGTGGGAGGACTCTGAAGCAACCAGCTCCATATTAACCCCCTTCCCTAGCTTCAGGGACCATCAGGGGCAAGACAGGGGTGCCCTCTGAATGGCAGCTGACCGGAGATTGAGATGTCCAGGGATTTTCTCACTACTCCAGCCAGAGAGGGATGCGAGATACAATCACCACATAAACTTTCTCAGTGATGAGGGGCCATCGAGACAAACCCAGAGGAAGAGCTGCAAGGGGCAGGGGCAGGTGTGGACTGGGTGGTCAAGGGAAGGTGGAGTCTGGGCACCAGAGGATACACATATACAGTGTCACTTGGAGAGAGGAAGCACAGTCCTACAGCGCAGTCATGGAGCCAGAGTCAGAGGGAGGGAAAGGCGCAGACCGGCAGGAGGGCGCCATAGGGAGAGAGAGCCATTGTATACACACATGCACATATATCTCTCAGGCACTGCTTCCTGTCACTGTCCCTTGTGCCGCCGGGCGTGGGACATTCATGCAGTCTACAGGTTCAGTCGCCCACCACATGCGTGGCCCTGGCCAGGCCCTGGGATACTATGGTGAGCATGAGTGCCCATCCACAAGGAGCTCATCTTCCAGCCGAGAGCTGCCCCTTTATTTGATTACAAAGGGGGTGGTCAGGAGAGGGGCGGGGGTCCGGGGAGAGTGAAGGGTGGGGTGAGTCTTGCCCTCCCCTCATGCTGTGTGTGACGAGGGACAGATTCTGGCCTGAGACCTGGGCCTTGGCATTTCCTTCTGAGCCTTGAACCTGAAGAGGTTTGTCCAGCTCCCAGTGCAGCGGAGGCTCCAAGAAGCCTCGAATCCTTAATTCTCTGACACTGAGTCCATGGGCATGTGCCCAGCTGGGCTATATTATCATTGTCTCCTCCCACCCCCCCAACCCCTGGCACACTGGGGCACAGGGTTCCCCAAGGTATTTTTGTTCTTTATCCCAGTGTCGGGCCTCAGAGGCCCTGAGGTCTCTGACCCCTGTCTTGCCTTCCATCTAGAGAGTCTCTCACTGTTTTATCTGTGGCATTTCAAGTGCCATCAAGCGTCTGGCACTTTGCACGTCTAAGATGCAGGTTCTTCAATTTCCACAGCAGCTCCCTTCCCAGGAGCCATCCCCAGGCTTACTTCCCTGCCTGTGCCTCTGCCAGCCTTCATTAGTATCCATCAGGAAAGAGGCTCAGACCCACCCTGGGGGGTCCTGTTTTGCTCTCCGCTCAAGAGAGACAGGGTAGGGACTGGGTGTTCTGGTTGGACGCTGCTGTAGGCACAGCTGCTGTGAACTCCACGCCTCCGAGCCACCCCCAATTCCAGGCCTGTCCTGATGTGTCATTCCCCAACTCCTCCCTACCACCCCACAGACCAATGTCCCCCTATTCCCAGCCTTAGGGGTGAAGTTCTCCCTGAAATCACTCCTGCTGCCTTACTAGTCTCTCTCTCCAACCCCACCAACCTCATGCTGGGCCCAACCCTGGCCTCAGCCTCCCCATCATCCATCATCAGAAGCTGCAGGAGCTGCTTCCTCTGGCCCACTTCTTGGCCTTCTCGCTCAGAGACAGCTTCATTTCACAGAGTCGCTGACCCACTTCCACCCCTGGGACAGGCTTCAGCCAGGCCATGGCCCTATCTTCTTACAGTTCTTTCTTCCTCATCCATTTCATTTCCTAAGGTCGGCGATGAGTGGAAATGAAAACGCAACTTAGAATTGGGTAGTGTTTCAGGTTTTTAAGATCCTCTGGGAGACACACCTCGTATCGAACTGGGAAGTGTCACCTGTGAGGAGATTTGATTATAATTCCCTTTAAGCAGTGGAAGAAATGAGCCTCCTGGCTATTCAAACCCAAGCTGCTGAATCCAAGACAAGTCTCTTTCCCAACACAGTCCTGCGCTTCCATCCCCTGAGGGGAAGGGAACCAAATGCCTTGAACAGTACCAGGCTCAGGCTGTCACAAGTGGAGACCCTGCCATCCTAGATGCATCCCATAGCTGAGTGGGACCACCCTGAGTGACCCAACTCTCCCTTCTTGCCCCCAGGAATTTCAAGCTTAGAAGAATTGATTTGCAAAAGCCCTGGAGAGGAAATCAGAAGCTTTTCCTAGAGGGTCTCTTTGCTTTCCTGACCCCTTAAGTTTTCCCAAACTAGGTCACTGGAGTCGTTAACTTGGTGACTGAAGTTGCTGGCAGAGCCCTTGATCCCTGCCTTCCTTCCTGTCAAGAGCAGGTGTGTAGTAGCGGGAACCTCCCAGCTGGCCAGGCTTGTTTTTCCAGTTTCTTGACAGCTGTAGCTGGGTCCTGTTTCTGAAAGGACCCCCCATAAAGTGCAATAGACTCTGATGGTGAGGCAGGGGAAGAAGACCTGGTCCTGCCGTCTTACATCTTGCAGGCATCACCATGAGGGGAATTCCTCTCAGGTGAAAGGGAGACAGTGGGGCAAAGGGCAAGCCGAAGTTGGCAATCAGCCCTGAGAGAAGCACCTGGAGGTTCCTATGTCCAAACATGACATGGCTACCTTTCTAGCTGCCCCGCTCAAGCAGCTGCATTTTTTTTTTTTTTTGAGGGCAGTGTCACTGGCCCTCATATGTGGGACCGAACCGGGGCCGCTGGCATCCCAAGCCAGCACTTAACCACTGCGCCACTCGGCCGGCCCTGCAGCTGCATTTTTTACAACGCTTTGTGCTTCAAGCATTTCTGATCACCTATTTTTGGCCTTACCTCAGAGCTTTCTGTGAAACTTGGGACTATGCTGGGAATTTGTATTTTCTTGGGGTTGTTTTTGTTCATTTGGAAAACTGACTTAAAACCATCATAATAATTTTGAGTCAAATATGTCTGCTTTGCTTGTTTGGAATATTTTCATGATTTTTTATACTTTGTTTCCAATTTTAAATTATCTAATAACAAATTGGCTTTAAAATTGGAACAGGCATGTGGGCGGGCTGAGTGGTGCAGTGGTTAAGCGCTGGCTTGGGAAGCCAGCGGCCCCGGTTCGGGTCCCACATATGAGGGTCAGTGACACTGCCCTCAAAAAAACAAAACAAAGAAACAAACAAACAAACAAAAAACTGGAACAGGCAACCGCTTCTTCATGTCGTAATTTATCCTAGGTAATATAACTTTTTACAATTTATCTTAGTAACATGTTTTTTCCTTTTTTAAAAAAATTTTATTTGGAAATAAAATAGGTTTATAGGAAGTCCTGCCCAACACACACACACACACACACACACACACACACACACACAGGACAGGGAGATACCCTATACCCTTCACCCAGTTTTCCCCAATGGTATCATCTTACATAACTTCATATGATTTTGCCTGTTCAATTCTAAATTTATTTTCAATTAATGGTATTTTCTTTACATATTTAGGTAGAGTTCTCTTATGTTTTTAATAACTTTGATAAGATCAAATAAAGCTTCTACCAGGAACAACGATATGAATGGTCACACTTTTGCTTGGATATTTCTGGATGAAACATTAGGATTTTTAGTGTAAATTTATCACTGGATTGAGAAATGTTTGCCCAGACTCAGGGCTCTTACCCAGGACCCATGCCAGAGTTGGGGGGAATGAGGGAGGAGTGTATCCACCAACCTCCCGGCATTTGACGCATGGCCTTCTGGGAATGTGTAAGTTTCTAGAAAGAGCTTTTCCTCAGATCCTCAAAAATTTGGGTTAAGAACTGCTGATGTAGACAGACTCACACTAATTAAATCCTAGGTATTGCTGCACCTCCCCACGCTGACCCAAGGTGGTGCTCTGCCTTTCACCTGACACCATTGGCTGTATGGGCAGGAAAAGCTACAAAATCTGTGGCGGGAATGGTCAGTTTTGACCAATTTGGCTGTGACCAAATTGTTTACTCCCGCCACACAAACTCTCTCTCTCTCTCTCTCTCTCTCTCTCTCTCTCTCTCTCTCTCTCACAAAGGAAGTGGGGGTGAAAAAAGGACTGAGAGACTACCAGAAGAAGATGGTAACAGCATTTTAAACCCAGGTTCTCTGCTTCCTCTTCATTCCAAAAGCGATGGCCACCAGCAGAAGCAAAGCTTTCCGGGAACAGTGGTTTCCAAATGCCAGTCTGAAGACCAGGGGAGCCTGTAATTGCGATTTTACCGATTCGCAATGAAACATTAATGTAGGGAGCTTTTCATTAAGCCAAATTTATTCAATGGAAAGATAATCCTTCTGAAATTGTGTCCCTATTTTTGGTTGGGAGAAGGAGAGGGGTGCCCTAAAAGATTTTTTTTTAAACCAACTGATAATATGAGTGCATAGCAGCTTGTTGTTTCTCAATGTCTCTAGTTGGCCAAATAAAACGTTGGCCACCCCCACTAGGCCCTCCAAATTCTTTATGGAATTTTATTGCCCTGGGGAATTCCAAAACTCTGAATACAGTGCTTTTGGAGGACTCGGGCAGTGTGGTCCTTGCCTTACATTCTCCTGGCCCCAACCCTACCCCACCCAGGTTGCTTATATGCTTATATGCCAACCCCTTCATACAGCCTTCTTTCTCTTTATTACCTGCTTTTCTGTTACTTGCAGACAATTATCTGCAATAATTAGCCAATTATTCTTAAAGACAATTATGCTTTTCCATCAGCAAATACTGATGTTCTTTTCTTGGGTCTTTTCATGAAGCCAGTATTAAGGAGACATTCTATTTACATAAAGCCAAATGGTTCCTTTCGAGGAGTGTATGGGTTCAACTTTAAAGTTTTAAAATCTTAACTAAGGGGCTGGTGCTTGGGACTGACGGTCAGGGTAGAAAAGGAGTTGGGAGGACTTTTTCCCTCTTGAAACAAGAGGAGATGCTTTAAAAGGTAAGATGCCCAGGGGACCTGGTACAATGTGCGCCCGCCCTCCCCAAGCTAATGAGATCTAAAAGTATCAATGTGATGAGCTCAGCCTTGCAAGAAAAGTCATTCAGAAGTGCTGCCCTCGCTGCTGTGCCAGCCTCTTACTGACCACAGCTTCTCCCCTCCCAACCACCTCTGGGGACCTCCAGAGCTAATCGCTTCAGGGAGCTTGATTGAAATGTACTCCTCACCCTTACCTGCTCGTAAAAGCTTTATCCTGAGCAAAGTCTGACCCAGAATGAATGGAGGCATCTCACAAGTCAGGCGGCCAAAGGTGCCAGCTGAGGCAGGATCTAGGCTTACAGGCATAGCTGCATTACTGTGGTTGTATTAAAAAGAGGGGGGAGAAATAAAAATAAAAAGAGGGGAAAAGCTACAATTTTATCTCCTCGCACGTGCCCCTCTCTTTATAGTTTGGGCCCTACCTGGTGGCTATTTGTACTTGACTTGTCGTGGGCAAAACAACAGCTAGCAGCAGTTTCTTTCAAAGGTAGAAAAAAATAAAGCCCTAAAGTGTGCTCCTGCTGGGTTTATAAAGAGCTGTTTTCTTCCTGAGCTCTATGGCATAGTGGCTCTAATCTGGAATTTCTTTTTAATCATAGCAGGAGTCCCAATTAGCGTGTTGGGTAATCTTTCAAGTAGAACTGGGAGTTCCATGACCGTAGAAAGCAGAGGAAATATTATGTGTGAAACCCCCAAGGCACAGGGCAGAAAAGGCAGAGCCTTGGGCCTGTGCACATGTGTGTGTGAATAAACATGTATTTGCAGGCTGGCTTCCCACTCACAAGACTGGGTATGTGCAGCCGGGTCCCTGGAACCCCAACATGGACCAGGACCAGAACCAAAGCAAATGTGGGGAGGGTTGCCCGTGGTGCAGTAACCCCAACCTTGCTCAGTCCATGAGCTGGTGTGCAAAAACATAGTACATGTGTGCATATCTACCCTCTCCCCCTAAGAATATGGAGTGGGGGGAACCAAGCTCCACTTGTAAAGCAGTGGGCACAGAATTTGGGGCATCCCTCTGCTCTCTGTGGAATGGACTGCACCCCCAACTCAGCTGGCACCAGGGCCTAGCTCCAACCTGGAACTGCCAGTGACCTACTTTCCTTTGTTGTTGTTTTTGGAAGTGCTGATGTCAATGCAGAATTCAGCAGAGAGGCTGAGTGAGAAAAAAAGAGAGAGAAGGGGGAGGAAGAGAAGGGAGAGAATGAAGGGGAGGGATGGAGGGGGGTGGGCAAGAGCATGTCAGATAGTTATAATGGTCCAGGTACCTGCAACAGTGCTAACCCCATACTAATCTGTCCCCACAGACCTGCCCAATATAGCTGGGATCAGCCTGGGCCCTGCAGCTTTGGGCTGAGTAAACAGGGACCAGGCCTCCTACAGCTTCCTCTCTCCATCTGGGGACAAGTAACTAGCAGAGGTGAGGCCCAGGCAGGCATGCCCAGATGTGTCTTCCTTGGGAGAAGGAGCTGCACACTCTCCCCGGGTGCCTGGAGGTGCTGGGTTTGCACCAATCTGCCATTGGTGAGACACCATGTTGGCCACCCTGCCATGTGGGACTTGGTGCAGGCTCTGCACACTGATTGGGGCTGGAGGAAATTGGCCTTTGGGGATGGATGTGCAAGGCAATTTCCTCTGTTCACCTGCTCCTTGGTAACGCACACGATAGAGCTCTTGCAGGCATTCGCCTGCTCTCAACCCTCATTCTCAGGCACCCCAGGAGACCTGCCGAGTTTGGGATGAGGAGGTCCTGAACAGTCCAGTGTGTGGCCGCAGAGCTGCAGATAAATTCGGAGGTGCTACCCTTCTGGGCTCTGAAACTCAGCCCTTCTTCACTGCCTTGCTTTCCTATCCTACAGTTAGGGTTGAATTTCAGACCAGGGATGACAAACACTCATGCACTTTCCACCCCTTTGCAAACCTCAGCTGCTGCTCCACTGCCTCAGTACGGCTGCTGAGCAGAACCCACGGCCGAAGCATCAGTCTACTTGTCCTGGGCTTAGCCCTTCCTCATGACGCTTGGTCAACAGATTCCTAATGAGAAAACGATTCCAGATCCATATTTTCATGAAACTTAAGGTCAGATAAGCCTCATGATTCCACATGCCTAACACATTTCCCCTTCCAACTTTTCATCCATGTGCCAAAGGGACTCCATTCAGGTGGGGCTGGCGGCTGGGCTGGGTCAGAGCCACCCATTCTCTCTTGCTCAGCCCCTTGGCCCCAGATAAACATGGCACATGATTAAAGCCATTCTTATGCTCCATAAGCTCATACATTTTTCAGGTAAAGAAATATACCGAGGAGACAAAGCCCTCATATGCTGAAATTAGCCCCCGAAAAATAGGTTACCTGACAATTACTTGCTTCTAAGTGGAGCATGATCTAGTGGCAGACGCACTGGATGGGCTGCTGGGACTGGCGCCTTCTACTCCCAACTTACTGTCTCTTAACCTCGCTCAGTCGCTTGGTTGTCAGAGAAGAGATAATAATTCTCTCCACCTCCCGCCCTCAGTGGGCGGGTGGGAGGCGTAATGAATCAACCTCTGAGGCGCTCTGAAGAGGCCAGGTTCAGGACGCCATGTAAGTACACAGCCTCACCAGCCACCTCTCAGATCTACATGGAGCTGATTTACTTGCTTCCCATGATAGAGACAACAACCATTATATTTATACTTCGTGCTGCAGAAGGGACCCTTCTTCTCCCAGCAGCTCTCTTGCCTTAGAGATCACAACCTTCTCCACCCCCGGGTTACAATCTGTTGCCACAAAATGCACCGCCCCCCACTGTACACATGAGACAACAGCATCTCCATGGGAGGATGAGGAAATGGGTTCCATGGGCAAAAGAGGCTGGAAGCCAAACTTTGCTGATAATTAAGACGCGAAGCAGAGGTGCATGGAAGGTAAATGGATATTGTTTGAATGTGGCATCATTTAAGGAGTACCCTGGTGCGTGAGTTCTTCGTGACCACGCAGGGCTGCAGGCTGGTGGCAGTCAGGCTGGCACAGGCATGGCACCCACTGAGGAGCGGACACGGGTCATGACCCACCTTACAGCTATTGCTGTTGTGGGTAGCATTGGATTTGCTACCTCCTTTCTTTCCGATTTGACAACTTTCATTTTCAGCAGCATTTAGTGCTTGGTGCTTTCACACAGACAGAAAACAATATTAAAGGGGGAGGGGGGGAGAAAGGAAAAAGGTTTACGAGGTTCTTATTAGTCCCGAGAATTAGAAAGCCCGCTGCTCCGCAGACATCCAAGCTTGTCTGGGAGAGTCGCGACAGCCAGGTTTGACGTGCTGTAGCGACAGGGTCCAATGTGAGAGTTCCTTGGTACCACTTGCCAGGAGGCAGGATGAATGTGTCCTGTCTCCTCAGAGCACAGCCCAGGGACAGATTCCCCAATACTGATGTGTGAGGGAGATGTCAACAGAGGGCCCCTAAAGAGTGATGTCTCTATTTCCATGCTAATCCTGGCTACACAGAGAAGAAACGTGTCTTTCTGAAAAGCCGGATGGACCACCATAGCTCAAAGAAGCACACCCAGGGATTCAGGGGTTCTCCCAGGAGAGGGCAGGGGCTGGGTTGGGGATTGTGTTGGGTGGCCTGGAGTAATAGCCTCCCAACGCTCTAGACCCCTAGCAGGCTGATCTGCAACTTTTGGAAAACGGGTGCTGCTTGCCTCATGCTTGTCTCCCAAGGAATGTCACTGCGGGGCCATCCAGCTTATTTCCCTAGTGCTTTTGAGATCAAAACCCCTAAACTTCTTAACTAAAACTTTGTCGAGGGAACCATACCCACTGATGTGCAGAAGGTGGTGCCAGCTCTCTCATTAAAGTGTTTTTCAACATGAAAACTCACTGCCAACGACAATGGGCACTTGGCCGCTGCAGGTTCAGAATAAGACGCTGAAGAAGGAGAGGAAAACAAACAGCTGTGTCCTGGTCAAAACAGATTAAATTTATGTCTGGCAGACTGTGGCTGAAAGCTGTTTATTGCATGCTCGATCCTACTTTTTCTTTTTAGGTGATTTTCGAAAATGTTCTTTCTGTGGGTGATGTGGTTTTTTCTCGCAGGGGGCATGAGCTTTGTGCTGGTGGCCTGTGTTCCTTCGTGCTATGGCACAGACATCATTAAACAATAAAACCCCAGCTGCTAAGAATATGACACAATAGTACTTGATGCAGAAGAGAGCAGACACCAGGAAGCATTTGGGGCTAGAGAAGAATGAGTACTGAGCTGAGGAGCCTAACAGAACAACCCAGGAGCGAGGGATCCCAATTGTTCTGGAATACAGTGGGAGCTTGGGTGAGCCCATGGCTCCCCTCACTGACCCAGCTAAAAAAAACATGAGAGAATTCAAGATGGCAGAACAGCCATATTAGTTTCTTAGGGCAGTTGGAACAAATAACCACAAACTGGGTAGCTGACAACCACCAAAATTTATTCTCTCTGGTTCTGGAAGCCACAAGTCTGAAATCAAGGCATTGATAGGATTGTTTTCTTCTGGAGGTACTGAGGGAGAATCTCTTCCATGCCTCTCCGTTTCTGGTAGCTGCCAGCAACCCTTGGTATTTCTTGGCTGGTGGAAGCATCACTCCAATCTCTGCTCCTATCTTCACAATTAACTTCTCTGTGTATCCTCTCTCCTTCCCTTCTCTTCCCTTCTCTCTTTTCCTCTCCTCTCTTTTCCTTTTCTCTCCTCTCCTTTCTTCTCTTCCCATCCCTCCAATCCCCTCCCCTCTCTTCTCCCCTCTCCTCATCTTTTCTCAGGACACTTGTCATTGAATTTCGTGTCTACCTTAATTCAAGAAGATCTCATCTCGGGCCGGCCGAGTGGCGCATTGGTTAAGCGCTGGTTTTGGGATGCCAGCGGCCCCGGTTCGGATCCCACATGAGGGCCAGTGACACTGCCCTCTACAGCTAACAACAGCTCCACCTGGAGCTGGGCTGTGCGAGCCCCGGTGATGGTGTGGGCTGCCGTAGGCTGCAGTGAGTGGCCCGCAGCCAGCGTGAGCGGCTGGCAGCCAAGCGTGAGCTGCCAATAGCCGCGATGAGCGACATCCAGAGGCCAGCGACCGATCTGCCTCATCCGGGAAGAGCGCAATGACGATACCAACAGTGAAGCAACATCCTCCCCAACTAAACTGAAGAACAAGAAGACAGCAACTTGTCTGTTCCCCTTCCCCGATTCCCCAACGCTGTTCCCCTCCCCCAATTCCCCAATAAAATCTTTAAAAAAAAAAAAAAAAAAAAAAAAAAAGAAGATCTCATCTCAAGATCCTTAATATAATTACAACTGCAAAGACCTTCTTTCCAAATAAAGTCCCATTTACAGGTTCTGTTAGACCCATCTTTTGGGGAGTCACCATTCAACCCACTGTGACAGCCAAAGCCATCTGGAGAATTGCTCCCTGGGCAACGCCTTCTCCCATTGGACCCTCTGCCTGCCCTTGAGGCACCTGTGATTTTGGCTCTGTAAACAAAGCCACAGGGACACGGATCCTTTTCCTTAAAGCGGGGCCCACATCTTTCAAAAACATTTCCCCATCTCAGAGTGTCACTCAGCCCTAAGGACCTTCTCTACGAGACAGTTTCTAAGATGCACTGTCTCTACGAGACAGTTTCTAACCTGCAGAGCACCTGGCCCACAAGGCATCCCAGGGACCCAGAGAGTAAGGCATTAGGACAAACACTGAAGCCAGAATGTTCTTCCTCAGGCCCGTCTTTATCCAAAGCTCTGAGTGGCAAGGGCCAAGCACAGGCCTCCTCTCCTTCAGGGGCCCTGCAAACCTTTACAAGCCTTTTCTTAATGGAAAAGGGATGGAAGCTCATGATATTCTAAAGTGACCTATCATGTCATTGGTCATTCTAATAATGAGAAAATACTTTCCTGGGTTGAGTCAAAACTGACCTACTTGTAATGCCGGCCACCCGCTATCCCAAACTGGCCTTTGGGAGTTCTAGCAATGAAGATCACCACCGGCCTCCCAGAAACTGCCTCATTCTAATCAACCAAGGGGATGAAAATATCCCCCAGAGGTCACAGGGCACAGGGCCAGACCCACCAAAGGAATTTCAGTCCTTCTACAAGCATGGATAGCAACCATCGCTGTGATTTTTAAATTAAGCCCCAGTGTATGCTAGATGTTTCATGTATATTATTTCTAATTCTCACAACAAGCCTAAAAGGCATGCATTATTATCATCTGTGCTTTATACATGAGGGAATGAATTTTGAGGTCAGATAAGTGGAAGATGTGGGATCCAAACCCAGATCTGTCTGACTACAGAGTCCTCATATTGTCTCCCCTCCACGCTGCCTCTCTCATGGGTGAAGGATCAGTCCACTTCCTGTGCCTGAGGGCTGGAAAGCAGGGAAAGGATGAAAGTCCTCAAGGGAAGGTGAGGATGAAGCAGAAACTCCAGTTTCACATCTAAACCAAGCAATAATGTTTTATTTCAATTTCTCTGAACATATAGTTCAGTTACACTCAGAAAAAAAACAACCGGTGCTCGAGAAATGTCAAGTATTACATTTCAGTGGACGTGTACAGAGCAATCAAAATGTTGAACATCTCCAAACAGATGCAAACCTTCACCACAGTCTCTTCCAGAGGCACATCTCTGAGATTTGGAAAGAGGAACTCATGTTACTGGCCCAGCTGGTTTTTGTAGAGCTTAAGTGCTGTACCCCCAAAGTCTGGTTCACCCAGAGGAGAAAACATAATTACTCCTTGCACACTTATGGAATGTTGTATGCTTTCTCTTTCCCACATATCACTGCACTTGATCCTTACTTCCACACTATAAGGCGAGGGGCCAGATGTTACCCTCATTGCAAAGGTAAGGACAACAGGAGGTGATGTGAGCTGCCCCATGGGAGTCCCCAGGGGGGAATGCAGGACAGCAATCAGATCCCCTTTTTCTTTACTATCCTCCTTGTAGGAGCCCTACTGTCCCTTTGTGAGCTTCAGAGTCCCAGGAAAGATATAACAAATCGAGGTCCCACCAAAGAGTTGGGATGGGAGGAGGAAAGATGGGAGAGGGAGAGGAAGGAATGGTAAGACCCAGGAAGAGGAGCTGTGATCACTAACACCATGGTGGGGTCCAGTAGGACACGTGAGTACAGCTTCCGCTAGGAACACGGAGATGAGCAAGCCCAAGCTCCTTCAGGGAGACAGGACCAGAAGTCTTTTGAAATTAAATGTTCTTCCCACTTGCAAGAGCTTTACCTTGGGACCATGAGCTTGCCCTCAGCAATGACAGTGACAGCCTCGGAGAGGCCGGCAGTACCATGTTGCCTCTGGTGTGCCTGTGACCAGAAGAGATCTTAGATGCAGGTGGCTTCTCCGAGGTCATATTGTCTAATGAATTAATGTTAACAGCCAAACAGAGAAAGAAAGGGCACTGAACTTTACTGTGCTACCACTTAGCTTCTAAGTAAATACTTTGGGGATTGCCTCACTCGGTCTTAAAATGCCAGCAGTTCTAGTGACCGACAAGTTGACTGCAGCTGACAGGCCTTCGGAATACATGAGTGGACCCGTGCTTCCTTCAGAGGGTCAGATTGGTCTTTGCTTATGCAAAACCCCGGGACACAGAAGAGCTGAACAGTCACACTTCAGAACATTCTGTTGGCTTAATAGTTCCCACCCAGAAGGGCACTGGCTCGGCAGCAATGGACGTCCAGAACTTGGCCCTTTCTCCCTGGGGCCTGGGAGAGTCCTCCTTGCAGAATTCCTTATAGCCCGCGCTTCTATTTTGGGGGGCCACTCTGGTCCCATACAAGGAAAAAGAAAAAATTGAACTTTACATGGTTATTTTTGTGGTCCCATACAAGGAAAAAGAAAAAATTGAACTTTACGTGGTCATTTTTGTTACAGTACTAAAGCCTTGAAATGATCACAAAAGGAAACATAGAAAAATATGTCTCCTAAAAAGTGCTGAGGCAAATTATTATAGCAACTGAATCCCAAAAAGAATTTTCAAGTAAAAATATGGCTCTTGTGAAGTTGTTATGGCAACTGACATTTAAAAGTAACTGGATTTGGGCAAGTTTCTTTCTCCACCCTTCCTGCAAAGTCTTATAGGAGCTTCATGCTAAAATTACACTTTAATTTTAATTAGCCAAATAGGTCATAAATATAGTTTATTCCCAAATCCTTACAATTTCTACCCTGCAAGCAGCTGATCTACTAATGAGAAAATATTTCTATAAAAACCCACTTACCGTTAAAAAATACGATCTTATATTTTTCTAATATAATTTATCAGCTTAAACACATTGCATAATGTGATATTCTGTAGCATTCCATTAAAATGATAAATAGCAGTGAGGGGGGAAAAAAACCCCAAGAGATTAAGCGTATTGCTAGCAGTGTAACTGTATTTAAATAACCCGGGCCACTGCTGAGGAAAACGCAGTGTTCCTGTCCTCAAATATAGTCTGAGCATATTCCCGACTGAAAGGGTATTAATAGGACAGAAGAAGGGGGGCAATAAGAAATGACAGGCAACTTCAGAAGAAATAAAATTTCTATTAAGCTTTGTTATAAGATTACATCAAAGCAATTCATATGTTTTAATCTGGGGAGAGAAAAAGCAACTACTTGGGGTTTGTGCCTGGGGGCCACCTCTGTGTATTGAACCAGACAGTTTGCATAATGAACAATTTTCATTCAATCAGGATCTTAGCACAGATAGTTCCCACTCATGGGGTCCTAGGCACTGGCTCCGTTTTTATTCTCCCAGCTCCCCCTGCTGGAGACACAGCACTTAATAATTAGGGAGAAAAGGATGCCGGACAGCTTTTCTAAGCCGTTACTCTAAATTGAGGTCCATGAAGTTAGAAACGGGACTGCACCCCCCCCCCCAAGCCCAAAGTTCCTCTGTAAGATGCTGGAAGATACCTCCTTTAACAACTCCAGGAGGAGGCAGGGAGGCTCCAGGGGGTGTGACATGAAAACCTTTGCCTTTTACACTGTTGACCGAATTCGGGATTTCAGAAATGCTGTTTGCATTCTGGGCCAAACACTGGGGAGACTTGAAGTTGCTGGAAGGTAGTTTGCCCTGAATGACTGACTGGGGGACATGGTCGCTGATTTAAAACACCACATGGCATTCCTACCTGGCTAATCATCCTTCAAGTTTCCCAGCTGTCCACATCTTCGTAACATAAAACGAAAAAAAAGAAAAAAAAAACTACCCAAATGAAAATTGCATTTTCATGCACAACGAAGAGCTTAAAAGCTGAACAAATCATTTTGAAAAAACTGGCATCGCCGACATTGGCTTGAAGGAAGGAAAGTCCTGGGCGAGCTGGCTTCACCAGGACCTAGGGCTACAGCCTAATCCCCCTTTTTCCTAGGGTTTAGTTCGGCTCCCGCTGCTCCTCTCATCGCTGAAGCCGCAGAACTGGCTCAATCCTGAGCGGCCCCGCCGGCTGCTTTCCCATGGGGAGGCCACACTGGGAGGGGGAGTGACAAGAAGCCCTGTGAAGCTGTTTTCGAAAACCTGGGATGATCATTTAAATGTTTAAAATATGCACATGGTAATTCAAAACTAATTACCCTGAGCACATTTGCAACATTTATGCCATCATCTTTGGATTCTGCACCACAGCTCACTCTGGTGTTTCCATAAACTGCTCTAGCGATTTTTAACTTCCAGGCTAAATCAGGCAGCCGCAGGCCCTGCCTCCTGCTCCTGGTTGGCGGAGAGACCCCCTTCTCCCCGACTTCCAGGAGAGGAGGCTGCACCCCATTTCCCAGGAGAGCCACTTGTCATGGTCGTGTAGTTCTAGCAGCCGAACAATGCTTTCATCGCTGTTCATAATTGTCATTTCCATTATTTAATTCAGGTTAAAATGACCTCTCCCCACATCTAGGTCTTTTTTTCCTAGTCCCTTCCATTTCCCCTTCCTGTCTCAGCATGTGGCCTCCATTTCCTAGTTCATTCAGATGCATCGAAAAGTTGCCTTAACATTCATTTCTCACCTGGTTACTTCTCCATTTGGGGGTGAATGTGGGATATTTTTAGGAAGGCAGAGAGGTTGTAGGATGGCTACATCCTGCAGCTCTCTTGAGAACAGAACTGAAGTGGGCCAACCTGAATAAAGAGCAGTCACTGCTGAGCATATCATTGTGGCCAAGGGCATAGTATATGCATATGGCGCACGCGTGTGCACACACACACCATACATGTGCACACGCGCCTCACACACGGAGCGAATGCTGCTTACAGACTGGGTTAATTAGACATAGGTCAGTCCTGAAGCAAATTCATTTCCCCACTTTCTAGAATATAATGAGTTCTCTTCCTTTGGGGGTACTAAACCAGCACGCCAATAGCTAAGAGACAGAGAAGGGTGATGCTGTGGCCGAAATAACTTCAACTTCCCAAGTTTAACCAAGGACATTGACCTCGGGCTGGGGAGCTGGAATTGGAAGAGATATAATTCTGGAGTCAAGAAATTAGCACTGGCTTATAAACATGCTCCAAGAAACAGGGGAGTGATGGCTGGCTCCTTATTAGCTCCTTGAAGATGCCAGGGGCAGATTTTAAGACGTTTAGGAATAGGAAACTGGGTTAGATTCCCACAGCCCGCGGAAGGTTGATAGAGTGATATTACTGGGTTTAACTAGAGCTGTTAAGAGACTCTTCATTACCCCACACCACCGCCACCAAAGTTATCACATGAGCCATAATGCAAGAGAGAATTTTCATTCTATCAACAAGAGAGGGAGCCAGTCTATCTTTGTCCAAAGAAAATGAGCAGCCCAGCATGAAGCTTGTGAGGAATTGAGT
This sequence comes from Aselliscus stoliczkanus, assembly GCA_033961575.1. Taxonomy (NCBI): domain Eukaryota; kingdom Metazoa; phylum Chordata; class Mammalia; order Chiroptera; family Hipposideridae; genus Aselliscus; species Aselliscus stoliczkanus. Next base: position 13,408,288 of record CM066739.1, read on the forward strand.
GTACAACACTCCAATAACATTCCCTGCAGGATTTCCTCAGCTATTTAGTTGGCTAAGCAGAGCAGGCTGCACTGGAACAACTGGCCCAGGTACCTGGCTGGCCAGAATGCCAGCTCTAGGAGCAATGGGAAGGTCAATGAGAGACAAAGGACTCTTGCTGGCACCTGCCTTCCTAAGGGCTTAAGTACTAAGCCCCGTGAAAATCAAGGTCCCAGGCCGCTCTCCTGATGTCTAGCAACCTCATTTATTATTTTTCCACAAAAATCTGCACTTGAACCAAGCTAATTCCCTTGGTATCACCTGCACCATTTACTTTCTCCCACTCCCGTGCCTAAAGTGTGTGTGCCAATCCTTCAGCTGGAAATGACTTCCCTTTTCTCCCAGCCAATCCATCTTTATCACCTTCACAACTCACAAGTTTTGTGACTGCCTCCACCAGATTCTGTCCCTCCCATCTCCACCAAACTCCTTTCCCACACCACATACTCCATCTGCTCTGTCTCGCTTTGTTTATGAAGCGTTCTTGCGTCTTGAGGGCCTCCCCCTCTTGGCTTAAAATTTAGAGAAGGAACTGAGTCTCCTATTTCCTTGGCATTTCTTGTGGCTTCTCCAATAGGGTTTTTTCATTAGAGACACCCACGTTAGACATACTGACCGACCAGTAGTTTTAGAGCTGGGGTTAGATCCGTGCATGACCCAGCACACCCCCACACACCAAGCAAAAATTGCACCCCTCATTCAGATGTTCCTGGCATCCTATAACTTGCCCAAAGCCAGATTTATTGCTCCTGCTGAAAAGTGTATCTTCTCTAAGCCTCACTTAAAAGCTACCACTTGGCAGAAGATCAAGTCAGAAGTGCACGATAGCAGGTGATGGCGAGGGTAGGAGGGGGTGCAGAGGGCGGGGTGGAGTTCGGAAGACTACCAGCTCAATATTTAACCTAACTGGTAATTTGCTGTGACAATTATGCCACGAATGGAACACTACTACCATGCAAGAATGTCGCTCTCTAATTAAGAGGGCTCTGCTTTTCCTAGCCGCCTGCACTTTAATAACACACACAAAATGAGACTTGGCTCCAGGAGCTAAAGGTTCTGTTAGGAGGCATGTGCAGCACGCCACGGTGGCATGCACACCCGCCCGTGAGCGATGCCGCCTGGCTAAGCCTGCTAACACCTCCAATTCTCCCTCAGACCAGAAGAGAGCCATTCAGGCCTCTCACGACACAAGGCTCATCTGACTGACAGGCATCTTCTCTGAACGCCTGTGCGTGCCTCTACTGCAAATCCACAGGCTTTCCCACAGCACCGCTCTGCAACCAGGAAGGCTCAGCGTGGGTTTGATCCTTCAAGAGTAACTTTAATAAGGGTGTTCATAAAAATAAAAGTCCACGGAAACAAATTTTCCTCTTAAAGATGGAGAGGAAGACGGGAACAGACACACACACACACACACACACACACACACACACACACACACACTACCCGCTGGCTGAAAGACAAAAGAATATTAAAATCATAGCTATAAAGGATGTTGCCATCTTCTAAATTGACTGCTAGATTCATGGAACGTGGCTAAGCAAGACAAACCGTTTTCTGCTTAATTAGTGGCTCCTTTATGGAAGGTTTGCTGCCTGGAGAGAACCCATTAGAGGAGGAGAGCTCATTTACAGAGATGCACCTTCTAAAGCTATTCGAATTTTAAATAAATAGTGGAGAAGGATATTGGTGGTGGAGGTGGGAATAGGGGTGCTATGGAGGCAGAAAAGCTTCTACAAAAGATGAGCTTTGCATTCCAAGTGGAGTGCTGGGGAGAACAGCTTTCCTAGGCAAACACAGAAGCCTCTAAAATTTTAGGCCAATAGAAATGCCCTCTGTACCATGGCTGACTGAAGATATAAATAAACTTCAACATGAACAGCAGTGTCAACTGTGAGAGGAGAGATGAGAGTCCAATTGGGGCTTATTTTTTATTTTTTAAAGAATTTATTGGGGAATTGGCGGAGGGGGACAGCATTGGGGAATCGGGGAAGGGGAACAGACAAGTTGCTGTCTTTTTGTTCTTCAGTCTAGTTGCGGAGGATGTTGCTTCACTGTTGGTATCGTCATTGCGCTCTTCCCGGATGAGGCAGATCGGTCGCTGGCCTCTGGATATCGCTCACCGCGGCTATTGGTAGCTCATGCTTGGCTGCCAGCCGCTCACGTTGGCTGCGGGCCACTCACTGTAGCCTATGGCAGCCCACTGCAGCAGGGGCTGCAGCCCACACCATCACCGGGGCTCGCACAGCCCAGCTCCAGATGGAGCTGTTGTTAGCTGTAGAGGGCAGTGTCACTGGCCCTCATGTGGGATCCGAACCTGGGCTGCTGGCATCCCAAAACCAGCGCTTAACCAATGCACCACTAGGCCGGCCCGGGGCTTATTTTTTAAGTTTTTTTTTTTTTTAGGGCAGTGTCACTGGCCCTCATATGTGGGACCCGAACGGGGCCGCTGGCTTCCCAAGCCAGCGCTTAACCACCGCGCCACTCGGCTGGCCCTGGGGCTTTCCCCACCCCTTGCCAGGCACCAGCCCCTGGGTTACCTAACCATTGAGAGGAAGCTGCACCACACACAAGTTAAATATAGGCTGAGTTTTCTACATTTTACAAGCACCAAGAGTGTTATCTGAGGAAGCTGTCACTTTTAATGACAGCGCAAACTTCCAATTACCAACTGGGTATACGCTAGGGAGCAGGGGCGATTGCATAAGGATGGCTCACAATATTAAAAGTTTACATGATTACTTTTGAATTGGGTATAAATATTTCTCACAAGGCAGGTGGGATTGTTTTTCACATGGTCTATATTGAAGGCTGAAAAAAAATACTTTCTTGAAAGTTATGCCTTTTGAGATTTATCAACAGCTAAGTAGGGGATGCAAGGTGACAGCCATTTATTTAAGAGCCTGGCAAAGCTGGAAGGCTGTAAAAATGGCCAGCGGGTTGGTTCAAAGTTTCAAGCACACCTGCAAATTCACTGGCAAATCACAAACTCTCAGGACAAGCCCAATGCAAGTTAGGGGTCTGGCAATAGAGAGTACAAGTAAGTCCTCTTATGCCACCCATAGTCAAACATTCACACATCAGGAACCCAGTTTTCTTTGGTGCCGGCTACCTAACTTTCGTGGCATCTACATAGCTTCGTCTCTCAGTGGTAAATACAGAATATTATCAGGTGTTGCACATTCTTCCATTTAGATCAGACACCCCTTGATCTAAGTGAAGGCTACAATTTGTGTGTGTCTTAAATCACCCGACTCTTTGTGAAATTTTTCCTGATGTTTCCAGTTTCCAGGGATCTCTTCATTTACTAAATTTTAATGTGACTTGTGATTTTACTACCTAGCTCTGAGCCTTGCTCCAAACCAGTTCTTGGGGACAAGGTATCGTGATTTAAAATCACCTAGAAAGGGGGCCGGCCGAGTGGCGCATTGGTTAAGCGCTGGTTTTGGGATGCCAGCGGCCCCGGTTCGGATCCCACATGAGGGCCAGTGACACTGCCCTCTACAGCTAACAACAGCTCCACCTGGAGCTGGGCTGTGCGAGCCCCGGTGATGGTGTGGGCTGCAGCCCCTGCTGCAGTGGGCTGCCATAGGCTACAGTGAGCGGCCCGCAGCCAGCGTGAGCGGCTGGCAGCCAAGAGTGAGCTGCCAATAGCCGCGGTGAGCGACATCCAGAGGCCAGCGACCGATCTGCCTCATCCGGGAAGAGCGCAATGACGATACCAGCAGTGAAGCAACATCCTCCGCAACTAAACTGAAGAACAAAAAGACAGCAACTTGTCTGTTCCCCTTCCCCGATTCCCCAACGCTGTTTCCCTCCCCCAATTCCCCAATAAAAAAAAAAATCTTTAAAAAAAAAAAAAATAAATAAAATCACCTAGAAAGGGCCGGCCGAGTGGCGCAGTGGCTGGGGGCTGGCTTGGGACGCCAGCAGCCCTGGTTCAGATCCCACATAGGAGGGCCAGTGACACTGCCCTCTAAAAAAAAATAAAAAATAAAAAATAATAAAATCACCTAGAAAGAGGGGATAACAAGTGATCAATGAAGACAAGTGCTATACACCTGAAACTAATAAAAAAAGACAAGTGCTACATTTCCCAATGACTTAACAAAACCACTATTACAAATGTAATTAAAACATTTAATAATGATTAACAAATAGATTTAGATAAGGAATCTAAAGGTTGATTTCTAAAGCAAATCAAATGTGTTCTCAAGAGGCCATTTCTGCCACACTGGCAGAAAAGAAGAAGGTTCTGGCCTATTCATATGCACAATCCCATCATGTGGTAGATGGGTCCAAAGCCTTCCTTTCCCATCTCCTCCCATTAGCCTACCTGCTTTTGCTCCAGGGGATTCTAGGGCCTGCTCAAATTACCTGCTGGCCCTTGATGGTGTACAGGATTACAGGAGTTACCACTAGACTAAGGCAAAGGAAAGCAATCAGAGAACCTAAGAGAACAAGAAAAGGGGGCATACATTTTCACAGTGCCATGAAGAATGCATGCTTGGCCCCATCAAGAGCTGAGCTTAGATAACAATTAGAAAATATAAGCATCCAGCGAAAGTGAATTGGTTCAAAACATTTACACATCCATATAGCCAAATACCAATTAAAATTATGCAGATCTATTTTTTTTTTTAAAGATTTTGTTGGTGGGCAAGCCAAGTGGTGCGGTGGTTAAACGTTGGTTTGGGAAGCCAGCGGCCCCGGTTCGGTCCCACATATGAGGGCCAGTGACACTGCCCTCAAAAAAAAAAAAAAAAAAAAAAAAAGATTTTGTTGGGGGATTGGGGAAGGGGAACAGCCAACTTGTCCTTCAGTCTTAGTTGTTAAGGGCGCAGCTAGCTCAGCTCCAGGTCCAGTTGCCATCCGGCCGCCTGTTGGCAGCTTGTACCGCTCAGCTCAAGGTGCCAGGTTCAATCTTAGTTGTGAGTGGGCATAGCCCACCATCCCATGCGGGAGTTGAACCGGCAACTTTGTTGTTAGGAGCACGTGCTCTCACCAACTGAGTCATCCTGTCACCTGTTGGCAGCTCAGCTTGGGCACAGCTCAATGGCTCATGTGGGAATCGAACCAGTAACACTGTTGCTCAGAGCTCGCACTTTTTTTTTTTTTTTAAAGTTGTGTTTTCATTTTCATTAGTTTCAGGATCTTTTTTTTTTTTTTTAAGATTTTATTGGAGAATCGGGGAAGGGGAACAGACAAGTTGCTGTCTTTTTGTTCTTCAGTTTAGTTGCGGAGGATGTTGCTTCACTGTTGGTATCGTCATTGCGCCCTTCCCGGATGAGGCAGATCGGTCGCTGGCCTCTGGATGTCGCTCACCGCAGCTATTGGCAGCTCACTCTTGGCTGCCAGCCGCTCACGCTGGCTGCGGGCCACTCACTGTAGCCTATGGCAGCCCACTGCAGCAGGGGCTGCAGCTCACACCATCACCGGGGCTCGCACAGCCCAGCTCCAGGTGGAGCTGTTGTTAGCTGTAGAGGGCAGTGTCACTGGCCCTCATGTGGGATCCGAACCAGGGCCGCTGGCATCCCAAAACCAGCGCTTAACCAATGCGCCACTCGGCCGGCCCAGAGCTCGCACTTTTAACCAACTGAGCCATTCAGCAGGCCTTGCGCAGATCTATTTTCATTGAAAGAGAAAAGATGTCCATGCTAGGAGAAAAGTATGCATAGTATAATTCCATTTTTTATTGAAACTATACTTATATGCATAGAAAAAAGTAGTCAGCTACACAAGTGGGTCTTGCTGACTGGGTGGGTTATGGGTAATTTTTTTCTTATCTGCAGGTTACTTTTCTACAATGAACATGGATTACTCATATAAGAAATAATCAATGATCCAGAGTCCCCATTCCTTTTTTTTTTTTTTTTTTAAGAATTGGGGGAGGGCAACAGCATTGGGGAATCGGGCAAGGGGAACAGACAAGTTGCTGTCTCTTTGTTGTTGATGTTCTTCAGTCTAGTTGCAGAGGACGTTGCTTCACTGGCCCATGTTGGTATCGTGATTGCGCTCTTCCCGGATGAGGCAGATCGGTCGCCGGCCTCTGGACGCTCGCTCACCGCGGCTATTGGCAGCTCACGCTGGCTGCCGGCCGCTTACGCTGGCTGCCGGCCACTCACTGTAGCCTATGGCAGCCCACTGCAGCAATGGCTGCAGCCTACACCATCCCAGGGACTCGTGCAGCCCAGCTCCAGGTGGAGCTGTTGTTCACCATCTTAGCTGTAGAGGGCAGTGTCACTGGCCCTCATATGTGGGATCCGAACTGGGGCCGCTGGCGTCCCAAGCCAGCTCTTAACCAATGCGCTACTCTACCGGCCCTCCTTTCCTTTTTTAACAGACATTAACAATACTTAACATCAGCTTAATAATAAAATATACTCGCTCAGTAAAAGTGTTTATACAGCCAGAACTCTACCAACAGAGTGGACTATAAATCTAAGAGCTAACCAACCACATAAAAAGGTGGTGGTAGGGGGTGAGGGTAGGGAAGAAATCCTCTTTTTGAGATAAGGAAACAATCAATTTACCGAGGGAGTAGTGGCCTTCTAACAAGTGAAAAGAAGGAAAGGAGACCGAACAACCTGTTCCATTTTCTATAAATAAAACCTTGGAAGGCGGATCGCCAAAGAAACAAAAGTCAATATAAACCTTTACGTACTGGGCTGCCAAAGTTCACTTTTAGACAGTATATTAATTATGTAGTCAATAACCATGGGTTTCATTAGTGTATTAAATACCACGATCAATATTATTTATCCTTTTCGAAGACAGGCCACTGGGGGGAGGGGGAAGTGGGGGAGGGGGAAAATTTTTGATCCTGCAGTTCGAAAAAGTCAGAACAGCACGCTAGAGATTCACAAGGCTTTAATGGAAAGCGTAAAACACTAAAAGTATGGACAGAAATCAGATTATCCCTTTCTCTTTTTTTTTTCTTGCCTCCTTCACAATGAGACTGGAGGGAATCCAAGAACCATTTAAAATAAAGGCGAAATGATTAGATATTTTTTTTCCTAATTGCTTAATGCTGATGTCATGGCGGACACAAAATAAACATTGATCTCTAAGTGAAAGATGAGAAATAGAACATGAACAGCCTTTTGAGGTATGCTATATACAAGAGAATTCTAAGAGCTGTGGGCCAGAATCTATTTAGGCAATCCTCAGGGACCTAAATCTCTTCAAAGCGTCACAGTGGAGCCAATTTCAGATGCTCCTCTACTGGTGATCTGATTTTTAGTAGGGAAATCTGCTAAACACCCTCCCTAGAGGGAGCCGCCCTCCATCGGAACATCCCTCCCCTCTTGGATTTCTAATCACATCCATGGAGATATGCTGGTTCCATCACATGGTCGTCGCAAGAGTCTGGTGACTGGTACAATCTCTCGAGACACGCGTGTCACAGTCACACTGCTAGTCACTTCTCCTTGTGGGGTAGATGGACAGGCAGACGTATGGGGAGAGAGGGAACGCTGGGAGTGGTAGATACAAAAGACTGGTTCCTGGACTGGAAGCTAGACTCCCACATCCAAACCACCATTTGTTAATCCAGAATAGTGTTTAAGACTATAATTTTCTTTTTCTTTATTTTTTTTTAAGATGAGCCATCCTGCCACCTGTTGGCAGCTCAACGGCAACTCAGCTTGGGCTGGGCATCGAACTGCTGTTGCTCAGAGCTCAGCTTGCACTTTTTTTTTTTTTGAGGGCAGTGTCACTGGCCCTCATATGTGGGACCCGAACCAGGGCCGCTGGCTTCCCAAGCCAGCGCTTAACTACCGCGCCACTCGGCTGGCCCTCAGCTCGCACTCTTGAGCAAGCTCTTAACCAATTGAGCCACTCGGCCGGCCGGCAAGACTATAATTTTCTAGTCAGTGCTTTACAAGTATAAGCAAGGTCAGACAGAAAAGAACTTCCACAAAAATCGGTGAGGCCTTGGGCAGAAAAATCAAGTGTAGCCCAGTGACCACCTTCTAAGATTAGAAGGTGTACCAAACAATTAGTGGGCCTGAGAAAAAGACCCTCTCTGACTGTTCTGGGCAGTGGGAGCCATCTTGCTTAGAGCCGGCTGGTTCCTCCCAAAAGAGGGCAGCTAAGGATGAAGCAGACAGGAGATTGTGCCTCTACTGCTCCACAGGGGGCTTCCACAACTCAAAACCCAGGTCCTACCACTGATGGCTGCCTACAATGCTGCCTGGGTACTTGCAGAAGATGTGCAGCAAATGCCAAGTGGTGGGTTGCAGCAACCGGATAGATAATTAATATGATTAGGAACACACAGAGCAAGCATGCGCTTGCTGACTGAAAAGCCCAGTAGTATAATTACTGTTTTCTTACCAGCTCACTGTCTGTACACATTTCAAAGCCTGGTTGGTGTTAGACTGCTGTGTAAACATCAATAAAATCCCAAAGTGCTAGATCATCAGCATTCTTGGGCTCAGTGGCTTTTTATTTTTAGTGTTTTCATTCTTTTAAAGATGCATTTCAGGGTTGCAGACATTAGGAAGAATGATCTCCGTGCCTTGGACTAATCTCCGAGTTTGTAATGAGTTAACATCTCCCCCAAGTGAATATTTATTATGAAGGCTAATTAATTGCTTTCCAGTTACAAGAACCCTCTGCATTCAAAGAAAGTAGGATTCACGTGCAAAGAATATACTGTTTATTAAGACAAAGCAAGGGAAACACAAAAGCCTTTTTCCTTTAAAGTCCCTCCTACTTAACACAGCTTTAATCAAGAAACGAATCACAAATGCAAGATATATGTACAGGTAGAGAAAGTATACATTCACCAACCCAAATGCAACATTAATTGAAGTGAAAACTAAAGTGTTGCTTTGTAGTTGCCTGGAAGTCCCCAGGGGACAGCAAGTCAATGCTTATCAGCCTTCCTCAGAAGAGACGAGTTTGATTAGTATCAGACCCATCTGACTTGGTCTATTAAACCCTGGAGGAAGAATATTCTTCAGATATAAAAGATATGTCTTTGATTAATAATTCTCCCCTATTGCCATTCCAAGCATGAACAACTATGTGGCACCTCTAGAAAGAGAGGCTTTGAACTCGAGGAAGACAGGCTTACTAACACGCCAGGTCCCGCACAACCACTTTGCGGCTCTCCCTCCTGAGAAGGAACCCAAGTCGTGAAGGTGTCACCACTGGAGAAGCAGAAACCCTCATTACATAATTTATTTTATTGTCTACAGATTTAGGGTCAATTACTTCTGACATAATTCCTGCTTGAAGATAACAACATCTTACTAAAACTGACAAAAGCCTGAAGACGGAGTGAGTGACTGGTACTACACTACCCGCCGGCTAAGCCCTGCAGTCTGACTGTTTACACGGTAGCCATCTGAGTATATTCTCCTTCGCTTACCAGTGGGGTCCAAGATGCACATAAGAGAGGAAATTGCTTAGTCCGCCATAAAGAGGTGCTAGGCACTGTGTAGCTAATGTGAAATTGTCACACAGGGGATGAGAAGAGATCAGTTTCATTTCAGCTCTTTATTTTCAAACAGCTGCCCAATCACCACTGCTCTTCTCACATTACTGCGTTTCTCCTGATGTTCATGATCAGCCGTTTGCCATATTCTCTGTAGTCCACAGGCTTCACGTCCATCACTGTGGCCTTGATTCGAGACTCATCCTTCGAGAAGAGAAAAGCAGTTTTGTGAACAAACGAAAGCCTGTGGCACAAAACAGTGGTGACAACCCCCCTTTGCCTCAATGGTCCCAGCAGGAGAAAACATAAACACGTGCTGGATTCCGAGTTCAGAAATTTAATAGAGAATTCTAAGGAATTCTAACACGTGAGAGCCAAGACCCGAATTATTGGTCCTGGGAGAGTGGACGGAAGCCTCCTATAACCCAGGCCCTTTCCATCCTCTCTTCATGCTCCCAAACACTCAGAAATCTGGAATCCACATGGGGGGGGGAACCTTCAAGGGCTTATCAAATTCAATTTATTCTCTTTACAGAGAGGGGAACAGGAACCCAGAGAAGATAAGTCACTTGCCTAAAACCACACAGCTAGTTCTGAAAGCTGGGTGTGGTGTGAAAGAAAAAGTGGCTGTGGCAGAGGAGAAAGGCCTGGTCTGGGTCCCATCTCAGCTCTGCAAGGGGCAATCTCTCTGCCACACCATGTCCTTCCCTGTCCACGCCACGAGGGGACTGAATGACCCTTCAAATCTCTGACCCCACCCTACTCACAGACATCTGACTCCCTATTCACTTAATGCTTTATAAAAATAAACACATCTATCAACAGGTATGAAGATTAAGGTCTAATAATAAAAACAGCAGGAGTGAACCCTGAAACAAGTAGGGATGTTGTCAGAATTCTCCCTCCTCGTTCATTCATTAGGACTGAACAGTGCCTCTGGAGGCAGAATGGGGTGATGCTCAGCAAAGCTGCAGAGTCTAGCTCGGGGGTTCACACATTTTAGCGGGCTCAGTAATTAATTACTCCACACAGACATATTTCTAAGCATGGTTAAGCAAAGTTCTGAGCTTGGACTGCCTGGGTTGGAATTTTAGCTGTCACTTGCTAGCCTATGGCTTTAGGCAAGCTACCTATTCTCTGGATGGCGACATTTTTCCTTGGTAAAATGGGAATAACAACAGTTCGTACATACAGGATTTCTGTCAGGATCAAGTGAGATGATTTTTGAAAAGTAAAAGGTGCAGAACAGTATCTGATAGATAGTAAATGCTCAATAAATACTGTTTTATTATGACTATACAATTATATGATGTTGTGGGCAATTTAAAGAATTTTCAAGGTTATTTTAACTACATGTGGTCTTTGTTTCATATTCTGACTTTAGAATCCAAACCTTGTGGAACATGTGAGTCCACTAGACCAGGGGTCGGCAAACTTTTGAGACGGAAGAGCCAATCCTGTCCCTCACAACAATTTAAAAATTATTTGAGAGCCATAAATATATTTTTACAAATAAGGAAAATTTTTAAATCCTTTAAAATTTTTATAAATGAAACTATGATAGTTTTATTTTCATTTTCAATTTTACTTCAGAGCTATGTACCCAAAAGAGCCGCATGTGGCTCGCGAGCCGCAGTTTGCCGGGCCCTGCACTAGGCACATTATCAGTCTCTGTCAGGACACAAACTGAAAAGCCATACAGCATTTTTTTTTCCCCCAAGATGCCTGACACTGGACAAGCCCCTTAACCTCTAAACTTCTTCTGAAAACGAGGATAATAATGGTATCTCAGTGACAAGACTCAGTGATTCAATGAGTAATACATGCAGACTGCTTAGGACTGGGTCTGGCACACAGTAAGCAATTAACTGACAGCTAATATTGTAATGTTGTTGTGGGCGGCACACAGCAGTTCCCCATGGCTAACCCCTCTTCAGCCCTGTTGACCTTACTTACATTGTAGGTCTCCAGTTTGACCCTGATCCTGAATATGAAAGATCGAAAGTTGGCATTCTGGAAAATTTCCTCAAATGCTTGCTCATTCTGCAAAAAGAAATATAAAACTTCAGGCTTGAATACTACTGAACCATTTCAAAATATCTATTCGACTTTTAAAAAGACTTTGAGAAAAATCTCTCCAAGAAAATTATCACCCCAGTGGTTTGAAATACTCAGGAATGACTATAGGTGATATTTCATTACATAAAACTGTTTAAGTAGAATTTTATTAAAAATTAAAATACTCCAGCAAGAGCAGTCAAATTTATAGAGACATAAAGTAAAATGGTGGTTGACAGGGATGGGAGGGTGGGAAAGGGAGTTAGTGTTTAATGGGTACAGTTTGGGGAGATGAAAAAGTTTGGGGAGATAAAAAAGTTCTGGAGATGGCTGGTGGTGATGGTTGTACAACAATGTGAATGTATTAATGTCACTGAACTTATTATACTTAAAAATGGTTAAAATAAATTTTATGTTATGAATATTTTACCACAATAAAAAATTTGAAACACTTCCAGGAAACACATTTCTAAACTTCAAAAGTTTGTGATGAAACAGATCTGAGGCCCAGCATCTTCATTGTAAATTAAGAATTATAAAAACTACTCAGAAAAAAGTTCACGTTGTCATATACATTATTTCAGTCTCAGTATTCACAGCTATTAATCTGGGGAGCAGGCAAAGAAGGCAGATAAAGGGCGCAAGGTTAGGGGAAGTTTAAAAACATATCCTCTCCCTTTTTCTCTCACCCCTCGAATGCTATTTGATTAAGCTTCTTTGTTAAAAGAAACACCGGTAAACAGAATGGGATTAGAGAAAGCGTTTTATATAAATACACATAAAGTAAATTTATAGTAACTTTATATAGTTCATATCAGCTAAGTGCTATCTTTGCAAGCCACATGGAACATGGAAATGGCTGTTACATAAGACTCTTTGTGCAAAGGTTACTTCACACACACCAAAAAAGTTCTCTGGGCTTTCAGATATGTAAATAAAACAATGTGTTAAACCTTCAGAAAATTATACTGGCAGCGTTATTCTTTCAAAATTAGAGAAAGCATGGAGAGCATCCTCCCAGAATATCATGGCTCCTGAGGGAAGAGTCTCTGTATGTCCTCATTCACCCGCAGTAAAAGCAGTCAAATGTAATAAGCCCATAAAAAAAACCCTGAAAGGCTGACTCAAGCCTTAAGATCTGATATGAAAATAGAGGACCATGCAAAACAGACAGGATATACCATCGTACTTTAAAGTCAATTCTAGTTATTTCTATAAAAGGGCTTGTTAGGATTATTTCCAGAGATCTCATAGACAATTTAGAAAAGAAATGGGGACAGAGGGACAGAACTGAAGACAGAAAAAGAGTGAGAAAAACAAGCCAAAACAAATGTCAAATTCCCTTTTATGCTTTTATAAGTATTCTAAACAATTTAGAGGAAATGGGGGAAAAAAATCTTTAGATAGATGTCAATTTGTGTGGCCAGAAAATACAGCTCTTTTTTTTTTTTGTAAAGAGAAAATGTGCTCTTTACACATTTTGAGCAACTATCTTCCCTAAGTTTAGCATAAGTAGTAATTTATTCCCTGCATTAAATAAACCTAAAATGTAAAAATACAAATTTATAAAAATGAAATGGATCAAGTTAATTTATGAAAGAAAGTTACTTCGTAAGAATTGCATCTGACCACCTGAAACAGCATGTATCTTACATGTGACTTTAAATCAGGCTTTGGCTCAACTTTTCAGGAAGGTGTTTATTATGTCTAAAAGGCACATTTATACTTCAGGTTATTTCAGAAGATACCTTCCATATTCCAAGTCATCACGGGCACACAAACTTTGGTGTGCTAACAGTAATGGGCGAAATAGTGCTGTTTTTTTGTTGTTTTTTAGCTGAGCCATCCTGCCACCTGTTGGCAGCTCAGCGGCAGCTCAGCTCGGGCTGGGCATCAAACTGCTGTTGCTCAGAGCTCAGCTGGCACTCTTGAGCGAGCTCTTAACCAACTGAGCCACTTGGCCGGCCCAAAATAGTGCTGTTTTTAAGATACTTTTATCTACCTTACTTCATTGTTAGCGTAAGGTAGACAAAATTAGACAAAATCAGACGAGCATCTCAAATAATCATCAGACTGAGAAACTACATACAGTACCCAAAAGAAACAAACCAACAGAATATTAGAGAGCAGTGTTACAGCACAAGAACTATTATATTACAGTAATAATAAAAGATATGGCCGACCTTCTCTTTTAACTCCCCAAGATAAGTGGTGCTTTGTCCGAGGACAGCCTCCGCAGACTCCTGGAAACAAGTGACCCACTGATTCTCTTGAAAGTCAGCAATGTTCACCTAAAACACACAACTCTGCATTATTTCAGCAAAGAAATAATAAAAGGATGATACACTCAGGAAATGGGGAGATTAACTTTTTCCACTCATCAAAATAATCACCAGGGAAAAAACCATTACCAGTATATATACTATATTTTTCCCAAATAATGTGAAAAGTATCATAGAAAAGAAGTTTAAAATGTTAAGTCTGGGTCACAGCAGGAACACAATGTGAGTTCAGATCTCAATGGAGCTACGGCCCAACTAAACTCTCCTACAGATGCAGAATCCGGGCATACCAGACTCAGCTTCCATCCAACGGCCTTTGGACTAAAGGTCTGAATGAGCCTCCACTGAGTCAGAGCAGGTTCTCTGCATTTTAAATTATGCGCCCCTCAGTCACTGAGAGGAGCTCCATGGGATGGCTCTCAGTCACTGCTGTGCATCTCAGACGATTTAAAAGGCTGAGCTAAGGGCCTTCGGCTGGCCACCAAATTTACCTAGCACAGAAATGGGAAATCAACTTGTCTCCAATTGGACAACGGTGTAAAATTAAACAGGCAAGTCAAGGAAGAAAGAGGATCACAAAGAATTCAGTTACTAAAAAGGAAATGTAAAAGGTTTAGTAGAAATAGAGTTGTTTTTTTTTTAAAGTATCATTTTGATGATTTGACATATTCACTTTGCATATACATGGAGCTTTAATATACAAAGTTATAATGAAAAATAAGGGGACAAGAGAAGTTAAAACACAAATACAATGGAACATATTTAATACTGGGGCTCACACCTAAAGTTCACCCCCATGCTATCCTCCTAGACCCCCTTTCCAGGGCAGGTACAGCAGTGACAGACACAGGGTAAGTGTCACATGAAATCAGTGTGCCGGAGATTCCACTTAGAAGTTTAACAGAAAGGCTGATGAAATAAACTATCTGAAACAATGTTCTTCATTTCAGGTCAATAAAATTTATAGTTTACAGAAAATAAGAACCTTAAATATATAACTTTCCTGCTGAATTAACAGTTTAAGGGGCAATTAGAATGTAGAAAGGGTAGGTGGAATCCTTAACTTTTTTTATCTAAAGAGATTAAAAAAGTTTTCCCAATATAAGAGTCTTTACTGCAGGAAAATAAATGGAAAACGCAGAAAAATATACAGAAGGTAAATCGACCAGAAATAACCATTACCAACAGTCTGGTATTTATCCCCCTAGATGGTTTGTCTGTATACATACATACCTCAGGACTATATAAAACATACCATTTTAAATTTGCTATTTTCAATGAATAAAGTGTGAACGTTTATGTATGTCATTTAGTAGTCTTCATTAACAATGGTTTTCAAATATTTTAACTGTGGAAATTATCAAACAGCAAATTCTAATGCCTTCATGGTATTCTATCTACAGATATTCAGTAAAGGAATTAAGGAATATTAAGGACATTTCAGTTTTATCCAAGTTTTCAAAATAAACCAACAGGGTAATTGATGATTTCGTAGAGATGTAACATCTCTGATTATTTCTTTACAAAAAATGCCCTCCAAGTGTTTACTGTGTCAGAAAATATAAATATCAAGGCTTCTGCTATATTACTGCCAAATCACCATCTAGAAAAATATGCGAGTACCCGTTTTCTTGTACCTTTATTATCATTTAGTATGGTAACTTTTAAAAAACACGAACACCCTTTATCTTAAAGGTTTTCAAAGCCTTTACAGAAGCAATTCTTACAATGAAAAACAGCCACAGTCCATATCAGCATGTAGTCACGTTCCTCTGAAGTCAGCTCTACTAAGGCTAGGGGAACAGATTAGGCACAAGAAACTTAACTACATAGAGGCATCAACTGTATAATTACTGCTCTCCAGAAATGCCATTTCAAATTAATTTATCTTCATAACAGTTACCAGGCAAGTGCCACCAATGCTGTAATTGTACTACATGCACAGCGGACTGAAATCAGCTGGGTATCTAAACACAACTTTCCGGTATGAAAAAAGGCCTTTAGAAGGAGCAACCAGACTGCTCTTCAATTGGAAGGCCCTTTGCTTTTGTATTTATACAAATAAGCTCTTTATCACTTACTCATCTGCCAGCTTGGCTTCCTATCAGGAGTGATCTCGTCTTTTCTACAGCGCCTGGCCCTTGGCAGGGACTCAAACACCACAGGGGTTCGCCATCTACCCATTCTACTTACTGACAGGATCATGCGGTACTTGAAATTGGGAAATTCACGGTCACACTTCTCACAGCGGTACAATCCATTCTGTTGATCAATCACTTTCTTATTGCAGTCCTGAGTTGGGCAGGCCTGATACATGCAGTTCTCTTTGCGAAGGTACACCACTGTTGCCACAGAGCTAAAGTAGTCTGCCTTCAGGAGAAAAGGGACAAGAGACATTGAGCACCAGGCGTACGTCAGGGCTGGACTGAGAGGCAGCCCCACCCAAGAGCGCCCTCACACAGGCGTGGTAGGCATTTATGTATTCTAATCACAGGAAGTCACTCTATAGTTTTAGAAATCACTCGTGCTAACCACAAAACCCATGAAGGTAATAAACTAAGTTTTAAGCATAGAATTCTTTAACAATTAGAGTTAATTCTAAATTCAACTAAGTTAATTAATGGAAACTGAGAAAGAGTACATGAAAGAGAAAGACTTCAGGTGACAGACTCATTCCTCCTGTTCCCCTGACCCTCTGAAGGTAACAGATGTAAGACAGACAGAGCAATGCAGTAAAATCGAATGCAGCTACGTTCAACCGTCCTTCTACATTAAAAACAATAGCAGTGTTTCTCTTTATCTAGGCCAGGGGTCAGCAGCCTTTTTCAGTAAAAACCCTAATAAATACTTCAGGCTTTATAAGCCATTTGGTCACAGTCTCTGCTGGAGCTACTCAACTCTGCTGTTTCGGGCAAAGCATCCAGATAATGCGTAAATAAAAACACATGGCTCTGTTCCAACAAAACGTAATTTACTGCAGGAAGCAGGATGGATTTGGACTGTGGGCTGGTTTGTCAGGCCCTGGTCTAAGTCATAGAATTCAGGAAAATGCAAAAACAACTGACCCAAAAAAAGAAAATCTACCAAAATTACAAAGTAATAAAAAAAATCAGAATTTAAAACAATTTTTTTTTTTTGCAATTCTCCATGTCTTTATTTTCAAATTTCTTGATTATAGTAAAACAAAAACAAATTTTTTTAAATTAAAAAAAATAAAACTAACTGACGAGGGCATTCAAAGTGGGGAAATCACGGATAAGTATAAATGCAGCAAGGACTAAGTCATGTGCTGGGACTTGATGTTATTGCTCTTTGTTTTGCTTTTTAAATTCTCCTAGAAAGGATATGGGATGGATACTTTTTGGGGGCTCACAATTCCTGCTGGGTATATTATGAATTCAGAGCCAGTCAGCAACTTCTGGGGCTTCCTGATGTTTCAGACCAAAAGAGGCAAAACAATCATGGGGACGTTTAAAGAGCTTGGATGAGTCCTCAATCCAGAGGACTCATCCTCTGAATGAGTCCTCTGGATTGAAAATAAGTCTCCCAGGAGAACGCCTCAAGAGTTTCTCTGTATTTCGAGGTAAGGTGAAGATTCAGAGCCTGACTTGAAAGTTTGGGTGTAAATAGGTGCTCTCCAGGCCTGATTTCTTTTTTTTTAAATATATTTATTTATATATATTTTTAAATTAGCTTCAGGTGTACAACAAAGTGCAATAGTTATACTTTTTACCCCTCAAAGTGACAACTCCCCCTCCTCCACTGATTTCTTATTACATACTGTCTACCTTTAGATCTGAGAGAGAAACTGGATGACAAGAGAAGCTGAAGAATGGCTGTTCCTATGACAGGACAACACACATCTGTCCAATGCTTAGCTCCCAAGGAGCATTATAAGTTGCGGCTGATGACAATGATGGATAAGGGAGTAGAGCAAAATGAGACAGTAAGGAATCAAAACCTTATTGTTTAATATAAAAATAATAAAACAGGAATTGCTGTTTTGGGGAAGCAAAAGGAAAACGAAATAATTTAAACATTAAACTGCTGACAGGATATAGGTTTAGATCAAGATGGCAGGAGGGTCATTAAATACAAACATTGAAAGGGAACCTGCCACAAAAGTCAAATGCCAGAGCCAATTCTTGTTGGAGGACACTGGCAACTCTCAGCCCAGGAGGGGTTAATATTCTACCGTCAGTGAAAGCACACGTGAACTGTCTCGCATCTGACACCAGCCCTGCCTAATGCTCAGTGTGAGCTATACATATATATAACCTCAAACACTGTCTTCTTGGTATGTGGGCATTTCAATCTGCAGGAATAATCACAGAAAAGAATTATGGACCCGAAGGCAGTTTATATTATCATACACAGCTTGGTTATGACCATTTTGTTAAGATAGCTTTAAGAACTAAACAGCTCTCTAAGTCAGAGTTCTGAACATCTTTTGGACTCCACGTACATACAACCTAACTCCTATTAGGAAGCACGGCTCCTTATCCTGGTAGGAATCCCCAACCATCACGCCATGCTCTGGTCAGAGCACCAGTCAAGAATCATAGCTTTATTTTTATTTATTTTTTTTTTGAGGGCAGTGTCACTGGCCCTCATACGTAGGATCCGAACCGGGGCCGTTGGCATCCCAAGCAGCACTTAACCAATGTGCCACTCGGCCGGCTCAAGAATCATAGCTTTGACAGACTCATTGATATAGAGGAAAAACAGAGGGTTGCTAGTTGGGAGGGGGGTGGGGATAAGGGGAAGGAATTAGACAGCATAAATAGACAACTACAATATTGCCACAGGGATATGAAACACAGTTTGGGGAATATAATAATGTTGTAAAAATTTTGTGGCGTGTCAGATAGTCCCATGTCTTGTTAGGGAGACCACTTCATGGATGGAGTAGAGGTTTGATCACTGCACTGTACACTTGAAGCTGATGTTGTATAATATTGTAGGCCAACTGTAACTGAATATATAGATAGTCACGGGATGTGGAGTAAGTATACTGTGGAAGGGAGCCAAAGGAATTGTAATAGATATGTATGATATGGGGGGGGAGGAGTGGGGTGGCGAACTGGAGGAGGGGGGTTGTCACTTTGAGGGGTAAAAAGTATTAACTATTGCATTGTGTTGTACATCTGAAACTAATTTTTTAAAAAAATGTTTATTTCACAATAAAAGATTAAAAAACAAACAAAAAAGAATCATAGCTTTGCATTCATGTCTGACAGCGTGTACTAGAAATCAAGTTTGAAAATGCATCCTTTTGCACACTTTACGTGCTTTTGTGAAGAAAGTTAGGAACATAGGCTACCTTGTCACCTTGGCCCAGGTTCTCCGATTTCACCTCGTACAAAGTTTTCCAGTTGGTGTTGCCCCCTGATAGTCCTCCACTCTTCAAGTCTGAGATGGAAACAGCATCTAAGGTTTG
The DNA here is from genome assembly GCA_033961575.1 of Aselliscus stoliczkanus. NCBI lineage: Eukaryota > Metazoa > Chordata > Mammalia > Chiroptera > Hipposideridae > Aselliscus > Aselliscus stoliczkanus. The sequence goes on from CM066739.1 coordinate 13,427,552, forward strand.
TCCTTCTGAGTCAAACCTGAGAAATAAACGAAGAATGGTGGGAAGTTTATAAACACACTGACTATGTTATTTCTTTATGCCAGACACAGGCTATCTACACCCACCCAAATTTCCTAGGTCACGTGGGCTGCCGTGAGCGTCTTCATTGTACCCCAAACCTACTGAAGAAACAGAATGACCCCTTTTTATCTCAATTGCTTTGATGCCCCCCAGTGGTCAAGAAAGACAGTACCACAGAACATTTTAAATTAGCCTTGTGTACCAACACTGGCCCCAGGGTCTAGGACACCAGGTCTCGGGTGCCAAGGCCTAAAAACAGTAACCTGGAAAATCAGTAACAAAAAAGCAACAATGTAGACCTCTGGTATAGTTCTTTGGGCTACTGATGCTCATATTTCCGTCAGCAGATGCCTTTTTTTTTTTATCATCACTGAAATGTATCATTCAACATATTGTAACAAAATGGCAAAAAAAATGTTCCCATGGTGAAAGATCTTTTAAAGCCTAATATAGAGCCCAAAAGCTTATATAACCCAAAGTAATTTATTAGAAGGCATTATCTATTTTCTTGTATATTTACCTTTTTAGTGAGGTTTTTCTGGTAGATTTACCTTAGTGAGTATTTTATGCCAATACTAAATTTCATTTGTACTAAATTGTTATTAAAATTGATTATACTTCTATCGCATGTCAGCCAATATGAAGGAAAGGGAGTCAGGGAGAAAGTGGCTCAGAAGCATATGTGTGGCAGGGAAGAATGGGTCTGAGATTAAAAACATGCCAATGTCATCCAAAAGGAGGATAACTAAAAGCTAACCACATACAGAACAGGCTCCTTAAAAAGAAACCATCTAATGGAATGGACGCTGCCCTAAGCTGCAGACAATTGCCTTCTCATTCTGTCAGGCAAGGGGCTAAATCCGTCACAGAGGCACAGCAAGGTCCATAAATCTGTTTCGCCACTACTTGCTATACAAGTTTATGGTTTCAAAAACTCCAAGGAGACATTTGCCACCAAAGACAGCTCATCAGGAGTCAACAGAGCAAGGAGAGAGGCAGCCCTTCGTACAATAAAAACCCCACATTGTTATATCCAAGATCTAAACATCTCCAATCTGGGCCTAGGTGGGGTGTGTGCACTGAACTGCTCTTTGATCAATGCCCAGTTACTTTATTTTGGAGACAGCCATGTCTTTTTTATGTTGACTGGGATCATGGTTACTGACATGTGAAATATGAAGACCTTAATGTGGGCATGCAATTAACCTGGGGTCAAGCTCCAGAGCCTGAAAGAAAACCAAGCAATAAAGACCCAAAGCTGTGGTCATTTCTGGCTGGACTGCTCACAGAGCCCCTGCCTTATAATGCAAGGCCAGCTACCAGAAGAGTTAAATATAGATACACATGGACCACACTCACGAGGCTGGTTTATGTGACATGAACACTCTAGTAGATGTTTCATACAACTATTCAAATGCTGATCGTACTGCTGATTATATTAGACTCAAAACAAAAGTTGGGAGTATGTAACATGAGCTAATTCTTTAGTCACTTAAACCCTAAGGCATAGCTGAAAACCAACCCCCGGCCCCATGACTACAGCTATGCAAATTATTTAAGCTCAAGCAAAAATGTTCTCTCTGACCATATTATTCTTGCATACCATGTTTTGGTTTGAAGTGCTCTTTTGAGACAGAGTTTTAACACCCTAAAAAGATAGATACAGCGAAGAGATTTTAATAGGCTCTCCTCGGCCGAGTGCTTTGGGAATAACAATAAAATGGCAACAAAAGCCCATTGTTCTCACTGCACTTTACTGGAGTCCAGTGAAGACACGTTAGGAGATGGGATCGGCACCAGAGACTGGACAGAACAAGAAAGCACGTCCTCCCCCCACAGCACGGTAACCCACAGCTTTAAACCTGGGCAAGAGGGATGCCTTGGGCACACAGCTGCTAAAGCCTGGCCTCATCCTGCTTTGGCGGGATTGAGGTCGGCATGCAGCACTTCCATTCTAATTGCCTCCTCCTCCGACTCTCCAGGTTTGTCATGGGATTACAGGTTTGTCAGTTTAAGGGCTTTGAAGCGATCCTCTCAGAAGGCATAATGCCGCCGAAAAATATAGGAACTGCTCCATTCAGTATGAAGCCCTCTGCTTGGCAGACAGCTCACATACTGATTGTAAGAACCAAAAGAATCAGCTCTTCTCAAAGCCCAGGCTTAAAAAGCCCCTTTGTTTAGCCCCATAACACCTACCATCCACGAAGCTTATAGGCCTGTGGGATGTCAGGATTCACAATGACTGTGCTAGAAGACAGGACAGAGAGGCTCCGGCCACCAAAATCAGAAACTCGGGCTCCTTTGATAGCCATCACGGGTTGCCTAGAACCATCAAATTTATCAGCCTGCGTAACAAAACAAAAATACCAAATACAAACAAATGTCACTGGCAGGAAGAACACACAGAACATTTTTACAGAAAACAAGGAAAACAGTCAATAGCAGAGTAAATGCAATAAATGGTACGTGAAAGCTATACAACATAACCTCACACACAAGAATCTGCTCAGATACATCAAAACTAACGTAGAGGTAGAAGAACCAGCATTTCACTATGTAACACTTAAATCATTAACACATCTCACAGACGTAAACCAAATAAAGGATTGCGAATATTCCTCAGACAACGCAACCCTTCATCAGGACGGATCTACATGGGCAAAATTCCACAACCCCCAGGACAAGTCACCCCCTTTTTGCATGTGCTCTGGCTGCTCCATCCAAGTACTTACGTCTTCTCCCCACAGAGTAGCGGACACCACTTTCCCTGACATGTCCATCAAATAGATATTTCTCTTAGAAACTTCTCTGTTGTTAGACTTCACTGTGATTTTAGTGGCTTCTTCATAGCTCTTGCAGATCCCAAGTATGTCTAAAACACAGGCACAATGTTTCAGCGCCAGATGGTCAAGGCTGCCATCACAGCACGAGCGCAGGCAGGTACATCTTATGCCTCTCCTGTGTGTTACATGCGACACTGATAATCAGCACTCCCTTTGCTCTCAGACGCAGACTTACCTACAAGCGAGTCCTTAGATTTGCTCTCTAGGTCGCCAATCCCTGTGAAATCAAACTTAACGGTGGGTAAATGACGATCGTCCTCACAGGGTATGACAGAAGTCTCATTATTGAAGGTCATCTCATAGTCATTTTTAACAGCTGAGAATTGTTTGTTAGCAATCTTCAGAGTGCCTTTAGAGAAATAATAGACCTGCAAAAGAGGCCAAGCCATGGAATATGGGATAGTTCATCAAAGTGGATATAAAAACCCTGGACCACCACACAGCTCTCCAACAGACGCGAGTCCCCTCATCCTCACTACGCCCCCACCTGTCAGCCATTTCAGTTCTAGTTCAACAAGTCCATACCTTATTCACATCAATCATGGGAAAGAACTTGTCCACTTGCTCATTGAAAGCAGTAGCTCTGATTTCGCCCTGCGGAAGCATGCAAAAGCAGGTTAGAATTGTGTTCATTAATTCTGCCAGTGAAAAACAGGACACTTTTTTTTTAAGTGTCAAATGACATCTTTAAAACAGTAGCACAAGCACAAATGAGATCAGTGAGAGGACTACAGACACCCCAGAAACAGGTTTTATTTTGATTTTTAAGGAGGGTGCGGCTCAAAGGGGCCTGTGCAGGGATCGAACTGGTAACCTGGTTGTTCAGAGAATGCGCTCTAACCAACTGAGCCACCTGGCCGCCCAGAAACACACGTTTTATTGTCACATAGTCAAATTATTAACCCTATGAAACAACCGAAGTTTAATTAGCTGATACTGGTATCACACACTCTATCAACCTCAAGTTAGAAACCCGAAAAAAAAGAAAAGAAAAAAGAAACCCAAGAAAATCCCAACAAACCCAAAACTGAGTTTAATACACTTGACAACAAAAATAAAACAGCTTTGAACACTGAGTGACACGACTAAAGCCCACGGGAAGTGTGCTGAACCATAATGATTCACCAGCTTCCCTCGCATTTGCACTAAGCAAATGTGAATTACTTCATATTCCTGAGTCACTGACAAAAATGTTACAAGTCATGTTTCAAGTTGCTTGTGATTTGATTTTCACATTTACTTTTCGTCAGTCAAAATGCTATAGATGGGTAAGAAACTTAAGTAAATGGCTGAAATTTTGGCCAACTGACAGAATAGGCCAATAATTTGGTTAAAAAAAAAAAATTAGGTTCTGATAGTGAGTTAGACATTACACAGTCAACACATTTGGAGTGCCATTCCATCTTCCAAAAAACCAACCTATTTTTTGTCTGCCCTCTTAGAGCTTTGAACAAATAGGAAATATGTGGCAGTTTGAAAAGAATGCTTGAAGTATGTATTCGGAATTATAAACAAATTAACGGGCAGGAGGGAGACGGCTAACAAGACTGTGGAGATTCCACAGCTTGGATTGTGTCTCCTCATCATGGTTTGGTTTGGTTTAAGTAAAGCACGTACAGAGTGTGCATAGTCAGAATTCATCTTCCACAAAACCATTCACTCATCCAAGTAGCTGCCTTGTGCCTCCCGCTGGGGCTCCCAGCTCCACTTCACTCATAAGCAGACATCACCTCCTATGGCTTCAACTACGCCCGGCAGCAACTCAGATAGAGCACCTCTGGTTTCTCCTGCCCATGAGGCTGCTTACACATTTAGAAAACTAATTTCCACTGCTGCAAATGCTGTCGTTGAAGGTCAAGGATTTTATTGATGACCTTTAACCCAACCAAAGAAGGCAGCAGAGGAAAAACAACAGCAACCATCATGTTTCTTGTTGGCCTGCTATTGTTTTTCACCTCATGGGCCTGCACAGAGCCTTGTTTCTCAGCATTGACGACTCCTATTGCCCCACTTGACATATACTCACACTTTCATCCACTAGTTCTAGAGAGAACAGCTTCCCTTCCCCTCGGGAATTGCTCCAGGTACGGATCTGACTTTTGTTGGTAACACGAGCACAAATAGTCCACCTAAAAACCAAACGGGTTATATTAGTGTTCAGAGTCTTATTTGGGAAAGATCTGAAAGGTTCCATAACATCTTCCTATATAGCCTTTCTTATCTTCTGCACACTCCATTTTTCTACAAGGTAAGCTATATTTTAATCCACCTAATTAAACCCCCAAGATGACATAAAGGTTTGACAGTTTATGGAATAACCAAATTGTAAAACATACAGGGCGATTTAACACTAACTCATTCTCCTGTCAAATAAGTAAATTTATAAACTCTCTCCCTTCTCGAGAAAGCATCACCAAGGCAACAATATCCCCTTAATGACAGGTTCAAAACTAGAAAATGCAGTAATACCAGCAATTATATTTTGCCACTCTTTTCATTATGGGAACTGATACAGCTGGTGTCAAACTCCCATCTTGTTTCCAATACACGCTGAATAGAAATTAGGGGTTATGGAACACGGTGTTGGTAAGCCCCAAAAGAAAAACACACTAAAGCAGTATGACCTCAGACAGAGGCCACTAAAAAGTGAGGACAAGATCTGACATCCATTCCTGAACGCAGGCGTTGGGTATATCAGTTATCTTACATATAATTTCACAGAGGGACATATCTTCCGTACATTGCAAAGAACCGATGGGTAAATAAAAACAGATCTCATTTCTGAAAAGAGAACTTACTAATCTGCAACTGCTAAAATTAACTTTTTTTAAAAAATTAGTTTCAGGTGTACAAAACAATAGTTATATTTTTCACCCCTCACGAAGTGACAACCGCCCTCCCCAATCCACTGCCCCCCTGCTAAAATTAACTTTTGCATTTCCTTTTTTTTTTTTTTTAAGCTGAGCCATCCTGCCACCTGTTGGCAGCTCAATGGCAACTCAGCTCGGGCTGGCCTCGAACCGCTGTTGCTCACAGCTCAGCTCGCACTCTTGAGCAAGCTCTTAACCAACTGAACCATTCGGCCGGCCCTAAAATTAACTTTTAACAGAAAAACGTCATATAAAAGAAATATCTATTCAGGGTATATCAATGTGGTTACTACAAACAGAATAAATTCTTTAAGCCAACTAAATAAGAGCAACATTTATTTTTAGACTACAAGTCACCTATTTATATGATGATAAGGTAAAATAAATGCCTTCTGAATTAGAATATTTCGTTTTACTTATAAGGCTACCAGCTGATTCTTTATATATTAAATTTCAAAAATGAATGGAACTCCACACGTTATGGCAGATTGCTCTTTTCGGCCATTCTCTTCTCATGAGAGTTCAAGGGTGCCACAATTTGTACCCTCCTCCCCTCCTCAGGAAAAAAAAAAAAGAGGAAACCTATTTTCTGTGTGGTTAACAGTTCACATATAAATAAATCTAGAGCCCATAATACCCTTTAACACTATTTTGTAAGTACATTCTAAACTTATTCTATGGAATAACTCACTTGGATTGGTAAGGGGTGAGGCTAGCAATGGGTACCACTTTGGCTTGTGTTCCCCCAGAGCTGTTCACTGGGCCAGTTCCTCCAGCTTTTCCAAATATCTTTGCGGCACCATACTCCTTAGATACAGTGGAACCTTTGAAAACAAAGGCAAATCATTACTCTATTTAAATTTTATAGTTACATTTTTGTAATAACGCTCATTAGTCAGGTATCACTGGTGAAATCATACAAACCGAGAGCGAAGTTTTTCCTTTTTAGTAATCAAGAGATATGGAGGTCAAACAGAAAGGCGATCTAGGCTGAAGGATGGGCATCAAGAATTGTACTATGCATTTACTGACTTAAGCCCTGAGGTCAAGAAAATAATGGTAAGGAACCCAGACACTGCTCTTTCGAAGGTCCACCCTCCTTCAACTTTTCCCTTATATCACTGGGCAAGGTAATGGGTCAGAGAAAGAAAATCAACCTCCTTGATTGGTAAAACTGATGACAAGTCACTAGGTGTGTAAGAAAAAAAGCAAAAGGAAAGGCTAATAAGTAAGGGACATAGTGGATGAACCATCTGAGGTGAAGGATACCTGTCACAAATATATTGCCTCAAAATAGCCCCAAAAAACTCCCAGTCCTCAGCTGGTCTATGGGAGTGAAAAGTCCAGAATGAAGTTTATGGGACTGAGTTTAGTTGACAACACAAAGCAAGAATCAGTTGTTGGTTTAAGATAAGCAGATAGCGGGCACCAGGATTCCTTCTGCTTCCTTTATCCAACCTAAGGAGCTGCCCGGAGCTTGGAAAGCATCAGTAAAGCCTGTAAGCTCATAAATTCCTCTTTATGCGCACTGTTTCTATAAAGCTGCAGCCTCCAAATCAGGCAGTTTCCCCTCACCACACATCTAGTCTTCCTTCTTTCACTACCCAGCTGATTTGTGTTGACGGAACGTTCACTGATTTTTAAAGTTAAATATTAATATAAGCCAAAGATAGACAACTGAGAAAATAAATCTGTGGTAGGAGGGACAGGAATAACATACTACTATTTGTATTTCTGCCTAAGGAAGTGACTATTAGATTATTTACCGTTTTAGATAATCTGTTGTACCACCTCCCTTCAACGGTAATAATTTAAGACTTGCATATGAATAATTCCGCTTATAAACGGAGATAGATGGTAGGTAGATAGATTTTGCAAAGTAGATAAAAGCATCACAGACCGATGGGGAAAAGTCATATGAATTAAAAGTTCTACAGAAACATTAATGACACCTTAACTTTGCTTTTTTATTTTAGAATCTCAGCATTGAAAAATAGGAACTAATAGTTGAGCAGAGGAGAGGAAGTGGTGAATGTAAAGCTGCGACAGAAAAAAGGACCCCTAAAGATAAATCCAACCAAATTCTACGAATCATAATTGTCAATGGTGGTTCCTAAAGCAAAGGCCAGAAAAGAAACAAAATAATCCATTACAACCCCTCAACACCTGCTGCGGAGAAAGGTAAAAGAAGAAACTATTTCTCATCAATGAGGCTGAGAAGCAAAACTATGACCAATATAAATGACCCTGTCTTCAAGTTTAGACAAATACCCGCGGGGGTCCAAAAAAACGGGAAAGGTGGAAAGAGACAAGCCAAATTTAATAAGCGGATCCTAGTTAAAAGGCTAGAATTTAAAAGGTATGTAAATTCACAAAGTCAAGAGGGTGGAAAACCTAAGATGTGAGAAACCACCAGAAAAAACTGACAGAACGGTATACCATTCTGATACAAAAAAAAGGCATATTAAGTATCTTGAAAAGACTATCTTTAATCATTTTTTTCAATCACACACTTTGCAGTAACAACTGGAATTATTCTTTGCAAGAAGCAACTGTCATGAATGGCATTTTGAAAACTCCCTTTAGTCCCACATTAAATTTCCAAACATTATTCAAAATCCTGACACACATAATGAGCACAAGTCCCTACGTGGCAGTCTTACCCACTCCTGGGCTCCCATTCTGATGCTGGGGCTTGCTGGTTGGTGGACTGGCTGCTGGGGCTGGAGAAGGAACTACCTGCTGCTGCCCATGTCCTGAGGATCAAAGAGAAAAGACCATTTTGACATAAACAACTTGGGTTAAAAAGAGTTAAACTTACGTAGAAGAAATATTCTGAAAGCATGAATTTTTGATTTTGTCAAAGGCTCTCCAGGGTCAGAATTCACGCTGGGGCAGTCAACTGCCCGCAGTGAATTTGCTAGGGGTTCACTTTTGTTTTCATGACATAAAAGGTTGGCTTCATTTACCTTTCACCTGCTTATAATTGATAGCTTTCAGTTTTAATGAGGTTCTCCCCTAAAGCCTTGCCCATTTCTCCTGCATGAACCTGAAGGAAAGTCACTGGGCTGAATCTGTGACAATATCACTATTTCCATAGCAACAAATCGATGTCATCAACAGAGCTGTATGTTCGCGGCAGGATCTATTAGAAGAAAAAGCTGGGTGGTAAGAAAAACCTAAAAGCAGTTCAATTGTCTCTGAAGTGCTCTTGCTTCAAAGGAAAGGAGACATTCAGAAAGGATTCTATCCCTTGCCTCCCAAACAAAGCAACCTTATTTTGCAACTGACGGTTGGTGGAAAATAAGAGTTGAAAGAGCCTTAGGTACCCTGAAGTGCTAGTGAACTGTCACAGCAGGAAGAGATGAGAATGGAGTTCAGAAGCAGGTGTGTCAAGGGAACAGGAAGATGAAAAGGAAAAGAGGGGAAATGAACATGTCTCTCAAGCAGAAAATAAGAAATACCACACCATTCGATGTTTATTTATCCCTCATCCTTTTTACAAATGTTTAAGAAGTTAAAAAAATGTTAAGATAAAAAAATACACGTAATTGGAAGAAAAAAAAAAACCAAACAAACAGATTTACAGGATTTGATTTTGCTTTTGTAATTGGCACTAAAAGTAGAAGTCAACCTAATCTGCCTGGGCTGTTCGACCAAGAGTGCTTGCAGCATGCAAGTACAACTCAAAAAAAAATGTCCTCGAGTGCCCTCAGAACAAAAATGGTGAGCTCGGCCGGAAAAGCTCCCCTTCTGTCACCCTGTCTCTCTGCCTTCTCCAGTCACTGGGTTTATCCCTGCTGGGTTTTCCAAGGCCCTAACTCAAATGGGCATATTACACACCGATTTCATTTCCTTCTGCCAGTGTTACTCTTAACTGGTACGACTAAATGAGAGTAAACTGTGCCATTAGAGTAAAATTAATTTAGCATAAAATTAAAAAGGTTAAACAGAATTGGTTTAGTCTTTAGTTCTTCCTATGGAGAGAAAACATGGGGAGACCTTATTTACATAGAGAAAAGAGTCTAGATTCTTGACAATGAATTTTTGTGTTTACTTTTTAGCTTTCCCACTGTCTCTGAATTTACAAAGTATCACATGAAATTGAATGGGAAAACTGCTTGTCTTTGATAACCTGTCTTGTGAAGGAACATTTTGAAATTCTACAGTGAACTTTTTTTTTTTTAAATCAGCAGAGTGGCTCAGTAAACGGTATTAGGGGCTAAATGGCTGGGGGGAACAACTTATTTTTACATGCTTCATGAAATATATTCAAAAGAATGAGAAGATTTAAACCTTCAAAGACAGTACCAGAAAAAGACTCTCTTTCATATCCAAGCTCTCAAGTCCCTTCCTCATTACCATGTCTGCTTCTTTGAGTATCTTGTTGATCAGGACACAGTCAAGGGATCATGCTGATCTCTTACGTTTAATTTCTATCCATCTAAATGTAACCAACATTTATGAAAGTGGTTAAGTAGTCTGCAGTCCTTAAATTCACACAGACAGAAGGTAGGATAGTGGTTTCCAGGGGCTGGGGGAGTGGGAAATGGAGAGTTATTGTCTCATGGATACAGAGTTTCAGTTTATGATGATGGAAGAGTTCCAGGTGGTGATGGTTGCACCACAAGGTGAATGTACTTAATGCCACTAAACTGTATACTTAAAAAAGGTGAAGCTATACATTTTATTATGTATATTTTACCACAATTTTTAAAAGTGTAACTTACCTGTTTACCTATTCTAAGATGAACATTTTTTGACATTTTAACATATGAATTAAAATCAATGTGTTATAATTTCTTTTTAGTAGTACATAATGTAATGGTACAGTCTTATAATCATTGGATTCTTAGATTCAATGAAATACATTATTTAACAAGATTCCAATTAGGCCCTATAATAGATATTAGTACTAGCTACCATTTTTGAATGCTTACTATGTACCAGGTACATGGTTAAATGCACTATACCATTTAATCTTCAACCCTACAATATAGATAGTATTATTATACCCATTTAACAGATGAGAAAACTAGACTAAAGGGATCATGTTGGGCTGGCTAAGTGGTGCGTTGGTTAAGAGCTGGCTTGGGACTCCAGCGGCCCCGGTTCGGATCCCACATATGAGGGCCAGTGACACTGCCCTCTTCAGCTAAGATGGTGAACAACAGCTCCACCTGGAGCTGGGCAGCTGTGAGTCCCCGGGACAGCATAGCTGCAGCCCCTGCTGCAGTGGGCTGCCATAGGTTACAGTGAGTGGCTGGCAGACAGCAGGAGAGGCCGGCAGCCAGTGTGAGCTGCCAAGAGAGGCCATGAGCGGCCGTCCAGAGGCCGGTGACCGATCTGCCTCATCTGGGAAGAGCGCAATGACGATACCAACATGGGCCAGTGAAGCAATGTCCTGCACAACTAGACTGAAGAACAAAAGGACAGCAACTTGTCTGTTCCCCTCCCCCAACTCCCCTATTTAAAAAAAAAAAAAGAAAAACTTTAAAGGGATCATGTAACATGCCCAAAGTCACACAGCTAGGAAGAGGCAAAAACCTTGTCTAGAACACTCGTTTGTCTGACTAGATCCATCTACTTCACTGTCTAGTTAATATTTAATTATAAGCAACCAATTCTGGCAGTCAAAACCAATTATATAGAATATAACTAATAACCCTTATATCTGGTAGCTAGGAAAAGCTACTAATCCATTTATCAGAGCAATCCTTAACTCCTGCTTTGGACCATATTTGCAAATCTGGCATAGGACATAAGAAACAGTCTCAGAGTAAATGGATGGATGGTAAGAATCCTGGTGCATTCTAAATGGCAACAATTGCTCTTCAATTGAATGCACCACAACACAGCCGCTGACCACAGACCAGAAAGAAATCGGTCTATAGCTAAATAAAAATCTTCCTAAATTTAAAATTATACCCCAAAGCAGAAATGCAGATACTTCTGCATTTACTTCTGATACTCCTGTTTTGTGCCACCTGTAAATCAAACCATTTCAGTAAGAAGGATCAAGGTTATAATTCTTACCCTTTTGCTCTATGCTGGCGTAATATCACTGGCTCTGACCCAGGTGGGAAATAGGATATTTTAAAGCAGACTCTAGCTCCTCAAGTTACTTGCACTTACACCTATCTTTTTTATTATCATCATTATAATGGTAGGTGAGTCACCAGCAGATAAAAATTATCTAACAGGTGATAGAAAACAGAGTGACAAAAACTCAATTTCTACTGGCAAGTGCTTTCTTAACAACAACTACAAAGAATATAAAGAAGAGTCAACTGAATAGTTACAATTTCCTATTGGCAGAAAACGGACAGAATCAGGCAGAAAAATCCAATAATGAGTAAGAAACGGAAGTCTAAGAAAATATCATGGTTAGAAATAGTATGGTACACAAAACTAATATATGTATTGACAAAAATATATAGTGGTTAATATGGAACATTTAAAATCATCCAATCCAGTATTATATAAAATCTGAATTGTAAGTTTTATTTCTCACATTTTGAAAATTCTTTAAGTATCTTTATTTAAGGTAGTACTAGTCCCATAAGATCATTTCAATACACATTCTGGAATTCCTCTGCCTATTTCTGGGCTGGATTTAGTCAATATTTTACTGGTCACCTAACATGTCACAGGTTCTGGGAGGATAGAATCTAACTTTAGTAGTTCTCTACCCACTAATAACGGTTTCCTTGCTATCACAATAGACAATTAGAAACCATTTCTGTGAAATACACCTGGGAAGTAATAGTCATTGTAACAAAACTATTTCCATGATGGTCCAAGTACAATGTGTTATTGATCTAGTCACAATGAAATTCAACGGCAAATAACCCTGAACAGCAAAATCTTCTCTCCCCGCCCTGTACTTTGACAGACCCTTAAGAAATGGAAGAGCCAGTGGAACTGGGGACAGAGACAAAGGAGTTCTTCCCATAGTTCTGTAGTCTGACCTCCGGCAGTAATTACCTCTTAACCCTTTTACCTCTGTATCTCAAACATTTTTGCCCCTGAAACACAAAATGTCCCAAGGACCATTTCATTCAAAACAATATAAACAATGTTAGGAATCTGGCCAAAGGTAATGAAGTTGGGCACAATCATCTCTCCCTCACCTTGATGGCATCCAAAGATTTCTGTAAAGATGCTTAGCATTGCTTTTTTTTAGCTCTCCTGCCTAAAAGCTGAGAATAAAGATAAACTAATGTGCTCATTTTATTTTATTTTTCATTTTTTGTAGCTGAGCCATCCTGCCACCTGTTGGCAGCTCAGCAGCAGCTCAGCTCAGGCCAGGAATCGAACCGGCGACCCTGTTGCTCAGAGCTCACACTCTTGAGTGAGCTCTTAACCAAATGAGCCACTCGGCCAGCCCAGTAATGTGCTCATTTTGATAAAACTTCACTGCTGCAAAACAAATGTGATGTTTCAATTTAATATTTTAGAATTTTACCTGACTAAGCTCCAGCTTTCCCTCTCCAATTTAAAGCACCAAATTACTATTTTGTGTAGGTACAAATTAAAGTCTAAAAGGTTCTAATTTCTGAAACAAGCACGGTGATAACCTAATTCCAAATCTTCCCACTTCTCCTAAAAATTATGCAGAACAAAGAGACTATCCACACCATACACAAACATCCTGCATATAGACTACATGTTTAGTGAAACTAGGGGGCAGGGAAAACCCACGAGTTCCAAATTATGTGAAACTGAAGCCCCAAACTACAACAGTAAGATGAAAGCAGCCTGGATGATTTAAACGTGAAAAATAAAATCACACAAGTACTAGAATAAAACATGGGTGAATGCCTTAATAACTTTAGAATGAAGAAGACCTTTCTAAACTAACTACGGCTTAAAACCCCAAAGTCATAAAAAAATAATTGGAAAATTCAACTTCATAAAAATCACAACACTGCTGTACAGCAAAAACACCACAAAGTCAAAAAGACTTTGTAAGTCATATCAGAGAAAAAGCATTAATCCCCCCCACACACTTTTTAAAAAACTCTTAGAAATTGAGAAGAAAAAGACAAACAATCCAAAAGACAAATGGACAACACAACAGCTCACAGAGAAAAGGCTCGTAAACATTTACAGGGATGCTCACCTCACTCAGAATACAAGTTTAAACTACCTGGAGATGCCAGTTTTCATCTATCAGAATGGTAAAAATTCAGAACATTAACAACATACTCGGAGTATATTGTTAATGTTCATATAGGTTCACAAAGCTGTGAAGAAACCAGTATTTTCATGCCTTGCTCGTGGGAATACAAAATTATACCATCCTATGGAGGGGAATTCAGCCATACCTACCTACCGCAGATGCATTTATCCATGGATCCAGCAATCTCACTTCTGGTAATCAAACCCCCTCTGCCCATACCCCTGTATGTGTATAAGTTGTTCATTGTAGTAGTATTTTAATAGCATGGGAACAACCCAAGTGTCCATCAGTAAAGGGCTGGTAAAATTACAAAACACTCACATAACAGAACATTCTATAACCATTAAAAAAAAAAAAGAGGATGATCTCTCTATATGGAAATATTTGTAGGCTGAGAATTTTTTAAAAAGCAGAATACAAAAGCAGCAAGATAGGACCGGCCAAGTGGTGTGTTGATTAGGAGTTGGTTTGGGATGCCAGGTCAGAGCAGCAGGGCCCTGGTTCGGATCCCACATGAGGGCCAGTGATGCTGTGCCCTCTACAGCTAAGATGGGCTGCTATGAGTCACTGGCAACAGTGTAGGCTGCAGCGGGGCTGGCTGGCAGCTGGCGTGTGCTTTTGTGAGCTGCCATGACTGGCCATTCAATGGCCGATAAACGACTGCCTCACTTGGGAAGAGCGCACTGACAATACCAACATGGGCCAGTGAAGCGACTGTCCTCCACAACTAGACTAAAAAACAAAAGTACAGCAACTTGTCTGTTCCCCTTCCCCTATTCCCCAACGCTGCTCCCCTCCCCTAATTCCCCAATAAAATCTTAAAAACAAAAGAAAGAGGCAAGATAGTGTATATAGTATGCTTTTTGTACACAGCAAGCAAAGTGAAGTATGGAATGAGAATCTAGAATATCCGGACTTGATTATATTTGGATATACAGAAACACATGAAGGAGAAAAAGAAATGACTAAAATTGGTTACCCAAAGTGGGGTGGGAGTGAGTAGGAACAGTGTGGGAGGAGGCAGGGGTAGGAGCAAGATTTCTCTAAATATATATAATTTTATAGTTTTGACTTTTGAAACGTAACTATATCATCTAGTCAATAATTAATGCTTACTTAAAAAGCTGTCTGATTATCTTAATTATATTTCAGTTTTTAAAATTATACAAGTGTCAATGGACAAATATACTATGAAACAGAGATGACTTCCAATTACAGTCATGTGCTGCGTGTCTTACCCAGTGTCTGCATATACAGCAATTGTCCCGTAAGATTATACTGGAGATGAAAAATGCCTGTTGCCTAGTGACATCATGTCACAGTGAACCACATTACGTAGTGTGGTGGTGATGCTGGTATAAACAAACCTACTGCGTGGCCAGTCGTATAAAAGAATGGCACGGGCCAGCAGAATGGCGCAGTGATTAAGCGCTGGCTTGGGAAGCCAGAGGCCAGATTTCTAGTCCCACATATGAGGGCCAGTGACATTGCCCTCAAAGAAAAAAAAAAATAAATTTTTTTTTCCTGTAAAATAGCATGCTGTGTTATACCAGCAGCAGCCATATATCTTGTTTACTTCATCTCTTGATTCTACTATTTTCCCTTGAGCTTGATTTAATCTCTTGTTTTGTACAGTGACATGCTGTACAGGCGTGTAGCCTAGGAGCAATAGGATATACCATACAGCCTAGGTGTGTTGTAGGTGGTACCATCTAGGTTTGCAAGTGCCCTCTATGATGTTCACACAATGACAAAATCGCCTAACGACACATTTCTCAGAATGAATACCTGTTGTTAAGTGGCATGTGACTATAAATACGTAACATTCCTATAACAGATCACTCACTATCTATTAACTTTAATACAATTTTCGTAATAGGCCTGAACTTTGATATGAAGGCTAATCTCTGAATGCCTGGGTCCAGCGGAAAGAAGGATAATGACTGGAAATCAGAAATAATGAGTCTCAGTTCTTAAAACAACTCATCTGCTGTATGACCCTGGGCAAGTCACTTCATCGCTTCATTTGCCTTCATTGTTTCTTATGATTAAAACTAATGATCTCTAAAAATGGTTCCTTCTAATTGGCAACTAAAAGAGAGAACAGTTTAAAAGTAACTTTTAGGGGTGGCCAGCTAGCTCAGGTGGCTGGAGCGCAGGCTCATACCAAGGTTGCCGGTTCGATTCCCACATGGATCAAGGAGCAGTGCCCTCCACAACTAGATTGAAGACAACTACTTGACTTGGAGCTGATGGGTCCTGGGAAAACACACTCTTCCCCAATAAAATTTCTTAAAAAAAATAAAGTAACTCTTAAAAATTGAATCAAAAAATAAAAATAAATAAAGTTCCATCTATCTCTAACATTGTGTTACTGTGTTGAATGCTCTCCTAGGGTTCAGGCCAGGGATTCTCATACTTTCCTTTCCTTTCTATTACTCCACTTAGGCGAAGACTAGAACTGAAGAAGACAGATTGCAGTTTACCCAGCACAAGAATTACTGGGATCAACTCTATCTATCCTTAGGCAAAAGCCCAGCTAACACCAACAATTAAGGGTAAACTGAAGGACTACATTTGATAAGTTTAAAGTAAGACTGTGAATTAGTGTACGTCAGTGGAAACCACCTAGGCACTTTTTTTTATTAGGAGCAACAGAGAATTTAATTGTCTCTGAGTTTAAAAAAACAAACATACTTAATTTCCTACTGAGAAATAATATGGGAAAAAGGAGGGTATATACAGGGGAAGACTTCAAATAAGCTAAGTCACACAAAAAATTCTGAGCATCTTTACAATGACCTGATGAAAGTCATTTTTAAATTATTTTTTTTTAAAAGATTTTATTGGGGAATTGGGGGAGGGGAACAGCGTTGGGGAATCAGGGAAGAGGAACAAACAAGTTGCTGTCCTTTTGTTCTTCAGTCTAGTTGCGGAGGACGTTGCTTCACTGGTCCATGTTGGTATCGTCATTGTGCTCTTCCCGGATGAGGCAGATCAGTCACCGGCCTCTGGATGGTCGCTCACCGAGGCTATTGGCAACTCACACTGGCTGCCGACTGCTCACTTTAGCTTATGGCAGCCCACTGCAGCAGGGGCTGCAGCCTACACCATTGCCGGGGCTTGCTGCCCAGCTCCAGGTGGAGCTGTTGTTCACCCTCTTAGCTGTAGAGGGCAGTGTCAGTGGTACTCATATGTGGGATCCGAACCCAGGCCGCTGGCATCCTAAACCAGCTCCCAACCAATGAGCCACTTGGCCAGCCCTCATTTTCTAACTTTTTTTTTTTTTTTGAGGGCAGTGTCACTGGCCCTCATATGTGGGACCCGAACCGGGGCCACTGGCTTTCCAAGCCAGCACTTAACCACCGCGCCACTCGGCCGGCCCATCTAACTTTTTAAACAGACCTGGAATTTATTTTGGTGACAGTGAGGCTCAAATTTTTTTTTTTTTAATAGCTGAGCCATTCTGCCACCTATTGGCAGCTTAGCGGCAGCTCAGCTCAGGCTGGGCATCGAACTGCTGTTGCTCAGAGCTCAGCTCACACTCTTGAGCGAGCTCTTAAAACAACTGAACCACTCGGTTGGCCCTTCGAATTTTACTTATTTATTTTATTATTACCTTTTTTTTTTTTTGAGGGCAATGTCACTGGCCCTCATATGTGGGACCCGAAACAGGGCTGCTGGCTTCCCAAGCCAGTGCTTAACCACTGTGCACTCAACCGGCTCGAATTTTATTTTTATTCAACTGGGTGGAGGGGCAGATAAACCTTCTCCTTTTATGGGGTCAGTGATTAAAGATTCTTTGCCTTTTTCTAAAACAATTATTGTCTCTCTTGTTTAAATTAATGGAACTTTTCTAATTTCACTATACTTTTCTATGTACGTTCACAAGAAAATCAAAATCATTATCAAGAGATAATCGCTGTGGAGAGGATTCTGGGGAAATGGCAGAATTGGAAGCACCAGTAATCGATCTCCCAACCTAGACTACAACTGCACTGGCAGAATCTGTCTGCTGTAACTGTTCTGGGGGGAGGCAGTCCTGGAGGCCTGAGGCCTTACCCTGTGGGATTTGAGCTAACTCCAGGTAGGTGTTTTCTGAACTGAACTGTAGGACTCCCAGCTGGCATCCACAGAGAATTTGAGACTTGCCTAGCGTGGGAAAACAACCCACACATCTAGTTACAGAAGTGCCAGAAGCATGAATGTTGACAAATGAGAAAAACAGAAGTTTTTCCTTTATGGGCTCTTACCATCATTTCTTCAGTAATAAAAAAAAACTGAAAGAAGAACCTGGTCCCTAGACCCCCAAATCACTAGTTTTATTAAAATGAACAAATCAAACTGAACCCAAAAGGTAGAATTCCAGATCTATAAGGAGGTATCCATTTTGAGTGCTATAAACTTATAAAAAGCATCTTACCTTCATTATAGGGCACTGGATTGCCAATTTTTAATCCAACTAGTTCAGCTGCTTTCAAAACTTCTAACTCCATCAAAATAACTACTCTCCTACAAAGGCAAAGAAATAGAAACAAGTTAGAAAAAATAAATTCGGAAGCCCTGTAAATGACTAGCTACTTAAAAAGCTCTCCCCCAATAATCATTTTGATAAAATGATTTCCCTTTGTCAGCTGGTTTTCATTACTGAATAACTTGAGAAATATATGATAGTAATTCCTACATAAATATTTCCCTTAATCTTTCACTGCATCATTATCAAGGCTTTTTACGATCACAGGGTTTTCCATTTCCCATCTAGTTCCTTAATTAAAATGCAGCGTCCTTACTACATACCATATCTTCAAGGAGCAAATGACATGATAAGAATTTAGATTATTAAACACAAGAATATATGGCACAACAAGAGGTGATTTGTTTTCAGAAACATAACACTTATCTAAACAATTACCTTTTCCTGGTGAAAACCAGTATGACTGTAGATATATATATATATATATATATATATACACATAAATTTATCAGTTTCAGGTATACAAAGCAACATACTAGTTAAACACCCCCTTCACAAAGTGATAACACCTCCACACCTCCATCTCCATGACTATAGATATTTAAAAATGTAATGATTATCTAAGAACTTAGTTCTTTGACCTATTTTTAACTCTAATTATAATAAAACCTTGCAGTAACTGTCCAAGGACCATAGGACAAAACCTTCCACTTGGCCCCACAAGGCTCTGTATGGTCTGGCCTTGCTCAGCTCACACCAGAGCTGCACTCTAGCCGTCCTGTCTTCTTTCAGCAACTGGGGTATGTTACATTCTCTTCTGCCACAAGGCCTTTGCGTAGGCCTGTTTCTTTTTTTTTTTTTAGAGGGCAGTGTCACCGGCCCTCACATGTGGGATCCGAACCGGGGCCGCCGGCATCCTAAGCCAGCTGTTAACCACTGTGCCACTCGGCCAGCCCTTTTTAAAAGGCTGTTTTCATCAGCCTTTTTTTTTTTAGCTGAGCCATCCTGCTACCTGTTGGCTGCTCAGCTCAGGCTGGGCATCGAACTGCTGTTGCTCAGAGCTCAGCTCAGACTCTTGAGCGAGCTCTTAACCAACTGAGCTACTCGGCCAGCCCTAGGCCTCTTTCTGATAGCGATGGCCTCTTCACATTCTGCATCGAGTACTCAGGTTTGGCTCTCGTCTCAAACATCACTCCTTCAAGAGACACTTCCTTAATCTTAGGTCAGATCAGGTTTCTGTTATATTCTTTCCTATAGCCACAACTTCTTTCCTTCAGATCACTTCTCTAAGGTTTAATTAATATGTAGTTTGTATGTTCATTATTTATTTATTCATATATATTTTAATTGTATATTCATTATTTATCTATTTCTCCTATTAGACTGTACTTTCAATGAGGGCTGGTATCCTCCAGTGCTTAATCCAACAACTGGCCCATAGTTGTTGCTCAATACAAACTTGAATAAGAATGTCATGGTCATTTTGTATTTTAAAGAGAACTATGATACGAAGAAGGAATTTTAGGGGAACACAACTGGAGGCAGGGAGACCAACAGGAGAGAAGAACTGGTGGTGGACTGAATTAGGATGGTGGCACTAGAGATTTAAAAAACAAACAAACATGGATGGAGTTGGAGGATTAGTTAATGAATAATAAACCCAGCTTCATCATGTTGCATTCTTTAAATGATCTGATGGCTGTATTTTGGATTTTTACATACAATTGATCCGTTTGTGCTACTTTTATCAGGCTTTCATATCAAGATATTACTTCAATAAAACAAGCTTGAAACTATCTGTTCCTAAAAATAGATACAGATTCCCTATAAAAACTAACCAATAGATATTTAGAAGTGGATATTTAACTACCTCCCCAAATTACGCCAGAACATAGAAAAATGGAAGGCTTATCAATCATTTAGCATTATCTTAATACTGAAGCCTAAGAGAAACCACACTCAAAAACAAAACAAAACAAAACAAAACAAAACTAGTTTTTTCTTGTAATATACATATATCCTAAGTATTAGCAAGATGAATCCAGCAGCATATCCAAAGAGTACATCCATCCCGCTCGGCCTTAGCATTATCTTGTTAGATCCCTCCGCCCTGAGAGCCAAGTGGAGGAAGAAGCGAATGCGCAGGCGGAAGCGCAAAAGAAGAAAGATGAGGCAGAGGTCCAAGTAAACCGCTAGCTTGTGCACCCAGGGAAGCCACAGGAGCAGAAATGAGGACAGCCAGAGGCCAGGGACACTGAAACATTGTTGGACTGCAAGCCTAATGTCTAGGACTTCTCAATGGATCCAAAACATACATTGCCATCTGTTTGCCACGACCACCTTTTGAGAGACCCACTTTGCTCGTACAAAAACAGCTCTTTGCTCTGGACCTGTGACATTCTGGACAAGTTTTGTTCTTAGTTGTGGCTGAATGTAACGTGTACAATAAATCATCTGCTGTTAGCTGAAGAAAAAAAAAAAAGAATACATCCATCCCAATCTACAGAAAACACAGGTGATAAGGACACATTACAACTTTATAAGGGTACAATCAGCAACATCCAGACAGTGGGAAACTGCATGAGAATAAAGAACAAAAGACCTGGTTTCGTCAATAAACGTAAGGGAGGAAAAAAGTTATGAAGGAGGAACCTACGGATTCACAGAGACTAAAAAAACTATCAACCTACTTTAGTGTGAACTTTACTTTCCTGGTTCAGATAATTTACACACACACACACACAAAGATGGGAACTGAACACTGACAGCATATTTTATATTTTAGTTGAAAAATGGGATTTTGTTTTTTTTGAGGGCAGTATCACTGGCCCTCATATGTGGCACCCGAACTGGGGCTGCTAGTGTCCCAAGCCAGCTCTCAACCACTGCACCACTCGGCCGGCCCAAAAAAAAAAAAAAAAAAAATGGGATTTTTAAAAACGAGTTCTTATCTTTCAAAGATATATGCTAAGATATTTATGGATGAAATAATATGATCTGAGATTTGCTTCAAGATTATAGAGGAGGATAAATGTGGAAGGGATACAGATAAAACAGGATTGGATATCAGGTGATAATTTGAAGCTGGATGATAAGACATATGGATATTCACATACCATATATTTTTTTAAAAATTTAATTTATTTTTATTTTTTTTAGAGGGCAGCGTCACTGGCCCTCATATGTGGGATTTGAAGCGGGGCCGCTGGCATCTCAAGCCAGCCTTTAACCACCATGCCACTCGGCCGACCCCACATATCATATTCTTTTTTCTTTTTTTTCTTTTTTTTTTTTGAGGGCAGTGTCACCGGCCCTCATATGAACTGGGGCTGCTGGCTTCCCAAGCCAGCGCTTAACCACCGCGCCACTCGGCAGGCCCAACATATCATATTCTTGAGTGAAAAGACTTACTATCAAATTCTATAAAAATGTAAATGCAAGGGCCGGCCGAGTGGCACATTGGTTAAGAGCTGGTTTTGGGATGCCAGCGGCCCCAGTTCGGATCCCACATATGAGGGCCAGTGACACTGCCCTCTACAGCTAACAACAGCTCCAACTGGAGTTGGGCTGCGAGCCCCAGTGATGGTGTAGGCTGCAGCCCCTGCTGCAGTGGGCTGCCATAGGCTACAGTGAGTGGCAGGCAGCCAGCGTGAGTGGCAGGCAGCCAGCGTGAGTGGCTGGCAGCCAGCGTGAGCTGCCAATAGCTGCAGTGAGCGACATCCAGCGGCCGGCGACCAATCTGCCTCATCCAGGAAGAGTGCAATGATGATACCAACATGGGCCAGTGAAGCAGCATCCTCCGCAACTAGACTGAAGAACAAAAGGACAGCAACTTGTCTGCTCCCCTTCCCCAATTCCCCAATAAAATCTTAAAAAAAAAAAAAAAATGTAATGCAAGGGCCGGCCAAGTGGCGTGGTGGTTGAGCGCTGGCTTGGGATGCCGGCGCCCCGGTTTGGATCACACATGTGAGGGCCAGTGACACTGCCCTCAAAAAAAAAAAAAAAAAAAAGAAAAGTAATGCAATTCTTTGCATTCCAACAAGACTTTTGTCTTTTTTGAACTTCGCTATATAACTCTAGAATTCATGTAATAATAAACATAGAACTGCCAAGAAAATTTTGGGGGGAAAATTAAATGAAGACGTCACCTATAAGTTACTAAATATTCTACCGATGATAATTTAATTGCCAACACTATGGAAGATGAAATTATCTGTGTTGGCGAGGATGTAGAGAAACTAAAATCCTCATAGGATTGCTAGTGGGAATGTAAATTGGTGTAGTCACTTTGGAAAATAGTTTGGTAGTTCCTCAAAAATTTAATCATAAAGTTACTATTTGACACACAATTCTACTCCAAGATATATATAAAATAAATGAGAACATGTCTACACAAAAACTTGTATGCAAATGTCTATAACATTACTCATGATAGCAAACAGGTGGAAACAATCCAATGTCTAAATAAATGGATAAACAAAATGTGGTATATCCACACAATGGATTATTTGGCCATAAAAAGGAATGAAATACTGACAGATGCTACAACATGGATGAACTTTGAAAACATGCTAAATGAGCAAAGGCAAATTACAAGGGACCACATATTATATGATTTCATTTATGTGAAATGTCCAAAATAAACAAATCCACAGAGACAGAAAGTATATTAGTGTTTGTTGAGGGCCGGGGAGGATGGGGAATTTGGGGATGATAGTTAGAGGGTTCAGGATTTATTTAGGGGGTAATAAAATAGTCTAAAATTAGTTGTGGTAATGGCTGCACAACTGAATATACTAAAAAACATTTTACATTTAAAATAGATGAATCGTATAGTATGTGGATTATATCTTAATAAAGCTGTTACCAAAGAAAAGGGGGGAAAGGAAGAAAAAAGCCTCTACAGCACTGACACAAGCACAAACAGATCAATAGAAAAGATGGCAAACTCAGAATAAATTAGATATTAATAAATGGAATATCAGTCTCTCTGTATCTATTTTTGCCACCAACCATCAATTCTCCTCATAGTTATCAGAATAATCTTTTGGAAACTTCTTAAAACTTAGATCATACCACTATTCCCCTGCTCAAAAACCCCACGGCTTCCCATTACACTCAGAATAAAACCTAAAATCTTTACTGGGGCCTACAGCCCCTCCATGATATGTGCTATCCGTTTGGAAAAAATTAAACTACATTCCTCCATCATAATAAGTCAGATGAACTAAAGTCTACTTTTTTTTTTAACGATTTTATTGGAGACTCGGGGAAGGGAAACAGACAAGTTGCTGTCCTTTTGTTCTTCAGTCCAATTGTGGAGGACGTTGCTTCACTAGCCCATGTTGGTATCATCATTGTGCTCTTCCCGGGTGAGGCAGATTAGTCGCCGGCCACTGGACGGCCACTCACGGTAGCTTATGGCAGCCCACTGCAGCCCTGCTGCAACCCACGCCCACACCGGCGACTCAGGCAAACCAGCATCAGTTCACCATCTTAGCTGTAGAGGGCGCGTCACTGGCCGGTGTGGGATCCAAACCAGAGCCCCGCTGCTCAGAGCTGGCATCCCGAGCCAAATTGTTTTTTTTTTTTTTCAGCTGAGCCATCATGCCACCTATTGGCAGCTCAAGGGCAGCTCAGCCCGCATTGACCTGCTGTTGCTCAGAGCTCAGCTCGCACTCCTGAGCGAGCTCTTAACCAACGGAGCCACTCGGCTGGGCCCCCAAGCCAACTCTTTTTTTTTTTTAAAGATTTTATTGGGGAATTGGAGGAGGGGAACAGCGTTGGGGAACTGGGGAAAGGGAACAGACAAGTTGCTGTCTTTTTAGTTCTTCACTCTAGTTGTGGAGGATGTTGCTTCACTGGCCCATGTTGGTATCATTGCGCTCTTCTTGGGTGAGGCAGATCGGTAGCTGGCTTCTGGATGGCCGCTCACCGCGGCTCTTGGCAGCTCACCGCGGCTCTTGGCAGCTCACACCAGCTGCCAGCCGCTCACGCGGGCTGCCAGCCACTCACTGTAGCCTATGGCAGCCCACTGCAGCAGGGGCTGCAACTATGCCATCCTGGGGACTCACAGCAGTCCAGCTCCAGGTGGAGCTGTTGTTCACCATCTTAGCTGTAGAGGGGAGTGTCACTGGCCCTCATATGTGGGATCCGAACCGGGGCCGCTGGCGTCCCAAGCCAGCTCTTA
The DNA here is from genome assembly GCA_033961575.1 of Aselliscus stoliczkanus. NCBI lineage: Eukaryota > Metazoa > Chordata > Mammalia > Chiroptera > Hipposideridae > Aselliscus > Aselliscus stoliczkanus. Next base: position 13,452,174 of record CM066739.1, read on the forward strand.
ACCAATGCGCCACTCGGCCCACTAAAGTCTACTTTTAAAGCCTGGAGAAGTGTCTGAAGAAACAAAGATATTTTTATAACCTGGTCAGTAAATAATGCATTACGCTATGACATTACAATGGCTACGATGTCATGAGGCAATAGGAATTTTTCAGCTCCATTATAATCTTTTTTTTTTTTTTTTTTGAGGGTAGTGTCACTGGCCCTCATATGTGGGACCTGAACTGGGGCCACTGGCTTCCCAAGCCAGTGCTCAACCACCGCGCCACTCGGCCGGCCCCAGCTCCATTATAGTCTTATGAGACCACTGTTGTAGTGCTCCACTATTGATTGAAATGTTGTTATGCAGTACATGACCATATTTACATTATGATTTTACTCTCAAAATTATTTCTACCTACCCACCAATCATTGATAAATATGCACTGAGAGATATCTGGAATGATGCTCACTAAATGATAATATGGTTATTTCTGGGTTGTATAAACGTTGGACAGTTTTTTCCTTCTTTGTACCCTTTTCTGGATTGTTTGAATACATTATGCTATGTATCATTTTTATTAAAATAATCATATTTTGTAAAAAAGATTGAACACACCTACAGTTACAGATATATTCAAAGAAACACTGATAAAAATTTTTCAATAGTGAAATGCCGTATGTAATTTAAATGTTAACTAAATTATGGTAAATTCATACAATGGCATATTAAGTAATATATGAGAGAGGTATCCCTAGGGACATGTAAAAATGATCATTATAAAGGTAAAAAGGGGTATTATAAAACAATATATATTATGAAGTTTTTCAAAAGGAAATACATTGGGTTATCGGAAAATTCACAACACATTTTTGCAACGAAAAACACAGAAAAAATACATCACGACTTTTCGGACAACCCAATATATTCGTAAGTATTTATATTCATAGAGAAAATCTGGACGGATAGACAACAAAATGTTAATAATAGTTATTTCTAGGCAGTGGGATTACAGTTATTTCCCTTTCTGTTTATGTAAGTTTTGTAACTTATGCATATAATATTTGTATAATAAAAGTTGTTTTACAGGGCCGGCCGAGTGGCACATTGGTTAAGCGCTGATTTAGGGATGCCAGCAGCCCCGGTTCGGATCCCACATATGAGGGCCAGTGACACTGCCCTCTACAGCTAACAACAACTCTACCTGGAGGTGGGCTGCGAGCCCCGGTGACAGTGTAGACTGCAGCCCCTGCAGCAGTGGGCTGCCATAGGCTACAGTGAGTGGCCGGCAGCCAGCGTGATCTGCCAATAGCCTCAGTGAGCGACCATCCAGAGGCCGGTGACCAATCTGCCTCATCCGGAAAGAGCGCAATGACGATACCAACATAGGCCAGTGAAGCAACGTCCTCCGCAACTAGACTGAAGAACAAAAAGACAGCAATTTGTCTGTTCCCCTTCCCCGATTCCTCAATGCTGTTCCCCTCCCCCAATTCCCCAATAAAATCTTTTTAAAAAAGTTGTTTTACAAAACATAGCGACAAGGACACAAAATTCTATCAGAGTGAAGAGACCACTACATGATATAGAGAAATAAATAACTGTTAACCAAGGTCTCTAAACCCAGTTAAACTACTCTGAGAGTCAAATATAGATATTTTTGGATGAGAGATTTTTACTATACGCAAACTATCCCTAGACAAGCTGCTAAAAGATGTTCTGGAAAATCGAAGCTGAACTATAAAGGAAGGCATGTGATCAAAGAGGCAAAGGTGAGCTAATAAACTACTGGTAAATCAAAATAAACACTGACTATTTAAGAGAATATACTAACTAGAGGGACTAAAAACAAAGTTAAGCCAAAACACTGAACATAAATCATTTTAAGACCTTTGTTTTATTTGGGAGGATGATAAAAATATTGACCTGCTTTAGCATATTTGCTAACTCAAATATGGATTTTTTTTTTTTTAATGTTAAGAGTAACCATCAAGAAAACATAAATAGGGCCAGCAGAGTAGATCAGCTGGTTGGGAGTGTGAGCTCTGGGCAGCGGGGTGACCAGTTCAATTCCCATGTGGGCCAGTGATGCTGCGCCCAAGCTGAGCTGCTGCTGAGCTGCCAAAGGGTGGCAGGATGGCTCAGCTGGTGAGAGCACGTGCTCCAACAACAAGTTTGCTGGTTTGACTCCTGCATGGGATGGTGGCTATGCCCACCAGAAACTAAGCTTGAACTTGAGCTGAGCAGCCATGAACTGCTGACAGGGAAGCCGGATGGCGACTGGACTTGGAGCTGAGCTAACTGCACCCTCCATAACTAAGATTGAAAGACAACGACTTGGCTGTTCCCCTTCCCCAATATCCCAACAAAATCTTAAAAAAAAAAAAATAAAGAAAAAGAAAACATAAATAGAAGGTATAACTTCCAAACCAGCAGAAGAAAAAAAGAGAATTAAGAAACTCAATCAATCCAAGGCAGGAAAAGAGAAAAAAGTAAAGCAAGAACACAGTAAAAACACAAAATTTAGGGGGGGGGGGGAATCAATAATTAGGCAGAATAAACTCACTAAATAAATACCAAATTGAATTTTAAAACTTATATTGTTTATGAAAGGCATCTAAAATTAGTAACACAAAGGTTGAAAGTTAGAAGAATAAAGATATAGCAAATAAATAGAAGTAAAAAAAGTTATTTGGAGGCCAGCTGAGTTGCGTATTGGTTAGGAGCTGGATTGGGATGCCAGCTCTGAGCAGTGGGGCCCTGGTTCAGATCCCACATATGAGGGCCAGTGACACTGCCCTCTATAGCTAAGGTGGTGAACAACAGCTCCACCTGGTTGCCTCTATAGCTTAAGATGGCCGGCGACAGTGTGGGCTGCAGCAGGATGCATAGGCTACAGTGCGTGGCTAGTAGCCAGAGTGAGCAGCTGGTAGCCAGAGTGAGTAGCTGGCAGCCAGCACGAGCTGCCAAGAGCCGCAGTGAGTGGCCATCCAGAGGCCAGCAAAGCGACTGCCTCACCCAGGAAGAGCGCAATGATAATACCAACATGGGCCAGTGAAGCAACGTCCTCCACAACTAGACTGAAGAACAAAAGGACAGCAACTTGTCTGTTCCCCTCCCCCACGTCCCCAAATAATCTTAAAAAAAAAAAAAAGTTATTTGGAAATATACAGACAATCATAATTGATATATCCTTATTAAGATGGTAATACTTGCCATATTTGCTCCTCATGTGTTTGGTTGTGCTTTGTAATTGAAAATTAAAATCTTGAGAAAAACATGGAATATAAAGTAACTCCCCAACAAAAAAACCCATATTTTAGCAGTATTACCCATGAGTGACTAACAGTTCCATTCACCGTTGTTATCTCTAGCATGTAACATCTGTAATTACCCAACATTCTCTATATTGGCTAAAGTATTTACTATGAAAAATTCAAAAATGGAAAAAAAGGGACAGCATTACATCATTAAATATTTTTTGCTCTAATAAGTAACCCCTTATTAAGATACTTTGAAAGAGAATCTGAAAAGCAGTGTTTCTGAAGAGATTAGAAATAAGAGGAGTTCTGCATTCTGCTTTAATTCCCTGCTCTGAAATTTCCAATTTGTTTCCATATTTCTCTCCCTTTGGTGCCATATTTTAGCTACCTGAGTTCAGAATTCAATAGCTATAAATTCTAAGCTGAAAGTTCACCATTGCCTTTTGTATTCCTAAATGAATTCTGGCATCCAAAGAACTGTTCAAAAATCAGTCCCTACTTACAACACAATAAAACAAACTAAAAAAACCACACTACATACCTTCCATCTTTCAGCGTGTTAACAATAAATCGGTTAATCTGGCAAATGCAGTTGCTAGACAATTGTTCGCCTTCAACGAGAGCGTTTAACTGTGTTGCCAACATGAAAGCTGAAAAGCAGAGATTATTTTAGTCTCCAAAATATTTGTCATGACAATCTAAAAGTTGATCACACCTGTACTAGCAAAGACAAATAATGCTTTAAATATATTCCTGAAATTAAAACTAGTCAGACTCCGCATAGTGAAATATTTGCTGTGCGTTAATTAAACATCTGCTGCTACTCTGAAACGTATGTATTGCTTCAAATGCCCCAAATCATTTTTTCTGTTTTATGACAACGACTAAAAAATCTTTTCTAGGTCCTTCACATTGTGACTAGAGATAGCAAGCATAGATTCTGAAAATTCGCTCCTTTCTCCCCTGTAAAGCTTCCAACACAGAAATAAAAACCCATAAAGGCAAGTATAAGACAGCTAACCCATCATATTCACTAAATGTCAATATCATCCTGAGGGAAATTAATCAAGAAAAACACAATGCACCAGTTAGAGAAAATTAATTAAGCAAAGTGGCAGTTTTCCACTAGATCCAGTCTGTTGTTAGAATGCTCTCTGCAAGCTGCAATCTTGTCTGAATGAACTGCATAACAGAGCAAACGCAGACTTCTGGAATGCCCCAAATTATTGCAACGCAAGTGTTGGGTGTGCTTTTATTATTTAAATACAAATTCCCAGGTTTCTACATCATACTTACAGGATAGAGTGTTCAACCCATCACTCATAAGCAGTCGATAACGGGGTGGACTATTCCCTGTAGTAATGGGACGGATATTCTAGAACAGAAAACTTGATTCATTAGCCAGGTTGTCTGCCCAATCCCCAAGGATAAGTCACCCTAAGTGGCAGGAGAGTAGGCTTGCCATTAGCTCAACACAAACCGAACTGCTTGCCCAATCTCCTGACACCTTTAAAATCCAAGTAAAAGAAAATTAGATTTGACGATTCTTCTATCAACTTCTCTCCACTAACACTATAAAACACATAAATGAGAATAAAATGAGTTGCCAATACTCTTGTGTTCTCTCTTCCCTAACTTAAATTTGGTTGAAAATCAATTCTAAATATATATATATATATATATATATATATATATATATATATATATATATAAAACAAGGTACCTAATACATGCAAGGTACCTTGTAGAAAACATGCTAAAAATACAAAATGAAAAAAGGAAGTCCTTGCCCTGAAGGGGCTTACAATTAGGGTAGAGATGGAGGCAGAGAGACATAAGAGAAGTGTGCATATAATGAATGGCATGGAGGCAGAGCTGAGACATTTATCCCAACTTGAAGGAAATCAGAGGGAGCATTAAGCGAAATATATAAACAGGGCTTTGAGGTGAAATAAGCCTTAAGATGACTGGCAGATAGTTTGAGAGTAACAGGGAGACCATCAGACCTACAGACTCAGAATCTGCAGGTATGATCCATGGTTCTGCTTTTGTTGATATTTTAAATTCCCACTTAAATTTGAGACCCTCTTAAATGATAGAGTTAATGATGAATTTCAAGCAGCCTAGTTCATTTTAGGTAGATCTCTCTGGAGGCCATCTGTAGGCAGATTTGAGCAAGATAAACCTCGGGGCAGGAAGACAAGTAAGGAAGCTGTTGTAATGATGTGTGGCACTGCAGCATCCATTACTTGTGGAACAAACAGAGACAAAGCCTCAAATCTGAACCTCCAAAGGCCTACCTCTGGCTAACCTAGTCTATTTTTTAAAAAGCCCAGTTCCTTTCTCAGGGTTACAACATGGACTGGCGTATTTTTTTGTGATGATGGAGAGAATTTCCCTAACATGAACAAATCTTTATGTCCTTCATCAAATGTACTTTATCATTACATATAAATTTGAAAACTGCTTGACATAAAACACATGTAAGTACTTACAATGACTTGGAGGATGGGTTTTATAGATGTGTCTCCCTGTTGCATTATGGCCTAAAAGAATAAAAACAGATTCTTGTAAGATATGCCCTCAAATCATGATTAAAATTTGACATATTTGTACAGTTTAGCATTTGGAATAAGCCACAGGTAACATTGTTAAAAGAGCCTTTTTTGAGCTTATAACTTTAAAATCTAGTTTTATCACTCTACAAATTATAAAACTATAAAAGTGAGATATACACTTACCAACAAGAAAACACTACATCTAAAATAATGGCACCACATATGTACTCATACTTAACAACACAATAATTTCCATACAATGCCCTATTATTAATAGGGAATTAGATAAATAAATATGGCAAATCCTTAAAACAGAATATTATGCAGCATTAAAGAGATGATGTTTATATAACACTGGTTGCCTCTTGTGAGAGGAACTGGGTGAGTGGGGGGCACATGTGCAAGGCAGATTTTGCACTGCATCCTCTTTTGTACGTTTTAAATTTTAAATCATCACTCTATCAGCAATTATAAAAATAATTTCTGAAGAAAAACAGAAGAACTATCAATCAGGTTTTTAAAAAGCCATCATTTAAAGGTAAACATCAGAAAAATCACCAGTACTTAAAACTGGTTGCCTGACCTGCTTCCTGAAATAAATAATACCGGACAAGCTCTTCCAACCATAACTAAAAAACTGGACAAAAATACATCAATTGTTTTCAAATACTGGACAACAAGTGAGCAAGATTGAGATCCCTGAAAGAAGGGAGACAAATTAGGTGAGCTCTACAATGGTTGTGGCTTTCTGTACTTTCTGGACCATAGGGAAGAGAAGGGAACCCAAGAACACGGTAGTCCTATTGAACACAGATCAGGGGGGTTCAGGGAGGTGAGTTGGCTGGATTTCATGGATACAGCGTACCAGAGAGGAGGGAACCACACACAGAAGCTTCAATAACCTACACGGCGCTTCCCTTGAGTCTTTGGCTGAATTCTAAGTTGTGCATATACAAAATGAGACTCCACAAGGCAAGGAGAAAAGTATTAAGAGAGTTATAAGCTGAGGATAGCAGAGTAGATAAACGCTGTGTCCATGTCCTCCCACGAACATATTAAAATTACAACTAAGTTATAGAACAATCAACCTGGAGAATCATGTGGAGTCTAGCCAAATAGAAGTCTATAACTAAAAGTATAAAAAAGCCACATTGAGACTGGTAGGAGGGGCAGATACGTCAACGGGCCCCAAAACTCTGTGTGGCAGTTGAGAATCAGGAGGGATATCTCAGTTGCGAAGGTTCCCCACAAAGAAGCGAGGGACCCCAGCCGCACACCAGGCTCCCCAGCCAGTAGCACTATGGTTCTGGGAAGAGCCCCCACAATATCTGGCTGTGAAAAACAGTGGGTATCCTGAACATCCAGGTGGGACAGAAGGCTGAGGGAAACCCAGACATCCCCTTAAATGGCCCATACACAGTCTCACTCGCTCGCAGGCACTCCCCCTGGGCTCTGGTGGAGAGATGGTGAATCGAGGTGTTGTAAGCATACGGGGAGCGGGGCAGGCTGAGGTATGTGATTTCAAGGTGAGAGCTGGAGGAGTTGCCATTTTTCCTGTGAGGGGTCCACCTCCCATGAGGCTGAGGAATGGACACCCTCTTTCCTGTGTTGGGTCCTCCCCCACTTGGCCAAATCTGAATCTCATTAGTCTGGGGACCTCCGCTGGGACCCCGCCCCACCCAATTCCCCCAACACTTGAGGCACTCCTCCCCCACCTCCCACCCCCACATACTGCACTCTTTCTTGGAAAACTATCAGAGTCCCACAGGCTCCAGGAGGGCTGCAACTGGCCTGTTTGCTCTGAGACTTTTGCTGAGCAATTTCAGGCTCAGCACTAGCACTAAACCAGAACTTACATTAACCTGGTGACCACAACTCTTCCCACTCTAGTGACTCTGAGACCCTGCCTCACCCAACTTGCACACTGTACAAGGCTCTATCAGTGGCTGAACTTTAAGGGAGCCGGCAGGCCTCAAGGTGCCCTGGCTTTATGCAGAGCTACCCCAGGCCTGGCACTGGTGGCAGCTGTCCTTGGTTCTCAGTGTATCCTCTCCCATGTGCCTTCAACTTCAGCATAGGCAGAGAACAACCACGGATAGCTTTGTAACTCCTACCAGGTGATCCCCAGCCGGTCACAGACAGTGGGTGACCTGGGCCTGCACTGGAGCTCCTCCCAAGAGACCCTAGAACCACCATACTTGGAGGTTGGCTTCAGAGCACAGCAGAGCACCACACAATTAGCCCCACAAGCGGCACACACAAAGGGCAGTCTCAACAGGCACCAGAGCTCGCTGGGATGAATCCTACTCAGTGGGGTAAGCCCCCCACACAGCAGCTCTTAACAACAAGGTTGCAGGTTCGACTCCCACATGGGATAGTGGGCTGCACACCGCCCCCTCCACCCCCCCACCCCCGCATAACTAGATTGAAAGCAGCAACTGGACTTGGAGCTGAGCTTGTGCTCTCCACAACTAAGATTGAAGGACAACAACTTGACTTGGAGCTTATGGGTCCTGGAAAAACACAATGTTCCCCTTCCCCAGTTCCCCAACACTGTTTCCTTCCCCAATTCCCCAATAAAATATTTTAAAAAAGAGAGAGAGCTATCAGCTGAAAAATTACTGGAGTTCACACAGGCTATAATATATTTGTGCTCCAACCAGCCAGAGTGGAGAGAACTCAATAAACACATGGTGCATTCAATAAAAACCCCAGAAAAGGCCATGGTTTAAAATAGGATTAACTAGGCCCAAAGTAAAATCTACTCTAGACCCACTCCAGTATCAAAGGGATCAGCTGATCTGCAAGTAAATTAACAGTCTGCCAGAACAACTCTATATTCTTTAAAGAAATAATCTAGATACTGAATAATGTAATATTCATAATGTCCAGTATCTAGTCAAAAATTACCAGACAAAATATTATATGAAGGGAGACATGATAAGCCAAAGATGCATGCTACAACCTTGAAGCAGTTCTCAAATTGCAATCTGAGGACCCAAGATCTTTTCAGGGAGTCTATAAATTCAAAACTACTTTCATCATAATAAATAAGACATTGCCTTTCTTACTCTCATTCACTCAATACAATGAAAAATTGGTTGAAGGACTAATAAAACCTACTATTAACATTGATGAATGTCTGCTGGATGAAAAGTCAGTAAAAAAAAAAATCACAGCAGTGCCACTTTCCAATGATAGAGCAACTTGCTGACTTAAAGAACAAGATGCATTATGAAGACTGAGTTATCATTTCTTCTGCAGAATCCTACCTTTGCCTTACAAATAGATAAAGCTATAGATTGTGGCTAGACTTTCTGTTTTGCTTGTATTCATCTGGTATCAGCACCAAATAATCATCTGGTGAGATCTTTTTTCAGGTGAATGTTTGAGAACAAATTATACTGAACTATTCAAAGAGTTGAATTACCTTCTGAAATTCATGGTTTATCCTGGGCATTTGTACTGATGGCGCAAAGCAGTGATAGGTAAAACTACTGGTACCTTAGTACCATTACTATATTAGGAGTCACTATTCTGCTTTGAACTCATTGTGGGGGGAGGGGTATTACTAAAGAATGCCCTTTGGCCAGTCAAGTGGCTCAGTTGGTTAAGAGCTTGCTCAAGAGTGCGAGCTCTGAGCAACAGAGTCGCTGGTTCGAATCCCACATGGGCCAGTGAGCTGCATCTGAGCTGAGCTGCCACTGAGCTGCCAACAGGTGGTAGGATGGCTCAGCTGGTGAAAGCACATGCTCCTAACAAGGTTGCCTGTTCGAGCTGGTGGGCTACGCCTGCCGGCAACTAAGACTAAACTCAGCAGCTTGAGCTGAGCTGCAGCCCAGATGTCTCAGTGGATAGAGCGTGCACTCTTAACAACAAGGCTGCTGGTTGGACTCCCGCATGGGATAGTGGCTACACCCGCCCGCAACTAATTGAACACAGCACCTTGAGCTGGGCAGCGCGACTGGGCTTGGAGCTGCGCTTGCTGCGCCCAGCACAACTAAGATTGAAGGACAACAACTTGGCTGGTCCCTTCTCCCAATTCCCCAACACTATTCCCCTCCCCCAATTCCCCAATATTATCTTTAAAAAAAAAAAAAAAGCCCTTGATGAAGCAGTATAATTATCTATTACGTTAACCCTTGAGTACAAAAAAATTTTTTTTTTTTTTTTTAGCTGAGCCATCCTGCCACCTGTTGGCAGCTCAGCAGCAGCTCAGCTCAGGCTGGGCATCAAACTGCTGTTGCTCAGAGCTCAGCTCTCATTCTTGCATGAGCTCTTAACCAACTGAGCCACTCGGTCGGCCCTAAGGAAAAAAAAAAAAAATTAATATTCTATGTAACAATATGGAAGTATGTAAAAAGTACTTCTGTTACATACTGAAGTATGGTATCATCCTGAGCAAAAGCACTTGTGCAATTGTTTAAGTTGAACTAGCACTTTTTTCATGGAATATCATTTTTACTACAAAGGGAAAATGACAAACTATAGTTATTCAGACTTGCGAATTTCACTAAATGAGCTTGTTTTGGAGAAAAATGATTAACAGCATTGGTTGCCAATAATAAGTTTTCTAGTAAAACCAGAAGTTTTGAAAACTTATATTCACCACTATGAGCTGTACAGCTTCTCAATACTTACAGACGTTTCTGATTAAGTTAGCAATGATATTAATAAATGTGAATTTTTGTTGTGAATGATATATATCAACATTTGGAATCTACATAATGCAACAAACCAATATTTTCCAAATGACCAATACATAATGTTACAGGGCCGGCCGAGTGGCGTGGTGGTTAAGCGTTGGCTTGGGACGTCAGCGGCCCTGGTTTGGATCCCACATATGAGGGCCAGTAACACTGCCCTCTAAAAAAAAAAAAAACAAAAAAAACCACCAAAGCATAATGTTACAAATAAGGCATACTAAAACATACATTCAAAAAAATAAAGTTGGGCCAGCCGAGTGGCACATTGGTTAAGCGCTGGCTTGGGAAACCAGCTGCCCCGGTTCGGGTCCCACATATGAGGGCTAGTGACACTGCCCTCAAAAAAAAATAAATAAATAAATAAATAAAGTAGTCTAATTCTACATTCCAAATCACTTCTAAGAAACTACCATTTGATAAGTTTTGATGCAGTATTAAAGGAAAACTGCTTTTTCCATTCTAAACACTTCTGACATCAAATGTGTGAGTTTTCCACATAAAGCAATTCTCTGTGGACACCAACTGGGTGTCCTATAAGTCAATTCAATTCTGACACTAACTACCCAGAGTTAGTACAGACCCCACAAGGGCTCAGTCCCACAAAACTGCCCCAAGACCACTTCAAACACTCAAATAGTGGGTCCCCAGGTTATCAACAATTCTGTTCAACTTGGCTACAAACTGAGGGTTCCCATAACCCACTCCTCAAAATCCCAAAACTCAGGGATACTCTTTACTTACTCTACCGGTTCATTATAAAAGATATTATAAAAGATACAAATGAACAGCCAGATGAAGAGGTATATAATGCAAGGTCTGGAAGGGTCCCAAGCACAGGAGATTGTCCCTGTGGAGTTTGGCCACTCTCCTGGCATGTGACTGCATCATCCACCAACCTGGAAACTCTCTGAACCCTGTTGTTTAGGGTTTTTATGAAGGCTCCATGAGTAGGCATGATGGACTAAATCACTGACTGCAGCTGATGAATTCAATCTCCAGCCTATGGAGAGAGGGGTGGCACGGTGTTGGGGGGTGGGAGGGTGTAGGTCTGAAAGTTCCAGCTCTCTAAACACATGCTTGGTTCTCCTGGCAACCAGCCCCAATAGGAAGCTATCTTGAAGTCCACCAAAAGTCGCCTCATTAATATACACTCAAGTATGGCTGAAAGGGGCTTACTATGAACAAAAGATGCTCCTCCCCTCCACATTACTCAGGAAATTTCCAAGGGTTTTAGGAGCTCTGTGCCAGGAACCAAAGACCAAATAAATATATATTATATCACAGTGTGAAGAAAAAACAAACAAAAGCCTGAAAATGCTATTAAAATACTCCTCCTTTTCCCAACTACATATATGAATGAGATTTCCTTCACGTAGCTGAACCAAAACAACGTAGTATATGAATGAAGATATGAAAATCTAGCTCTCATGTGTCTTTTCCTAAGCCAGATACTAAAGCATTGTGAAAAAATGTAAAACAATGTCACTTTTCTATTTGTCTTGAAATATATAGCTGTTTTTCATAAAACATGTTATTTATGTTAACAGATAAGTTTATTATTATTTTAAATGAATATTTTGAAGTGATCTGTTATAATTTCAAATATGGTAAAGTACATATATAACCCATAAAAACAAAAGCTCTTGAGAAGTGGCTCAATGATTTTTCAAGAGTATAAAGGCATAACACTACTGTGTTATGGAGCGAATGTTTGTCCCTTCCACCCCCCTCAGCCTCCTTCACCCCCTTATCTGTTGAAGCCCTAATCCCCAGTGTGCTGGGATTAAGAGGTGGGGACTTTGGAGGTAATTAGGTTTAAAAGAGGTCATGAGGATGGAGCCCCCACAATGGGATTAGTGTCCTTATAGAAGAAGAATGACAGAACTGTCTCTCCCCACACAAAGAAGAGGTCATGTGAGCACAGGAGATGGCAGCTGAAAGCCAAGAGAGCCCTCACTCAGAACTGAATCTGCTGGCACCTCAATCTTGGATGTCCCAGCCTGTAAAATTAAATAAATTTAAAGCATAAATATACTCCGTCCAAAAGTCAGGAAAAGCTAATAACAACAAAGAACAGATGAGACAAGAAAACAAGTAGCAAAACGAAACACTTAATCCCAAACATGTAATTATATTAATTATAAATGTAAATGATTCAAATACTCCAATTAAGGGGCAGAAATTGTCATGATGAATAAGACCCAATTATTTGTTGTCTACATGAAATGCACTTCAAATATAAAAAGACAGGTTAAAAGTAAAACGCTGGAGAAAAGATATATCACTAATAGCAGGCAAAGTAGACTTCAGGACAAGGAATATTACAAAGGACAAAAAAGGACATTTCATAATAACAGGGTTGATTTGTGAAGGAGATACAATAACGATAAAAATGCGTGCACCTAGAAAAATTAAAAAAAAAAAAATGTGTACAACTAAAAAGAATTTCAAGGGCTGGCCAAGTGGCTCAGTTGGTTAAGAACGCAAACTCTGAGGGCTGGGTCAGTGGCACTTGGTTAAGAGCTGGTTTAGGACACCAGCAGCCCCGGTTCGGACCCCACATATGAGGGCCAGTGACACTGCCCTCTACAGCTAACAACAGCTCCACCTGGAGCTGGGCTGCAGACCCTGCTGCAGTGGGCTGCCATTGGCTACAGTGAGTGGCCGACAACCAGCGTGAGTGGCTGGCAGCCAGCGTGAGCTGCCAAGAGCCGCGGTGAGCGACCTCCAGAGGCCGGCGACCCATCTGCCTCATCAGGGAAGAGCTCAATGATGATACCAACATAGGCCAGTGAAGCAACATCCTCTACAACTTGACTGAAGTACAAAAAGACAGCAAATTGTCTGTTCCCCTCCTCCAATTCTTCAATAAAATCTTTAAAAGAAAAGAACACTAGTTCCGAGCAACAGGGTCGCCGGTTTGATTCCCACTTGGGCCAGTGAACTATGCCTGAGCTGAGCTGCTGCTGAGCTGCCAACAGGTGGCAGGATGGCTCAGCTGCTGAGAGCACGTACTCCTAACAAGATCACCAGTTCGACTCCCACATGGTATGGTGGGCTGTGCCCCACCCCTCCTAAGATTGAACACTGCACTTCGAGCTGAGCTGCCCTGAGCTGTCTTGAGCTGCCAACAGGCAGGCCGATGGCGACTGGACTGGGAGCTAAGCTAGCTGCATGCACCACAACTAAGACTGAAGGACAACTTGGCTGTTCCCCTCCCCCAATTCCCCAATAAAATCTTTAAAAAGAATTTCAAAATACATGAGGCAAACTGACAGAATTAAAAGAATATACAAATCCATCATTAACATTAATAGTTTTGACATTCATCTCTCAATAATTGACAGGGCAAATAGATCAAAAAATCATAAAGAACATAGGAGACTTGAACTATCAACCAACTTGACCTAATTAGATCATGTAACAATTGCAGAATACACACTTTTTTTTTTTTTAAAGCTGAGCCATCCTGCCACCTGTTGAGCTCGGCAGCAGCTCAGCTAGGGCTGGGCATCGAACCACTGTTGCTCAGAGCTCAGCTCGCACTCTTGAGTGAGCTCTTAACCAACTGAGCCACTTGGCGGACCCTACACATTCTTTTTAAAAAACTTTTTTTACACACCAAAATGTAAGATGTTTAATATGACAATGGATTGCTGTATATAGAGACAGTGCACAACCCAGGCGCCACAGCCATGTTACTCTCAGTAAGATTTCAACAAAGTTTTAGCTTCTTGATAGGGTCCAGACATAAAGTTAGCTGCATAACATGTACTAATTTCAAGTATATCATCTTTCTTTGCTTTACTAGCAAGTAGGTAAATCAAATTAACACTGCAGCCTTACAACGCTGAGTTGTCATTGACACACCATTTTTAACTGCAGAACTTTCAGTGATTGTCCCATTTAGGCCATCCATAATCTCCAAAAAATGTCTCCTTGTGCCCAATTCAGACTCAAGAATCTATATTCCAAGTTTGTTTGCAATAGGTACTAAACTCATCTGAGGTCTCTTGAACAAATAAAACACTGTAAGTTTTGAATTGAGTACATCATGTTGCTTGAATGCGATTTCTAAGCCTCCAGTATCACTGCAATTCCCATCACCTATAATTATACTGCTGATATAAACGGGCTGTATAAAGTGATTCAGCAACGCTCCCTGTACACCAAGCACTTCCCATTTTGTCAGTTTGTCACTAGAAGACATACTGCTTACTCTACTAACATCTGCAGGACAGCAGACAGATACATTTTACCTTCAACAGCCACATGGAGACTCAGTTCTTCATTGGCTTCAAATGCAGATACAGAATATGGATTAAGATGCAATTGTGACTTTATCTGAACCGATCCTTTAGGCAACTGGTTCATATTGAGGTAAACATTCACATTCTATTTGAGAGTGAGTAAACTGGAAGCTGGTTCTGTGCAAAATATTCATTTTTCCATGATAAAAATTTTTGTTGTAGAAGAGTAGAAGTTATCTATGAAAGTATCTAAGGAGAGGTCTTCTTGCTGTAACAACAGCATGAGCAATGCAACACTCTGCCATTTGCCTTAATGCACTTGCTGTATGTAATTGGATTCACCTGTGCCTATAATTACAACCTCCTGCTGTCCAGCTCCTTCAATTATAAAAGCAGCCAATGAACTGCTACCCTTCAGATATTCTGAATGACTAGAAATTAGTTGATGAAATGTTTCTTTAACAACCTGCAAAATCTTTGCATACTGCATGTGTCTCCCTTCATAATGCACTTTTGAAACATATGCCAGTTCTGGGAAATAGGTTCTGTAGGGACGGGAGGAGGATCCGGTGTTTTTAAATATCGTGATTCAGGTTCACCCAATTGTAGAAGCTTATCAAGAGCTAATTTTTGCTGCACTGGATCTAGACTCCTTTTTATTTTGTATCAGTCCAGTCTTGTATTGCACACTATCCACTACAGCACAAAAATCAAACTATGGTCCCAATAACATTACCTGTTGTTACTGTTTCCTTAAGGTCAAGTTGAGCCCGCTGCACTTGTACAAACTGGTGCAAGGCTGACATAGGATTTCTCTCTCCACATTTGTATTTTATTATAAATTCTTTAGTATTTGTGGTTTTTTTAAGGAAGCACAGGACTTGAAATAGATGAAAGACCTTTGGAAAGCAATGATTCTGGGAAATTACCCGTCACTTGTGTAACCTTGGATGCCATATTCGCTTGGCTGTAACTTTCTGAGGAATGTGTGGTGGGTGTAGTTACTGTGTGGGCTGATGGCTGAATTGACAGGTTCTTTTTCAGCATCTAAGCAAAGCTAGGAACTCAAGAGCCCTGAAACCAGTCATGTTGGCAGACATGTTCTGACCAAAACTGGCCTTCCTGCCCTGTAGGCCGAACCCCACGGCGGACTGTAGGCCGAGGGGCTTGCCGGCCAACACCGTTGCTTCAGAGTACACATTCTTTTTAGTACACCTGGAATAATTTCATCAAGACAGTACATGTGCTGGGGTCGGGAAATGTTAAAAGATTGAATTCGTACAGAATATATAATCTGACAACACTGGAATTAAACTAGATATCAATACCAATATTGTAGGAAACCTCCAAATACTTGGAAGTTAAACAACAAACTTCCAAATAACCCACCTACTGAAAAAGAAATTACAAGAGAAATTAGAAAGTATTAACTGAATGAAAATGAAAATATAATCTATCTAAATGTGTGATATGTAGCTAGAATAATGCTTAAAAGGAAAATTATAGCTTCAAGTGCTTATATTCAATTATCTAAGCTTCCACCATAAGAAGCCAGAAAAAGAACAAACGAAACCCAAGTACGTAGGAGGGAAATAACAAAAGAACAAAAATCAATGAAATAGAAAATAGACAACAGGAAAAAAAAACAAAAAATCAATAAAATTGACAAATCTCTAGCATGTATGGTCAAAAAATATAAAACATACATTGTCAATAAGAGTAATGAAAAAGGCATCATTATAAATCCTATGTAGATAATAAGGGAATATTAGGAATAACTTTATGAAACAATTTAGATACAATGGATAAGTCCCTTGAAAAACACAAATTATCAAAATTGACATAAAGGGCCGGCCGAGTGGGGCGGTGGTTAAGAGCTGGGTTGGGAAGCCAGGGGCCCCGGTTCAGATCCCACATATGAAGGCCAGTGACACTGCCCTCCAAAAAAAAAAAAAAAATTGACATACAAAAAGCAGAAAATATAACTATATCTAGTAAAGAAACTAAATTTATAATTTAAAAATATCCCAACAAAGAAAGCTCAGGTCAGGATGGATTTACTGATAAATTCTATCCAACACTTAAGGACAAAAAATACCAACCTTGCTTAAGTTATTTCAGGAAATGGAAAACACTTTTCAACTCATTTCATGTTAGAAAATAAATGTGATGCTTATATTTAACAAAAGACATATCCAGAAAGAAGAATTATTACAACTAATTAATAAGAACATGACCCAAATTTCTAAAAGGGCAAAAGATTTAAACAGACACTTCACAAATGACATACAGCCAATAATCACATAAAAAGATGAACATTATTATTCATCAGGAAAACACAAATTAAAACCACAGTGGTATGCTACTACACATTAGAATAAACTTAAAAAACTGACAAAACTAAGTGTTGACAAAAATATGGAGCAATTAGGATTCTCATAACCACTTTGGAAAACATTTGGCAATTGCTTATAAAATTAAACATTCAATTACCATATGTCCCAGCAAGTGCACTCCTAGGTATTCCTCCAAGGGGAATGAAAACATTTCCACAAAAGACTGGTACATAAATGTTCAAAGTATCTTCATTCATAATAGCCAAAAAATGAAAATAACCCAAATGTCCAACAATATAAGATAGTGTTTATTCATCGATGGAATACTACTCAGCAATAAAAAGGTACAAATACTGAAACAACATGAATAAACCTCAAAAACATTTGCTGAGAGAAAGCAGCCAGATAGATACAAAAGGGTACATATTATTTGGTTCCAATTACTTTAAGTTTTAGAACAGTCAAAACTATAGTGATAGAAACCAAAACTCAGAACAGTGGTTGCTTAGGGTGGAGGCAGGAAATGGGGAAGGCAAAGGAGATTGGGGTGATATGATTACAGGGGTGTAAACACTTGTCAAAACTCATCAAACTGTATGCTTACAATAGGTGTATTTTATTGTATGTAAATTAAACTTCAATAAAGGTAACTTTTTTTTTTAAGTAGTTGTTTTTGGGGAACAAACTGGGGCAAGGTCGGGCAGAAAGTCAGTAATTTCATTAAACACTTTCCTGTTCTATTTTATTTTAAAACCACATGTGTGTATTACTTTATTCTTTTTAATTTAAAATGTGTCATCAATAAATACTGAATATAACATTTACTGTTTTCTGGGACATATAGCATGACATGTACACTTAACATAAAATTGGGGCTGGCCGAGTGGTGTGGTGGTTAAGTGCTGGCTTGGGACACCAGCAGCCCCGGTTCAGATCCCACATATGAGGGCCAGTGACACTGCCCTCTAAAAAGAAAAAAAAAATACAAGGCAACAGAATGTCACAGTCAAGGGCACATATGTTTGAATCCTCAGTCCATGAACAAATTACTGAACTTCTCTGCACTTTAATTTCTTCATCTGTAAAATGGGTAATAAATAAAATCTATCTTAGAGGGTTATTGGAAGTACTCTCATAAATAAAGTATCTGGCACATTGGAAATGGTCGGAAACATTAGTTCCCTTCCCCTTTCTTTATATTACCCAATTACTTACGCTATAAAAACTATTCATTCTATTTACCATAATAGTTCCATGCATTATCTCTTATTTTGTGTCAGCTCTTGCCCACAATGCCTCTGCTATTTGTGTGTTAGTTGTTTACCCTTTAGGGCCTGTGTCTTTTAAACTAAAATGACATTATTCGTTTTAGCTAATAATCAAAGTTGAGAAAGGTCCTCTACCCTCTGTCACCACAAACATATGCAAAAATTTTCTTTGTCATTTATCAATAAAACCTAAGTAATACTTTATCTAACACTAGAAGTATGTTTCTAAAATTTTGAATATAACAAAAACAACCCCATGACCATTCTGTTTTTAAAGTGAAGAGCTCTTCCTAATTTGTTTCCTACCCCTATAATTTGTCTTAAAAGCACAAGGTAGCAGCTATAAAGTAAATGATGACAACAAATTGCAATTACTTCCCAGGTCTAATTATTCCTAATTTATTAAAATGTTCACTCACTCCAACTGTTCTTCCCTTTCCTGTTTCCCCCAAGCTCCCTTTCTTCCCCACTCATCTCTGTCCCTTTCTTTCACCGCCTCATATGCAACTAACAAACATTTATTGGGCACCTAAACTTGCCAGCACTGTCCCAGGTATTTGAGGTACCATGTTGAGCAAAAAAACAAACAAAACCCAGACATAAATTTCAGACCTAAAACAATGTACAGTCCAGTGGGGGAGACACAAAGTAACTGATATTAATCAAACCAACAACAAATAAATGTAAAATTACATCTGTGACTATCAATCGGTAACATGCTGAGTATTAACTACATATCAAGCATGAACTAAGCACTTTAAAGTAATAACTCACTTAATCTTCCCACTAACCAATAGACATTAGATATCATTCCCTATTTTACAGAAGAGGAAAGGCTGAGTTTAATATCTTGCCCAACGGCACACAGCTAATAAGTGAACTCAGAGAAACTTGGGTCTCAAAATAAACGGATTTAGCCTAGCAAGGGACATCTAGGAAGGCTTTTCTGAGGAAGTAACAAGTGAGCTGAGATTTGGAGACAGTTAGCCTGTGAGAGGAGAGTGAAAAACCAGGTGGGCAGTAGGCAGAGGGAATGACCAAAACCTTGTGGAAGGCCAGAGTATAAAAAATACCAGGAATTTAAAGGGGAAAAAGGACTGGAAAGGAGGAGAGAAGTTGAGTTATGCTACGATGGAAATAGCAAGAGGAGGGCATGCTGAGTGGCAGTAAGTGATCTAGGCAAAAAATGATGGTGCCAGTGTAGACGGAGTTACGAGATATATGTGGAAGTAAAATCAACTAGACTTGGTGATGTACTGAACATTCAGGGTGACATAGGAAGAATGATTCCTCAATTTCTGGCTAGCATAACTTAATGGATAATGGTGTGATTCATCCAGGCTGACAACAACAAGAGGCCCAGATTCAGGAAGATAATGGGTTTGGGATATGTTGAATTTTAAGTGTTTTTGAGATATCAGGTAGGCAGATAAAGTAGAGGTTTGTCTTTCAGGGTAAAGGTGACTCTGGACAAAGAAATTTTTGTGAGCCATTAACATAAAGATGGTAACGAGATTGTCTCGGGAAGAGAGCCTTATGCCAACAAATATTTACAAAGAGGGACCTGCAAATAGGATGGGAAAAGACCAGCCAAGTTGAGCCACAGAAGCCAAGAGATTGTCACCAGAAGGAGGCATTGCTCAACATTCTCAAAAGCTGCTGAGCACTCTGATAAATTAAAAATTGAAGTGTCTGTTGGATTTAGCGACTTGGAGGCACTATTAATTTCAGCCATAGTTACTTCTACAGTGATCATCATAGGGGTGACTGATTCAAGTGGATTAAATGGTTGATGGAGGGCAGCTGTGCAACTACAGTGGCTCTCACGAGTTGTCTTTCAGCGATGCCTGGGGCATTCCAAGTCCTGCAGCCACTGCATACATGGAAAAGGTTCATTTCTCCAGAGTCAACTAAGAAATGCTCCTTTCTGTGTCCCTGCTTAGTTCTTTCTCCTAATTGTGTTTAAAATGCCAGATATGGCTTTGATTTCATTGGATTGATTTCTCATTGTCTCAGAGAGCGTGGCAAACCCATGTGTCCTATACCCACTGCAGTCGGCCATACCCCACAGCTCTGTGGCACTTTAGAACAAAGTTCTGAAGCAACCAGAGTTCTAAAAAGCCATGATTTCGCTAAAAGAGCAAGTATCCCTGTGCATTTTAGTTTCTGTTTTGTTTTGTTTTTAGAGGGCAGTGTCACTGGCCCTCATATGTGGGATCCTAACTGGAGCCTCCCAAGCCAGCTCTTAACCACCGCGCCACTCGGCTGGTCCCACCCCTGTGCATTTTAGCACTTCTGCAAGAAGTGTGGCTCTTTGGAATTAATATCCCAGCTGGTGTTTATGTTTGGTGAGCGTTGGCTTTCATGAATTCAACATGAATTGGGTGTCTACTCTGTGCCAAGCACTGGGGATACAGAAGGCAAAACAGGTCTCTGACCTCAATGCGCTGACAGCCTAGTGCTGGAGACAGACAAGCAGATCAGGGCAAGGGGCCAGATGGACTGCCTGGGCTTGGAGGCTCAAACACTTTCTCTATGAAATAGGAAATGAGATAGCTGAAAATATATAATTCTGGAGAAGTTTGGTGGTGGATGGGGGAGGGAAGGAGGCAGAGAGAGGGAGGAAGGGGGGAATCAACAGTTTATTTTGTTTCGTATTCTTAAGCAGGAAAACGTAAGTATGTTTAAAAGACGATGGAAAAATCCTTTCAAGAAAGGGCGATGATTGTAGGGAGTTACCTGGCGGTTCCCCCCGACCCCCTTCCATCTAACTCCTTTTCTCCATTTCCCTCTCTTTCCTTTCACCCCCGGCTCTTCTGTCCCTTCTCCACTCCGCACAGCCCCAGAGCCCACAACCATTCCGGTCCTCCGACCCGACTCGCAGGCATCTACTCACCGCAATGGCCCCTTCGCTCAGGTGATCCACCATGGCTCCGCCGCCACAACTCCCGCGCTTCGGCTCCGCTGCTGTCCGGGATTCACTCCTAGGGTACGGCGCGCTCTAAAGCAATTGGCCCGAGGAGCTGAGTACGCCACTTCCGCCTCTCGACGCGTGCACGGCCTGGGGGTGGGACCAGGGGGCTGAGCAGCCACCGCATTGGCCGAGGCGCGGCGGGCGGCCCACATGACCTTCCCAAGCCTGACGTCAGAGCCGAGTCGCGGGATGATGGGGTCTTAGAGCGTGGAGCTAGGCTGCGGGGCGCGCCAAGGTTGACGCGAGCTCACCTGAAAGGCTCGAGTGGAACAGTTACGGGAACTTTGCGAGTGGGCTCTTGGAAACATACCAGGCTCAACTGGTACCCCAGAGGAGAGGTAGACCTGCTCCTTGCCTGATAACCCTGCTGCTAAATGTAGTCAAAGCAGTACGTTGATCCTGAGCTTAGTACAGTGGGCTTTCAGAAGGTAAATAAGACCCGGTTCCTGCCCTCAGAGAAGAGTATAGTCTGTCGAGGAAGTTTCCGCTGTAAGTAGCCCTGATTCAAGGTAGATGTGGTATGGGCCCCAGGAGAGAGACCAAGTGTGCTGTTATCACAGAGATGGAAAATCAGGGAAGGCTTCCCGGAGGAGGTGTCCCTTGAACTGCGTCTTGAAGGATGTATGCAAACTTGCCTGGTGGACTCCACGTGAGGGCAGGGGTATTCCCGGAAAAATGATTAGCCAAAGTGTCGCTGGCCCTCGTGTGTGGGATCCGAACTGGGGCCGCTGGCGTCCCGGGCCGGCCAAGTGGCATGATGGTTAAGAGCTGGCTTGGGAGGTTGGTGGCCCCGGTTCGGGTCCCGCATGTGAGGGCCAGTGACACTGCTCTCAAACAAACAAGCAACAAAAAAAGATAACTTAAGAGGAAAGAATACCTTTGATATCAGAGATGTTCTAAAGGCAGAACTGACTACAATTACTCTTATTTTCTTCAAGCAGCACTTTTAAGTGGATTACTTGACTGTCTACAATTTTAAAGGGTGATTATTACTCTCAATGTTTTAAATACTATCTTTTCACTGGGTCTTTAAAATTAAATGAAATGCTGTTTCATTCTAGAAAAGCAACCCTGTTTCAGAGGCTTTACAACCAGAATAACAAACTTTTAAATACTTGTTTACTTGCATTAAATTTATCCTAGAATTGCCTGGTTTTTGACAAGCTATTAAAATATGCAATGATCTAAATTGGAAGTGGAGTGATACTGAAGGACAAATTTTCCATTTGCTTTTTCTAAGCCAGACCGAAACCAATCTTAATTGCATGATTTCATTTAAAATTATTTTATTGTAAATAAATATTCATCTTTCTAGCCTTAAAAAAAAATGAATAGCCTATGTAAAAACTAGAATGATGAATAGTCTGGCAAGCTGGGGATAGCACTGAGTAGCTCGGGATAGTGACAGAGGAAGTGAGACTTGAACATTAGAAGGCAAGCCAAGGATAAAACAATGAAGCGTTTCTACAGGGCTTTCCTAAATGCTAGGAGGAGCATTGATAAATTTAAGGGAGAGTACTGACACCTGCCTAATACAGAGGGATTAAATTGGGGGTGGGGAACTGGGGGCATGGAGACTAGTTATGACACCCTGGAAAGAATCCAGACAAGACATGGTGAAGGCTTGAATTAAAGGAATGACCCTGGGGATTGAACGAAAACTGAACTATGTAAGAGATATAAATATTTGTTAACTTAATAGTTACTGGGGAGAGTGAGAAAGAAAGATCTGGGAGGCGTGTCAGGTTTCTGAGTTGAGCAACTAAGGTAGATGGAGGTCTAAGAGAACAAGGATGGTGGCTGTCAAATCACCTAGCATGGTGCTTGGCACAAAATAGGTTTTCAATAAATATTCCTGAATGAAAGGATGTCGCGTGAATTGGTGTGAGAAAATCTAGATCCTTCTTCAGCATATAAAAATTATAGAAAAAGAGCCAGCCGAGTGGCACGGTGGTTAAGCGCTGGCCTGGGAAGCCAGCGGCCCCGGTTCGGTTCCCACATATGGAAAAAAAAAAAATTATAGAAAAAGACCGCAAGAATTGATTTGTGTTGCTTCTTGCTTCCTGGAATGAAATCTTGATTTTCTAAAATTGTGCATTTGTAGAAATCTAAATTCCTTACTTTCTTATTTATTTTGTAGGCTTAAAATAGCATGGATCTGCCCGTGGATGAGTGGAAATCATACCTATTTCAGAAGTGGTCTTTGCTCCCAAAGTCCATTCAGATCACAATTTCTACAGCAGAGACTTTGAGCGATATCTTTCTTCATTCATCTTTGCTTCTTCAGTAAGTGAATGAAAGCTTAAACCCGGGCAATTTTGATATGAAAAATGTTTTTGTCATTTGCTCTCAAGTTATATCTCTTTTTGATGGAAAGATTATTTTATTTTTTGCATAAAACTTTTATTTTTGTGTGTGTATGGTCAAGTAACCCTATTTTATTTTATTTATTTATTTTTATTTATTTACTTTTTATTATGGGTGTACAAAACAACATAACGATTAGACATTTACACCCCTCACAAAGTGATAAGCCCCCAAGTCTACTACCCCCTGACATCGTACATAGACTTTACAATACCATTTACTATTTTTCCTATGCTGTACTTTACATTCTGTGACTATATGTATGTATATATTTAATTATAGTTGACATTCAGTATTATTCTACATCAGCTTCATACTGTATTTCACATCCCTGTGACAATCTGTGAGTACCATTTTGTACTTTGTAATCCTTTTACCTTCTCCCCATCCCCTATCCCCTCCCATCTAGCAACCATGAGTTTTTTTCTCTGTATTTCTGAATCTATTTCTGTTTTATTTGCTTGTTTATTCTGTTCATTAGATTCCACATATAATTGAGATAATAAGGTATTTGTCTTTCTCAATCTGACTTATTTCACTTAGCATAATATCCTCCAGGTCCATTCATGGTGGTGCAAATGGTAAGATTTTGTTCGTTTTTATGGCAGAGTAATACTCTATTGTATAAATGTACCACAATTTCTTTATCCAGTCATCTATTGGTGGGCATTTTGGTTGTTTCCATACCTTGACTATTGTGACTAGCACTGCAATAAATATAGGGGTGCATATATTTTTTTGGAATTACTGTTTTGTATTTCTTTGGATAAATACCCAGGAGTGTACCTGTTGGGTCATAAGGTAGTTCTGTTTTTAATTTTTTGAGGAACCTCCATACTGTTTTCTAAAGTGGCTGCACCAATTGGCAGTCCCACCAACAATGCACAAGAGTTCCCTTTTCCCCACAACCTCACCGACACTTGTTGTTTGTTGATTTCTTGATGCTAGCCATTCTGACAGGAATGAGTGGTATCTCATTGTGGTTTTTATTTGCATTTCTCTGATGATTAGTGATGTTGAGCATTTTTTCATATGTCTATTGGCCATCTGTATGTCCTCTATGGAGAAATGTCTCTTCATGTCCTCTACCCATTTTTTAATTGGATTGTTTCATTTTTTGGTGTTGAGTTGTATGAGTTTTTTTATAAATTTTGGATATTTACCCCTTATCAGATTATCATTGGTAAATATCTTCTCCCATTCAGTAGAATGTCTTTTTGTTTTGTCGATGGTTTCCTTTGTTCTGAAAAAACTTTGTAGTTTGATGTAGTCCCATTTGTTTATTTTTTCCTTTGATTCCCTTGCCCGAGGGGATATATCAGTAAAAATATTACTAAAGGTAATGTCTGAGGGTTTACTTCGTGTATTTTCTGAAAGGTTCGCCGAGGAGTCAAAGTTTGAGGCACATGTCCACACCAATCAGCTTTATTTGCCTCTCAGGGTTGAGCCTAAAACTGGCATCAGCCGCCTACAGGTGTCTGCACGGGGGTTTTATAGGGCAGGAGATAGGGGAAGTTTTTGCAAGCATACATGAATAGTTATAATTGCAGAGGAAGTGCTGCTGCAGACATTTTCCATTGATCTTTGCAGTTCTGCTACATCCTGCTTTTGTCAGGAAACCTGTGGTAAGGTACCCAAGAGGGTGTCTGGCAGCTTTTTCAGCAGGGTGGGCCTCATTCCTGGTGTCCTTGGGGACCCCTTACATTTTCTTCTAGGAGTTTTATGGTTTTGGATCTTACAGTTAACTCTTTAACCTCTTTTGAGTTTATTCTTGTATATGACATAAGAAGGTGGTCCAGTTTCATTTTTTTGCATGTATCTGTCCAGTTTTCCCAGCACCATTTATTAAATAGACTGTCTTTACTCCAATGTAAATTCTTGCTTCCTTTGTCATAGATTACATAACTATATAGGCATGAATTTATTTCTGGGCTTTCTATTCTGTTCCATTGATCTATGTGTCTGTTTTTATGCCAATACCATGCTGTTTTGATTACTGTAGTCTTATAGTATGACTTAATGTCAGGTAGTGTGACACCTGCTGCTTTGTTCTTATTTCTTAGGATTGCCATGGCTATTCGGGGTCTTTTATGGTTCCCTATAAATTTTAGGTTTATTTATTCTAGTTCTGTGAAAAATATTGTTGGTATTTTTTTTTTAAGATTTTATTGGGGAATTGGGGGAGGGGAAAAGCATTGGGTAACTGAGGAAGGGGAACAGACAAGTTGCTGTCCTTTTGTTCTTCTGTCTAGTTGTGGAGGACATTGCCTCACTGACCCATGTTGGTATCATCATTGCATTCTTCTAAGATGAGGCAGATCCATCGCCGGCCTCTGGACGGCCACTCACAGCGGCTATTGGCAGCTCACGCTGGCTGCCAGCCTCTCACTGTAGCCTATGGCAGCCCACTGCAGCAGGGGCTGCAGCTATGCCATCCTGGGGGCTCACAGCAGCCCAGCTCCAGGTGGAGCTGTTGTTCACCATCTTAGCTATAGAGGGCAGTGTCACTGGCCCTCATATATAGGGTCCAAACTGGAACTGTTGTCATCCCAACCCAGCTCTTAACCAACGCACCACTGGGCCGGCCCTGTCATTGGTGTTTTGATATTGTTTGTGTTGAATCTATATATTGTTTGGGTAACATGGACATTTTAACTCTGTTAATTGTTCCTATCCATGAGTGTGCTATATGTTTCCATTTATTGGTATCTTCTTTACTTTCTTTCTTCAATGGTTTATAATTTTCTGAGTACAGGTCTTCTACTTCCTTGGTTAAATTTATTCCTGAGTATTTTTTTGATGTAATTGTAGATGGGATTTTTTTCTTAATTTCTCTTTCTGATAATTGATTATTGGTGTATAAAAATGCAACTGATTTCTGAATTTTAATTTTGTATCCTGCTCCTTTACTAAATTCATTTATCAGTTCTAATAGTTTTTTGGTGGAATCTCTGGGGTACTCTATATATAGTATCATGTCATCTGCATATAATAATGATCTTACTTCCTCCTTTCCAATTTGGATACCTTTTATTTTTCTTGTCTGACTGCTGTGGCTAGAACTTCCAGTACTATGTTGACTAAAAATGGTGTAAGTGGCTATCCTTGTCTTGTTCCTGATCTTAAGGAGAATGTGTTTAGCTTTTCCCCATTGTGTATGATGTTAGCTGTGGGTTTGTCTTATATGGCCTTTATTATGTTGAGATATGTTCCCTCTATTCCCACTTTGCTGAGAGTTTTTATCATAAATGGATGCTGGATTTTATCAAATGCTTTTTCTGCATCTATTAATATGACCATATGATTTTTATTTTTCATGTTGTTTATGTGGTGTATCACGTTAATTGATTGGCGGATATTGAACCAACCTTGCATACCAGGAATGAATCCCTCTGGATTGTGGTGTATGATCCTTTTAATGTATTGCTGAATTCAGTTAGCTAATATTTTGTTGAGGATTTCTGCATCTATGTTCATTAAGGATATCGGCTTGTAGTTTTCTCCTTTTGTAATGTCTTTGTCTGGTTTTGGAATCAGGGTAATAGTAGCCTAATAAAATGAACTTGGGAGCCTTCCCTTCTCCTGGATTTTTTGGACTAGTTTTAGGAGAATAGGTTTTAATTTGTTTTTGAATGTTTGATAAAATTCACCTGTGAAGTCATTTGGTCCGGGACTTTTGTTTGTTGGGAGCTTGTTGATTATTGATTCAATTTTGTTGGTAGTAATTGGTCTGTTCAGATTTTCTGTTTCTTCTTGATTCAGCCTTGGAAGATTGTATGCTCTTAGGAATTTATCCATTTCTTCCAAATTGTCGAATTTGTTGGCATATAGTTGCCTGTAGAAAGATTAAATTTAGATTTTTATATTTTGGGGCACTCAGCAGTTCTTACTGTTTCCAGTGTTTTCTAACCTACAATGATAGGAAAAGGTAGGGATGCTATTTAACTTTTTTGGTGTCAATGTTATGTTTCAATAACGAGTGCCTTGCTATAGTCACTAGGCTGTGAACTTTGCCATCTCCCAAAGGTTGTCATGGAGATTTGCTAGCTACACATAGAAATTCATAAGTGCAAAAAAAGTATGTAAAAATTTATAATCAAGTCAATTATCTCCCTTTCCCCATATGTTAGGCAGAATATTACATCCCAAGACGTCCATGTCCTAATCTCTGGAACTTGTGCATATGTTAGATAACCTGATAAAGGGAAATTAAGGTTGCAGGTGGAATTAAGATTGCTGGTCAGCCAATTTTAAGATAGGGAGAGTAGCCTGGATTATCCAGGCAAGCCCAGGGTAACCACAAAAGTCTTTACAAGTGGAAAAAGGAGGAAGGAGAGAAGAATCAGAAGGAGATGTGACTATGGAAGTACAATTAGAGAGATGCAATATTGCTGGATTTGAAGGCAGAGAAAGGAAGCCCCAAGCCAAAGAACGTAGGCAGCCTCTAGAAACTGGAAAAGGCAAGAAAATAGATTCTCCCCTAGAACTTCCAGAAAAACAATGCATCCCTACCAACACCTTGATTTTATTTTATTTATTTTATTATTTTTTAAGATTTTATTGGGGAATTGGGGGAGAGGAACAGTGTTGGGGAATTGGGGAAGGGGAACAGCCATGTTGTTGTCCTTCAATCTTAGTTGTGGAGGGCACAGCCACCTCAGCTCCATGTTCAGTCGCCATCCGGCCGCCCACTCAGCTCAAGGTGCTGTGTTCAATCTTAGTTGCAGAGGGCGCAGTCCACTATCCCATGCGGGAGTCGAACCGGCAGCCTTGTTGTTAATAGTACATGCTCTATCCCCTGAGCTACCCTGGTGGCAGCTCAGCTCAAGGTGCCAGAGTTCAGTCTTAGTTGTGGGTGGACGTAGCCACCATCCCATGTAGGAGTCAAACAGGCAACCTTGCTAAGAGCACATGCTCCCACCAGCAGAGCCATCCTGCCACCTGTTGGCAGCTCAGCGGCAGATTAGCTCAGGCGCAGCTCACTGGCCCATGTGGGAATCGAACCGACAACCCTGTGGCTCAAAGCTTGCACTCTTTTTTTTTTTTTTGAGGGTAGTGTCACTGGCCCTCATATGTGGGACCCGAACCGGGGCTGCTGGCTTCCCAAGCCAGCGCTTAACCACCATGCCACTCGGCCAGCCCAAAAGCTTGCACTCTTAAGCAAGCTCTTAACCAACTGAGCCACTCGGCTGGCCCCCTATCACCTTGATTTTAGCCATTGAGACCTGTGTCAGACTTCCACCCTTCAAACTGTAAGATACATTTTTGTTTGTTTTAAGGCATTAATTTTGTGGTGATTTGTTATAGCAGCAACAAAAAACTAGTACACTCCCTTTACTTTCCTAATCCAAATCACTATCAGTAGCTAGACCATTACAGTAGCTTCCAAACTGGTTTCCCACCCATCCTTGCCTCCCTCCAAACTATTTTCTACACCACAACAGGAATCATTTTTCAAATCACAAATCAGATTTATTGATCTCCCTTAAAACCTTTCCCGAGTTTCTTTTGCTCTTACAATAAAGACTAAAATTCTTACTGCCTATTTCTCTGGCCTCCTCTTTCACCACTCTCCCCTTTCAGACAGACTGGCCTTCTTTCAATTCTTGATATGCACTATGCTTCTTTGTGCCACATGGCCTTCACTTATTGTAGTTCTTCTGCCTGAAATGCTTGTCCTAGTTCCTCTCTACTCCAGTATTCCCTAAGAACTGATTAACTTCTCATCCTTCAGTATCAGCCAAATCTTTCCTCAGGAAAGCCTTCCCTGAATCCAGCTGGGTCATCTTCATTTTTTATACATTTACAATACTACATACATGTTCTTTTTACATTTGTGTAATCATTTGATTAATGTCTGTCCTCACTATGAGTCTGTAAACTTCCATGAGGGCAAGGACCTTGTCTGTATTTGTTTGTCTTTCTATAGACAAGAGCAGTGCAGCGTCAAAAAAACAGGTATTCAATAAATACTGATTGAATGACAGTTTAGTAATGTATATAAAGCTCTTAGTTCAGTGGCAGGCAAATATTATGGCCCATAAATGAGAGCCTCTTCTATATGCAGATACAGAAACACTTACCTTTCAGGTTCAAGGTTGACATTTTATCTTTATGCCAGCGACTATCACAGTGTCTTTCTAGTTCTTTTTATATATTCTCATTCATTTGTGGATAAATATGCACATACCTTTTTAAATTCTCTATTAGATTATATTATATTCTTTGTCCTGTGAGGTGTTTTCTAACATTACACCTTTCCAACATCACACATAACATTGCTACTGTAATATGCCACAATTTATTCTTTTTCCTATTGATGGGCAATTACATTATTTCTAGGTTTGTTTGTTTGTTTTATTGTTATAAACAGTGCTGCACTGAACAAATGTTATATATGTTTTCGTACATAGATTTAGAATTCAAGATAGGTTCTTAGAAGAAGAATTGTTGCATTAGTAGTTATAAGCATTTTAAGTTCAATATATTTGTCTTCTGGAGAGGCTTACCAGTTTACCATGAGCAGCATAGGAAAATCACTTTCCCATATCCTCACCAACATTAGAAAGCAACTGTCTTTAGTTTTGCCAACCATAAGGACAAAATAATCTTGTTTAATTTGCATTTTTCTGATTACTAGTGAAGTAAGGCACTATTTCTGACATTACAGCCCATTTATATTTCTTCTGTGAATTATTCATTTGTACCCTTTGCCCATTGTTCTAGTGGGTTGTCTATCTTTCTCTTATTAATTTATAGGAGATTTTTTTTAATCTGACTGTGTAATTCTCTGCTATGTATGTTACTAATTTTTCTCTTAGTCTATTATTTATCGTTTTTACTTATGGCATCTTGCATTGTATATAAATTGTGTGTATATTTTTCAACTTTTATACAGTCATGTCTGTAATTTTCTTTTATGGCTTCTGCGTTATGTGTCTTAGTTAAGATAGTCTACTCCAAGATTTATAAATATTCTTTATTTTTTTCTAACCTTTTTTTGTAATTTTGTGATGTCATTTTAGCTCTCGTATCCATTTGGAACTTCTTTTTGTGTATGATGTGAGGGAGTAGTCTAAGTTTTTTCCAGATAATTTTCCACAACATTTATCAAATAGTTCACCCTTTCCCCAGTACTTCAAAATGCTATATTTATTCAAATATTAAATTCCCACTTATCCATAAATTTGCTTCTAGACTCTTTTTCATGCCCAAACCAAAGCATTTTAATTAGCGACTTTATAGTATCATATTAGAATTCTTTCAGTTGCAAGTAACAGAAACCCAGTTCAAATTAGGAAATTTATGGACTATGAAACCTAGGATATCCAAGGCAGATCTGTTTTCAAGCAGGGTTGTATCCAGGGGCTCAGATGATGTCATCAGACTCTATCTCTTCATGGGTCAGACAGACTCTCTCCACCCTATGGGCACAATAACCATTGGTAGCGGTGGGCACACACTGATAGCCTAATAACCACAAGAAAAGAGGCCATCTTTCCCAAGAACTTTGGCAGAAAGGTCTGGGTTGGACTCTAATCAACCCAACTTTGATCGGATGCACATCCCTTCAACGAAAGATGCTGGGCTCCTCTGATTGGCCAGACCTATATATTACATGCTGAACCCTGTTATGAAATTGGAGTCGACCCTACTTCAACAGCAAGGAACGGCTTTCCCCCCTGAGCTTTTATTACCAGACGTAGTGAGAAGGAGCACTCGAAAGCAAGGAAGTCTAATGCATATGTGGCTTTGCTATTTGGTAAGCCAGGCTCCCACCCACACATACAGAGCCATTATTTTTCAAGATTTTCGGAGTATCTTGGCTATTTTGTACACATTTTCCCCATGTGAACTTTAGAATTGGTTATCAAGTTCCATAAAAAATATTGTTGGGAAAAAATATTTTGTTGAATTTTTTATTAGGATTGTGTTGGATTTATATTCATTTAGGGAGACTTGACATCTTTACAAAATATTAAATTTCTTCACCCAAGTAAATGGTATGTCTGGCCATTTGTTTAGGATTTCTTTTATGACCTGAAATAAATTTTATCATTTTGTTTGTTTGTTTGACAAGAGAACAAATCTACTTATTTACTTTTTTTTTTTTTTTGAGGGCAGTCCCTCATATGTGGGACCCGAAACCGGGGCCGCTGGCTTCCCAAACCAGCGCTTAACCACCACGCCACTCGGCCGGCCCTTATTTATTTTTTTAGTAAGTTTAAATCCTTGAGGGGTACAGCATTACATGGATTCTGTGTCCGATGGCCTTAGCAGAAAGATTACTTCGGAATTTGGCGTGAACCATGCCGTTGTTTCCATGAGCATGAGTTACCTTTCCCCAGGTTACTCTGGTTTTGTTGGTTTGCCACCAGGAATCACTATGTTAGTCTTTGCCTTGTACACAAAGCTCATCTCTTGCCTAGACAAAATTCAGTTTCATCTCGAGCATAAACACCTTCAATTTTTTTTTTTTTTGAGGCAGTGTCACTGGCCCTCATATGTGGGATCTGAACCAGGGCCGCTGGCGTCCCAAATCAGCTCTTAACCACCACGCCAGTCGGCCTGCCATAACACCCTCAATTTTAAGAAAAGCTGTATGCTCTCTCTGGTTGCAGATACCCCGCTTATAGCCAGAAAAAATGGCCTGGGGACCACTGCCTTCCAGACACATTTGTTGTTTTAGAAATCCTGTTCCCAGTAGGCACCCATAGGCCCCAAGATAGCGGAGGGTGGGGAAGGGAGGAGGAAGCTATCAAGCTATCATTTTCTTTATATATAGGTCTTTTTTTTTTTTTTTGAGGGCAGTGTCACTGGCCCTCATATGTGGGACCCGAACCGGGGCCGCTGGCTTCCCAAGCCAGCGCTTAACCACCGCGCCACTCGGCCGGCCGGCCTGCCAGGACTTTTTTTTAAATCATCTTATAATTGGTCACCTCACTGTACTTTCACATTAATTCATCATTTTTATGCCAATTCACTTAGAATTTTTCAGTGTATATGCAGGTAGTAATCCTCCTTTCCAATATTTTTGCCTTTTATTTTACTTTTTTTTTTTTTTTTTGAGGGCAGTGTCACTGGCCCACATACGTAGGACCCAAACTGGGTTCGCTGACTTCCCAAGCCAGCGCTTAACCACCGTGCCACTCGGCCAGCCCTACTTTTTAGTTACCATAGCATTAGTTAGATCTCCAATGCAGTATTGAATAATAACAGCTGTTCAGGACATTTGCTATGGGTTTATATAGTATATACCCTTTTTCAAGTTAAGGAAGTTCCCCTATATTCTATCATAAATAGGTGTTGAATTTTACCAATACTTTTTTCATATATTTTAGGAGGAATAATCATTTTCTTTTGCTCCTTTAATCTGTTAATGTAGGATTTACATCAATAGATTTACTGAAGTGGAACAGTTTTGGAGATAAACTCTGCTTAAGATCTATCATTCTGTTAACATATGGCTAAATTCAGTTTGCTGATGTTATTTTTAGGATTTTTATATCTACGTTCATAAATGATGTTAGCCTACATGTTCTTTTTTGTGCTCTGTTTGTCAACTCTTGGTATCAGTGTTATAGTAGCCTCATAGCCTGAATTGGAAAGCTTCCCATCTTTTTCTGCGCTCTGAAATAGTTTATATGATGTAAAGATTACTTAATTCTTAAGAGCTGGTAGAAAAACCCTGTAAACCTATGTAGACCCGGTGCCGTATTAAGTTGAAATATTTTCTTTTTTTAGTTTAATTATCAGAATAATATGCATATAGTGTAAAAAGTCAAATAATCCTTCAAAGCCTATAAAGAAAATAGCAACTTTGCTCTGTCTCACTTCTCCCTTCCAGAGACTGCTACTTAAAATTATTTTAATTGTTTCTTCTAGCATTTAATTTCATTGTACTTAACAGTATGCTAACACTGCTATTTCTTGAATTTTTAGTTTTAGATGTCAAATTTAGCTCACCTACCCCCAACTCACATGTATGTATGTACTTTGTTTTTCTCTCATTATAACTGTATTATAATTCATAATATAACCAATAGAATATGATATTGGTTAAATCAGTATTCAATACATACATCATTATGTTTGTAAATATTATTCATAAGAACCATGAAGTATACTTTGAATTACATTTCCTTTCTTTTTTTTAAGATTTTAGGGAATTGGGGGAGGGAACAGTGTTGGGGAATTGGGGAAGGGGACCGGCCAAGTTGTTGTTCTTCAGTCTTTGTTGTGAAGGACGCCAGTCACTACCTGGCTTCCTGTCAGCAGCTCATCGCCTCTAAGCTCAAGGTGCTGCATTCAATCTTAGTTGCAAGTGGGTGTAGCCACCATCCCATGCGGAAGTGGAACCCGGCAGCCTTGTTGTGAAGAGCACACACTCTATCCACTGAGCCATCCAGGTGGCAGCTCAGCTCAAGGTGCTGAGTTCAGTCTTAGTTGCAGGTGAGTATAGCCCACTATCGAACAGGCAATCTTGTTGTTACACCAGCTGAGCCATCCTGCCACCTGTTGGCAGCTCAGTGACAGCTCAGCTCAGGCTCAGCATTCACTGGCCCATGTGGGAATCGAACCAGTGGCCCTGTTGCTCAGACCTCATGCTCTAAGCTAACTCTTAACCAGCTGAGCCACTCAGCCAGCCCTACATTTCCTTTCTTGTCTAACTCTTGTTTTCCCTGGAGTTAATAATTGCCTTCATTTTATTTGTTTTGTGTATCCCCAAACTTCTCTACTTAAGAATAAGTGGGGCGGGGGGTAGGGGTGGTGGAAAAAAATTAATCTGAAGAGTTGTTTGTAAGACTATTCAGTCATAATCTAAAGTGACCAAAAAGATTTAAACATCTAATCGTCATGTGCATGCCCATTAAATAAAAGTGTGACCTGGGGGGGGCCGGCTGAATGGCTCAGTTGGTTAAGAGCTCACTCAAGAGTGAGAGCTGAGCTCTGAAAAACAGCAGTTCGATGCCCAGCCCGAGCTAAGCTGCTGCTGAGCTGCCAACAGGTGGCAGGATGGCTCAGATAAAAATAAATAAAAATATAAATAAATAAATAAATGTGTGACCTTAAACTAATAAAAAATAAACAAAGAAAAAATTTTAAAAAATATGAATTGGGCATTTGAAGCTTAAAACCAGACATACAATTTTCTTTCTTGCCATTTATAGTCTTTGAGGAATGTTTTACCAAATTTGATGCGTTTCATCAGTATTGAAGACCTTTTGAGACAGATCACTTCCCCCGCATTGATAATCTGCAGTGTCCTAGGGAATCCTTAACAGAATCATTATCCACACTCATTGCCTTACTGTTTGTTTTGATTTTGTACTGATTCAACTGGAGTACCTTGTTGTGCCGGATAGAGAAGAAGGGCTCAAAGACTAATGGATTTATGTAAAAAAGAACATAGGAACCAATCTGAAGCGGTTCCCACTGGCCAAATTTGGGTCAATTTGAGCATCAAAAAATATAATGATGTAATGGTTTGTAACAATGGAATTTTTAAAAGGCCATGGTGATACTCAAATAATACATAAATAAATAAAAGAAAGAAAGGGGGAAACACAATCTTTACAGAAGAATGTCACTTAATGAGTTTAGATGTAATGATAGAATTAGCGAATCACCATTTTATAATCCCTGGTGTAATAACTGATTCTGGCAAGGGTAGTTAATGGATATTGAAATCATTCGAAGAAAGATCTCTGGGAAACAGTTTATTCACATGGTCTCAAAGTATGGCACCATAGATTATTTAAGTACAATGGGAGAGGTATCTTTATATTGGAGAAATCTAATAGTCACCACTTTAACCAAGTGACAAAACTTAGCATCACCAATAGTGGAGATCAGTTGACATTATGTGTCTCCTGATTTGAAACAAGTATATATATTTAACTGTGTACAAATATTCTTGACAAACATTGTTTAATCTGGATCTAATCATGAAGAAACAATGAGGTAAAACCAGAATGTGGAACATTTTCCTGGCCTCAAGTCTTCAAAAAAAATCAGTCATGAAAAACAAACAACAGCAACAAAAAATATGGGACTGACTTGAAAGAGATTAAAGAGAAATAACAACTAAATTCAGTACATGGGAACCTTGATCTGGATCAAGTTGGGGTAAGAAAAAGATATAAAAGACATTTTAGAAATAATGGTGGGGGGACCAGTTAGCTCCGTTGGTTAGAGCGCAGTGCTCATAACACCAATGTTGCTAGTTTGATCCCCACATGGGCCACTGAGCTGCGCCCTCCACAACTAGGTTGAAACAACTACTTGACTTGGAGCTGATGGGTCCTGGAAAAACACACTGTTCTCCAATAAAAAAGAATTTTAAAAGAAAAAAAGAATGGGGAAAATGTAAATGATATTTGGCTTAGTATTAATTTTTTTAAAGTGTGATAATGATATTGTGATATCAAGATATAATAGAATATCTTTGATCTTAGTAGTTGAACGAACTTCCATGGTGACTGCACTTACTTTCAAATGCTTCAGGAAAAAATGTGTATATATGAATGTGTGTGAATTATTAAGATATTGTTTCTCAGCTCCAATCTTCTGTACTCTATGCTGGAGCTGGGACTTTCTACTTTGCCAGTTACTCTATGAGGGGCTTTGCGTCTCTAAGGCTTTGGAGAGATAAGGGAAGGCTGGAAGAAGGCTTCTTTCTCTTTGCTTCCTAATTAGAATTACATGTCAAAGAATGAAGTTGGACCTTTATGCCATATACAAAAACTAACTCTAGATGGCTCAAAGACCTAAACTTAAGAGCTAAAACTATAAAAAAAACTCTTAGAAGGAAACATAAGGCAAAAACTTGGGCCTGCCGAGTGGCTCAGTTGGTTAAGAGCTCGCTCAAGAGTGCGAGCTGAGCTCTGAGCAACAGCAGTTCGATGTCCAACCCGAGCTGAGTTGCCGTTGAGCTGCCAACAGGTGGCAGGATGGCTCAGCTTAAAAAAAAAAAAAAAAAGGCAAAAACTTGTGACACTGGATTTGGCAACGATTTGAATATGACACCAAAGGCACAGGCAACAAAAGAAAAAAATAGACAAATTGGACTTAATGAAAATTAAAACATTTTGAGCATCCAATGACAATATCAGCAGAGTAAAAAGGCAACCCACAGAATGGGAAAAAAATATTCACAAATCATATATCTGACAAGGGATTAATATCCAGACGATATAGAGAACTCCAAAGATTCAACAACAACAAAAAAGAAACAATCCAATTAAAAATGGCCAAAGGACTTACATAGACATTTCTCCAAAGGAAAGATACAAAATGCCAAAAAACACATGAAAAGATGCTCTTAACATTACTAATCATTAGGGAAACACAAAGCAGAACTACAATAAGGTATCACCTCACATTTATGAGGATGGCTACAATCAAAAAATAAAAATAAATAAAAAATAAAAACCCTGACAATAGTAACGAGTGTTGAGAATATGGGGAAATTGAAGCCCTTGTGCACATTGGTGGGAATATAAAATGGTGCAGCCACTATGGAAAACCGTATGGGTGTTGCTCAAAAAATTTAAAAAATAGAATTACCATGTGGTCCATCCAGCAATCCCACTTCTAAGTTTATACCCTAAAGAGTTGAAAACGGGACTTGAACAGATATTTGCACACCCATGTTCATAGCAGTATTATTCACAATAGCCAAAATGGAAGCAACCTAAATGTCCATTGACAGATGAATGGGTAAACAAAATGCGGTCTATACATGCAATAGAATGTTATTTAGCTACAAAAAGGAATGAAATTCTGATACATGCTACAATATGGATGAACCTTGAAAACATTATGCAAAGTGATCTCAGCCAGACATAAAAGGACATATATTGTATGATTCTACTAATATGGAGTACCTAGAATAGGTAAATTCATAGAAACAGAAAGTAGAAAAGAAGTTACCGGGTACTGGGGAGAGTGAAAAATGGAGAGTTATCATTTAATGAGTCTATGCTAGTTTAGAATGGTGAAAAAGTTGTGGAACTAGATAGTGATGATGATTGTACAATATTGTGTATGTGCTTAATGCCACTGAACTATATACTTAAAATGGTTAAAATGATAAATTTTGTATATTTTACCATAATAAAAATTTAATTAGAAAAACTGTTCCTTCTCACTTCTCAAGTTTTTATCATAACATTCCAGGAGAAAATTTAAAATATGAACAAAGAAAGAACATTCATTTGCTTTTCCAAATTTTAAATGAATTAGTGAGTCAAACTTTGTGCCCAAAGAAAAGAATGAATTATTGCAGTTTAGGTCTTAATCACACTGAACAATTACAAAACATTGAGTTTACCATCCATCATGTTGGCTTAAGATTAAAGAATATCCATTGTTAGGCAAGAAGAGTTTTGCTGTTATTACTGTTTACCCCAACCTTTTTGTTTGAATAGGATTTTCAGGTTTAACTTAATTTAAAGCAACACAAAAACAAACAGAACAAAGAACAGGTTCTATGGTACACCAAATGTGCATGGGATATTGTCCTCTTATTTTCTGGACTGGAATAAATTTAGAACAGGCAAGCACACTTTTTGAATTAAAATCTTTTCTAGGGCCGGCCGAGTGGCGCATTGGTTAAGCGCTGGTTTTGGGATGCCAGCGGCCCTGGTTCGGATCCCACATGAGGGCCAGTGACACTGCCCTCTACAGCTATCAACAGCTCCACCTGGAGCTGGGCTGTGCGAGCCCTGGTGATGGTGTGGGCTGCAGTGGGCTGCCATAGGCTACAGTGAGTGGCCCGCAGCCAGTGTGAGCGGCTGGCAGCCAAGCATGAGCTGACAATAGCCGCGGTGAGCGACATCCAGAGGCCAGCGACCAATCTGCCTCATCCGGGAAGAGCGCAATGACGATACCAACAGTGAAGCAACATCCTCCGCAGCTAAACTGAAGAACAAAAAGACAGCAACTTGCCTGTTCCCCTTCCCCGATTCCCCAACGCTGTTCCCCTCCGCCAATTCCCCAATAAAATCTTAAAAAAAAAAAAAAAAAAAGAAGAAGACATTATTTAAAAAAAAAAAAAAAAAAAAAAATCTTTTCTAATTTTTCTTTTCATGTTATTAATTTTGAGTTGTTTCTACATTATATTTAAATACCAATAAAATCCTATTTGATATTAACTTATACATAACAAAGACAAGTAATGTTTTATGAAATTCCAATATATAATACACAGATGCACCATACTGAATCACAATGTAAAAAGCACTCCTTTTTTTTTCTTTTCTATTTTTTAAGATTTCATTGGGGAATTGGGGAAGGGAAACAGCCAAGCTGTTGTCCTTCGATCTTAGTTGTGGAGGGCGCAGCTAACTCAACTCCAAGTCCAGTCACCATCCGGCCGGCAGCTCACAGCCGCTCAGCTCAAGGTGCTGTGTTCAATCTTACTTGCGGGTGGGCATAGTCCATCATCCTGTGGGAATTCGAACCATCAACCTTGTTAGGAATACGTGCTCTCACCAGCTGAGCCATCCTCCACCTGTTGGCAGCTCAGCGGCAGCTCAGCTCTGGTGTAGGATTCACTGGCCCGTGTGGGAATCGATCTGGCGACCCTGTTGCTCAGAGCTCACGCTCTTAACCAACTGAGCCACATGGCTGACCCTAAAAAGTATTTCTTCTTGTGGGTCTTTGTCAACAAAAATTTGAAAAACATTTTCTAAACATTCTACAGTTTTTATTTTTTTTATTTTTTAAATATATAACTTATTTTTTTTTTTAAAGATTTTATTGGGGAATTGGCAGTGGGGAACAGCTTTGGGGAATCAGGGAAGGGGAACAGACAAGTTGCTGTTCTTTTGTTCTTCAGTCTAGTTGCGGAGGACGATACTTCACTGGCCCATGTTGGTATCATCATTGCGCTCTTTCCAGATGAGA
Source organism: Aselliscus stoliczkanus (assembly GCA_033961575.1). Lineage (NCBI taxonomy): Eukaryota > Metazoa > Chordata > Mammalia > Chiroptera > Hipposideridae > Aselliscus > Aselliscus stoliczkanus. The sequence goes on from CM066739.1 coordinate 13,491,784, forward strand.
CAGATTGGTTGCCGGGCTCTGGACGGTCGCTCACCGCGGCTATTGGCAGCTCACGCTGGCTGCCGGCCGCTCACTGCAGCCTGTGGCAACCCACTGCAGCAGGGGCTGCAGCCTACACCGTTGCCGGGGCTCGCACAGCACAGCCCAGCTCCAGTTGGAGCTGTTGTTAGCTGTAGAGGGCAGTGTCACTGGCCCTCATATGTGGGATCCGAACCGGGGCTGCTGGCATCCCAAACCAGCTCTTAACCAACACGCCACTCGGCCAGACCTACAGTTTTGATTTTGATTTTCTCTTTGACCTAGAGTTGCGTAAGAGAATTTTTAGTTTCTGTGTTATTCATATTTGCTTCATTGCATTGTAGCCAAAGAGTATAGTCTAGGTTATTCTAATCTATTTCTCCTTATTGGAAAAAAGGTGTATTCTCTATTGCCAGTGTGTGTGTATGTTTGTGTATTTATATATTAGATCAACTTTATTAATTTTGTTATATAGAGCATTTGCATACAATACTTTTTTTATTTTTCAAGGTGAAATTTTAGATTTACTTGCAAAAATAGTACAAAGAATGAATAACTTTGTAAATCCCTCTTTCAGATTCCCCAAATGTTAACATTTCACTATATTTACTTTAAGATTTGTTTGCCCACCCTCTCTCTATCCTTCTCTCCCCTCTCCCTCCACCTCTCTGCTATGGCACCCATTCAACTCAGGTATTTTCAACACAGTTTAAGTGGAGAATATGCCTTGGTGTAAAGACTTTGTGTATTATGTCATTCTCCACACCTAAGCTTCTATATGATGTATTATCCATTGCACAGCAATTATGAGATCAAGAATAAAAAATTAACACTCTGTCCTCTAAATAGAAATTCCAGTCCCTGTGTCTCGGAGACCACAAGATTTTCCCCCCAGTCACATTACATAATATATAGAACCTCCTGTGACCCAGTGCTTTGCAGGAAGTCACTCCTGTTTCAAGTGCAATGGTAAGGAGCTTTCCTTGAAATAACAAATTTGTGCTTTTTTTGTTTGTTTCTTTCTCCATGAAGATCTGAGGATGAGATGTTTTTAAAAAGGCTTTCTAGGGGTTACCTTGTGGGAAAGGACCCCAAAGCTTCCCTTTTCTACAGAGAAGAAGGAAACAAAAAATTTCAGGAGAAGGATTATGTGGGAGCCACCGTGCTATATTCTAAGGTAAGACACTCCCAGCTCAGCAGGAGCGGTTATTTCAACAATTTCACAGCGTATATTTCCTCAAAAGATAGAGCCTTCTTGCCGAATGATATAATCAATGGTAGCTTTGTCTATAATTTGTGGATTGGACTTGAAAAATACAACTGGCATAATTCTGCTGTTGATTATATTCTGAAACAAAAAGTAGTTTGTATTACGTGTTCTGAATTCCATCAAGAAACTTGTATTCCCATATTTGTTCAGACACCTTATAGCAATAGGCTTATTGGACCCCTTGTCCTGCCTTGCTCATGTCTGTCAGCTCATTGAATTGTATGCCATTTTGGTCTGAATGACTGATGAGGCTATTCATGTGATAGTCCCAATTTAGAGAGCAGCTAGATTTGTGGCTTTCCACAGTGTTAGCTACAATCACTATGACTTAGATTAAGTTAGAAAGGAAAATAACTGGGGGAGGAGGGATTTCACTTTGTGGGGTAAAGAGTATAACTATTGCATTGTGTTGTACACCTGAAACTAATTTAAAAAAAAAAGGAAAATAAATAAGCTCAATTGCCACAGCCCAGTTGGACTCCATTTTGAAGGTTGACCACCAATATTTAAAATTATACTAACCATCAATGAGCTAGATTTTGATGAGGAATTGTGACTTTTATCAACTTGTCCTACTTCCATAGAAGGAACTAGAACAAAATCCATGAGAGACTTCCATAACTTTTTCGAGATAATAATGGGCTTAAAGCAAAAATGTATCGCTCCCTTGGACCGGGTCTGTAATCTTGTATATTAAAGAATGAGTGTCGGGCGGCTGAGGGGCGCATTGGTTAAGAGCTGGCTTGGGATGCCAGTGGCCCCGGTTCAGATCGCACATATGAGGGCCAGTGACACTGCCCTCTACAGCTTACAACAGCTCCACGTAGAGCTTGGCTGGGGAAGCCCAGGCTATGGTGTAGGCAGCAGTGGGCTGCCATAGGGTACAGTGAGTGGCCAGCAGCCAGCGTGAGCGGCTGGCAGCCAGCGTGAGCTGCCAGTAGGAGCGGTGAGCAGCTGTCCAGAGGCTGGCAACCGATCTGCCTCACCTGGGAAGAGCGCAATGACGATACGAACATGGGCCAGTGAAGCAGCGTCCTCCATAACTAGACTGAAGAGCAAAAGGACAGCAACTTGTCTGTTCCCCTCCCCAAATTCCCCAATAAAATCTTTGAAAAAAAAAAATTTGAAGGTGGACCCCCTACTCTGAATTTTTTTTTTTGAGGGCAGTGTCACTGGCCCTCACATGTGAGACCCAAACCGGGTTCGCTGGTATTCCAAGCCAGCTCTTAACCACCACGCCACTCGGCCAGCCCCCCACTCTGAATCTTTAACCAGCCTATGCTTACATTTTGGAATTAGTTTTCCAAAAGCTATGAGATCTACAATAGCAGCTTCTATAATTAATAAAAGCCCTGCTTTGTAATGTTATAACAAAGTACTTAGCTGAATAATGTAAGTATTGGTGATTCCTAAAGAATTAAAACTCATTAGATATAATAAAGATCCACTGATAAATGGCTTAATGGTTCCTTTTCATAGCTAATCTCTTCCACTTTATGCATGTGCATCATCAGTGTGATCACGTGGGAGTTGTTCATGGAAAACAAGTAAAATAAAAAGTGAAATCAGGGCCGGCCGAGTGGCGCATTGGTTAAGCGCTGGTTTTGGGATGCCAGCGGCCCCGGTTCGGATCCCACGTGAGGGCCAGTGACGCTGCCCTCTGCAGCTGGCAACAGCTCCACCTGGAGCTGGGCTGTGCGAGCCCCTGTGATGGTGTGGGCTGCAGCCCCTGCTGCAGTGGGCTGCCGTGGGCTACAGTGAGTGGCCCGCAGCCAGCGTGAGCGGCTGACAGCCAAGCGTGAGCTGCCAATGGCCGCGATGAGCGACATCCAGAGGCCGGAGACCTATCTGCCTCATCCGGGGAGAGGGCAATGACGATACCAACAGTGAAGCAACATCCTCTGCAACTAAACTGAAACAAGAAGACGGCAACTTGTCTGTTCCCCTTCCCCGATTCCCCAACGCTGTTCCCCTCCAATTCCCCAATAAAAAAAAATCTTTAAAAAAAAAAAAAAAAAAAAAAGTGAAATCAGACAAAAAGTTAAGGTTTGCTCTGGAGGAGGAGGGAGATGAGCCTATTTCATGAAGTTAGTATTTTGGTGATTATGGTACTTTGCAATTTTCTATAAAGCTGCTATTTTCTTTTCAAAAATAATATTTGTTGTTTTTTATTGCAAATGTAATATATGTTTACATGGAAAATATAGAGACGCATAAAGAGTAAAAAAAAAATCCTATAACCAATGATGGGTACTGTTAACATTTTTGCTTATACCCATCTAACCACTTTTTCCTCTGAAAATATGTTTTTCTTTTACGAAATTGGGATAATGCTATACTTAATGTTTTGTAACCTGCTTTTTTTCCCTCAACAATTTATTGTAATCATTTTCTCATGTTATTAAATTTTCCACTAGAACATGATTTTTTACGGCTGGCTTAGTGTTCCATTACAGGGAACTATACTTGATTTAACATCTAATGTTGGCAGATTGTTTTGTATCGTAAAGCTTCAAGGAGCATCTCTCTATGTAAATATTTGTACACATCTGCTTATTTCCTTAGGATTAAATTCCTAGAAGAGCAATTGCTGGGTCAATTGAATATATTTTTTTAAGGCCTTTGAAACTTGATGCTAAATTGTTCTCCAGGGAGGAACTAGTTAACATCCTTTCTAGCAGAGTATGGGAATGTTTATTTCTCTATATCCTAAGCTATACTGGTTATTATGGTTTTATTATTATTATTTTATCTATTTATTTTTGGATAGGAAATGCATTTATGCATTCATAGTTAGAATTCAAAATGTACGAGAGTATATAGTGTAGTCTAGTCCTTCTGTCTCCTAGCCACCTAGTTTCCCGTACCCAGAAGCAAGCACTGTTAAATGTCTCTTTCCAGAGGTACTTTGGCATCTATAAATAAATACAAACAATCTCCCATTCCTGCACACACATGCTGTTTTTATACAGATAACATTCTGTATGCACTCTTAAGCACTGCACTTTTTTTTTAAATTTATCATTTTATTGATATTCTCCCGGACATTTTCTTTTCTTTTTTTTTTTTTTTTTGAGGGCAGTGTCACTGGCCCTCATATGTGGGACCAAACCGGGGCCGCTGGCTGCTTAACCACCGCGCCACTCAGCCGGCCCCCTGAGGGCAGTGTCACTGGCCCTCATATGTGGGACCAAACCAGGGCTTCTGGCTTCCTAGGCCAGCACTTAACCACTGCGCCACTCGGCCGGCCCTCTTTTTTTTTTTTTTGAGGGCAGTGTCACTGGCCCTCATATGTGGGACCCGAACCGGGGCTTCTGGCTTCCTAGGCCAGCACTTAACCACCGCGCCACTTGCCCGGCCCCACATTTTTTACTTAATAATATCTTAAGATCATTTTTACATGAGTGCATAAAGTGCTTCCTTATTCTTTTTTATGGCTACGTGGTATTGTGTTATATGGGTATAATAGGAATTTATTTAATTAGTCCTATAGACCAATATTTAAGTTGTGTCCTCTCTTTTACTATTTCAAACAATTTTGTGATGAGAAACTTTGCATGTATGTTACTTTGTACATACCTATAGGATAAATATATCTTGAGGATAAATTCCTAAAAAAGGAATTGCTGGTGTGTGTGTGTGTGTGAGTGTGTGTATGTATGTATGTGTGTGTGTTTAAATATATGTATATATATATTGCTAAATTGCCCTCCATAATCATGAGACCAATTTACACTCCCACTAGCAGCACACATATGACAATACTAATTATCCCACTATTTTTTTTTTTTTTTTTTTGTAGCTGAGCCATCCTGCTACCTGTTGGCAGCTCAACGGCTGCTCATCTCGGGCTGGGCATCGAACTGCTGTTGCTCAGAGCTCAGCTCACACTCTTGAGCCAGCTCTTAACCAACTGAGCCACTCAGCCGGCTCCTAATTATCCCACTCTTTTGCCACCTCAGCATCTTATCAATTTTGTTTTTCTTTGCAAACTGATAAATAAAAAATGGTATCTCGGGCTGACCAAGTGGCATGGTGGTTAAGAGCTGACTTGGGACGCCACCAGCCCGGGTTCAGATCCCACATATGAGGGCCAGTGACACTGCCCTCTAAAAAAAAAAAAAATGGTATCTCAGTAGAGTTTTAATTTGCATTTTGCTGATCATAAATGATGTTGAGCATTTTTTTATATGTTTAAGAGCCATTTATATTTCGTGTTAGAACTGTTCAGATCATTTGCTTATTTTCCTATGAAATTTTTGGTTGTCATCTTAATTGATCTGTAGGAACTGTTCATAAAGTAAAGAAATCAGCTCTTTGCCTATAATATGAGTTGCAAATATTTTTTACAGTTCAATGTTTGCCTTTAGATATTGTTTTTATTGGTTTTTGCTGTACAGAAATTTTTTATTTTTATGTGGTCAAATTTATTAAATTTTTATGACTTCTGAGTTTTGTATCATAACTAAAAAGGTATTCCTCACTCCAACATAACTTTAGACTGTTCCTATAATTTCTTATAGTTTCATTTTTACGTTAAGATTCTGATCCATTTGGGGCCGTCCGAGTGGCTCAGTTGGTTAAGAGCTCGCTCAAAAGTGCGAGCTGAGCTCTGAGCAACGGCGGTTTGATGCCAGCTGAGCTGAGTTGCCATTGAGCTGCCAACAGGTGGCAGGATGGCTCAGCCAAAAAAAAAAAAAATATTCTGATCCATTTGGAATTTATCCTAATGAAAGTTTTTTTTGGTTGCTTTTCTTTTTTTTTTGAGGGCAGTGTCACTGGCCCTCATATGTGGGACCAAACCGGGGCCGCTGGCTTCCCAAGCCAGCTCTTAACCACCGCGCCACTCAGCCGACCCAATTAAAGTTTTATCGTATATAGACAGCAAACTTAATTTTTTCTCAGTAGCTACCTACTTATCCCAATACTTTTATTAAATAATCCCCATCTTTGCTCCAGTGATTTGAGATGCCACCTTTATGATTATTATTAATTCTTGACAATTTGGTGATAGAAAAAAAGTAGCCCTTTTCTGCATTCATTTTCATATATGTGGATATCTATATGTGAATTAACCATTTGTTTCCCGTATATCATAGTGTTTCTTCCTTTGTGAATTTCTCTTTGTGCTGCTCACCTGTTGTTATGTGCAGTATTATGTTCCTTGGTTTTCATTTACCTTTAGTATTGATTGTGGCTGAAGCCGTGTTTGATGCTGCTATCTTCAAAGTGCTTTGAATATTTACTTCCTCACTTGGTCTTTACAGCTTTGCTCTAAGTTGGTTAAAAATTAAGCTGAAGCCGGGGAAGCAAAAGAGATCCAGTAACATCCCCAATTTCGTAGTCTTTAGTAGTAGAGTCCCTATTATCTGAAAGAAATACCTTCAAGATGCTACATTCCGTTTATACCTTTAACTGGTTCGTTGTTTTGCAGGGAGTGTCACACTCGAGGCCCAACACTGAGGACATTGCACTGTGTTACGCCAATCGCTCTGCAGCCCTCTTCCACCTGGGTCAGTATGAAGTGAGTATCAGGGGTGCCTGGTGTGATTAGAGAGGATCTGTATGGGGTTCGCTGGAGGACGACCTTCATCCCTACTTATACCTTAGAACACTAAAATCGGACCAATAGGCTGAATTGGAAGCAAATTGATAGCCTACCAAACTTGTTCTTTCTCTTGATTCATTTCACCTATCGGAGGTGATTATGTGGAGTTAGTGTTAGTTAACCAGAGAGTTACGGCGCATTCCACAAGGCAATGGACTATATCCAATGGGTCAGCAGTTCTCAGTGTCGCGATCAGCTGTAAGATAAGGTGCTAATAAAACTTCAGGTTGCAAGTGTTTGCAACTGTTTACTTGCTTGGGATAGGTGTGTGTGTGTGTGTGTGTGTGTGTGTGTGTGTGTGTGTGTGTGTGTATTTCATGCTCAAGATTATCCCTGCAATGATATAGCTGACCCTCAGTATGCATTTTGAGTGGAAAGTAAAAGTTGCACTGAAATGCCTGTGTTTGCAAAGGGGGTGGGAGGGGCTGTAGATGAGTGGCTTTCTCCTCATCCCCTAATTGAGGTTTAAGGACAAGCTCTAAAATGCCATTTTGGTACATCCATTTCAGAATTCCACAGAAATTTAAATTATGCCCTAGAATGTAGAACTATTTGAATAGTCACAAGTTCATCCTTACTGTCCTTTGGACTAAAAAATGGAGAGCGAGAATCTAACTCTAGGCCCCAAGCAAGAAAGTCCTGGACTACTGAAGACAGTGATTAGACGAACTTATGACTGGAAGAACATTTAACCCTTTATAGCTTCCCTATATTGGTTATTTCTGTTTCCCTTCTTATAATAGTATTGAGCACATACAATGTTCCAGGCACTATTTTCAGCACTTTAGATATACACTCATATAACCTTATTTTCATCTGTATTTCAACCTTGTGAGGTATTATTTTCCCTGTTTTCAGATGAGAAAACTAAGACACTGAGAAATTAAGTTGCTTGCACAAGATCATACAGCTCCTAAGAGGCAAAGTCAGTATTGGAATGCAGGTCTGTTTGGCTTCAAAGACTGTCCTCCACACTGTAATTTTTTCTGTCTATAAGAATTTTTTCTTCAAAAACAGAAATATTTAATAAGATAGTTAAACATAATCTCTTTAGTGTAGATTTCTTATCATTCATTTAAAAGATCACATGGTAGAATATGATGTAAAGAAATAAGGGCCGGCCAAGTGGCACAGTGGTTAAGAGCTGGCTTGGGATGCCAGTGGCCCCGGTTCGGATCCCACATGAGGGGCCAGTGACACTGCCCTCTTAAAAAAAAAAAAAGGAAAGAAGCATATAATTGTAGTTGCTCCATTTTTAATAATCCTTAACTTTCATGTAGATTTGTGCTAAGACTTTCCATAGATATTGAAGAGTGAGGACCAAGGATCATTTTGGGATTTCCTTCCTGTTTTCAGACATGTCTTAAAGATATCATCAGAGCACAGACGCATGGGTACCCAGAGAGATTGCAACCCAAGATGATGCTGCGTAAGGCAGAGTGTCTGGTGACTCTGGGGAGACTACAGGAGGCAAGCCAGACCATCAATGATCTCGAAATTAATCTCACTGCCCAACCAACCCTAGCAGCTTCCCAATTTCAGATTCAGCAGAGAACGCTCAGTCGTCTAAAAATGAAGGTACAAGAAAAGGAGACTCTCACAGAAACCTTCCCAGCAGCTCTAACCAAAGCTTTTGAGGATATGGACCTAAGGGAAGAGAATGAACAAATTTCCAGTGCATCATCATCTGTCAGCTTATGTACACACCCTTTAAAAGGCCGCTATCTGATTGCCACAAAAGATATTCTCCCAGGAGAGCTCCTGGTGAAGGAGGATGCTTTTGTGAGTGTTCTTAACCCGGGAGAAATGCCACCACTGCACCATGGCCTGGAGAGCAAGTGGGACACCAGAGTTACCAATGGGGACCTCTACTGTCACAGATGTTTGAAGCACACTTTGGCCATGGTTCCCTGTGATGGATGCAGCTATGCCAAGTACTGCAGCCAAGATTGTATGCAGCAGGCCTGGGATCTCTACCATAGCATAGAATGTTCTCTAGGGGGGCTGCTGCTCACACTGGGGGTCTTTTGCCACGTTGCCCTGAGGTCAACTCTTTTAGCTAGATTTGAGAATATTGACAAAGTCGTAAAGAAGCTTCGTGATGAGATTAGTAATAAGGACATCTGTTTACCTGAAAGCAAGACTCTGGGGCAAACCTTCAGGGATGACCTGGGAGGGGAGTGTGAGGAAAATGGCAAAAGGGTTGAGACCCCAATTCCTGGATGTGATATTAATGGGAAGTACAGAAATAATTATAATGCTGTCTTCAACCTTTTACCCCATATTGGAAACCATAGCCCAGAGCACAAATTCCTCTGTGCTCTAAGTGTTTCTGCACTGTGCAGGCAGCTGGAAGCAGCCAGTTTACAGACCCTCACAACAGGTCTGAAATCCTCTCAGCCGAAAGCAGCAATGGCTCCTGCGTTGTGTCAAGAGTTGCATACTTGGGGAGTGGCCATGCTAAAACACATGTTACAGCTACAGTGTAATGCTCAGGCAATAACTACCATACAGCAAACAGGTAAGAGGGAAACATTTTTCTGCCTTACAGTATTGTTTTGATGTAGCTAATGTTTGGGGAGAAAGACCTGTAAAGGAAGCCAATACAATGGTCTCATGGGAAAACACAGCTGTCATGTATTATCATGATTGTGCCACTGAAAAGCTCTGTGACCTTAACAAATTATTTGACCCCACTCTACCTCAGTTTTCTCATCTGTAAAGTGCAGTTTAATCTCACATAACTTTACAGAGCTGTGAAGATGATGTGTTTGTTTGTAAAAATACTTTAAAGCTAAAAACGCTTTTTACTCTCTTATTTATTTATTTTTTTTAAAGATTTTATTGGGGAATTGGGGAAAGGGGAACAGTCAAGTTGTTGCCCTTCAGTCTTAGTTGTGGAGGGCGCAGCTAGCTCAGCTCCAAGTCCAGTTGCCATCTGGCCAACTGTCGGCAGCTTGCAGCTGCTCAGCTGAAGGTGCTGTGTTCAATCTTAACTGCTGGTGGGCACAGCCCACCATCCCCTGGGGAAGTCAAACCGGCAACCTTGTTGTTAGGAGCACGTGCTCTCACCAGCTGAGCCATCCTGCCACCTGTTGGCAGCTCAGCGGCAGCTCAGCTCCAGCACAGCTCACTGGCCCATGTGGGAATCCACCTGGTGACCCTGTTGCTCAGACATCATGCTCTTAAACAACTGAGCCACTTAACCAGCCCTACCCTCTTAATTTTTTATTGTGAAACAAAACTGAAACAATAAAGACTACAGAAACAACAGTGTCTATAGTTAAGGTATCAGTATCTTAGCTCACTCGTGTGACTCAGGTACTCTTCTCTTTTCTTTTTTTTTTTTTTTGAGGGCAGTGTCACTGGCCCTCATATATGGGACCCAAACCGGGGCCGCTGGCCTCCCAATCCAGCTCTTAACCACTGTGCCACTCTGCCGGCCCTCTTCTCTTTTCAATTGACAAATTTTTTCTCATTTTGCTGTTTTAAATTTTCAAGAGAGGAATCTGGCCGAGCACAGCTTTTCACACAATACTACCATGAGCTGTTGGCCAGCCTATGTTTGGGCTGTCCACTGGACACGTGCCCTACAATCTAGGGGCCACCTCTATCTTTTTTTTTTTTTTTTAACTGAGCCATCCTGCCACCTGTTGGCAGCTCAACGGCAACTCAGCTCGGGCTGGACATCAAACCGCCGTTGCTCAGAGCTCAGCTCACACTCTTGAGCGAGCTCTTAACCAACTGAGCCACTCGGCCGGCCCTTAGGGGCCACCTCTAGACACAGACCAGTCTAGCCTTGCTTTCCTGAACCAGATCCTATATATAAGGCTGTTTAAGGTAGATGGGGAGGTTAGATGTGCCCAGCATCATGACTGACATATCTAATATAGTGTACTGATAACAGACCTATTATGTAAAAAAAAAATGGTGTTTCCTGTATTTCTATTGTCTGATCTCCATTTTCGCTGTTAATGTCTTTTTTTGTTATTTTAAAGATTTTATTGGGGAATTGGGGGAAGGAAACACAATTTGCTGTCCTTTTGTTCTTCAGTCTAGTTGTGGAGGACTTCGCTTCACTGGCCCATGTTGGTATTATCATTGCACTCTTCCCAGGTGAGGCAGTCACTTGCCAGCCATTGGACAGCAGCTCACGGCGGCTGCTGGCCAGCCCCACTGCAGCTCCACTGCAGTCTACGCTGTTGCCGGCAACTCATGCAGCCCAGCTCCAGGTCGAGCTGTTGTTCACCATCTTAGCTGTAGAGGACGCAGCATCACTGGCCTTCATGTGGGATCCGAACCAGGGCCCTGCTGCTCAGAGCTCGTGCTCCCAAGCCAACTCTTAACCAACATTCCACTTGGCTGGCCCCCTGATAATGTCTTTTGATTCAATCAGTTCATTATATTTTTCTCAATTTTCTGATAAACTGTTGATGGGAGGAATTAGATATTAACCAAACTTAGGATTTATAAACAAGTGAATATTAAATGTGGCTTAACTAAACTATACACACTTAGCTCTTTTGATCTTCTCACATTCAGTAATGTAGAATTTTGTCAACCTTTTATTTATAGATATTTACCTTTAGTTATAATTCAGCTGCCAAGTTATGTGGTATTTCATAACTTACCTATAGGTATTTCACTAGAGATGTTTTGGGGTAAGACCCTCTTCCGCGTCCTGAAGCACATGGAACGCCCAATAATAGCACTGGCTTCATTCTGTTGTACTACAAAAGCACATTGCAAGCGAGTCTCTTATTTTCTTCTCTGCTTTCTTGTGCTTCTTTGAGCCATTGCTACCTTCTAAAATAAATCTGTTGAGTGTTTTTCCAGAATTATGTTTCCCCTTGGGTACATTCATTGGCATTTATAAAAAATATTGTTTTCATTTTGTTTTGCTTTTCTGAATATAAAAAAATAGTATATGGGCTTCCAGATGATAATGGCAGAAAGTTACCAACTCTTGATTCTATTGTGTCTTGCCTCAAAAATACTTAATAGAACATAAAAAAAAAAAAAGATACAAATACCAGGAGCTCTGAAAACTGGAAACTATTGTCCAGGTAAACGGCAGCAGGAACCACTAACTCAGGCCGACTCCCTGAAGCCGAATGGCAGAACCATATGGACAAAAGAAGGTATTTTCCATCCACTTTCCTCCATTGGCCTACCCCTTACAGTCAAGGAAATGTTTTTGCTCTGTGTCCATGACATTTCATCACACTCAATTTTTTTATCTGCATAGCAAATTTGGGGTAAAATTTTTCAGAAGTTGTTAAGAGTGAATTTTTGGATAGTAAGAAGATATATAGCCAGGAATACCTGTATTTTTTGTGGTTAATAAGGGCTAGAGAAACAGATACATAGCATAATACCAGCTACCTGGGGTGATAGAAAGAGGATTAGAGACTGTGGCTTTTTCCATAAGGTTCTAATGTTTTATGCATAATTTATTCTTACTCATATGATGTTTTAAAAGTATATACATAGGAAAAAACACACTAGGAGCAAAAGTACCCAAGTCTTAATTAACAGTGATGAATTCTCAAAGTGGAAATGTGGGTGATTACTACTTTCTTCTTTGAACTTTTCTATATATATTTTGTTTTAAGATTTTATTGGGGAATTGGGGGAGGGGAACAGAATTGGGGAATTGGGGAAGGGGAACAGACAAGTTGCTGGCCTTTTGTTCTTCAGTCTAGTTGTGGAGGACATCGCTTCACTGGCCCATGTTGGTATTATCATTGCACTCTTCCCTGGTGAGGCAGTCGCTCACTGGCCACTGAACGGGCAACTCATGCCAGCTGCCGGCTGCTCATGCTGGCTGCCAGCCACTCACAGTAGCTCACATCAGCCCACTGCAGCAGGTTGCCAGCAACTCACAGCAGCCCAGCTCCAGGTTGAGCTTTTGTTCACCATCTTAGCTGTAGAGGGTGCAGTGTCACTGGCCCTCATGTGGGATCTGAACCGGGAGCCTGCTGCTCAGAGCTCTCACTCCCAAGCCAACTCTTTTTTTTTCAAACAGGTTTGTGTTTATTTTTATTTTATTTTTGTTTTTTAGAGGGCAGTGTCACTGGCCCTCATATGTGGGATCCGAACCCGGGCTGCTGGCCTCTCAAGCCAGCTCTTAACCACCGCGCCTCTCAGCCGGCCCCCAAGCCAACTCTTAATCAATGCGCCACTTGGCCGGCCTGAACTTTTATGTATTTTTAAAATTAAAAACATTTACACAGTGGTACCATTATTCTAGTAAATGTAAAATGGGTTGTACATCTTTCCCATCATTCTAGGGAAAAAGAAAAACATTTAAAAACACCAGTTCACTGCCATTACACATGGCAGCTTCTGAGGGCCATGCCAGCATAGTAGAGGTTTTACTTAAGCATGGTGCTGACGTCAATGCAAAGGACATGTTAAAGATGACAGCTCTACATTGGGCTACAGAACACAATCATCAAGAAGTGGTGGAACTTTTTTTTTTTTTTTTTTTTTTTAAGGGCAGTGTCACTGGCCCTTATATGTGGGACCCGAACCAGGGCCACTGGCCTCCCAAAGCAGCGCCCAACCACCGCGCCACTTGGTCGGCCCAGTGGTGGAACTTTTAATCAAATATAGTGCTGATGTACACACGCAAAGTAAATTTTGTAAAACTGCATTTGATATTTCAATAGACAATGGGAATGAAGATTTAGCAGAGATATTACAGATTGCTATGCAGAACCAAATCAACACAAACCCAGAGAGTCCCGACACTGTGGCAATACATGCTGCGACACCACAGTTTATCATTGGACCTGGAGGGGTGGTGAACCTAACAGATAAAATGGGTGTATCTGCTGTTCAGTTTGGAAACTCCTCTATGTCAGTATTAGCAACATTAGCTGCCTTAGCTGAAGCATCAGCCCCCTTGTCCAGTTCTTCAGAAACTCCAGTAGTGGCTACAGAGGAAGTAGTTACTGCAGAATCTGTGGATGGTGCAATTCAACAGCTAGTTAGTTCAGAGGGTCAGCAAGTCATCACAATAGTTACAGATGGAATTCAGCTTGCAAATTTGCACTCCATTCCAACCAGTGGAATAGGTCAGCCCATCATTGAGACCATGCCCGATGGACAGCAAGTATTAACAATACCAGCAACAGACATTGCTGAAGAAACTGTTATAAGTGAAGAACCACAAGATAAGAGACAATGTATCGAAATAATTGAATACCGGGTGGAGGCCAGCCGAGTGGCGCATTGGTTAAGAGCTGGTTTTGGGATGCCAGCAGCCCGTTTGGATCCCACATATGAGGACCAGTGATACTGCCCTCTACAGCTAACAACAGCTCCACCTGGAGCTGGGCTGTGTGAGCCCCAGCGATGGTGTGGGCTGCAGCCCCTGCTGCAGTGGGCTGCCATGGGCTACAGTGAGTGCCCGGCAGCCAGCGTGAGCGGCTGGCAGCCAGCGTGAGCTGCCAATAGCCGCGGTGAGCGACACACAGAGGCCGGCGACTGATCTGCTTCATCCGGGAAGAGTGCAATGATGACACCAACATGGGCTAGTGAAGCAACATCCTCCGCAACTAGACTGAAGAACAAAAAGACAGCAACTTGTCTGTTCCCCTTCCCCAATTCCCCAACGCTGTACCCTCCCCCAATTCCCCAATAAAATCTTTAAAAAAACAAAAACAAAACTGGGTGGAATCTGCAGAAATAGAAGTAAGGAGTCTTTTGCCCGGTGTGTTTTGCTGCAGTCATCCAAAATAAATTCAGTTTGCTTTTCTTTAAAAAAAAACAAAAACAAAAAAGCCAGTTCACAGAGCAAAAGATAAGAAGATGATAAAAATGACTCTATAATAATAGTAAGTATAAATGGCTAAACTCTATTAAACGAATCTTTCAGAATGTGTCAAAAAAATTAAAATCCAACTATATTCTGTTTACAAAAGTAACACCTCTAACAAAACAACACAAAGTGTTTGGATAAGACATGTCAGGAATCACAAAGCTAATCAGAATATTAGTACTAATATTGTGGTGGTCACCAATATAACTTTCCTAACACTTTTCTAAGTTCTGGCTAGGCTAATAATCAAATTAACAGGAGAAAATGTCTAAAATTATTGTGGATGTACATGCAGGGGTGCCATTAGAATATGAGACCCAAGTAAGACCCATTGTGCAGTTCAGGCTTATTCGCCATTCTGAAGCTAAGGAGAAGGGGTGGTTGTGGTTTGGGACTTTGAAAGTCAGGAAAGCAATTCACATGGAGTTGGAAAAGCAAATGTTTGGTAAATATTTACTGGGCACCTTTAACAATGGGACACAGAAATGACTGAACAAATGATCCTTGCTAGGTTCTTCTCTGTCTGTCACACATTAATTCATATTAATCGACAGCTATCTGTGATATCTTCCTTCCTGGAGCAGGTCCTCTCTCTAAATTCCCTTTAGACAGGGGGAAGGTCAAAAATTTTTCCTCAGTCTTTTGTTTCTTAAAAATAACCAATTTAAGGGCTGGCTGAGTGGCTCAGTTGGTTAAGAGCTCGCTCAAGGGTGTGAGCTGAGCTCTAAGCAACAGCAGTTCGATGCCAGCCCGAGCTGAGTTGCCGCTAAGCTGCCAACAGGTGGCAGGATGGCTCAGTTAAAAATAAAAAATAAAAATAAAAATAACCAATTTAAAATAGTCAGTATCCCAAAAGTCATATTTTTGGAGCGCCAAACTCAGCTCCCCTTCAATATGAAACAGTAGAACCCAAGGTAAAACATCTAGTAAAATAAAGAAGGCATTTTATTTTTATAAAAGAAATTCTCCACACCGAAATATATCATCAATCTTAGCTCTCAGAAACATATAGAGATTGTGTCTATAAAACAAAAATGATTAAGTATATAAGAAGAAGCTGTCAAAAACTCCATAGTTTTGAGAAACTTTAATATACCACTCTGACTTTGATCAACTATATTAAAAAATAAGAACCTAAAAACCAAGATAACGTAATAAACTAGGGAATTCAGTAGATATATTTATCAAAACGTGTCCTATAGACTAGAGATGGCAAACTTTTTCTGTAAAGGGCCAGATAGTAAATATTTGGGGCTTGGCAGATCATGTGGTCTCTTTTGCAACTCAGCTGCCACTGCAACATGAAGGCAACCATAAACAATACACAAACGAATGAGCATGGCTCATTCCAATAAAACTTTATTATGGACCCTAAAATTTGAATTTCTCATAATTTTTCATGTTACGAGAACTATTTGCAATTTTTTCCAACCACTTAAAAATGTAAAAACCATTCTTAGGCCACATCTGTACAAAAACAGGCAATAGGCAGGATTTACCCACAGGCTACAGTTGGACAGACTGAGATAGACAAAGATTTGATAAATTTAACTAGAAATCTATTTAGGAAAAAACTCCCCCAAATTGGGAACAATGAAGGGGATATAGCCAATAATATAAATTCACTTTTAAATGTTAAGCAAATATTTAATACAATTTTAAACTATTGAATTTAAAAATACCAAGTAGAGGGCCGGCTGAGTGGCGCGTTGGTTAAGAGCCGGTTTTGGGATGCCAGCGGCCCCGGTTCAGATCCCACGTATATGAGGGCCAGTGACACTGCCCTCTACAGCTTACAACAGCTCCACCTGGAGCTGGGCTGTGCGAGCCCCGGCAACGGTGTAGGCTGCAGCCCCTGCTGCAGTGGGCTGCCATAGGCTACAATGAGTGGCCAATAGCCAATGTGAGCTGCCAATAGCTGCAATGAGCGACCATCCAGAGGCCGGCGACTGAACTGCCTCATCCAGGAAGAGCGCAATGACGTAAAGCAACGTCCTCCGCAACTAGACTGAAGAACAAAAAGACAGCAACTTGTTCCTCTTCCCCCATTCCCCAACGCTGTTCCTCTCCCCCAATTCCCCAATAAAAAAATCTTTAAAAAAAAAATACTAAGTAGACAACTTCATAGAAAAATATAAATTGCCTAAATTTTCCCAGTAGAACGAAACATTTCAAAAACCCGGTAATTGTGGAAGAAATTGAAAAAGTTACCAAATTATTTCCATAAAAACAAGCAGACTCACTCTTTCCCATGTGAGTTGTTTAGAACTTTTAAGGGACCAGCTCAGTGGTGCATTGGTTGAGTTAGCTTCGGACACCAGCTCTGAACAGCAGGGCTCTGGTTCGTATCCCACATATGAGGGCCAGTGGCACTGCCCTCTACAGTTAAGATGGTGAACAACAGCTCCACGTGGACCTGGGCTGCTGTGCGTCACCAGCGACGGCATAGGCTGCAGTGGGGCTGGTGGCAGCTGGCATGAGCTTTCGTGAGCTGCAGTGAGCCGCCGTTCAATGACACCGGGGAGCAACTACCTCATCTGGGAAGAACGCAATTGATGATACCAACATGGGCCAGTGAAGTGCCGTCCTCCACAACTAGACTGAAGAGCAAAAAGACTGCAACTTGGCTGTTCCCCTCCCCCAATTCCCCAATAAAATCTTAAAAAAAAAAAAAATCTTTTAGGGAACATATTTAGCCACAGTTTTTAAAAAGGAAAAGAAAAAGAAAAAAGACCTTGCAAGGAACAGATAGTTTTTATACAATATAAACTATGCCAGGCATGGGGGAGCCTAGAACCCTTTCCCATTCGTTCTGCAAAGCCAACAGTAAAAACTATAGACCAGTCTTACTTGTGAATGTAGATATAGAAATCCTGAGTAAATCACTGCCACATCACATCCAGCAGTTTATTAAAGGAATAATAATATATGACCAAGTAGGGTTTCTTCCAGAAATGCAATAATATTTTAATTTGGAGGGATGTAAAAGGAAGCTTGGATGAATATGGAGACATGCCATATTCTTAGATGGAAAGACTGAAAACTGTAAAAATGGCAGTCTCCCCACACTACCCTAATCAGTCAAATGCAGTTCCAGACAAAATCACCATTAGATTTAATTAGATTTTTTTTGTGTGTGTGTGTGTGGAATTTGACAATGATTCTAAAATTCACCTTGAATAAGTGGATGAGAACAGCCTTTTTGTTTTAAAGAATATTGAAGGGGCTTGGTACTATCAAATTTCATATCAGTACTGAGCTACAATCATTAAAAACAGTTTGGTATTGATATAATAACCCCCAAAAGTATTGGATTCTTTCTTTGAATCATTAAAAAGTTAGATACGTATTTTAAAATTAAACCATATCTAGGAAATATCTAGGAAAAGATAAGTGAACATTTACATGATGTTAGAAGGAGAGAAGCTTTCTAAAGTATATAATACCAAATTTAGGAAATTAAAAGATAGCTCGAGTTCACCTAAATACCAAATATTGAAAACATTATAATCAGTAAAGAGGATAGAGAATTGAAAGAGATCCTTGAAGAAATGGAAACACTGGGCTGGGAGGCAGCAGACCTGAGTTCCCGTTCCGGATGTACTGCCAACCCTCAGTATGAACTTGGTCAGCTTACTGACACAGCCTCTGTGTGTCTCAGTGTTCTCATACGCAGAGAGGACTGCATGAACCTCTAGGCTTCTGGGGAAGATTATTTGCAAAAATGACCCTGATTTCTCCCATCCCTGTATGTTTGTCCCTTTGCAACTTGACTGCCTTTTCTCCCACCAAGAGGTAGAGTCTATTTCCCCTGCCCTGGAATCTGGGCCAACCCTGCCACTTGCTTTTTGACCAATGGAATGCAGTAGAAGTGACCTTATGTGACTTCTGAATCTAGACCTTAAGAGACCTTGCAGCTTCTTTTGTCGACTTCTTAAAATGATGATGTGGCCATGTGAACAAGCCTGGCTAGCCTCCTTGAGGGAAAAAGACCATGTGCCAGATGAATGCAATCATGTGAGTAATCCCAGGCAAAACCAGCAGAAAAAATGTTCAGCTGAGCTCATGCATGAGTTGCTGGCATATAGCACTGTAAGCAAATGAAATGGTTGTTGTTTTAACACTCCCCACCTCCAAAAACCCATAACCGAAAATTGAAATGTGAATGACAAAATGAGAGAATATTGCTAGCAACTATGCAGCTCTTAAAATCCAACTTTTTAAGATATGCATAGGGATGAAAATATTCTATGGGCCCGCCAAGTGACTCAGTTGGTTAAGAGCTTGCTCAAGAGTGCAAGCTGAGCTCTGAGCAACAGTAGTTCGATGCCCAGCCCTAGCTGAGCTGCCGTTGAGCTGCCAACTGGTGGCAGGATGGCTAACCAAAAAAAAAAAAAAAAAAAAAAGGTTCAAAAGAAATGTTGCAACCACTGTCACAATCCTGATGTAAATTTCCACCCAAACCTATTGAATTAATACGTTTACAATAGGTGAATCTTATAGTAGATAAATATTGTAGAATCTTATAGTAGATCTTAATAAATATGTTAAAAAATATACATAAGCAAACATTTAACAAAGTAGTAATAAAGGGGGTCCGGTCTGAACTCTCTCTGGTAATTAAAACAAGATACCATTTCGGCTTATCAGATTGGCAAAGTTGCTTTAGTTGTTGTTGTTGTTGTTATTATTATTATTATTATTATTTGCATTTTAGGTTAGGCTGTAAGGACATGGCCATGATATGGTAAATGAAAAGAAGTAACTTACAAACCACTGTGTGTCCCCTGGTTCCAATTATGTTAAAATTGCCATAG
Organism: Aselliscus stoliczkanus; assembly: GCA_033961575.1. Classification (NCBI taxonomy): domain Eukaryota; kingdom Metazoa; phylum Chordata; class Mammalia; order Chiroptera; family Hipposideridae; genus Aselliscus; species Aselliscus stoliczkanus. The sequence continues at coordinate 13,511,325 of CM066739.1, forward strand.
GTAAGGCTAGAAGACTGCAAGAAAATGCAGCCAAATGTTATACCTGGCTGATAGGATTATACTTGACTATTATTTTCTCTATAATTTTCAGATTTTAAGTTTTCCTGACTACCACATATTCCTTTTGTGATTTTAATTACTTTTTTAATAAAAATAATTCAAATGATTCGAATTTTTTTTTACATGAACATTTTCAAGGCACTTGATTCATGTTGTAAAACTGCCCTCCAGGAAAGCTGTACCAGTTACACGCCCACCAGCAATGTTCACTTTCATTTCTACATTCAATCTAATTTTGTTTTAGTCTGCTCATATTTCTAATCTTGTTATATCCTTTTTTATTATTTCTTTGGGGCTCCAACACCTCCCCATTTAGTGTTCTCATTGAATTTCATTAGCAACTGTTTCATTAGCACAGAAGAATTCAAGTGCTAAGTAGGATAGACTTTGACAAAAAAACCTTTAAAAAATGTATGTTATTATCTTTGAATAAATCCTATTTAATCAAAATTCCTCAGACACCTCTCTTTGGTACTTATCTTAAAGGGACAGAGTTAGTCACTGATGATATTCTAGTCCATGGTATGTGTGGTTCTGTTTTAGTGGGAATGGCACGTTGTATCTGGATTCAAGTCATAACTCAGCGAGGTTCTGTGTCAGTTCAGATCAATTCACTGCCCTTTGCTTTCACTCTTCAACCACCAAGGAATCTACCTGCAGTTTGGGTCCTTGACTATTCAATATACACAGAGATTTCTTGTTTTGTAAAATATCTACCAGAATAGGTATATTCTGGAAGGATTGCGAACGAATCTTTTTACTTGAATCCCATTTTAAATGCACTAGGGATATTATTAGCGAGGTACACTTTATAAAGCACCATTCCCTCTTTTTTTTTTTTTTTTTTACACACAAAATGTCACATGTTAAATTTGGTTGATAAGATACAGACCTAGTCTCACTTTCTATTATCTCTACTAATAGATGACTAATGCAAAATATTGAATCGGGTTTTTTTTAATCAATACTTAATTTTTTCGACATAATTAGAGAGAGACTCAACTCTGACATAAATACTCACCCGACTCAGTTCCTGGGCATACTTCTTTTAGAGGATTGCCTATAAATAATTCACGAAGCTGACATTACTCACTGTATTGTGATCATTTTTTCTGGGAAAATCTTAGCAGCTGTTCTAATATAGATTGCCAGTTATGAGTGGTTGGGAATGCAAGGCAACTTTTAATTATGCAGAGGCTGATTATTCAGACCACAAACTGTTCGTGCCCTGTACTGCTCCTTCCTGCTGCCTACCTTTTAGCATTTTCACTGCTCATTAGCACGTATACCAGAAGGGACAAAGGGTGGGGGGGAGAAGGGGAAATTGAAATCTGTTAAGCACGTAGGAGAAGCTCTGATGAAAGATTTCAATACAATTTGTAGAATTGTTGACTAAAATTGAGACATTTGGATTCTCTGTGAATGTTATTTATTTGTCCTGTTCTTATCCTCCATGGCAACCGATAATAGATTGGTCTGCAGAGAGACATTATTCCTGTATTTCGTGTTTTCCTTTCTAGAACATTTTCACATGATGGTTCATGATATTTTCTCTATTCATTACATTTGTACCTAGGCTGGTTTATTTCTTTGGAGATTGGCATATTGAGATTCCTGGCATATACAGTGACACCAGAATTATCTGATGGTTTTTCAGTTTTCCAGAAAACTGAAAGTTTCCCTTTGAGTACCAATATCTTTCATATTTAACCAGTTTTGTTGGACATACAATTTCCTCATATAAACCAAGGCCACTGAACACAATTTAAGCCTTTCTGGATGCCCCAGCTTATCCATATTGTGCCTGCTGCTGAGCTATGTGTGGCTGTTACAAAAGCCCATGCAGGTGTGCTGCCAGTGTAGGAACCTCTGGTGAAAGGAAATGTTGCAGTTGTAGTAAAACTTGAGTGGTCCAGTGTTTTTTGTTTGCCCTGAGGCAACTGTTATTCTTGTAGAAGTTTTCTGCCTCCTTTTCCAGTTCTGTCACCTGTCTCTTTGGCCGTTGTCAGAAAACCTGTCTCTTATTAGTTCTGTTTCTGGATTGTTGTCGGCTGAGAAACTGAATACCCAAGTCTGTTAGAACTGTGGCTAAAGTAAGAGCAAGTAGGCCTGCACGAGAGTACAAAGAGCTCCCATATGAAGATGTGGTACAGAAATAGCGTCTCTGCTTAAGGCCTCCTCCCTCCCTTCTTTCCTTCCTTCCTTCCTTCCTTCCTTCCTTCCTTCCTTCCTTCCTTCCTTCCATTTTTCCATCCTAGTTTTCAATCATGTAGGTAAATTGCTGGTTGATTGTGTTTCAAAGAAGAGATTGTTTGGGACATGAGACTGTCTTAACTACAGCTAGTCCAGAGTTTTTTTCAATGAGAACCACTGCTGACTGACTTCCCATAAAGTTGGGACAAAGGACAGGATGAGCAGGAAAGCATAAGGACCACTGATTTTGTACAATAGAAGCCTGTTTCGTCTGGGGTAGTAATTAAGTTACTTGTTCTGTTAACCAACCAAAGACCAGTAAAACAAAAGCACTTAGACTATAAAAGTCTTTGGGAGGGGCGGCCGGTTGGCTCAGGTGGTTAGAGCGCAGGCTCATAACACCAAGGTTGCAGGTTTGATCCCCGCATGGGACACAGAGTTGCGCCTTCCACAACTAGATTGAAACAACTACTTGACTTGGAGCTGATGGGCCCTGGAAAAACACACTGTTCCCTAATTAAAAAAAAAAAAAAAAAAATCTTTGGGAAATAACCTGGTTCCTGTGTCCTTATGAACATTATGTAACTGTCTACCTAGAAAGCTCCCAACTGGTAATTCCTTTTTAATTATGTTTTATAAGTTCTAATCTTTGGGTTTTTTGTGGTATTGAGACACAGTGGTTAGGTTCCAGGATTCAGGTGAACTTTCCGTGCGTTCATTTGCTTTGCTCCCTGGGGACCAGAGTTTGCCGTGAACCATGTTCCATCTGATTCATATCGGATCCGGCTGTGCATCTATGACTCAATTGTGCGTCAGGCCCAGCTGCCCAGCTCATCTTCTGAGGAGTGGCTGGTGAGGGCAGGGCTCATGTCCTGACCCACGTTCCCTTTTTCCCCGTGCACTTCCAGGATCTAAAGAGAACGTCATTACCAACAGCAGGCAGGTCTGCCTCGCCACGGGCATCTTCCCTGTTGTCAGCCTCCTGAACCATTCCTGCAGTCCCAACACCAGCGTGAGCTTCATCAGCACTGTCGCCACCATTCGGGCATCAGAGCAGATTGGAAAAGGGCAAGAGATTCTCCACTGCTATGGTGAGCCATCCCGTCTCACCGCTGTCTACCCTGGTGCAGCAGAAAAGGACAGGGTGAACTAGAATGAGCAAAGCACTGGGCAGGTGCCTTCATCTGTCCAGTGTTTGTTTCTTGGAAGAGGCAGTGCATCCTTAGGCAAAAAAAAAAAGGAAGGAAGGAAGAAAGGAAGGAAGGGTGGGGGGAGGAAGGAAGGAAGGAAGGGCCTTCTTACTGGGCCTTGTTGTGTCTAAATTATCATGTATGTCACTGCTTCATAGTCTGAAAATGGGCTGGGAACAACTTTTTGGGTTCTTTTTCTTTCTGTCCCCTCAACTTGGAAGCTTATTTCTACATCTGGTTCCACAAATATTTGAATAAAGGGTGCTTATCACATGATGAATAATTGACCAGACCGTCTGCTAAGCTGAAATTTTTTAAGTAGTGCTTAACTCTCTCTTGCTTTAAATATTGGCCAAGTGTGATCCCTCTGCAGGGCCTCACAAGAGCAGGATGGGTGTTGCTGAAAGGCAACAGAAGCTGAGGTCTCAGTATTTCTTTGACTGCAACTGCACAGCCTGTCAAAATGAGAAGCACCGACCCGCTGCAGGGCCCAGGTGGGAAGCATTCTGTTGCAGCCGCTGCAGAGCGCTCCTGCAGGTGAATCTCTCTTCTCCTTTCTCTTTTTGACTTCTCCTGGAGGTCAGTTATCTAGCCCAAAGGCCACAGATCTTGAGGAGGAAACTGTCTGGGCTTCTAGCTGCTGAGAGCAGTACTCTCTCTTCCCCACACATTGATTACCCCTCTGGAGGAACAGCAGGGGAAAGTCTGATTTAATCGCCTTTCAAGAGAAAGATTTGCAAGAGCAAATAACAGAAAATCCCCCCTACACTGGCTTAAGGCAGTGGGGAAGACTTGGGTATTTGTTTGCTCAAGTAAATCCCTGAAAGGTCCCAGGATAGGAGTGCTTCAGATACAGCTTGATCCAGAGGCTCGTAATGTCACCTTCCCTCCCTCAGCTCCATTTTCTCTGTTAGCCCCATCCTCAGACAGACTTCCCTCTTGTGATGGCAAGACAACCAAAAAAATGCATGGTCTACCAGCCATCTGGGCAAAAATTTTATTGAGTTTCATTGACGTGATGATACCTGTGGCTAGAAGACAATGAGAGTCAAATCGTTTTCCTCCAGCCATTTGGGCCAGAGGAATGGGCCATATTTGAGCCACTGGTAGCTCAGCTACCGGGCACTGAGTATGGAAGGGCGGGTGAGGAGCCTCAGGAGAAATCAGGTTGCTATTGCCAAATGAGGGCACAGATACTGACATCTAAGACCCAGCAATGTCCACCTCAGAGATCTTCTCCTCTGCCAGAGGATACAGTATTCTTAGGGGAACCGTAAGTGGAATGCAGAGCTAGGTTGTGTTGGAAAGCTGAAGTTACAAACCCAACGTCAAATGCGGAAGGCCTCACCAAGCACCTTTTCCTATTGGTTTTCTTATGGCTTTTTCATAACCACCAGAAATGTGTCTGTCATCTAAAATCCCAGCCCCAGAGAAAGAAGAGAGAAGGGCTATCGAGAGGGACAGAAATCATGGACTGTACCAGTTTAATTTGGGATGTAAAAAATGAAATCTTGGTGAGTGGGGGGTTGGCTACTGCTTTCATTAGAATTGCTGCTGTCAAACCAGATTCAGTCAGGCTTTGGTCCTCGTGTATTGTTTCAGGGGCTCTTTCCACCATAGGGCCAGAAGCTATGGAGCAATTCTGTGCTGTAAGCACATGCAGCGTTGCTAACCAACTCTGGTACGGGAGTAAAGATATAACTGACTTCCACAGGGAGAGGATGTGCTGAGCTGTGACAGCGCATCTTGTACGGAAGCAGTCAGCAGGGGTCACCTCGCCTCTCAGTTGCAGGACCTTCAGCAGCAGGTTGCGATGGCCCAGAAGCTTCTAAGAAACGGTAAACTAGGTGAGACTGGCTCCCTGCTTCAATCCTCCAGCCCCGTCCTTTTTATTCACTCTGAGATCACCTTGGACTCAAGGATACTCAGTAATGATTGAAGAATTGAATTTAATTATCCCCATGCCAGCCACAAGATGGCTGTGCAGGCCAAGGAGACCAAACCCTAACCAGCTCAATTTGTGTGGTGTCCTTGAAAACAGGCCAGATGATTTGAGCTGTCGTTCCCTTAATGCATCAGATAGCTAAGTAAAGCAGCCCATGACAACTAAAGGGTCATCCCTGACGTCTGTGAGTTTTGTCAATATCCAGAAGTTCGGTGTCATTTATTTCAATTCCAGAGCCAAATGACCTAATTTCCTAGAGAGATTGTTCTGCCCTCATCAGAGCCTCATCTCTCTTCTAGAGAGCAGTAGGGCCTGTGCTCCATGGAGTAAGTATCCTGCCTTCCTTAGAGTGCGAGTTGTGAAACTCCTCGTTACCCTTGAAAACTCGGCCTTACAGCTTGATGTCCTGGGAATGTACTTACTCTACTTTCTTTTTTTTTTTTTGAGGGCAGTGTCACTGGCTCCCATATGTGGGACATGAACCGGGGCCACTGGCTTCCCAAGCCAGCTCTTAACCACTGCGCCACTCGGCCGGCCCTACTCTACTTTCTTAAAGTTGACCTTTAGCTTAGATTTCTGAATCAAGAGAAATAATGACCATAAGTAGAACATTTCACACTGAAATGGCAACCCAGAGTAAATGTGGGGAGGTCTCACCCAACACCTTTTTCTATTGAAAGAGAAAATATAAGAACACAAACAGGTTTATCGGAACAAATATGGTGAGCTGGTGACAACCCAAGGAGACAAAGTGAGGTTTCCACATTTAGCCCAGCTAATATAGATGTTAAGAGCTGGGTTCTCATTTCTATAACTGGGTCTGTGTCTATAATGAGGCCACTTTTCTTTGAATTGATAGAGCGAGCCATTCAGCTATTGTTGGGGTGCCAGCATGATGCTGAGAGCTTCCTGTCAGCGGAACACAGCGTGGTAGGAGCAATCGAGGATGCCCTGGCCCAGGCCTATGCCGCCTTAGGTATGGCATGTGTCTTTATTTTCTGCTGTGAGGAATAAGTTTGCCTTGTGTGTTTGGTCATGACCCTAGCTTCATCCAGTCGGTTATCTCTTAGTCTTTCAACTGAGGCTGCTCTGCCTTCCATTTAACTTTCCTCACCCTGAAAATGTTCATCCACAGTTGATTGTGGTTCTTTTCTGGAACAAGATTGTTTTTTTTCTTTACAGGGGACTGGCAAAAGTCAGCTACCCATCTCCAGAGGAGCCTCCAAGTGGTCGAGGTTCGCCACGGGCCATCCAGTGTTGAAATGGGCCATGAGCTCTTCAAACTGGCCCAAATCTTTTTCAATGGGTAAGTCTGTCTCTTGTTGCCTAGCACGTCGCCAAGCCTCATACTGTTCTGTCTTTTATTAGGCTCTTCTGTGGTTTTGGTGTGTTTTTTTCCTATGGGGCTTTTAAGCATGTTGAAACTTCTTTATTTCCCCTTTAGGAGAGATCCGTTCCTTCTGTTTTGCTGACAAACTTGAAGCTGTAGAATTTCCCCCTGAGAACTGTGGGGAAAGCTCTCAGCTCGGAAGGGAGTTTCCTAGGGAGAGCTGCCATGCAGACCTGCTGCCCACATATAGCAGCCCTTCTCAGTCCTCGCTGCTTACTCACGCCTCCCTCGGCACTCTCTTTCTCAGCACCCTCAACTCCAGGGGCTCTTCCTTCCCCCTGGTCCTATTCCTGTTAAAGCAGTTGTTTTCAACCAGGAGTAATTTTGCCCCCGCCTAGGGGGTTTGGGGCAATGTCCGGAGACATTTTTGATTGTCATGACTCAGAGTAGAGGCCAGAGGTGCTGCTAAACATCCCACAGTGCACAGGACAAGCCCCCACAGCTAAGAATTATCCAGCCTTAAATGTCAGAAGTGTCAAGGTTGGAAAGCCCTGCTTTAAAGGTTAAAAGGAAAAGCGCCATACTTTAAAGGTGAAAAGGAAGGTTAGAAGGAAAGGTTAAAAGTGATGAGTTGATGCCTCATCCACTTTTGCATCTCAGATCATTGGGAGGCCCTAATTTCAGTATTTCTGGGTGGAATGCCTCCAGCCTGGATAAAACTGCCAGTAGTGTACATTGGTGAGAGAAAGTGTTTGAAGCTTGATCCTAAGATTATGAATGATGGGCGGACCTGACACTTGAGACATAGAGACAGTCCATTTGGTCAGAGAGAGAGAGAGACAAAAGTCTGCAGAGTTAAGTCCAGGGTGGACTGGGTTACCGTAACATGAAGACCCCTGAGTAAACCTTTAGGTAAATATCAGATGAATGCTTTGAGATTTGGCTGTTTCTCAAGATCCTAGAATCTTTATACTTTTTTGTCATAACTTTATTCTCCAACTCCGCCTTGCAGTGGGTTTGTGAAAGACTGTAAGATCCTTGAGGACCTAAATGATCTACTTTATATGCTTCACAGGGTGTGAGTAGGCCCTCAGTTAATGTTTGCCTGCTTGAATGAGTGGATTCACTCCCCTTACCTTCTTTGGTGTAGGTTTGCAATACCCGAAGCTCTGAACACAATACAAAAGGCAGAGAAGGTTCTGCTGGTGCACTACGGCGCCTGGAATGACGAAATCCAGGAGCTCCAAAAGATGAAATCCTATTTACTGGACTTGCCGCCCATCCCTGCGGGGCCGTCAGTGTAGGGTCCTAAGGGGACTTTAACCCACAGAAGAGCCCGTGGAAGATGATTTAAAGAGGCTCTGTTGCCACTGAGCTGTCACCAGGAAACACAGGACTTGCCTGACAGTCACACACCTGGTATATGAGGGGTGGGGAGGACTTGGAAAGGATTGCAGTTGGAGAGACGCTCACCTATGTTGAAATAGTTAACTGCCTTCCAGTAAAAGCTCCCAGTTCCCAGAAAAGCCCTAAAACGAGTATCTGGAGAGCCTAGGCCCTTTAAAAGGATTTTAGCTGATCTGCAGGCATCTGGATGTTAGCCTGGGGTTTGGGCTAGATGCCACCTCACTAAATGATGATAGTCTGTTTCCCTGGAACATTCCAGTGGTTTCTAGTAGTAATGAAATGGTGTGTACCACCCCAGTGGGAACCTAAACTCTTAGTAGTTGTATTGTAATTGAAAAATAATTATAAAGCAAGAAATCAGTGAGGTTCTCTTTCCTCTAGAGACCCAGTTTCATTTATGGTATCTTGCTTCCTCAAACCCTTTGTTATAACTGGTGGAGTATAAATTGTGAATAGAGAAATAAATATGGGGCCATTTTATTGTCAGGCAATTTCTTCCTAGGATGGCAACTCTCAATTTGTTTTCTACTAGTGTTCCAGTCCTTATTATCCGGCTTTCATTCTATACTCTTGGCAGACTCACTGACCAAATACTAATAAAATCAAACTTGTAGCAGTGACTCTGTATCACATACACTGCCTGAGTTCTGTCTCTTAGCAAGCCTGAAAAGAGATGACTTCTTTCTACCAGTCATCCCCAAGCTGGTGAATGAGATACAGCCTGCATAAGTGCTGAGAAGGGGACAAAGCACTTAGAAGATGCTGAGGGGATGGGCCTTACTGCTTGTGGTTTCAGGCTTCAGAGACAGAGGTAGGAGGAGTGCTAGCTCTCTTCTACCTGGGTGTGTAGCAGCAGTCTAGACCCCGTCCCTTTCAGGAGGCTGGAAGACTCTCTGAGTCTAAACCCTGGCGGCCAAGTGGTTCAGATGAATGAGTGGAAAACAATGCCAGGTCCCCACTGCTTTGACAGCTTGCCAACCCTGACCATGCCAGCGAAGGGCTCATTGGTTGCCTCGACATTATAATCAGGAAATGAATAGCTCTGAAGATTTCTGGCAGAAGCTTTTCAGGAAGCTGAGTATTTGGAATGCAGTTCCTACTCAAACATTTCAATGAAGGGCAGGAAGAGTTTCATTTATTTTCCTGTCTACTAACACACTCTGGCAAGGCAGTGGCCAGTGAAGATTTCTTTTCTTCTCTTTTTTTTTTTCCCCCCAGAGGAGCTAACTTTTTCAAGAAGAAAAATTTAGCCCTGTGGATAATTCTGTAATTACTCTGTTCCAAACATTTGGCATGTTTCGTGTTCCTGAAAAAGGTCCTGTTGTACTTTGTAAAGTAGGCATACTTCCTTAAAAGAATATGTTTAGAATTCTTACATGTCAGGTCCCATTTTATGTGTACTTGAGAGCTTTTTTAAAATGCTTTATAAAGAATTCTTTTCTGATGGTACAAAGTACATCCCTTATCTGTCCATGTGTTACCCTGTGTTGTCAGGTGACATTAGCTTGACTAGGGGATATCTGTGCTTATGTTAAAACCTAAAGTCTGGTGTGTTTTTTTTAAAAATCCTTATACATGGTGGCTTTCTGCAGAGTTTAGATAGACCCAGGCTATAAGTACACGACCAGCAAATTCCCAGAGGGCTATTTATCTTCATATTAAATTCAATGTAGTTCAAAATAGGAGGAGGAACAGGGTAAAAAAGTTACGAAGAGGGGATGACCAGTTAGCTCAGTTGGTTAGAGCATGGTGCTAATAACACCAATGTTGCTGGTTCGATCCCCGCATGGGCCACTGTGAGCTGCGCCCTCCCTAAAAGAGTCAACTATGCCATTGTAGCATGAAAGCAATGGGTAACCAATGACCATAGCTTTTCCCCAATAAAATTTAAAAAAAAAAACGTTAAGGATAAAGCACTTTTATTGCAATTGAAACACTGAAACCTTGAGTATACATTGAAACATTATAGGGGCAGCCTTCATGTAATGTATAATCTACTATCCCTCTAATGTTTTCTTCTAGCGTATTTGAACTTTAAACTGGAGCATTAAGTGCCCCTGGGGTCCAGGATTTTGCCTATGAAGAGAAGGGCCCCTGTGTCCGTGTCCCTCAGTACAAAGATGAAAGGCTGGTTAAGGTGATAGTCCAGGGGGAAGGTGAGGCGGGCAGGCTGCAGCGCTGCACTGGGGGTGGCCCCTGCCCCATCCTCGTTCCACTCGAAGCCAGCTCTGTGTTCCACTTGAGTAAGTTTGATAGGCTTGCCCGTGACCTTGCTAAAGTCTGGTGAATTGAACAAGGACTGCAGCTCTGCAGAGATTGAGAGAGATTTCCATTAAAGCCCTGCCTTATCCAACACCCAAGGAAGAATACCATCCTAATTCTTATTTTAGTATATGTGCTGCCGAAGCGAGCACTCCCATCCTAATTCTTAAATCTTAATTCAAGGAGGTAAGTAAGCAAGCTTTGAGGTACACAGGGCTCTGGGCTGGTGAAGGGTTAAGTGACTTTCCCAGAAGCACGCAGCAAGTGAGATTAAGATTAGAAACCAGGTCAACAGACCTGTTCTTGAGAGGCAGTGTTCTGAGTTCCTGTTATAGGATGTATGCTCGCTCGTGGGGTTAAGGAATGAGTCTGATCAGGAGGAAGCTCAATCTTCCCCGCCCAGACGTATGTATTAGAATTAAGGAAGCATCCAGAGTCTCTCTACAAAGTCATGGAGCCCTCCAGTTCTGCTTAGCAAAGTGGAAGGCTCAAACACCCTATCCTACCCACCCCAAGAGCAAGGGTCTTGCACACGTACTCATTTCCTGCAGGGACTTGGTAACCTCGCCCTCATAACTCAGCTTCAGCTTGGGGATGGTCAGCACTGCTTGAACCGTCTTCAGTTCCCGGTCTATGTCATGAATGAACTCAGAGGTGAGGCTCTCTTCTATCATGGTCAAATTCTGGGTGGCTTTCAGAGGCAGGAAGAAGATGATACTCATGCTTCCGGTCAAGGGCAGCTGGGCAATCTGGAACAATAGGGAGGAAACCACATGGGTTAGTCCTTTGGAGCCCAGGACCCTTGGGACGGACACACACACACACCCCATCCACTCCAGCTGCCCTGGCGGGGCCCTGGCCCTGCTTTCCCCAGCCCCTAATCTATTGTATTGAGCAATTGTCCCTCTAGGCCAGGGGTCGACAAACTTTTGAGACAGAAGAGCCACCAGAGGTCAGCAAACTGCAGTTCGCGAGCCGCAGGCTCTGAAGTAAAATTGAAAATGAAAATAAAACTATCATAGTTTCGTTTAAAAATTTTTTAAAGGATATTATTCACATAATGGTGATTATGTAAAAATATATTTATGGCTCTCCAATAATTTTTTTTTTTTTTTGAGGGCAGTGTCACTGGCCCTCACATGTGGGACCCGAACCGGGGCCACTGGATTCCTAAGCCAGTGCTTAACCACCGCACCACTCAGCCGGCCCATCCAATAATTTTTAAATTGTGAGGGACCGGATTGGCTCTTTCAGGGGTCGGTAAACTTTTGAGATGGAAAAAAAACACATGTACCCAAAGAGCCGCATGTCGCTCGCAAGCCTCAGTTTGCTGACCCCTGGCTCTAGGCTATTGCTTTCTGGCAGCAAAACCTCTACTGATGGTCCCTCAAAAGCCTGACTGTTGTCCTTTTCTTACCTTGGCCTCAAACCAACTGAAGTTACCTGCTGAAAGACATTTCTCCTGTGGTTCTAAGTAGCTAGAATTGAATTCCTGGTCTGTGTTTTCTCCCAATGTTTATCTGCCAACAGTTATTGATCATCTGTTATGTATAGAGCCCTGGACTAGAAAATGGGGGTGTTGGGCCAGCCGAGTGGCACAGTGGTTAAGAGCTGGCTTGGGACGCCAGCGGCCCTGGTTCGGGTCCCACATATGAGGGCCAGTGACACTGCCCTCAAAAAAAAAGAAAGAAAGAAAGAAAGAAAGAAAGAAAGAAAGAAAGAAAGAAAGAAAGAAAGAAAGAAAGAAAGAGAAAATGGGGGTAATGGAGGTGTTGGGCACAGCAACACAGAAACAGCAGGGAAATGGATCCTTTGAGCAGAGGTTCTTTACCCAAGGTCCATGGGACCAATGGTGTCAGGGGCCCCAAAGCTCCTGAAGTTATATACAGAAATGCATGCATGTGTATACATGGCATTTCTTTCGAGTGTTTCAGGTGCTTTGTCAGATCCCCAAAGAAAAGGTTTAAGAACTCCTGACTTACAATGAAAAGAAGTCAGGTATATGTGAAAGACTCAGCGTGTCAGCAGTTTGGATTTTGTGACAGTTAGGCTTTGAATTCGAGAAATAAAAGTTCTCCACCACCCCTCCAAAGAAGAGAGAGAGAGAAAGAAGGAAGGAAAAAGGAAAGAAAAGACAAAAAAAACACCAACATTTTGAGTGCTCAGTCTTGAGGGCCCATTTCACATTACCTGATTAATTCTTACAACAAACCCTGACAGGGTAAATTTTGATAACTACCCACCTTTATTTTAAGACAAGGCTCAGAGAAGCTGTTAACTTGCTGAAAGTCACACAGCCGGTAAAATTTAGACAGCTGTCAGAGCTCACAGGTCATCCTATTTACACACCATCTGTCTGCCTTTGTCTTTCCATGCCCCTTATCCCGCCCGCCCCCCCCCCACAGACCTTGCAGCTGAGATCAGAATCCAAGCCATAGCGTAAAATGGCTTTAGGATCTGACATCATGGGGACTCGCACAGTCCTCTCCTCATCCAAGTGGAAATCCTGGAGGGATGTCTTTCTGGAATCAAACTTTGTTACCCACTGCCCTGAAATGAAACCAATGGAATGCCGTGAGTCCAGAAAGGCATGGGGACCATGCTGAGACCAAAGCATAGCACTGAAAATTGCCTGGCTAAAGGAATCTTGTCAGAGGCCCTGACACATCAGGGAATAAGTAAACTTAGAAGGAAATACATTGATTTTATTGACTTGGGTGTCTGGATTATACAAATTGCGTGATGCCTGGGACAAAAAGTAAGCTGGTGTGCGCTTCTATAGTGTGTTGGGGAGACAGAATCAAAGGAGGTCAGAGCCGGAAGGGAACTTGACATATCTCATCACCCCTCTCATCACTGGGAAAGCACTGAAGCCCAGAGAGGTGAAGTGAATTGCCAATGCTCACACAGCAAGGTGAGGGCCGAGCTCACTCAGTGTAACATGGGCTTTTAACATGATGGTCTGTAACTTCTTTCACTTCCTGGAGATCAGTGCTTCAAGTCAGGCTTTTCTCTAGGGGGTTAGGGGTCCATTCTTGCTCCTGCCTGATAGGTGGTTATAAAGCATTTTAAAGGGAGGTTGCCCCAAATCTCACCCGAGACTTATCTGAATGGGACTGGCCTCACACTGGGCCCATGCAATAGTCCTGGCACATCAGCACAACCTGGAAGAATGTTGTTAGAGGACTAGCAGCGGTTTCTTGAGTACCTGCCACGTTCTGGGCTTGATGTGAAGGTGGGAGACAACCTAGACCGAGGGCTCGGAAGTACGTGTATTGTCCCCGCATTATAGATGAGAAAATAGGCCCAGAAAGGCTCTGAAACTGTGCAGGGCTCTATAGCCAGCAAAGGCAGAGCTGGGCTTTGACTCTTGTCTGACTCCAGCCCACCCCAAACAGACACAAGAGTGGAAGTGCTTTCTTCTCTCTGCTGGTCTCTCCACAAGCCTCTTATCAAACGTTTGCCTTGGATTTGACACAAGCAGACAGCCCTCGGGCAAGTGCATTTCTCAGGTCCTCCTCTGCTTTGCCTCTGGGTGCTGGTTGAACTCGGTCTTTGACTCCCCTCTGTTTTGCCTTGTCTGACACCCGCCATCCACCCTTGGTCAACAAAGAAGTGGGGAAACCCTCACCCTTGAAGTAAGCCACCCCAAGAAGGAGAATGCTGGTTTCACTGGGCATTTCCCTGGTGGACCTAGCGATTTTTCCTTTCATCTGGGCCTGCACCCAGTTGTTCATCTCCTGAAGATCCAAGCGAGAGTTGCCAGTCAGGACTCGGGGCCTAGTCCCGTATGACTTTTCCAGTGATGCGACAAAGCTGGATTTTATTCGCAGCTCTGGGAAGAGAGAAAGCAGCGTTACAGTACTCTGCAAGCTAAATAAACCAGCATCCCCCCTTGGAGAGCATTCCAGGCCTAGGTTTTTCTTTACCACTCAGCAGGCCTTGACTTCCTGCCTAGCATCTTCCTGTGACTTGCAGGGACTTTGTGCCAGCTTCCCCCCTGGGGCACTGGACAGGGAACTACCAAGTTTGCTCATTGCTGTTTCTCTTCATGTTACTGCCCTCAGCCCACTTCCTCTTTCTGATCCTCTTTGGGCTCACAGGGCCCCTCCCTGCCCACCAGGGCTAGGCCTGGCCTAGACAGACATGTTTTACTGTATAGAAAGGAACCCCACACACACACCCCCGCGCTCCTCAGGCAGCCTGGGCCAGCACACTCACTCCTCTCAAAGACAATCCGGGAAGCACTCTTGAGGTTCTTCTGGGGGTTTGTGACGGAGGCAAGGAGTTCCTTATAGGTGCTGTGGATGTCTGGGTTGGTGATCAGATCATAGTAGAGAGCCCGGTAAATGCTGGATTCTGTTCGCTGTTCAGCCCCTGCCAGAGAGGCAAAGATGTGGGCCTCGATAACTGTCCAACAGGGCCCAAATCAGGCCAGCTCCCAAGACAGGGCAGGGACACTATAAAAGACTATGGGTGGGGCCGGCCGAGTGGCGCGGTGGTTAAGAGCTGCCTTGGGAGGCCAGCGCCCCGGTTCGGATCCCACATATGAGGGCCAGTGACACTGCCCTCTATAAAAAACAAACAAACAAACAAACAAAAACTATGGGTAGTTTTATCAAGTAGTTATCTTCTGATACTGGAGACATTGTATTTGGGCAAGGAATGTGAAGACAACAGAAGAAATAGAGATTTTCCAAAGATAGGCTAAGGGCATCGGGCCTAGAGAGATACAGGGTGGGAGAGAGGGGTACCAGTCCCTGTGCTTCTCCCATCATAGCACTTACCAGACTGTTCTGTAGTTACCTGTTTATCAGTTTCCCCCAGGAACTCAACTGTGACCCGAGTGAGGCAGGAACCATGCCTGCTTGTGTGCAGTTATATCCCCAGAACCTCACCAAACGGCTGGCACATAGAAGCTCATTTAAGGAATGAATGAGTGTCAAAGTCACTGTGTCGATAAGTGGTCCCAAGGCCACACACCTGCGTCAGCAGTGCTCATCGGCCTCCCGGGAGCCAGAGAGTTGTGTGTGCACAGCCCTCAGGCTCCCACTCGCACACTGGGACCCTGCTGGGGCCCGTCTCAGTGCCTCTTCACCCCCTCCCCGAGGTGAAGTGTCTCTAGGGCTTAGACAGTCATAGATGTGCAGAGGCCAGACGGCAGCTCTAGGATGGTGGGGCGTTCTGCATCAGAGCACTCACCCAGAGAGAGGGCAGAGAGGGCAGTGGCCACGCTGAGTGGAGACAGGAGCACATTGGCCGAGGGGCTCCCGCTGGATCTCACGCGGTACAAGTCATAGCCGAAGTTGGAAACGGCCGCTGCCAGCTTGTTCACAGGGACCTTGAAGAAGGGATCCTCCTCTTCCACTGACACCCCCGTGGGGGCCGGGGAGCCCTGGATTGAGCACAAGGACCAGCGGAGATGATCAGTGGGTAACCGGTCTCCTCAGGGCTTTGAGAGGGATTGTTGTTCTGGCCCCTCGCCGGAGTGTGGTATGTTCAGCCTAATGTTGGAAGGCGTTTATGCTCCCTGATTTTGTAGGAGCGCTGCTGGGGAGAGCAGTCCAGAAGAGAGGTTAGCTGACCAGGTTTAAACACTACTGACCGGTGGGCCTCAGGCCTGTGACACATACACAAGAGGAGCCCCCTCCGCTCCCAAGAAACCCTGTTCTCAGGCCAGATCAGGCTCCCCATCTGCTCAGCCTGCTTACTGCTCCCAGGTCTCTGTCTACCTGGACCCTCCTAGGAATCTCCCTGTACTTCATGGGCCTGATCAGATAACCCCTCTGCCACCACAGATTTTCCCCTGATCACTCCAATCTGAAGGCACCTTTTGGTTTTCTGACCTTTTTTCACTTATATTCACCACCTCCCATGTGCTGGGCTCTATGCTAGTTCCTTTCATTTGAGTTACTTCATTTTATTTTATAAGTTTCAGGTGTACAAAGGAACAGAGTGATTAGACATTTATATATCTCACAAAGTGATAACTCCAAGAAGTCTAGTGCCTTCCTGACACTATGCATAGTTATTACAATATTACTGACTGTATTCTCTATACTATACTATATATCCCCATGACTACTTTTTTATTACAGTTGACATTCAAATATTATTTATATTAGTTTCAGGTGTACAGTGTAGTGGTGAGACATTTATATAATTTATGAAGTGATCCCCCCGATAAATCTAGTACCCACCTGGCACTACACAGTTTTTAGCATATTATTGATTATATTACCCATACTGTACTTTACATTCCCATGACTGTTTTGTAACTACCAATTTGTACTTCCTAATCCCTTCACCTTTCCGAGTTACTTCATTTTATACTTGTTGATGTATTTGATACCCCCAAAAGACTTATATCTCTAAAGACTGAGTTCCCCGAAGGCAAGAACTAAGTCTTTTATATTTCCACCCATCCCCAGCACCTACAGAGTAGGAGTTCAGCAGATGAAATGTAAAAGACCAGGGCCGGCTGAGTGGCACGGTGGTTAAGCGCTGGCTTGGGAAGCCAGCGGCCCCGGTTCGGATCCCACATATGAGGGCCAGTGACACTGCCCTCAAAAAGACAAAAAGAAATGTAAAAGACTGGCCACAGTGCCTGCCTGGTAAAAAAGGGTATTTTTAATCCTATTTAGTAAATAAGAAAACAGGGACTGAGGTAAAAATGACTTATCTAAGGTCACAAAGCTAGCTAAGAGGTAGAGCCAGAATTCAAACTCAGAACTCACGACGAAGTCCAGGCTCCAGCCCCTCTGCCCTGGCCCCTTGTGTGACAGTCACCCGCATGGTCACGTAGATTAGGCTTTCAGCATTTGCCTGTGCAACCCAACTGTGCTTCGTCTGCACAGGAAACAGGCCTTCCATGCTTTTACATCAGAACAAATACAAGACCACCACCCACTCAGTGAGACCCACAGTAACACAAGGTAATGAGGAAAGGTCTTCACTGGAGGCACAGCCCTAGCTTGTGAGAGTGCTTTTCTGGATCTTATTTTTGTCCCCACTATGTTTTCTGAAAGGCAGGGCAAGACCTTTTCTCTGCTTTGCTGATGGAGAAACCAAGATCCTGTCTAGACATAAAGGCCAGAGCCTGGCCTGGAACCTGGGTACTTGCTGAGGAGGGGAAGAGCTGGGCTTGCTCACGTCCCCACACCAACCCCCCAGCCCACGCCCCACTGACCTCCTCCAGGCTGCCCGCGTTGTTCTGGCAGCTGCTGTGCCCGAGGAGGGCTCCAGTCCAAAGGAGTAGCATGAAGACCTGCATCCCAGGGCCTGCAAGAGAATGAGAGGTGGCAGACTGCTTCCCTCACCCACCACCTACACCACCTGGGCCACCCTGGGCAGGGAGCAGGGGCTTGGCCAGGACTGGGCACCTTGCTTCCAGCCTCCTCAAGCTGGAAGTGGACCCTCAGCTTGATGATCCCTCTCTCTTAGCAGCTCCCCACCACCCCCAACCCGCCTCATGGCCCACAGTCCTATGGTGAGCTTGTGCTGTCACCCCATAATCTATGTCAGGAGACCCACCTTCAAACCTTAAGCCCCGGGGCAGTGGGCTCCTTGATGTGGCTATAGTCTAGCTCTAGCACAAATGCACAAAGGCTTTTCCCTGCAGACACCTGACCAGCTCATTACCGAGGATTTGGGGCAATGTCAGAATGGGGGCAGAACCTAGGTCTCATATGTAGGGTCACAGAACACAGAGAATGGAGGCATCCAGTCCAGCCCCTGCTATGCCCAGGAAACTCTCAAACTCTCCTTAAATTCCTCTCTTGGAAGCTGCGGCTTCATAAGGGATTCATTCCTTTCTCAGTTCTGTGTCAAGAGCTCTTACTCTTAGGGTTCGGAGTGCTGGGTCTAGGGTCAGACAGCCTGAACTCAAATCTCAATTCTGTGTCTTTTTTTTTTTTTTTTTTTTTGAGGGCAGTGTCACTGGCCCTCATATGTGGGACCCGAACCGGGGCCGCTGGCCTCCCAACCCAGCACTTAACCACCACGCCACTCGGCCGGCCCATCAATTCTGTGTCTTAATAGCTCTGTAAATCACAATGTCTTCTCTGGTACAACGGAAATCAAATAGCTCTTCACTATTGTGATGAGGATTAAATGAGATAATGCCTTAATAACTTACCAATGCCAGAGACAGGTGAGCTCTCCAGTGGTCCCTGAGCCAAAATGTATCCCTCCAACTGGAATCCCAGGGTCCCCTTCTCGCCTGGGAAGCCAGGTCTTCTCCCCACTACCAGCTTGAAAATAGCTCTTACACCCCCAGAGCCTTCTTCAGGTAAAGCAACCCCGCTTCTCAGTAAGACCACCCAAGCTCCTTCGCCTCCCAGCTATGGCCTCTTCTGACGCTGCTCTGGCCTGGCTCCTGGACCCCAAGGGAAAAGGGAAATTTGGGCCCAGGGCTCTCTGTGCTCCGCCATCCCTTACCCTCCTGCCTTCACTGCATTTGTGAGCTCACCCCTGGAGTCAGGATGTGGGGGCTGGAAAGAGTGAGGCAGCTGGGGGCGTTCACAGATAAGATCACCCAAGAGGCCTTCTGGTTAGAAAGTGGGACAAAGTCTCAGCAACCAGGACCTTTGGCTGGTCCAGGTTCCCCTTCCATCCACACTGCCAAGTCAAGAATTTATAATGTATCTTTCCTGCCCCTCACCTCCGCTATACACACACACACACACACACTAAGGGGCTCAAGCTCTTTCATTCTCCTTTTATAGACCCATAAACAGCCCCCCACCCCAACATACACAACACACATACTTTTCTGACTTCTCAGAACAAATGGGAAAGTGGGGTACTGTGTGTGCTTTTCGGCCTGTCTTTAAAATTAAGCTTGATAATCCACTGGACAAAGATTGTAGAGTGCAAAAGGCAAGAAGAAAAGAATGCCTCCTGAGCTTGCTCAGCTTATGGCTGGACTGCCAGTGGGAACCTGCCCGGCTTTCCTTTAAACCCTGATCTTGAGCTCGTGTCCCAGAGTGAGCTCCTTGGAGCCCTGGGCTCTCAGCCCGCTGCTCTTCCACATGGCTGCCCCTATCGCTCAGGGAGAAATCTTCCTTTGAGACAACAGAAAAAAAAACTTGCCCCAGTGCAAGATAGAGACGTGAACAGCATCCAGGCTTACAGCTGCAGTCTCCACCCGGCCAGCCCCACCCAGAGCTGGCAGGAGCCTTCCTTGCCTGAGCCTCAGGAGATTGGTTGACTGGAGATTGAAAATTCAGGGAGATGCATCCAAGGCTAGAGGAAAAGTTGTGAGCTCAAGTTGCTCTGGCCAGGGCAGGGAGTTGAGGTAGGAGCAAGGAAGTGGGAGTCATCCTGGCACAGTATTTAAGCAAACTGAGTTCCCAATTCTAATGCCCTCGAAGGTGAGATCTCCTACAGGAGCTCCTACAGAGTCTGAGCCCAAGTCCTAGGTCATGTGATCACTGTCACCACATGAGTGGGCTAAAGACTGAAAATGAGGTGAGGGACCCTAGTGGGAAGAGTCACATAGGTCCCAGCTGACCCAGAACCAGTCTCCGGGACACACAGGATGAATGGCACCTCTTTGAATCCTCTACCTCAAGCCCTAGGGATGAGGGAAGTGGAGAGATTATTGAAAGCCCCCTACAAGGATAGTGAGGGACAGAGAGTAACGGTCTGCATGGAGGGCCCCCTCTGAGCATAACTGAATGCCCTGTGCACGGTGATTGTTCCGTGGGCTGGGGCAGGCAGCCATTGCCTGGCGAGGGGCACAGGGACAGCGATGCCATCCTGTCCAAAGGGCAGTATCCCAGCCAGACTCCTGTCCTGTCGGGTGGGGGAGGGCACGGGGAGGAGGTAGATATCCTCTCTGTTGGGCCAAGTTCAGGCCTTACTTTCTGCCACACTGCCCAGATCAAAGAGACACAGAAACTGATTTTGTGATTGTGCCTTCAAGCTGGGAGGATAAATTTAAGCCAGGACATGTGTTTCAGATTAAACCCAGTTGTGAGACAAACACCATCCCTCCTCCCAGAACCACATGGCCTTTGAGCCACATGGCAGTGGACCTCATGGGCACTGCAAGGAAGGGCACCGCCCTCTCGCCTGGCTCTGGGAGGGAGATTCCAAGGGTTCCCTCCCAGGCCCACCCCACCCATGGTGACCCCACTAGGCCCCCAGGCAATGTCCCTTCTGAAGTCTTGGAACTTGATTGAGTTGGGCCAGGGTGTCTATGAGTGTCACCTCCCCAACCCCCCAAAGGGCTATCCCAGGAACAGAACTCCCTGGCCCCTTCCTCTCCCACCCTCAGCCTAGGGACTGAGCTCCTGGTGGATGGGCATGGGCCAGACAGTGATGGGGTTTCTGGGAAGCTTGCAGCTTTTCTTTGGCTCTGACCTGCTCCTTCCTGTGGCTTGCCCCAGGGAGTGGAGAGGGTGCGGGCAGCCATTCTCTCCACTACTGGCAGCTGAGCCCCTCAACCCCAGACACTGGCTGGACTAAAAAGCAGTTATTGTTTGCAAGAGACCAAAACCCCCATTGACCTCCCAGCTTTTACTGGCTGTTAATTTAGCCAATGAACAAAGGTGGGCACTGGATAGAAAGACCCAGCTGTCCTCCATCCCAGTCCTCGAGCAGAGCTCAACAGACCAGCTGCTTGGTGGTGCTGGGAAGTTACCTTTGAAATCAGCACCAGTTGACTTTGAAAAAGCAGCAGGGAGCTGAGCCCAAGCCAAGGCTGGGCTGCAGGACCGGCTGCCTACCTCCCCAGTTGCCCTAGTGGAAGCACAGCTCCCTGATAGCCTCTTATCCTTTGGCTGCAGAGCCCCTTTGAGGTGCTGCTCAGACCTGACCCAGCAGCTGAGCTCTCTGCTTCCTCCCCATCTTTGCCCCCTTCATTGTTTCCCACCCACTTCACTCAAGTCTTTCCAGCCTCTCCGAGCTGTACCGTGGGGTTTGGAGATCATTGAGTCCTGGCCTTCGGACCCCCAACTCCCCATGCCCTCTTTCATCCACTCACCCAAGCTGCAGGGGCTACTGTTTCTCCACCTCCTCCCTTGCACCCCTCTTGTCTACTCCCTTGGGTACCCTGCCTCTCCCCAGTCCACCCAACACGGGGAATCCTCTCCTGCCTTCCCCTGACACACAGACCAAACAGGGAGCTGCTTTACCTGTGGGTGCGCCGCAGCTCCACGCCCAGCCTAGGTCTGCACACTGAGGGGGCTCCTGCAAGCACAAGAGCTTTTTCTGCTGCCGCCCAATCCAGCGTCCAACAGGCTTCAGATTACAGCTACTCCTTTCTTAAAGCGACCTGCACTCAATTCAGATTCTGTGATTGCATCATTGCCTGGTATTAACTTTAACCCACTGTTGCCCTTCCGCCATGCACCCCCAAAACACACACACTCACACACCCCACTCCTCCACCAGACTGTCCTTCAGGCCCTCGCCTTCCTCACTGCCTGTGGTCCCACCCCCTGAGCGCACCCTGACCCGCCTGGGTGGGAGATGGGACTGAGAAAGAGTCTTGCAGGAGGGGGCCCGAAGGCAAGCTGGTAGAGTGGAAAAAACACTGGCCCAACACTGGGATTCTGGGCTTTTCCTGGTCCTTGGCTCTAGAACTAACTGGGGTTTGGGATAAGACAACTGTCATGGCTCCTGCCTTTCTCTGCTAAATAAAGAGGTGAAACTGGGGTGTCTGTGTGCTATATCAGTCCTGAAATTCTGTGATTTCTGAAACTCAGAAAGGGCAATGGGGAAATTACCTGGCCAGAGGAAGAAATGAGATGTACTATAAACACTAGTCCTCAGAGGTGCCCAGTGTGTGATTAGCACCCACTTAGGCACTATCGAGGTCACCTGGAGAGGAGAACACCTAGGCCCTGGCCGCCTTGGGATGTTTAGGAGCTTGTGTGCAATTGTGAAACTAAAATAGTGATATAGGACGTAATTAGACAATGTAACGAAATGCTTTCCAGGCAGGTATGAATCCTGGCCAGAGAAGGAAAGAGCACCCTGGGATATTTAACCCGAGGAAGAGAAAATTTAAGGGAACGTCACCTTCTATGAGTCTCCAGGGAGCAGAGCTACAGTCCCTGGGTAGAACTTTCCAGTGGGTAAAGATCAGCTTTATATGAGGAAAAGTATGTCAAAAGTCAGAGTGTAGTCCTTTCAACAAAAAAGTTGAGCACCTCAACCCAAGGACTGGCTAGGTCCATGGAGGAGAAGGATGAATAAGACTCAGTGTCCACCCTCCAAAAACTTACTGGCTGATAACAGAGGATGATAGGAGAACAGATGGTTTCAATACAACGCAACACATTCTGTGATAGCCGTCTCTAGAGCCGCACTGTCCAATACAATAGCCATCAGCCAAACGTGACCATGGAGCACTTCCTTTTTTTTGTTTGTTTTTGTTTTTGAGGGCAGTGTCACTGGCCCTCATATGTGGGACCCGAACCGGGGCCACTGGCATCCCAAGTCAGCTCTTAACCACTGCGCCACTCAGCCGGCCCATGGAGCACTTACTTAAAACATGCTAGTCTAAGCTGTGATCTGCTGTAAGGGTAAATTACATACCAGGTTTGGATATTTAGCATGAAGAAACAATGTAAACTATCTCAATAATTTTATACTGATTATATATATTAGGTTAAATAAAATATATTATTAAAATTAATTTCTCTTTTGATATGGCTACTAGAAAGTCTTAAATTATATATGTGGTTTGCACTGTATTTCTATTGGACAGCACTGCTCTATAGGGCATTGGGGCAGCATAGTTGGAATATGTGAGTCTAAGCTGAACCATGGAGAGTGAATACAATGAGCTAAACATGAAAAGGTGGGAAGGGCATGACTATCCATGGGGACAAGTTAAAATACAAGTTCCCTATCTCACACCATACACAAAAATTAACTGTAAGTAATTACAGATTTAAATGTGAAAAATCATTTCTGTTTCTGTAGAACCTTTTTAAATTACCTTTTATTTAAATTATTTACTTATTTTTGAATAGGTGTTATGTTCACACGGTTCAAAACTCAAAAGCAACAAAAGGTTTACAGTGAAAAGTGTTCCTCTCGCTCTGATCTCCAGTCACTGGACTCCACTCCCTAGAGAGAGCTGGTTGTTAATCTCTTTCCTATGTTTCCTTTCAGAGATATTTTATTTTTATTTTTTATTTTTAATTGGGGAATAGTGTGTTTTTCCAGGGCCCATCAGCTCCAAGTCAAGTTGTTTCAATATAGTTGTGGAGGTCCATGCGGCTCAGTGGTCCATGCAGGGATCGAACTTGCAACCTTGGTGTTATGAGCACAGCACTCTAACCAACTGAGCTAACCAGCTTCCCCTCAGACATATTTTTAATGCTTTAAAAAGCAAACACAGGGCTGGTCAAGTGGCGCATTGGTTAAGAACTGGCTTGGGACACCAGCTCTGAGCAGCAGGGCCCCGGTTCGGATCCCACATATGAGGGCCAGTGACACTGCCCTCTACAGCTAAGATGGTGAACAACAGCTCCACCTGGAGCTGGGCTGCTGTGAGTCCCCGGGGACCGCATAGCTGCAGCCCCTGCTGCAGTGGGCTGCCACAGGCTACAGTGAGTGGCTGGCAGCCAGCATGAGCAGCCAGCAGCCAGTGTGAGCTGCCGAGAGCCGCCGTGAGTGGCCGTCCAGAGGCTGGCTACCGATCTGCCTCACCGGAAAAGAGTGCAATGATAATATCAACGTCGATATCAATGATGATTGCCAGTGAAGCAATGTCCTCCACGACTAGATGGAAGAACAAAAGGACAGCAACTTGTCTGTTCTCCTTCCCCGGGTTCCCCAGTGCTGTTCCCCTTCCCCAACTCCCCAATAAAATCTTAAAAAAAAAAAAAAGGAAACACACACACACACAACAGGAAATATTGTACATGTTTTCGAAAAAGTTTAGATGGATTCCCTTTGTGATCTCTTGGTAGGAAAGATTTTTTTTAAGGACAATACACCAAAAGAAGCACAAATTATAAAAGATTGATAAACTTGGCACTACAATTAAAAACATGTTATCATGGAGCCAGCCAAGTGGTGCGGTGGTTAAGTGCTGGCTGGGATGCCAGAGGCCCCAGTTTGGGTCCCACATATGAGGGCCAGTGACACTGCCCTCAAAAAAAAACAACAAAAAAAACCCCAACATGTTATCATGAAAAGATACCATAAAACAAAATGAAAAGATAAGCCTTACACTAGGAGAAAATATAGAAAAGAACTACAAATCAATAAGAAAAAGAAAAACAATTCAACAGAAAACCAGGCCCAGGTAACTCACAGAAGAACCCTAAACGGCCTATAAACTGATGAAAAGATGTTTTATCCTCACCAGGAAGCAGGGGGATGCAAATTAAAACCATAATTGATGAGTGTATTTCAACTCATCCGATAGGCAAAATGTCAATATCTGAAAATACCAAGTGTTGGTAAGGACGTGGACAGCCAGGATCTTCTGTGCCCTGCCAGTGAGAATGTAAACTCATACAACCATGTGGAAAAACAATCTGGCAACAAATGGCAAAGTTGTACATATCTGTACATGGCAGCCCTGCAAGTTACTAAGAGTAATCCCAAACCCACCACTCAGCAATCTCACTCCTGAGCATGTGAGCTGAAAAGACTCCACCTACGTGCACAAAGAAGTATACACAAGAATATTCTAGAAGCACTGTGTGTAATGGGGGGGTATGTATGTTCATCAACAGGAGACTTAATAAAGAGTGGAAACGGAAAAAAAAAGAGTGGAAACGGCTACAACCCTGAGAAATAACGAAGGATAGACACTTAAATCAACACAGATTTATCTCACAATGTGGAGTGATACAAGTAGCAGGAGAATACAATCAGGGTGATACATTTACGTAAGGCTTAAAAACATAAAATGACTCTATGTACCACCTACAGATAAAAACTCATGTTTTTATCTGGTGAAAGTAAAACAAATGAATGAAAATAATAATCAAATTCAGGATGATGATGCCTATAGGGACAGGGGAAGTGTGGCAGAAGAAAATGCAGGGCTGTCACTATATTGAGAATATTTTTTAAGCAGGACAGTGGCATCATGCAATTCATTATACCTTTTTGTATGTCCTAATTATTTTATAATCACTTATAAAGGAAGATTTCTCTTCCCTCTGATTACCTGTGAAAGGAGTGTGTCCACTCCCGCCAAAGGAGAGGGCGTCCCTTGGGCTCTTCAAGGACTTTGCTCCTTCAGGTAGCTTCTCTCCTGGAAGGCCATTCCACAGACTTCAAACATCCTCTATCAGTCAGTCCCCTCTTTAAAACACTTGCTTTGTGCCACATCCTCTAGAGTTACTGCCCATTTCTCTGTTCTCCCGCACAGCCAACCAGAAAAGAGCCGTTTACTCTTGTGTCTGCACTGTCTTAGCTTAATTCCCCTCTAGTCTGTTCTCCACACAGCAGCCAAGTGAACTTCAGACTATGCGCTCCTCAACTAAAAGCTTTCCACAGTGAATGAATTCTTGCCATCCACAAAAACACAGATGAACCTCACAAACATGAGGTTGAACAAAAGAAGCAGGACACAAGAGAGCATGGACTGGGGCAGCCAAGTGGTTCAGTTGGTTAGAGCGCATGCTCTTAATGACAAGGCTGCTGGTTCAACTCCCGCATGGGATGGTGGGCTGCGACCCCTGCAACTAGATTGAAAATGGCAACCGGACTTGGAGCTGAGCTGTACCCTCCACAACTAAGACTGAAGGAGAACAACTTGACTTGGAGCTGATGGGTCCTGTAAAAAACACACTGTTTCCCAATAAAGTTTAAAAAAATAAAAAGAGAGAGAGAGAGAGCACAGACTGTATGATTCCTTTATATAAAGTTCAAAATCAGAAAAAACAAATCTGTTATTACAAGTCAGGAGAGTGAATACTGTTTCTTGATCTGGGTTGCAACAGGGGTATTTGGTGCATGAAAAAAAATTCATTAAATTTATGTACACTTACGACTTGTGTACTTTGCAAACTATATTTCAACACAAATTGTTGATTTGTGTATTTCCTGTATCACTCTACCACCAGAATTAAGCTCGGAGGGTAGGGATCTTATCTGCTTGTTCGTTGATGCTTCCTCAGAGCTGGGTGGGCTGCTGGCCACATGGGAGGTGCTTGATAAGGATGCACTTAAGGCAGCCATACCATCAGGGAGGAGAACCTAGGAGGCAATGGCAGTGATCCTTGACTAGATCGATCCAAACCATGACTAGAGCTGGAATGGAGAGAAGGAGCGAGCTGAGAAAGACAGGAGGTAAAGTTAAGGTGGTGGGCTTGCTGATTTAACTTTCCAATTACTTCTTACCTCTCTCGTAAGATAAAAACCACAGTCATTACAGTGGCCAGAAACCCTCCTTGATCTGTCCCCACTTCCTCTCCGACCCTTTCCGACTCCTCCCCCCTCACTCCCTCCACCCCAGCCCCATGGATCCCCAGCTCATCCTGAACCTTCCAACTAGGCTCCCACCTCAGGAACTCTGTGCAGGGTGCTCTTCCCCAGGTTTCCATGGTGCCTGCCCTCACCTCCTCCAAGTCCCTGCTCCAATGTCATCTCTCAGGGAGACCATCCCTGCTTTATTTTTCATCCTAGCTCTTATCACCTTTTTTTTTTTTTTTTGAGGGCAGTGTCACTGGCCCTCATATGTGGGACCCGAACCGGGGCCGCTGGTGTCCCAAGCCAGCACTCAACCACTGCGCCACTCGGCCAGCCCACCTTTTGACACACCATATATTTCACTTGTTTATTTATGACCTATCTCCTCACACTGCTAGTTTGTGAAACGCAAGATTCCTTCCATCCCAGGTGCTTGCTTTTAATCACTGCGCTTCAGGGATGCAGGTGCATGCTGCCGCATGGACACCCTGCACTCACAGACAAGGGCCCACCCATGTGGACACCCATGCTGTCCCCCAACTACTTCCCCCAAATCCCCAGCCACTGTCAGCCTCCAGCTGGAGCTGGTCCCCCCGGCTGGCAGGCGCCAGCTCCTGGCAGAGGGGCCAGCATGTAATTAGAAACTCCTCAAGCTCCCTAATTGCTAGTTCTTCTCCCAAACCCGGAGGCTGGTTCTATTCTGAGCCGCCCTTGTTGCCAGCTGCCTGAGACCTGTAGATAGGAACAGGCTGAGAGCCAGTCCTGGAGAGGGCTGGAGAGGTCAGAGGGGACTGCACGGTGGGGAAGGGCTGGTGAGTGGCCAGAGACCAACCGTGGCGCAGAGAGGGCTGCTGTCCCTCAGGGCCCAGCCTGGCTCTCCGTGCTCTGTGGCCTCCTTCCCGCTTCCCTCCAGCACCCCTGTTCCCTCCCAAGCCCAGAACAGTGACATCGAAGCAGCCCATTCATTCTTTATTCAGGAGGCATAAAAATCACTACAAAAACTTTACAAAAGAGCCTTAAGGAATGAATGCCACCCCCCTCAGCCCCTGAGACCCCCAGCAGAGGAGGAAGAGGAGAGAGGAAAAAAAGGAAGTCCTGGCAGTGTCCACATCTCTAAGGACCAGCGGGGAGACTGAAGTGACAGGGCTTGGGGGTGGGTCTTGGACAGGTTATGGCAGAGGCAGTCACATGGGACACTCGACCTCCACCCACAGAGCAGGATATGGCTGACCCACAGCGTCTAACCCCAGGACAGTGCCTGCCCTGCGGCCACCCCCAGGGCCTGTCTCTCCTCTCCCCAGCCAGGGTATCCAATTCCTCCTGTCCACCCTCTCTGGGGACAAACATGGAGGTACCCCCAACAGACTTAAGGAATACCCCACCTCCCTTCCTGACAAAAGTGGGTGCACAGCTGCCCCTCCTCCCAGCCCCAGCCGACCCCAGACTCCCCAAGAGGAGACAGAGAGAACGGCTCCTCTCCTCTGCCAGCCTGTCCACCCAGGCCCTGCCCCTAATCCCACCAAGCTGTTTAGAAAGAGTCACATGAGTTGAGACGCTGGTCCAGGCAGGGACTTAGGATGCTGGAGCCCACAGCTCCTCACTTGGGGCTGCTAAATTGGGGGTAATCCTCCTCTGAGGGGGGCGCCAGTTTCAAGTCAGGGCTAAAGGGCTTGTCTCCGCCGGGGAAGGCTTTGTGGTGCTGGAGAGAGTCCCTGTTGTCGGGGGAATCCTGCTGCTCCTTGTGCTCCCGCTGCGCTCCAGGGTTGGGGTTCCTCACACTGCCCACAAAGAGGGGCAGGCTTGTGGTGTCCTCAAGGATGAAGAAGAGGAAGGGGCGGTTCACGCTGAAGGAGGAGACGGACATTCGGGACATGGCCAAGCTGGTTGCCGCAGCCGCCTCCACACCGGCCTCACTGAGTTCCAAAGTGGACTTATGCTGTACGCTGGACACCACCAAGTCCTCGTCCGAGATCCCACGTAGGTCTGGGGTCTGAAACAGCTCCTGCAGGCCTGCTCAGGGCAGGAGATGGCTGGTCAGAGCTGCCTTCCGCCCCACAGGCTGCCTGGACCTGCTTGGGAGGGTGTCTGGCCAGGGAACACGTTGAACCCACAGATCCCTGGTTAATTCCTATTTAACCTTCAAGTATCGGCTTAAGGGTCACTTCCTCCAAGAAGCTTTCCCTGATCCACTACTCCCAAGTCCGGACAGGTGCCTTTTTAGTGTTCTCCCAGGTGAACTGGACAGAAGCCCTCTTGTCTTCTCACCTATGCTGAGTTGCAAGGACCTGATTCCTCATCTGCCCGCTCCATTAGACTGAACTCTTTGTACACAGCGGGCTCCCAGTGCCTAGTACAGTGCCACTTGGAGGAGAGCCAGCGAGGCTCACGTGCCACCCCAGCCTCTCCACCTGGCATTCTTTGCAATGCTGTCTTGGGCAGAGCAGCTCCTCATTCCCTGGATCACCCAGCCCACCCCAGGACAAGAGGGTCCAGGGGCTCACATCAAACCCTCCTACCTAACATAAAAACACACACACAAAAAAAAACAATAAAAAAAACAAACCCTCCTACCTTCCTAAGCCTCACAAAAGGCCAGAACACAAGACTAGCTTGGTCTCAGACCTGCTGCCAGCTGGAGGCTTCCTCACCCGCCCCGCCCAGCCTGACCTCGGGGGTTGCCCAATGCCGAGCCTCCTTACCCAGCTGGCTGAGGGTGGCCACCAGGTCCAGCTGATATTTCAGATGCAGCTTAGGCAGCTGGACCTTGATGGACCTCTCCCGCAGCAAGGGCTGGTGCAGGAAATCCCAGCTCAGGTTGGCCAGCACCTGGGATACATTCCACTCAAAGTAGGTGGGCACAATGACCACGAAACTCATGTTGTTCTTAAAGGGGAATTGAGCCACCTACAGACAAGGGGAGGAGACATCGTGAGGACCAGAAAGCACCCGGACCGAGGTGGGCTGTGGGCCAGCAGGCACTTCTGAGACCGATGGGCTGGGGTTCCAGTTTGTCTTTCTCAGGTATGAGCACAGCCTCCCTGAGCCTCCAATTCCTCACCTGTGAAGTGGAGTAACACCAGCTGCCCACATTGCAGGCTGATATGGGACCAAAAGAGGCTAACACTTTTAAAGCTTCTAACAGAATGTCTGCATATAGTCTGTGCTCAATAAATGGTGTTTTGGGCCTGCCGAGTGGCGCGGTGGTTAAGCGCTGGCTTGGGAAGCCAGCGGCCCCTGTTCAGGTCCCACATATGAGGGCCAGTGACACTGCCCTTAAAAAAAAAAAAAAGGACCGGCCGAGTGGCGCAATGGTTAAGAGCTGGTTTTGGGATGCCAGCAGCCCCGGTTCGGATCCCACATATGAGGGCCAGTGACACTGCCCTCTACAGCTGACAACAGCTCCATCTGGAGCTGGGCTGCGAGCCTCGGCAGTGTAAGCTGCAGCCCCTGCTGCAGTGGGCTGCCATAGGCTACAGTGAATGGCTGGCAGCCAGCGTGAGCGGCTGGCAGCCAGCATGAGCTGCCAATAGCCGCGGTGAGCGACCATCCAGAGGCCGGCGAGCTGCCAATAGCCGCGGTGAGCGACCATCCAGAGGCCGGCGACCGATCTGCCTCATCCGGGAAGAGCGCAATGACAATACCAACATGGGCCAGTGAAGCAACATCCTCCACAACTAGACTGAAGAACGAAAAAGACAGCATCTTGTCTGTTCCCTTTCCCCAATACTGTTCCCCTCCCCCAATTTCCCAATAAAATCTTTAAAAAAAAAAAAAGTATAAAAAAAAATAAAAAATAAATAAATGGTGTTTTTTTCTCTCTTCATCTGCTACCAGCTAGCCCAGTGACTTGGGGTGAAGAATCCCCTGCGTTCCCCACTCAGTTTCTCCATGTGTGCAGTGGGCTTGGGCTGTTAGTCTTCAGACTGCCCTAGGTTCTGCAGAGCAGCTTCTGCAAAGGGTGGCACTCTCTCAAGCCCTCACTTTCCACAGTGACTTACTGTGTCCAGCTGTGTGTATTTACTGTGGTTTGGGATAAGATCTCATGTGAACGGGGTTTCTGTAGCTAAAGAAGTGTGAAAAACACTGGGATCAATGGTTTCTGGCAGCTGTGACTTCTCAGGCTCTAGGAAGAGCGCCCAGGTGGCAGGACCCCTACAGGTGGGAGGAGGGGTGCCTGCATCTGGCTGCCTAGGCCTGTCTGCAGCGTGCCTGAGGGGAGGAAGGGCAAGGAGGACAAGGCATGGAGACAACAGGGTGAAGGAAGAGAGGGAAGGAGCAGCAGGAAGAAAGTTGGTGTGGAGGTTAACCCGGCCATCCTCCTTTCAGGGTGAACTACAGAGAAGCTAGGATGCTGCTCCAAGAACCTGCCCCACCCACAGTGCCCCCTCAGGAGGGCTGCAGAAGTGACTGTGGCCTGTGTCATGTTGGCCTTGTGAAACTACCCAGCATTGCCACCTCAGCTATAGCTGACTGGCCCAGGGATCAGTGTGCAAACGAAGGGGAACACAATTCAGCTAGAAGCAAGGAAGGCCACATCTGAAATAGCTTGGCACAGCACTCTATCCAATCAGAATGTTCTATCAGGATGCTGACAAATCCATCCTAATCACATCCCCCCTTCTAAGAAACACTGTGAGAGCTCAGGTCACATCTCCCTGACGGGCTTGGGGTTGCTGAGGTGGCTCCTGTGCTGCCCCACAACCCATGGGTCCTTACAAAAATAACCCATAACCAGAGATCACCTGGGTCTCAACTTGGTGCCCCCTCCTCAAAGAATGTTCTCTGACCTCTCTATCTAAAATACCTTCCCCAGCCACTAATAGATCACCTTTTTAAATGTTTTCCTTCATAGTACTTATCATTATCTGAAATTATCCTGTCAATTTGTGTGTGCTCATAGATGGGCATGATGACCCACCTACGTGTCTTCCCTCCTGAGAACAGGATTCTGGGCTCCTCTTGTGTCCCACTAATGCCCCAGTGCCTAGAACAGTATCTGGCACACAGCAAATGCCCAGTATTGTTTGTTGAATGAATGAACCTCTAAGAGCCTGGAGCCTCAGTCTCCTTGGGAGGGCATAGGAGACCTTTCAGAACCATGAGCCCCAGGGACATGACTGCAAGGAAGGTAGAAGCCTACCTCCCCACCCCATGCCTGCTCCACAGCCTCCCTACTCCCTTCCCCACCTCCCAGCACCCAGGCCCAGCCTGGGCAATCAAGGGTGACCTGGATCTGAGGCCGCTCCAGAGAGAACCAGCGCAGAGGGTACGAGTGGGCCTCCATCATGTCCACTGGCACCATGAACTGCTCGTCCAGGTGGAAAGTTTTTCTCTGGGTGAGGCTAGGGTCAAACTTCATTCTCCAGAAACCTGCAACCAACAGAGGGTAGGGGCCACATAGACTGGGACCAAGGTGGGTTCTGTACCATCAGCCTCTTCCTCATCCCACCCAGTTGATCTAAAGTGTCTTTTCTGTAGCATTTCTGAAATCTGGGCTTGCATCCTCCCATGCCCTGCCATGCTCCCAGGAACCTCCCCCTGGGTTTTTTCAGACTTGGTTTCCTCCTAGAACACTCTCTCCACAGCAGCCCCATCTAGTTCCTGGGCCTCCTCCCTGGCCACACCATAACTTGTCCCTTATCCTTCCCCAAGTCACAACCAGAGGGCTCCCTGCCTCCTGGCCCAGCCCTGAGGAGGAAAATGCCCCCCCCCAGAACAAAAGCTGCACAACCAGCTCAGCCTACAGGGCATGGGTAGAAGCTGCCAGGATGGGGAATCTGAGCAGAGGAGGAATGTACCCTGGAAGTGGATGGCATTGAGGAGAAGCAGCACCGTGTCATCTGACAGCTCTGAGAGGAAATCCTCAATCTTCCCCTCCGTGGCCTCCTTCACCCATTGGTTGATGCTCGCCAGGTCATCCCCCTTCCTTCCTATCAGGTTCATGGGCTTTGCACCAAAGAGCTGTTCTGATTGTTTCAGGAAGTCCTCTTTGATGGGAAATCCTACACAGAAGGGACCACAAGCTGTTCTCAGGGCTCAGGCTCCACAGCCACCCATGATCCTGACTGGCTACCTGAGACCAAGCCCGTCTCCCTTGCCCCATCCACCCCAGGGCACTACCGAGGGAGCTCCCTGCCACCAGCACCTACCTTTCTGCAGGTACATTCTGGCAGCCAATCGGAATGCCCCAGGGCCCAGGTCTTGGCAGAGGCGGCTCAGCAGGTGGGGGAGGCAGGGCCCTGTGTCTGCATACAGCACCTGCTGCAGCTTCTGCAGCGTCTGGTTTTGAGCACCTGGAGGGGACCACATCGGCTGTGGCCCAGGCTCAGGTTCTGTCCACCCCCTACTGCCCACCCAGTCCCTCTTGAGTACCCATGGGAAGCTTGCCCGTGGAACCCCACACTCTCCTCCATGTCCACCGAACTGGCCTGAGTGACAGGACTCCCAAGTTCTACTTTCATCTTTGCTGCTGACAGTCTGGGTGACCTCATGAAAATTGTCATCCCTTTCTGGACCTCAGCTTCCCACAATGAGACCCTCCAGTCCAATGGACACATTGTAGCTAACAAGCTCTTGCATAAAAGTCACCAGAAGCAGATCCCTAGACCAAATCCCTGAGAATTTGATTCACAGAGACTGGAGGTGGGTCTGTGTTTTTTACCAAACGTTCAAGTGACCCCGATGGAGGAGTAACTCTGAAGCAGAGAGCTCCTACTGGCCTCCCAGCTCTGCTGGTCTGGACAGGTGCTGCCACAGTACCTAGTGCCAAGTGAGACAGTGCCAGGGCCACACTCAGAGGTGACAAGACGAGGTTGGGGCTGGTAGACCTTTGGGCCACGAGGGAGAAGAGGTCTGTGGTGAAAGCCATCATGGCCTGGGCCAGCCTGCGGGTCTGCGCCGGAGTTGGGGCCTCCCTGCAGTCTCCTGTGGCCTTCTTCAGGGCAGCTTGGCCACCAGACTCCTGCAGGGATATATCAGGGGTCAGTGGGGTTCAGGGGTCAGCTTCGAGTTCTGTGCTAAAGATCTTTATAGCACCGTGGCTGAGGGCAGCAGGGCCTTTGTCTCAGTCCTGACACAAGTGACACAGGCAATGGCATTCTGGGGACTGGATCCCTTCCTCTGGTCCCTCTCACCCCTCCCTTCAGGTCTCAGGCTTATGGCCACGCCCCCAGTTCCCTCAACCCTGCTGATGGGCCCTCCTCCCTCGAGCCCCGCCCACTCTTCCCCAGCCCCACCTGGTTGTACCTGGTTGCCCATCTTGAGGAAGTTAAGTGGGGACAGCTTCTCCTGGGCCTGCCCAAGCATTACCTGAAGAAAGGAGAAAACAGATGGAGAGCGACCCTTCCCACAGGTTCCCCACCTTGCTGAAGCCACAGGTGAGGGCTTCTTTCTCCATCAAGGCCCCCTCTCCATCATGTCCCCTCACTCCCTAGTATACCTGCTGTCCCCAGCGCTCGATGGCACTCACTGGAGAGAACTGTTGAGAAAGGGATGAGAAGAGAAGGGGGGACCCCCTCAGAGCCAAACCCTCCCTTCACCAAGCCCTCCTCTTCTTCCCCATCAGACCTCTGGCCTCTCACATGCATGCCCACCTCCCTTCCCCACCCAGACCCAGACCACCGCCCAGGCTCACCACCAAGTAGGGGCCTTGCAGGCAGAACAAGCTGAGCAGCAGGAGCCCCCGGAGCAGCGCCATGTTCCTGAGAGGGACAGGAAGCCTCCGTTCCCACCTCGCCCCCACCCCACACACACTGTCACCAAGTATCTGACAGGCTACCTGAGGCCAAGCGCCACACCCAACGTGGAATCCCACTCACATGATCACTGGCTGTCAGTCCTGAGCCATCACCGCCCAGCGGACAACGCCAGCTGCAACCCACCCCCACCCAATACATGAACAGTGGCTCTCAGTTCTGAAGGGTGGGATTTTCTCCCCTGACTTGTTTTCCCCCCACTTTGTGTTTTCAGGTTTTTCATGTTTCATGCACTGAAAAATGTTTTGGTTCATAGGGGAAAAATATTATCAAAACAAAAAAAGCCCTCATTCTTCAAGGCCTGGCCTTGTGAGTCATACCTGGGTTGGAATCCCAATTCTGACTCCTGCCAGAAGACCTTGGACATCTCCCTTAACCCCTCTGGGCTTCTCCTTATCTTGTAAAATGGTGGCACAAGTCCCAACCTCCTCCCGCGGGTATTGTGAGGACCAAAATAAGACAGTCTTTGTGAGCCCGGAGTACAATGCCTGGCACTCTGTCATGACTGTTGTCAGCCTAGCCCGAGGCCCCTTTTCTGAGAACCCTGCCCTTCGCTGGGGCTCCATCCTCAGTACTCACATCCAA
This sequence comes from Aselliscus stoliczkanus, assembly GCA_033961575.1. NCBI lineage: Eukaryota > Metazoa > Chordata > Mammalia > Chiroptera > Hipposideridae > Aselliscus > Aselliscus stoliczkanus. The sequence continues at coordinate 13,546,446 of CM066739.1, forward strand.
CCTGCTATCCATCTGGCCCACCTTTTCTGACTGGTTTGGTCTAGTCTTGCCAACAAGAGTAGATGGGCCTGTGAGGCCCTGAGGTGTCAGCAGGGGTGGGGTGGTGGCCCTGAGAGCCACCTTGTTGACCTAACAGCAGAACCCAATGAATGATTCTGGCCAGAGTCACCTTTGGACTATGGGAAACACGCTGCCCCCGAGGCTGGCTCCGGGAAGCCAGGCTGGCAGGAGGGGATGGGCAGATCTAGGTAGAGCCTTGGAGCACGTCTCACCACACCCTGCCCCCATCTTAGGGCCAGTCCTTTTGGAGGATCCTTTTATCACCCCTGGCTTCACCCCCATCACACACAAGGGCCTTTTTTCAGGGTCCTGATCCCCAACCTGGGCGTTTGAATCTTCCTCTTAAGAAAAGCCCTCCAGGCAGGCCGAGTGGCACGGTGGTTAAGCGCTGGCTTGGGAAGCCAGCGGCCCCGGTTCGGGTCGCACATATGAGGGCCAGTGACACTGCCCTCAAAAAAAAAAAAAAAGAAAAGAAAAGCCCTCCAGTTTTTCTCTGGGAAGAATCCCAGACAGATTCTTCCTAGACACCCCCACCATGGCCCCTCATCACCCCAGGAGGTTGGAGAATAACAGACTTCCTGAATAAATTCAGCCCAGACCCTTTAGCAGGGTGAGCAGCTCCTACCTCCTTTTCTGCTTGAGGAGCAGGCTGAGCTACTCCTCCCCTCCTACTTCGGCAGGCTCCTCTCTGCTGAACACAATGTCCCTCTGGCCCCGCTTGGGTGCTCCCCACGCTCTGCCCGGGCTCCAGCCAGCCCAGCCGAGCCCTCCCCTACCACCAGGACCTTTGCTCTCAGCCAACCCCTGTTCAGGTTGCTTTCTCCTCTGGTAAATATTGACCTGTACATCCGGTTAAACATTGATATTGGAGCTGAAAGCCCCTTTCCCATCAGAGTATCTAGTCCTGAGAAAGTGACCTGGAGCCACATGGCTTTGGGTCCCACCTGCGCCTGAAGAAAGGAGGTTCAGGAGACAGTGGAGGCTGAATTCATCTGGAGAGCAGATCCAGGAAGGACAGGGGCTTTCCAGTGACCCCATGAGGTGGGGCGTTATCCCCGCTTTAGTCAGGCTCAGAGAGGCTATGTGATCTGCCCAAGGACACAGAGTTGGACTGTTACATCCAGGTTCCCTTTTCCAATGTCCTTTCCTCTCCCCAACTGCCTCCCCATCCCAAGGGGAGGGAAGCGGAAGCTGTAGAAGCCTGTGTAGGGAACCCAGGATAGGATGCCCATACCAAGCCTTACATGCCCAGTATCCTGGTTGGCTGCCGTCAGCCTGGGTCCAGAAGGCAGGGATGGAGAGAGATACTGAGGGCACAGCTTCTCTCAGCATCCTACCTCATCAGGAGCAATGCCTCCTTACCCTCCCCAAGGGTGAGGGTTCTGGAAACTGGCCTGGGACTACATGGATGAGAAGCCCTGTCCCCTGTGCTGCCTGAAGAGCAACAATCAGGCTGCATCCCCACCTCCTGCCCTACTCCTCATGCCTTTCCTCACTGCCCTGCAAGCTGCAGGATCTCAACTTTTCCCCATCTGACACCACCATTAAGAAAAGCCTCACTCGGGCAGGCCGAGTGGCTCGTTGGTTAAGAGCTGGCTTGGGAGCACAAGCTCTGAGCAGCAGGACCACAGGTTCGGATCCCACATGGGCCAGTGATGCTGCACCCTCTACAGCTAAGATGGTGAACAACAGCTCGACCTGGAGCTGGGCTACCGTGAGTCGTCGGCGACAGCGTAGGCTACAGTGGGGCTGCCATGAGCAGCCATGAGTGGCTGTCCAAGGGCCGGCAACCAATCTTCCTCAGCCAGGAAGAGCGCAATAATCACAATACCAACATGGGCCAGTGAAGCAACACCCTCCACAACTAGAGTGAAGAACCAAAGGACAGCAACTTCTCTGTTCCCCTTCCCCGATTCCCCAACACTGTTCCCTCCCCCAATTCCCCAATAACATCTTTAAAAAAAAAAAAGCCTCACTCAGTTCCATGGCTCTTCCAAAGAGGGTTTATTGGTCATATTTACATCTATTGCAAATAGTGAGGAGACAGCAGGGGCCCAGTCCCAGACCTCTTCTCTGCTCCAGAATGTGAGGACCCAGGTACACCCAGGTCTTCCTGTCCCTGGGAGAGATCTGAGATGCAGAGATGGAATTCTTCTCTCCCCTTCTCTCAGAGTCTTGGATCCCCTTCCCCACCCTTGCAGGGGTTCTGGGCCCAGGGGCTGCCTCCTCGGCTCAAGGCACAAACGCTGTGGTTAGGGGTGGGCAGGCAAGGCATGGGGCACTCCTGGGGGTACCAGCTAGCCTGGTCCATCCTCCCTCCCCTGGTCCTGACCTCTTTCTTATTCTTCTGGTCCCACACTGGGCAGGACCTGGCTGGGTGAAGACTTAAATCCCAGCCCAAGGTCCTTAACTCCTGGACCATGGCCAGCCCTCCTCAGAGGCTGGAGCCCAAGCACCATGGGGTCCTGGACTGGAGAAGCTCCCATCTTTGGGGGACAGGGACGGAAGAGAGCCCAGCAAGGGGGAGGGCTTGGCTAGAGACTGGGTGGGCAGGGCCAGTCTCCTTTCCCTTTCCCAAGCCTCCCTATCCCCATATGAATCCAGATGGCAGACCTGGGGAGAAGAGAGGACAGTGATGCTTTCCCAGATCTTCTTCTTGCTTCCTGCTGGCTAGGAGCAGCATCTCCCCAAGCCGTGAATGAGATCAGCCTTGGTGGCTCTAGGGGTGCAGGAACCTAGACCCCTATAGCTGGCAGGCCCTGTCGGTACACAGGGCATAGGGCCTGAGGCTTGCATGGAGGGAGCTAGTGGGGAAACAAGGGTAAGGGGGTCTGCCCAATGGGGCCTGGCCAGTTCCCGCCTCAGCCTATGCCAGGAGGCGGATGACCCCGTTGTCTGAGCCCAGCAAGAGGTGGCGTTTGGTGGGCAGCAAGGCCAGGCTGGTGAGTGTGCCACGGAAGTTCTCGGAGCTGAGCTTGGTGGTGGCCTGGGAAGGCGGTTCAAGCAGGGAGCAGACGCCAATCTTGTTGGCCACTGTGCCAGTGACCACCTCGCTGCCATACAGATCAAAGGTGTGGATAGGGTCGGATGCTGACTTGTAGTGGTGTATGGGCTTCTGTTCCAGCTCCTTCCAGACGGTCAAAGAGTGGTCGGAGGAGGAGCTGACCAGGACGCTACCCTCCACCGCCTGCTCAGGAAGAGGAGAGCCTCAGCAGGGTCTGGGCCTCCCCTGTGCCCACCAAGCCTCAGGGTCTTCCCGTTTCCTCCCAGAAAGACAGGGCATCCTGAGCAGGGAGTAGACAGGCTGCCACCTTCTCACATTATGTTAATGTTAGTTAATATGAGTATGTTAAAGTATCATTACCCTAATCATCACTATAGTTTAAACACTTACTATGTTCAGGCGTTGTGTTTGGCATGCCACATTACCATTTAATCTTTGTAACAACTCTTATGAGGCAGATGCTGTCATTGTTCCCATTTTACAGAGAAAAACTAAGGCTCAGAAAAATCAAGTAATCATACCAAAGTCACAGAGCCAGTAAGTGGTAGAGCCGGGATTAATACCCAGGCTGACCCCAGGGCCCTCCTGAAAAGTCAGCATTGGAAAGTCAGAATTTAGAGGCACCTAGAGCCCAGGGTCTCCTGGGGAGTCCCGGCGGGAACCCAGACAGCATGTCCCCAGCAGTGGCAGCACACATCCCCTGGCCTCCACGTGGGATGGGAGGGCGTTCCAGTTGCCTGGAAAAATTCTCCCACAAGTATCCCGGTGCTTCCCCTCCTATGCCTCCCTAAGTAATTCCCTAAGGTCTGTGATTAATGGGGGGGGGAGACACTGAGGGGGCATGGGATCCCCACGCCTGGTCTGCCCCTGCCCCCACCAGGGCAGCCCAGCAGGGGGCATGGACTCTGCTCAGTGGTCTGGGGGCAGTAAACATCCTCCCAGAGAGCTTTATTTAACCTGAATTGGGTCACGGACAGGACCCGACCCCTGATACTCCAAGCAAGACAAATATGGATAAGGGTTACTCATTAGAACATCTCCAGGGAGTAGCAGGGTCAGCTTGGCCCCATGGTGCCCGCCCCCATGGCCTGCCTCCTGCCAAGGCCCCACAATGCACCTGGCTCCTGAGCCTCCCTTATACCTGCCCTTGGGCATATATCAGGGAGATCAGCTTAAGCCTGTCCCGGGTGGGCCCTAAACAGAAGTGGTAAGCCCAGAGCAGTGGGAAGGGGAAGGGGAGCCGGTCTGTTACCTTGATCTGCAGGATGTCCCCTTCATGGGCAGGCCAGCCACGCAGAACCAGGCCCGTACGGGTGTCCAGGAGCACCATGAAACCCGAGGAGAAGCCAGCCACGACGCTGCGGCCACTGGGGCTAACAGCCAGGGAGCGGACAAGCCCAGGGTTCAGCCCGCCACCCAGGCGGAACTCATGCTGCACGCAGAGGGAGACAAACTGAGATGGCCACTGCCGGCTCCAACCCGCTTCTCCCTGAGGTCCTGCTCACCCCCAAGCCCACACAGCTAGAAGGCCTGAGCCTCTGTCCCCCATCAAGGGGAGAGCTCCTCCCATCATAGGCCAGAGTCCCATCCCCCAGGGTTTGCTGCTGTGGGTGATCTGTCTCCAAAAAGAAACTACACCCTGGCCTTCTCTCTTTGGGCACTTCTCCCCACTACCAGGCACTCAGGCCAGGGTTCAGGGAACCAGACTCCCCTGACCTGCAGTCCAGGCTTCCTGCAGTCAACAAAGCGCAGGGTTGAGTCAGAACTGGCCATGGTGATGCTGGTGTGGGGGGCGGGCATGACAGCCACAGCGGTCAGGGGCACCCGGCTGTCCGATGGCTCCACCGTGCGAATGGTCTTCCCTGGGAAAGAAAGGTACAGTGGACCTGAGGTCCCAGCAGCTGATGGAAGAGCCCCAACTCTCCTTATCCCCCCAACTACCCAATATCTGCCTCACATATCTCAGGGAATCTCAGAAAATGCAAGATTTTTTTTGACCCTCCCACCTTCCTACTTTCATGGCCAGGCCAGGCTCCTGTCCCCAAAGCAACCTCCTCCTTCACACAGCATCCGCTGACCGAATGCTATCTCCCTCTGTCTACCTCTGTGCTACTCGATCCCCTCCCTCTTTTTAGCCTTATTTCTCCCTACAGTGATATCAAAAAATAATGCAGCAAGAATTTACCAAACATGTACTACATGCCACGTGTTAAGCCAAGCCCTTAAGTGCATTATTTTCTAAACCAGTTGCTCTGATTCCCATTTTACGGAGGGGAAAACTGATGCTTCCAGCAGTAAGGCAACTTGCTCAAGGTCATTCATCAAGTTAAGTTGGCAGAGCCAATTCAAATTCAAGGTCTAATGGATTCCAAGTCCTAATTGCTCCTCTGTGTGGCATCACTGAGTCACCTCAAACCATACACCATTATACTCCAACCACTCCACCCTTGCTTGGGCCCCATTCCCAGAGGCCTGGCCTGGTGGGATACAGGATGGCAGCAACAGAACAGGCCTCACCTGGGCCCTCTCACCTGTGAAGGGGTCCCAGATGTGCACAGCCCCGTCACAGCTCACCACACACTGAGGGGCCTCAAGCTGGCCCACAAAGAAGACACTCTTGCGGTGCTGGGCATAGATGAGGCGTGGGGCCATCTCGCTGGTGCCATCCCCAGAGTTGTAGAGTGGCCAGAGGCGCACGGTGCGGTCCTTGCTGCCACTCAGGAAGAAGTCCTCACTGCTCAGGGGGGCCACACACTTGACAGCCCCCGAGTGGCCCGGGAAGCTCTGCAGGCGGATCTGGTGGAAGTGAAAGTGGGCGTCCTGCTGGCTCACGCCAATCTCGTACTGCCAGTACGCCAGCCAGTTTCCACTCAGCCCGTGGGCGCTCCGTGGCAACTCCCGCTTCAGTGCGTTGTCCTCGCTCTCGTTGCTGAGGCTTCCACTGCCCACCCCAGAGATGGGGCCCAGAGCGCCAGGGCTCTCAGGATGAGAGTCATCAGGGATCTGGATGCGGTTCCCAACCAGGACACTCCCAAAGGTCCCCGAGTGGCCGTCATCCTGAGGGCAGCCCCCACCCTGGGGGTCGGACTCAGGGCCGGTGGTTGGCACGGTGGGCTCCATGCTGGCAGGATTGCGACTGCTCGGGCTGATGCTCTCCAAATACAGCCCCGCCAGCTCCCCCACCAGCTCGTGGTTAGGGATTATTTTCTGGATGATGTCACCTGGATGAGAGTGGAAGAGGTCCTATGATTAGGGAAGATGGCAGGCTGCTGCCACCACCCACGCAAGGGCTTGGGAACCACAGAAGACAGGGCAGATACTGGCTGTGCAACTGAGCAAGTAACTCTTCATCTCCAAGCCTCAGTCTCCTCCCCAGTAAACCGTGGTCTCATTCATTCATTACGTATACATGAGTGTCTTCTATATGTGCTGGGCGCCATGCTGGATATCAAAAATAGAACCATGAACAAGACAGATCATGCTCTCCCTTCCAGAGCTTAGATTTCAGTGGAGAGATGACAACTAATCTGACCAAAGGGCTGGCTGATCATCCTATTCAGGGAGACGACACGTGTTAATGCTCAGCACAGGGTCTGGCCCGTATGGGAAGCTACATAAAAGGTGAGTTGCCCATTGCTCTCAGACAGCTCCTAGAGTCTCAGTATGTCAACCTGACTCCCCCACCTTCCCCAGGGACACGCTGGGCCACTCTTGTGCCTCCTTGCTGGCTAACGCTCAGTCCCTGTTATTATGTCACCTTGGGACTCAAGGTCTGAGGCTAAATCTCTTTGCTATGGCCCAGAGAATTGTGCTTAACACCCACTGAGTGCAGGGGGAGCATGGGGCCCTCCCAGGGGAAGAAACATAGCCGCAGAGTCTGTGCAAGGGAACGTGAGGGGGCAGTACCCAACAGGCAGGAGAAGGGCACGTAGATTGTGTATGCCATCTCCAAGGTGAACACCTTCTGCAGCTCATCGAGCAGGGTGGGGTCCACCAGCCGCTGCTGTCCATCGGAGAAGGCCACCTCTGGCAGCTGGCCCTCACTGCGGCCCCCAGAATCCAGCTTCAGCTCCTGGGGGAAGGAAGCCCAGGGAGTCAGCTGAGTCCACGGTCCCTACCCAGCCCACCCTAGCTAGGTAAGCCTGCCCACCTGGTGCCGAAGCTCATACAGCTGAGAAAAGACTTGAAAGAAGGTGGCCACGGGCTCACTCAAGTGCTGCTGGACCATCTCCGGTCCGATGCGCAGGCAAATGAGGGCAATGAGGCTGATGGTTTTCATACACAGGACGGTCCGCGCCTGGGCTCCATTTGGGAACCTGGAAACAGAGCTCATAAACTCCAGCTCCCCACTCTGCGGGACTTGCCTAGAATCTATCAAAAGCTGTAAGTGGAAAGAGCTACAAGACCAACTGGTCCAAACCAGATGAGGAAACTGAGGCACAGAAAGAAGGTGTGGCATGCTCAGGGTCCCACAGCCAGGATCAGAACCAGGACTTTGGACACCCAGTGCAGTGTCACTGAACTCTCCAAGCTTCCCAGACCCCCAATCCCCATAACCCCCTCAGCTGGGCTGCTCCCCACATGGGATGGGGCAGGGGCCTACCCTGTGACAAGGGAAGTCAGAAAGCTGAGAACGGGCAGCAAGACCTCGTGGCTGATACGGGGCAGAATGTCCATGAGGGTGGTGTCTGAGAGGTACACAATGATCTTCTGAGTCAGAGTCACCGCTGCCAGCAGCCCCGCCTCCTTACGGCTGTTCAGTCGACTGGGGCTTGAGGTGCTACCGGGGGCCACCTAGGGCCACAGAGTTGATGAGGGCCAGGCTGCCCTACAGGCCTCCTGGAACCCCCCAGAGGTCCCAGGTCAGCCCTCAGGCTCCTCAGACCCCCAGCTTGTCAAACAAGGGACTCACCAGGTAGCTGATGTAGGGCAGGTACTGGTAGGTGAGGACGGGCTCCCCATACAGGTGCGCGATGTGGAGGAGGCAGCTGAGCACAGGCCCCGACACTATATCACCCAGGACTGGTCTCTTCTGGTAGATGTTGCCAGCACTCAACGGGGGGCTCTCGTCACTGCTCACCATGAACTGCTGCCGAGTAGACCCTGCCAAGGAAGGGCCAGCAGCCTTGAGTGCTAGCAGGAGGGCAGTCAGCCTCCCAGGGACTGTGGCAGCCGCTCCCACTCACTCTAGCCAGGGGTCTCCCCATGCCTTACCTAAGGAAGGAAGGGACTTACAGACCGGGACCCAGGACCTAGCTGCAAAATGATCTGCAGTGGGCGTGAGAAGGGTCCCCTAGAGAGGACTGACGATGAGCAGAGAGCCTAGGAGAAGCTTCATCTCCAGCACTGACCACAGGCCTTACCAACGTAACACGACGTCAGCAGGCGGAGTAGGTTCCGGGCCACGTGGCGAGAGGCCACCGTGGGGCCAAGCTTGGCGGACAGCCAGCGGACCATCTTGCAGGCCGTATCTGCAGGACAGGAGCAGGCCCTGAGCTCATCAGATAATTGTGGCTCACCTCTCCTCCCACCCCACCCGACCCCACAGCACTCCACCCAGCCAACTCTGGCTACAACCCTGCCCAGGAGCCCAGCCTGAGCCTGGTCGCCCCATACCACCTGCAGGACTCTGGCTTTGGGGCTGCTCCTGGTTACCTCTTCAGTGAATCTTCTCCAGCTCATAAATGAGGCCTTGGCTGCACCCTAACTACCTCCTCCTCTGTCCTCCTTTCCCTGCCCTTCCCTCCACTCTCTCAGTCTAACCATGCTGGCCTTTCACTGATTCTTTAATGGAAGCATAACAGCCTCAGAGCCTTGCCCATGCTGTTCGCTCTTGATGGAATGCTCTTCTCATCGCAGACCCTGCCATTTTTGCCTAGCTACCCGCTACTCATTGAACCTCAACTGGCTCTACTTTCAAGGAAGACTTCTCTGACCCCTGAAAATAGATTCAAACCCCATTTTATATTCCCTCGTGGCACCCAGCTGTGGTTCTTTATAGCACTACCATAACTTGCACTTACAAAAGATTATCTACAACATGGCATCTTCTCTGCCAGATGTGAGCTCCAGGAGGGCAGGCTCACATCTATGCTGCATGTGGATATGCTCGATCCACTGCTTGGTGCCAAGTAGGTGCTTAGCAAATGTTGAGTGAAAACCACACGACTATTTGACCAACACCTCCAGGCCTGAGAACTCACCAAGAAGGATCTTCTGCTCTTTGCCCTCTGACTGCTCGGTCAGCGGCTCCTCTTCTTCCCCACCTGCCCCACCACCATCGGCCACAACCGTATCCATGGACAGCACCGTGTCGGAGAGAGTGAGCTCAGATGCCCCAGTGACTTCGTCTTGCTCCCCCTCCTCCTCCTCCAATACCACACTGCCTTCTTCTTCCTCCTCTTCCTCCTCTGAGCCTTCACTTTGCTTCAAGTCTTGGCTGCTGTCGCCTGACCTAAGGCTACTCTTGTCCACAGGGGCGCTCCCCTCATCAGCAGCCCGCTCCTCGCCCAGGGAGGTCTCACTGGTGCTGCTTTTATCACTCAGCCGGCCCAGGCTCACAGCTTCAGCTTCCTGGGGCTGTGGGGACTCAGCCACATAGAGCCCCGCTTGGAAGTCTTCTGTCTCAGGGAGGTCAGCCTGGTCATGGAAGCTGACGCCAGATGTATAGTCTGGGAGCCCGAGGCCTGAGGAGGCAGCAGGCTCCCCATCCATCTGTATCTCCTCCCCAAAGGCACAGGAGCTGGGCCTGGTCCCTGGAAGACCACTTTCTTCATCTTCAGCAGCCCCTGCCAGGCCCTTGCTTTCCTCCTGGGAGGACTCCACACCAGCCAGTACCTGCAGGACATGGGGCAGCAGGTGGACCAGAAAGGCCTGCAGACCCAGGCGCACCATGAGCTGGGCCACAAAGCAGTCGGTATACAGGTAGAAGCGGCCATGAAGCTGGCAGGGGCTCTCGTAGGCACCAATGAGAGGCTTCAGTAGGTACTTATTAGCATTTTTGGGGCCCAGCGCCTTGGCAACTGGTTCAAATAGGTACCAGGCCGTATACACAGCTGTGTGCTCCTCGGACATGAGTGACAGCACAAAGGGCAGCAGGATCTCCAGGCCCTCTGGGGTGATGTCACTGAGCACCGCACCTAGTTGCTGCCACAGAGCAAAGACCAGCTCCCGCCCCTGAGCCTCATCTTCCACGTGCCTCGCCTGGTACAGGAGGATGAATTTGTGCAGTGCTGGGAAGTATGGAGGGAAGGGAACCACGGCGCTGAAGGGGCTGAGGAGCTGAGCTGGGCAAGGTGGAGGTAATCCCTGGGAAATGGGTCTGTACTCAAACAGTGGGCCCAGCTTGCCCCTCTCTGCTCCCACGGAGCCTTCAGGTCCACTCAGCTGCAGAAGCATATCCAACACGGGCTGCAGAGACACAGGGACTTCCTTGGGGTGGCGTGTGCAGAGCTCCCGAACAGCCTTGAAGCGTACCCACAAAGGCGCATCAGGCTGCAGTGTTCGGGCCCTGGTGGCAAACACCATCTCAGCCAACAGGACACCCAGTGCCTGCATGTCCCGATGGAAGAAGTCCCGCAGCTGCACAGGTGGCTGGACCTGGGGCTGCTCAGGCACCTCCAACTGGCCCCCTAGGCCTTTGGTCAGGAAGTTGCCTAGTTTCTCCAGCTCTTCCAGCGCCTGCACAGGATTGAAGCCCTCCGGAAGAAGAATCTTCCCCTCCTCACCTTCCCCAGGGTCTGTCCCAGCAGCTTTGTTCTTGCGGCCTGATCGAGAGGCTGAGGCAACTGAGAAAGACAGGAGGCCTGGAGGAGCTTGACTGGAGGAGGAAGAGGAAGGGCCCAGCTGGTCACCTGTTTTCCCAGCGAGAGAGATGGAATCCAGAGCTTCCGTGGCCTGCTCTAAGTCATCTTCCCCTGCCACAGGCCTGTCTCTGGCCCAGCCAGCCTCACAGGGAGTGGCCTCCAAAACCAGCCTGCCCACCCCATTTGTAAGGTGCCCTGGGAAGTCCTCCCGGCCTGTGCTCTCTTGGATGGTCTGGAACAACAGCCTAGGAATGAGTGGAGGCTCAGGGGCAAGGGCAGGAGCCCCAGCCAGGCGCTGTGGGTGTGGCTGATCAAAGAGCTGCACCACACCATAGCTGGTGAGGTGCGTGTGGGCGTCCACCAGGTGCAGACACACATTCTTCTCTTTTACAGCCTCCTTTCCCTGGAGTTTGTAGCCGAAGGTGAGGTCAATCCAGTGGTGAAGGTCCTGGGACACCTCGCGGCCCTCCAGCAGCGCCCGGTGGGCAGCCACAAACTCCTCGCTGGAGCCACACCAGGCTGGCACATCCAGGTCAGGCATGTCAGGGTGGATGGAACAGAAGATAGAGGGATCAGTGTAAAATTCGGGGATACATTCATCAGGTGTCCAGTTCTGCATACGCTCCATGCTAGCGGGGTACTCATGGGGTTCCCATTGTGCCCGCACATGTCCACAAAGCACAGACCGGGGTGTGCGCCGAGCCTTATACACATAGTATGTGATGTCAGAGAGCACGTCTGAGATGTGGTGAGGAACATGAGGTGGCTCCCCACCACCTGTACCCCCTGCCACAAACGCCTGCCGCGTCATCTCATAGGTGAAGTCCAGCTGTTTATCCCCCTTGTTGAGGCGGAACTTGGACTTGCGCAGGTCTCGGAAGCGCCCGTGGGGTGTGGTGAAGTCCACCACCCAGGGCAACACTGGGTGGTAGTTGGGATCCCCCTGCCGCCGACCTGCCAACCGATTCAGCTGCATGAGGTAGTGGAAGTTGCTGATGCGGCCATGGACCCAGTCTACCACAAGGCCCCTAAGTTCCTCCTGGCAGGTGGGACACCCAGATCCCCCTCCTCCCTCCTCTCCAGGCTCAATGCCTGCCCCACCCCTTGCTACAGGGGTCTCCTCATTCTCATCCTTCTCCGGCCTCTCATAAGCATTCAGGTCCAGCCGGAGCTCGCTGCAAAGCTTCTCATCCACAGCGATGTGGTGCAAAGATAGCGCTCCACAGGCTAATCCCTGGTGGTGACAGGCATCCATGGCTCTCAGCACACGGAAGAGAATGAAAAGCACTTTGGCTTGGCTGTTGGTCAGCTTGGCAGGGCTGAAGGTGACCACATCATGCAGGGAGAACTGCACATAAGGGTGTACCACATATAGCATCTCCTGTGACTCCAGCAGTGCCTCAGCTCTCAAAAGACTGGGACAGGCTGGGCTGCCTGGAGTGGGGCAGGGTCCATCCCTGGCATGAGATGGGCATTGCGTAGTTTCACCCACTGGCAGGAAGGAGCAACCATAGACCCTCTGCAGAGCTTGTCGTACTGAGTCCAGGGCAGGGACAGCTGAAGGGGCAGGACTATGACTATAGGGCTGCGCGTAAGTATGATATGCATGGCGCCACAGGTTGCGATAATTTTGGGCAGCTACATCCTGCATGAAGCGATTGAGGGTTTCAGGGCTGCAGGAACCCTCCTCAAAGGGCAGGCCACCGCCCAGCGGGTAGGACAGCCTCCGCTTCCGCAGCCCATGCACCTCTACGCGCGTCCAGCCGGGGGGCAGCCTCTGCACGGAGCGTTGTAGAAGAGTCCTAACTTCCGCTTCGCCCAGGCCTTCTGCCCGGGGGCAGGGTCCCAGGGGCAGCCGGTGCTCGCGGAGGTTGGCCAGCCAGCGCGCGGGCACTAGGGCCACCACGTGGGTGCCCCCCGGGGCTGCAGCCAGCTGCCGGGCATCGATGTTCAGGTCCCTCTCCACGCTCTGGAGTAGCTCCTCCATGTCAGGGCTTGGGGACGGGGACCAGCCCTCGAGCCCGACGGTAAGAGCTACTTCCCGCCCCTTGTTCTCCAGGGCCATCCCCTCCTGGCCGCCTGGGGGCAGCGCGGGGTAGAGCCCGGCCACAGTCCTCCTAGCGATGGCTTCCGGGGTGCCAGACCGGCCGCGTAGGAAGGGGCAAGGCACAGGGGCTGGGGCGGCGGTGGTGGGAGTGGGCCGGGGACAGGAGCGGAGGGCGGGGGCGATCTTACCCCTCCGCAGGGTCCTGCGCTCCGGGCGCGGCAGGGCAGGCGCTGCGGGGTGCCAGCGCCCCGCTCTACCGTGACCCGTCAGCTGACGCAGCTCACGTGATCGCCCCGGCACGGAAACAACCGCACGTGGCTCAAACCCGCGGGCGGGACCCGCCTCCGGCCGGCGCCACCGCCGTGCGGGCCTCCGCGCCCTCCTGCCAGCGCTCCGCTCTGGGCTGCTGGCGGCTTCACTTCCTCCGGAGCTGGAAGGGGTCCCAGCCCACCCTGCAGGTGGAGGGGAGAAGGATGCTACACCGCCCACAAAATTTGCCCTCCCACCCCTGCTGGCTGCTGCACGCCCCAGAACGCTGATCTAGGGAGGTTTTTCCCAGAGATCCCTGCCTTTCGCGGGCTGATCCTCCCTCCGCCCTCCGGTTTTACAGATAAGAAATCACAGGCAGAGCTGGGACTTTTGACATCAAGCCCCTTCAGAGCTGCCTTCCAAAAGAAGCTTTTAATTTTCCAAAACGTTTAATCAGTAACATTCCATTCGGCCCTCACTACACTCTGTGAGGTAGGGAGGACAGTTATTACTGTTTATATTTTACAGGTGATAACAAAGAGTCGCCAAAGAGGCCTATCCAGGTGACAGAATGGAGACTTTCTGCTGTGGAGCCCTTCCACTCACAGCCCTCTTGCAGCCTTTTTTTTTTTTTTTTTTTTTAAATTCTGGGCGATCTGAGGGAGAAAAGTGGCCCAGGCCCAGAGGCCTGGAGTTTTTGGAAGGAAATGTTCCCCCAAGACTTCCTGTTGAAGATCAGCTTCTGCAGTGCCACAGGGCCTGCCTACTGTGGTCAGAGCCTTCAGATGCCACGGTGGCTGGGGGGAGGATGCAGCATGAGATAGGGAGCTGAAACCAGAGACCTGGCACCAAAACCATGTAACTCCTTCAAGGGGTCTCAATTCTGACTCATTTGCAGGATAGATAGACCATTGTCTGCAGTGAAACCACTGGCTCTGTTTTTTCGAGTCGAGTCTCACTCCTAGAAGGAGAGTTTGCCTCATGTCAGTTTGGTGTTAGAGGTGTGGGGGTTCTATAAAGGCACTTAAGAAAAACTAAAGTCCAAATTACAGAGGATACAGGAATGGTTCTGCTGCCATGATCTCATTCCATCTGTAACCTCTTTCTTGAAGGAGCAGCTGGCGTCCCTGATGTACTTGGTCACAGGAATTTGGGCAGTCATTACTTAAAACCATCATTTATCGTGCACTGATTAGGATTCAGGCACCATGGGAAGCACTTTGCATACCTTGTTTAATCCTCACCACAACCCTTTTAAGAAGAAATTGTGGCGCGGTGGTTAAGCGCTGGCTTTGGAAGCCAGCGACCCCAGATCGGATCCCACATATGAGGGCCAGTGACACAATCCCCCCCCCCAAAAAAAAAAGAAATTGTTAGGCCCATTTTAGAATGAGAAAGCTGACCACCTTAAGTTCACTTGCCTAAAATCACATAGCTAACAAGTGCTGGAGCCAGTATTCAAATCCAAGCCGATTTCATTCTAAAACCAATGTTGTCTATACTCTTTGGCTATGCACTATTGTTTTTTCACCTGCGAAAGTAGGAGTTCCTTGACAATATCTTATCCTCAGGTACTTTGGTCTAAGTACCTGAGACCAGAGGACACGTTTTGGTGGTCAGGAGAAATCTTAACAGCCCCATTCCCATTATTCTTAGCATAGGCTGCAGATTTCTTTTTTTTTTTTTTTTTTTGAGGGAAGTGTCACTGGCCCTCATATGTGGGACCGAACCAAGGCCGCTGGCTTCCCAAAGCCAGCGCTTAACCACTGCGCCACTCGGGCCCCCCCCCCCATTATTCTTAGCATAAATGTCCCATCCCTTTCCCACCCAAGGCCCTTGGGGTAGGCCCTTCTCCATTTTGTTCTGCTAAGTATGGCCAAGGCCCTGCTCAGTTCCTCCCAACCTTGCAAAATCAGTACCTGCTTCTTAGTACCAATAAAATTCGGTCCACCTGATCTTTGCTCCGGTCTCAGTTTACCTAGACTGAGCAGGCACAACTTTTTCTGCAAGTCTGCGTGTGCCCTGCCCTCTAGTGGTTTTGGCTTGCAATGCAACAATGACATTGGGTTTAACTAATCTTACCTCAGAATTCTTTCCTTCCTTTGAGTAGGAAAGTCCTTGCAATGCTGGGAACTGGTGCACTAACATTTCTGGGGCAATGACACCTTCCCCAATCCGAGCCCTAAAATAGTGGTTTTCAAACTTTCTGATGTACTTCTGATTTTGTCTGGGGTGAGACCCAGGAATCTGAATTTATTTTTTTAAAAAGATTTTATTGGGAAATTGGGGGAGGGGAACAGCGTTGGGGAATCGGGGAAGGGGAACAGACAAGTTGCTGTCCTTTTGTTCTTCAGTTTAGTTGCGGAGGATGTTGCTTCACTGTTGGTATGGTCATTGCGCTCTTCCCGGATGAGGCAGATCGGTCGCTGGCCTCTGGATGTCGCTCACCGGCGCTCACCGCGGCTATTGGCAGCTCACTCTTAGCTGCCAGCCGCTCACGCTGGCTGCGGGCCACTCACTGTAGCCTATGGCAGCCCACTGCAGCAGGGGCTGCAGCCCACACCACCACCGGGGCTCGCACAGCCCAGCTCCAGGTGGAGCTGTTGTTAGCTGTAGAGGGCAGTGTCACTGGCCCTCATATGGGATCCGAACCGGGGCCGCTGGTATCCCAAAACCAGCGCTTAACCAATGCGCCACTCGGCCGGCCCGGAATTTTTTTTTTAAGTTGCAGAAAATGAGTTTATTAGAAGTCAAAATGCATTTCCAAGAAGCAGAAGCAGGCCCGAGCAGTAGAAATGGTTCAAGGGCCATTATTAAAAAAGAAAGTACACTCCAAAGAGTTTGGAGCGGGCTGAGCAAAGGAAGCTCAAAAGGCCGGGAATCTGAATTTTTAACAAGGCACTCCAGGTAATTCTGGTGCAGGCAGTCTGCAGGCCATATCTTGAGATATCAGCTTTAGTCCCAAATTCCCCCTGAATCCCAAACCAAACACCGTTGGGCTTTGGAGAATCTGGGACCAAATTAGCCACTCCCCTTTACCAACCTCAATATTGAGTTTCCTGGACGTCATGGCTTAGATAGTCAGGCAGGCTGCAGCTGCCCTGGCAGTCAGCCCATACTGAGTGAGGTTAGCCTTTACAGATCTGACAGGGAGAAAAGTGAAGGCACTAAGCTAACTAACATTTAGTGCCTGTGGGCCAGTGGACCAGGTTCTGTGCTAGGTGTTTTCAGACATAATCCTTTTATAGCCCCTACAATAAACCATGAACTTATTTTTCACTTTATTTTGTAGATAAGGAAATGGAAATTCAGAGATGTTAAGTATATTCATAAGCTCACAGCTGGTAAGAGCTGGAATTTGAATCCAAGTTTGTGTAACTCAGTGGTTCTAAACTGGGGGCAATTTTGGCCCCCAGGCACCATTTGTTAATGTCTGGAGAGGCTTTTGGTTGTTGTGGGGGGCAGGGTATGTTATTACTGGCATCTAGTGAGCCAGTGATGCTGGCCCCCACAATAAGGAATTATCCAACCCAAAATGTCAATAGTGCTGAGGGTGAGAAACCCTGGACTCAAAGCCTGTGCTTTTGCCCTATAGGGTAGAATAGTGAGGAGATGGAGATTTAGCAGAACAAAACGGAGAAAGGCCTACCCCAAGGACCTTGGGTGGGAAGGGGATGGGACATCTATGTTAAGGATAATGGGAATGGGGCAGCTGGTAAGATTTCTCTTCCTTCCAAGCTTGGCCAAGGCCCTGCTCAGTTTCTCCCAACCTTGCCAAGTCAGTCCTGGGACTTCACACTGAGTTTGTCCTGGAGTGACCCTGATTCCCAGCTCAGTATTGGTAAAAAATATTTACCTAGGTCGTCCTGAAGGACTTCCCAACCAAAGCCCCTGGTTCCTGGGGCATTTGTGTTCCACCTTCAGCCCCTGGGAAGCTCCACATTAGCTCCCTTGCTGTGGAGGGTGAGAATGTAAAAACTGGAGCAGCCAAGGACCAGGTAGCATCTAAGAACAGTTGGAAGCAGAATGAATGGGCAAAGCCAGGAAGTCCTTTAGCATGCCCCTGTTTGGGGAATAGGGCAACTTGAGCAGGGACTAGGGGGCAGCTGGCTTGGGGAGCAAGGTTCTGACCCCAGGGGGCTTGCTTTCCACAGCTATTCCTCTCCTGTAGGTTTGGTCCTCAGCTTCACTGGACTTTCCCCAGTACTTCTTCCTGGAATCCCCACATACCTATTCAGCCTCCATTCTGGGCCTCCCCAATACTGGCCTCCCTTACTAGACCAGGGAAGGCGGGTGAGAGCTGACTGTGCTGACAGGAAATACCTCTCGTTCCAAGCTCAAAACCTCTGGAGAACTAATCAGTAGATTGGGGGGTGGGGGTGGGGGGCAAGTGGAGACAGTCTTGGAGTGACGGGGAAGAGGAAAGTACATACAAGCCAGGTCCCCTTATTTGGGGTTCCATCTCCTTCCTTTCCTCCCACCCATGGGGCGGGGGGAGCAGGGGAATAAGGGGATGGAGTAGGGCAAGCCAGGAGGAAGATGTGGTAACAGCTGATTCGTCCCTTGAGGTCACACTTTCCACAATCATCTGTTACTGGGGTGGAAGGCAGGAAGTTTCCTTAAAGGCACAATGTTCTGGACACAAGTTCAGAATTCTGGAGCTCCTAGGAACCACAGCAGTCACCTGGCGGAGCCAGCACTTAATACAGAAGGAATTATCTCACGCTCCAGGCTAATCCTGGCTCATAAATTACCCTCATCCCAATTTGAAGCTTATGGAAAAGTCATGGATCCCTGTCTATATGTCTCTTCGGTGCAGGGTGGGGTGGGGGGGCAGTGATGAGATGGCGTGGATCTCAGACTTGCCCCTTTAAATAAGCAGTCCAGCAGCTTTTGCCAAGTCATTGGGTTCCTTTCAGTTTTTGCCCATCCCCCGCCCCTCTAGACTCTGATTGGGCCCTGAGAAAGGACCCGACTCCTCATTGGTCTCTACCTTTGAAATCTCTTCCCTAAGTAGGCCTGAGTCAGTGAAAAAATTCAGGAGGGCGGGACAGAATGGGGGTATTAGGTATTAGATGGGGTTGCCCACCATTTGTACTTTGACATGGCCCATCCCCTAGTTTCTGACCGCAAGTCTTACTTCTACCCTCAGGTGAAGACTGTGCTGTTAATTTTTTGTTAGGAAGCGGCTCTGTTTGCGACCGGAACGAGACATCTCCAAGAAAAAAAGCCTCCTGATCTGGAAGCTCCCCCACCCCCAGGATGGGTGGACTAGACTTCTCAGAGAAAGCTGGGGCTAGGCTAGGTGGGCAGTGCTCCCTCCCCCTAAAAGTCTCAAGAGTTTTCTCATCCAGTGGAAGAGTCTCCTGCCCTGGGGGCTGATTTCCACCTTCAGTTCTGCCCACTCCTGCTGCTTCGCCTGCTCCACCTTTCCTTAGGGAGCTATTGCCTCCTACAGAGATTAGCAAATCTGTTTGGGGGTTGTCTAAAAGAAGCACCCAAAAAGGAGGGGTTGTAGCCCTTTAAGGACTTCGCCGGGAGGGTTTCAGAGATGAGTTTAAAAATGCCAACTCACAGGGCGCGCTGGATTCTGGGAACAAGGTGTCAGATGGAGAACTACATTGACCAGTATGCACTGCAAACACACACGCCTTTACTTCCTTCTGCTCTTTTGGACTCTGGTTTGACGTAGAGCTCTTCAAAGCAAGTAGCCTAGGTGAAACGCTGAGCCACACCTTTTCACATATTGGCCAGCTCGTGAGCTGGTGGGCGTGGCTTAGCGCAACTCCACTAGGCAAAGGGGTGGCCCCCTTGCCAATCAGAACTAAGACGTTCGGAGAGGCGGGACCAAGGTGAAGAGCTGGCGCCCCCGAGTGGGTGTGGTTACGCTGCCTACCAGTTGGCGGTGATTGGCCCTGGGAGGTGCAATCGCAACTTGTGCGTCACGACGCCGCCAGCTGATCGGAGACTGGAGCCGGTGTGTGCTGAGCGCTGGGAAGAGACTGCCGCCGGCCTTGGGGAACGGACGCACTGATTTGGTCTCCTACCTTCAGTACCCCCCACGCACACACCCAGCACCAGGTGGGTGTGAGCTGGAGTCCTGACGACACAGGAGAGAACCGTGCTAAAGGGGTAATGGGGGCAAGTAGGGTCCTGGCGGCCACACCCTGCCCTTCCGGGGGAGGGGAGAGGGGGCGGCGGGGGGCAGGAGCACTCTGGTGGAAAGGGGCCTGGACTGGCTGGAGTAGTGTGTCAGGAGGTTTTAAAAGAGTCCAAGACAGGAGTCTTGGCGGAAGGTCTTGCAGAGTAGCTGGGCGCAAAGATGAGGGGCCGGAGGGCTTGGGGCGGCTACCCTCGGTGCCCCCTGGTCTGTGGATACGGGAGCCGGCCACCCGAACAGCGGAGGATTGGAACAGGGCGGGTAGCGGTAGAGATACTTCGACTCTACCAGCACTCTCTAGGTCAGGGCCGACGGAGCGCCCTGGCAGGGAAGGGGTCTCTGGGCGGGCCGGCCCCTCCTCTCATTCCCTCCAGGGGATGTTATGTAAGGGGGGAGGGGAGGAGAGTAGGGGGCGGTGGTGCGGGGGCCTTATGCAACCCAGAGGTTAGGGTTTCACCGTGGTTGGTGGAGGGAGCGGGCAGGAGGAGGGCCTGGAAACTCTACCCCCCTCCCCCCCAGCCTAACTAGTCGTCTTGGGCCAAGAGAAGGTCACCTCTGCACCTCCCCCCAGCCTGTCCGGTTGTGGGGCCCCTAGCCCAGGCCTGGCCCTGACCGCCTGGGAAGCCGGCTGGCTGGGTGGGGCGCATGGGTTAGTCATCACTGGGCTCCCTCTCTCCCCACCTCTCGGCCAACTCTTGGCCCCTCCCCGTGGCCTCCGGCTAGGCTGTCGCCCCCACCTCCCTTCGGCCCTAGTTCCAGCCTCCAACTCATTTGGCCTGTCATCCTGGCTGTCAGACTGGGCAGAAAGCTGTCAGGGTGCCAAAGAGTTGATGGAGCAGCTGGTCAGAGGGTCAGTGCCCTGGACCCACCCCGCCCCACAGCCAAGGGCACCTGCTTGGCACAGACTCTCAGCAGCCGCTGAGTCCTGTGGACTGACCAGAGCCGGCTCAGACAGAGGGGAATAAAAAGGAGTTGGGACTGGTCACCTGGGAGAAGGAAGGTACCACAAAGTTCATGCCTCTCAAGAGGGTTTTGTAGTTTGAAAACCTCCCACCCCAATCCTAATCTTTCTTACTCTGAGTATAGAAATCTCAAGGCTAGACCACCTTGGCCGCTCCCATTGTCTTGGGCCATGCCCTTGGCCTGAGTGTCAGCACAGACCAGCCCTCCTCAGCTCACAGCCCCCAAGCCTGCCACGCCCCCAGCCCCCTCCCTGGGCCATGCTGCAGGGCCCGGCTTTTCCTGCTGATTCATGCGTTGAAACTGTGGAGGCGGGGCTTGGAACTTGGAACAAAGTTCAGACATGGAGGGGCAGGCAGACAGCCTGGAATTCATACCAGATGTACCCGGAATGTGCAAGCGGAATGCCTGGCATTTGAGAATCCTGGGGAGGCTGCCCAACCACCCTTCCGAATCTCTCTCCCCTCCAGCCTCTGGTCCCCTGTCCTCTCCTCACAGTCCCAGGAGCCTCTGCTGACCTTCCAAACTCTAGACCTCCTCCCTTCCTCACTCTTCCCCAGATGCAGGCCCCTGAAACCCTTCTTCCAGCTGAACTCCCTGGGAACAAGTCAGTTGGGCTGATCACTGAAATATTTCTGGACCTAAAATACAACTTCTCACCTAGTACATGGGTGACAGATGGGGTGTGTTCAGGGTCCCAGGTCCTGCCTTCTCTGAATGCTGAGTAGGCTGCTCCGCACCCTCCTTTCCCCATGGGTAGCTGGGGCAAGGGGAGGTGAGAGCAGGCCTGGGTTTCCACAGCATTCAGCTCTGGAAAGAGGAGCAAGGGAAGTATGTTTAGAGTTGCCTCTTGCTTCTCACTGAAGTCAGCAGCTCCTGCAGGCTCAGGTTGGAGCCAAGAATCCTTCATTAGAAGATTGAGTGTCTGCTGGGGCTGGACTTTGATGGCCAGTGGGACAGTGTCCCTGTGACATAACCCTGCTCAGGTCTTTCTTGTTTTTCTTCCGTTTCCCTTTAGGATCCTGTACCTCCCACACTCTCACCTGGCTGAGCCGCAGTAGTTCTTCAGTGGCAAGCTTTATGTCCTGACCCAGCTAAAGCTGCCAGTTGAAGAACTGTTGCCCTCTGCCCCTGGCTTCGAGGAGGAGGAAGAAGAGGAAGAGGAGCAGGAGCTGCTAGTCCTCTCGTCTGGAAGGTGACAGAACTGGGGCTGGGAAGGTCTGAACAGCAGGAGTGATGTTACCTTGTGGGAATGGGAACCCTGTTCAGTGGGAGAGCCTTCACCCTAATTGGACCAGCAAGAGAGAACAATTTTAGATTAGAAAATCTGGCTGAATTAGGGAAGAGATGGCTCTGACTACGCAAGGTTAGTTGGTCTTTGTGTGACAATGGGAACAAGTAGAGCAAAGAAAACACTGTCCACTCCTTTACCCAGCTACCTTTTTTGACCCTCCTTCCTTGTCCCCCATTGTTTCCACTAGCCTTTCCAGGTGAGGTCCAGAAGTAAGTTTCCTCTCAGGAAAAAGGTCATACTGAAATGCCCATCTGAGTAGTCATCCCTCTGCCCTTACCTTTCCCTGCGTTTTCTTAGACTGGCTCAGACTCTAGATTCAGGGATACTCACTTATATGTGAGACCCTCATAGACTTCCCATCTCAGCTTTCTCCACCTACCTGTGAGATTGGGAATTGTCCAGTTGGGTATACATGAGGGAATCAGAAACCCATTTGTGCAGACTCAGAGCTTGGGGTGAGAACAAAACAGCTTTTCACACAAACTATTGCCCCTACCCCATCCCTGACCATAACCCCAGGAGCTGGAGGAGGGGGAGGGTTGGAGGGAGGGGCTAGTAGGAGCTCGGTCTGACTTCCTACAATGCAAAGGTGGCCCCAGGCTTTCCCTGCCACCCGAAGTAGGACTGTGGCCCCTGATGGGGTTCCAGCTACCATTGCTCTCTTTCTTCCTTCACTTTACTTTCCAGGATAGTATGAGACTCAGCTGAGGTCTGCGCAGGCAGGAGATTCTCCCCTCCAGTAACCAGGAGAGCTGAGTTGTGGGATATGACCCCCACTGGGGCATCAGGCAGTGTAAACCTGCCTCACCCAGCTCCTGCTTCAACCTCATTCTTGGGCTCAGGCTCTGGTGTGGTTCAGCCTTGGCGCAGTCTCTCTGCCGGAAGGTGGCCACATTCAGGGTCTACAAGAACCTGTTGGTTCTATTTTGGGGGAGGAGGTGTGTAGGGAGCCGGGTCCTATTCCCCATTTATGAGAAACTGAAAGATTTAGAAGAGAGAAAACCATTGAACCCAGCTCTTCTGCAGCCCAAGATGAATGTGTGTGGGACTGCATTTGAAGGGGGAGGGTAAATTGAGTCCACTCAGGCCACAACAAAGATCACTCTGTCCCTGGATCTTGCTTCCATCTGTTCTTCCCTTCTCGCTTCACTGGCCACAGTATCTCCCTCCAGCCCTGGGTATATGGCTCTATCATCCTCACCTGTCATGGAGCAGAGATGAGGAAGAGCAGCCTGGGCACACAGGCAGGCAGAAGACCAGTGCAGGTCAAGGCCTGGAGAGCACAGGGCCCTGTCTGGGCACCCAGCAGAGGGGGCCCATAAAGGCCAGGAGCATTCCAGGGGGAGAGAGGACAGCCAGCCTTCATCAAGGACAAGCTTCCAGCCATCTTCTTCATTCACCATTTCTCTCCAGTCTTTGTGTCTCCTTCAGAGATGTGGGACCATATTAAAGTGTCCGATGGCTTCATCTTCCTACTTCCACCTCTCCTCCACCCTGTAATTTTTATGTAAGAATCTTCAAGGAGCAAGAGCCAGCTATGAAAGGACATAGAGAGGAAATTCAAATGGAGAAAACCATGAAAAATGTGCTTAATTAGTAATTAAAAAGAGTCAAATACAGCTGTATATGTTTTTCCCATAGCAAGATATAACAGAAAAAATAAGACCCAGTTATTGGCAAAGGAATACTAAAATAACACTGCCATACAATGCGTATACGCATAGAAATTTGTGCAGCCTTCCTGGAGGTCAGTTTGGTATTAAAAAAAAAAAAAAAGAAAGAAAGAAAATAATGAAAGCTTTATTTATTTATTTATTTATTTATTTATTTATTTATTTATTTATTTATTTATTTATTTATTTATTTATTTTTGAGGGCAGTGTTACTGGCCCTCATATGTGGGACCCAAACCGGGGCCGCTGGTGTCCCAAGCCAGCTCTTAAGCACCGCGCCACTTAACCGGCCCAAAGCTTTAGTTATAACATGTTCATGCCACCATTGCAATAGAGAAAAATAGAAGGAACTCTCTGGTTGGGAATTGATTTCTGCTATAATGGAAATTTGCAATAGGGGATTGCTTAAGTAAATTATTGTATATCCAGCCAGAGGGTGGAATACTGCACAGCCATTCAAAGTCATGTAGAAGAACATTTGACTGGAAAGAAAAATGCTCTTTGAATATTAAAAAGGTTATAAAAATAGTGTATATTTTGTGATCTCAATTTTGTTTTTTTTAAATGTAGGTATATGCAATTCATACTTATATACATAAAACAGGTAAAGACTGGGGCCAGCCGAGTGGCTCATTGGTTAAGAGTTGGCTGGGGAGCGCAAGCTCTGAGGAGCAGGGCCATAGGTTCCAATCCCACATGGGCCAGTGATGCTGCGCCCTCTACAGCTAATTTGGTGAACAACAGCTCGACCTGGAGCTGGGCTGCTGTGAGCCCCCCCAGGCCAGCGTAGGCTGCAGCCCCTGCTGCAGTGAGTGGCCGTGAGCCACTATGAGCAGCCGTCCAATGGCCAGCGACCGATCTGCCTGAGCCTGGAAGAGCACAATGATCACAATACCAACATGGGTCAGTGAAGTGACATCCTCCACAACTAGACTGAAGAACCAAAGGACAGCAACTTGTTTGTTCCCCTTCCCCAATTCCCAACGCTATTCCCTCCCGCAATTCCCCAATAAAATTAAAAAAAAAAAAAGACTGAGGACACCCTCCAAAATGTAGATAATTGTGGTTATCTTGGAATAAGGTGGTGGAATAAAGTAATTGTAATTTTCTTACCAGTTTCTTTTTGTGTAATTTGCAAATTTTCTACATTAGTTGTGTATGGCTTTCATATAACAAATAAAATTTTAAGAGAATCGGTGTAATTCTTTTTTTAAATGTTTGAAGAGGTGGGTGTGGAAGAATGAAGGGATGCCCTTAGTCCCTTGGACTTTATGGGGTTTTGATGGAGAACAGGAGTTGTGAGTAGGGGAACACTTATTGGTTTATGACGTTCTTTCTTTGGAAGTAGCTGAAATCCATCCTCTCCTTGTTCAGGAAACAGCTCTCTGAATTGCTGGCTGTCAGCCAGCTAAAGAGCATGGAGTGGAGTAAGACAAGGAAAACAGTAAAAACCTATCACTCTTCAGAAAATAGGGGTTGGGGGGAATATTTTCCTCTCCAGGCTGAAAGGTTCTAGAATCCTAACAGTATTGCTACTGAAAGCTTGGTGGGTCTTTGTTTTTCTCTCTTGATTTTGGCCCTACCTTGAGGTGACTCTGTGTGACCTCTCCTTGTCTCCTCAGGTTGGAAGGGATATTCCATATACCTAACAAGTACTATGGTGGGGGGATGCTTTCCAAGACTAGTGCTGAGTGGTTCCCTTTGCCTCCTCTTCCTAATAATGAGTCAGGAATCCCCCGTGGGATTCCCAAATGGAGCTGTTCCATTGAGAGGAACTATATAAGGGGACAGGACTCCTGGAATTACATGGTTGCTGGGATGTATCAAAGGCCTGAAAAACTCAGGAGGTACAAGGGGCCGTTCCAAGGACGAGAGGTGCCGTCGCACCTACAACTGAGACGGGGTGGAAGGTGGTGTGCAGCAGTGTGTTGGCGAGATTTAAGCAAGTGGAGGTGCGTTTGCCTCTATCTTCAGTTCTGTGTGGGTGTGGTGGGGAGGATGACCTGCCGGTGAGAGGTTAGAGTAGAGAAAGAGGTGAAAATTAGTGGGGCGAGACCTCTGGGAATGTCAGGTGAGATTAGAGATCTATTTCTGGAGCTCTGAGGGGTTCAGGACAGGGAGTTGGGGTAGACCCCTATCGACCTGAGTTCCACTGCATTGCCTGGTCCCCAAGAGCTCCCAATTCGTGGTCCGTCGCTAGGGCCGGACGCGATCGGTTGCCGTGGCTCCAGGGGCGGTGGCCGCACAGCTGCTCCAATCACCGCCCAGCCAAAGGATGGGGGGCGTGGCCGAGCCTTGGAAAAGTTACAGCAGATTCCAAAGGCGGCGCGGGCTAGGGATCCCAGAGACCCAACCTTGCAGGGAAGCGGGTTCACCGACTCCGCAGCGGTTGTCGGATGCGTTGGGGCCGTGAGCAGCGTAGAGGCCCAAGGGACCGATCCGGACCTAGCCCGCCTGCCAAGCCATGGCGCCCCCCGGGCACCTCGTGACCGGAGCCTTCTTCTCCGCCTTCCGGGGGGATGCACTGGGGGCTGCAGCTGCTGCCCACGCCGAGATCTGCTCAGGACCGTTGGAAGTGGCGGAACACCTGTGTCTCCCTGGTGCACAGCCTGCTCACAGGGGCCGGGGCGCTGATCAGGTGCGGGGCTTAGAGGTTCCGGAGGCTCGTGGGTGAAGGTGACGGGTGGAAGGCCAACATTTGAAGACATGGCCGATACCTTTAAAATTGATGTGAGACCTTGAGAGTCAGAGGCGGAGGTGAGGGTGTGGATGGATGAGTGGGCGTTCACAGCAAGAGAATGGGATCTGGGTCTGCATGACGCTGACCATGGCTCCCCCCATCATCTCCAGACTGTCGCTGTACCCTCAGATGGCTGCAAACCCCATTCATGGCCACCCGCCCTGGGCCCTGGTGCTGGTGGCTGTATCTGTGGGTGAGACTGCAGGGAAGGCTGGGCCGGTTTGTAGGGGGCAGGCGGGGGGGGGGACCTTCCAACAGTAATTTCAGGTCTCCTTCTGGCAGCTTTACCAAGGGACAGTACAGAGCTGGAAAGAGGAGGGGATGGAGATTTCCCTCCAGGCTGTATACCAGCTTAAGGGAAGCCTAATGTCCCCCTACCCCTTGCCCACAGGTTATTTCCTGGCTGACAGAGCTGACATGCTGTGGAACCAGACCTTGGGCGAAGCCTGGAACCTTCTCTGTCACCATTTGGTGGTGAGATTCGGGAGAGGAAAGACCGAAAGGAAGGTGTGCCCAGACTGAGGCTCCCAATCTCTCATCAGCTTTCTGTCCTATGACTTCCCAGAGTATCTCTGACCCCCCCTTGCACTTGACCTTCCCAACCTTGGGCTGAACTGTGGGGAGGGGATTGACCGCTGGTCACAGCTGGGAGTCTGAACACTGTGAGAAGTTTGGATTCCCACAAGGGTCCAGTTGCAGAAATGTTGAATATGGAGCTTTTCTGAGAAGGAGGAGCCCCAGTATTGGGAGTGGGGATGGGGCATGAAAGGCCAGGAATGGAAGTTAAAGGGGTACTGTGCAGATGCTGCAGCCCCAGGGAGATAGCCTCTAAGCCAAGGCTGTTTCTATCCTAGGGAAGGATTGTTTCAAAGCCATTCAGGCCCTGACATAAGGATGTAGGACATTGTGATTGAGCCTGTCACTAGGGATGATTCCACTTTCAGAGAGAAACCTCAGGTTCCTCTTCTGCCAGTCTTGAAGGAGGTAGGACCAGGAAACGAAGATGGTGGTCGTCAATGCACAGCCCCCCATGGGGTAAGAACTAGACTGGATTTTCAGTATCTCAGTTCCTCTTCCAGCTAACTCACGCCCCTCTCCCATTCCTAGGATCTGAGAAGAAATGTTGATGATGTTCACGGGTGGGAATCGGGGCTATTTTTCATTGAACTTCATCATCAGATGACCATCCTGTCCCGCAAACTAACTCAAAAGATACAGCCACTGCTACCAATAAGGATGGCAGAAGGCATGAAACTGGACAAAGCTGCCAATAGAAACAGAAATCCTTTGCTTTAGATGAGGAAAGGTGAAGTCTTACTATGATCAGAGAAATCTGGTATGGAGTGGGTGAGGTCAGAGAGACCTCACCTGTGACCAAATTGGAAGGAGAACACAACAGGTGCTCTCTATAGCCAGTTGATATGTAGACATAACAGTTGCCAAGAGACCAAAGAACCAATTGCTGCTGATATTTCTGGTTCTCATAGCCCCACTGTTGTGCTTGTACCTAACCCTAATCATTCTGTGTCCAGCATCTACCTTTTAAATTCTTTTTGCATCTTCTGACCTTTTTAAAGAAAATGTATATTCTTAGAGGAATGAACATGGGGCCAGGTCTGTCTTCTTAGGACAATACTAAAGTCCAGAGCCATAACAAGGACTCAAACACCGATTCTGCAGTGTAGGGTCTTCCCAGGCCCAGGTTTTCATGGAAGAAGGAAGCAGAGACAAAAGCAGTTGAGGGAAGGCTTCCACTTGGCTGAAGAGGGGATTGAGGAATATCTGACTCTCTTCTGGGAGTCACTTGCAAGCTCTCCTTTCTTCCCTGATGCTTCTGCTGATTTTTTTTTTCCCTATTGCACAAGATCCCTCCCTTCTTTAGGCAAAACATCCAGGTTGTGGGAAGTGTAGAACAGATTAAGGTTGCTATTCTAATAAACAATGGACAGAGAGAGAGATAACACATAGTGACCACAGAAAAAAATACATGAGCAAAAAGGAAGCGACAGGAAGATTTTTTTTTCTTTTTCTTGAGGGCAGTGTCACTGGCCCTCACACGCGGGACCAGAACCGGGGCCGCCGGCCTCCCAAGCCAGCTCCCAACCACCGCACCACTCGGTCAGCCCAGGAAGATTTTTTTTAATCCTGCCAAAAAGCTGAGCTAGAGAAAGACAAAGGGGATGTTAGACACAGGCTGACATAGATTAGGGGACAGATAGAAAGAGAAGGATTAGTTGCATAGAAGAGACAGGTGCAAAGAGACATGGAGTGAAAGACAAAATCTCCTTGGCACAAATATTGAGGAAGATGGTTATAGAAGCTGACAGAAACCAACATCATGGAATTGGTAAAATGGTCATAAAGAGGACAAGAAAAAAAAAGAAAGAAAAGCTAACAGAAAGGGACCCCAAGGTGGAAGGCACAGATTGTCTAGACAGTGATTTAGTGAGAGTGAGTGACAAGGAAGAACAACCAGACTCGAGAGATGGAGGTAATAAGGGGCAGACTGAGAGATTAGCAGAGTAAGAGAAAAGTGAAGTGGAAAGAGAGATGGGGGTGGAGGGGAGAGGATTCATCAGGGGAGCCAATAAATGGAAGAGAAGAAGGTGGAGAGGTAGTCAATGGAAAGATTTATTGACAGAAAAAGAAAGCAGGAAATATGTGGAGATGCAGACAGGCAAAATCACAAAGAACAAGCAGCTAGAGTGCAAAACATATAAACAGACTGACAGGAACTGATAGGCAGAGAGACTGGTAGGAAAACTAGGAAAAGTCAGAACCAGGGATATACATTGAGATAGAAGAATAGAAAAAGGGACTGTGAAGAATTACAGGGTGCAGGGGGCCGGGGGGCAGAATGATTGCTTACATAAACATCCAAAGTATGGTATGAGAAAAAGAAGGTAACACAGAGAAGGGGAGAGAAAAAATAATAAGTATGGGGGAAAAAATGAGGGAGACAGGGATTGTGAGAGATCCCCATCATAAAGTCATTAAATACCAAGGTGTAAGGGCCAAGGATGCAAGCTGAGCTCTGAGCAACAGCAGTTCGATGCCCAGCCCAAGCTGAGCTGCCATTGAGCCACTGGCTTAGCTAAAAAAAAATAAAAATAAATAAAAACCAAGGTGTAAAGGGGAAAAATAACAAACAGAAACTGAGGAGAAACTGTGACAGTTGGAAGTAAACACAGGCAGAAAATAAGAGCCAAGTGTTTAAATGTAGTCCCTAAAACTGGAGGCAAAGGTATAGAAGTTGAGATATAGAAACAAGGTAGAATTCTGTCAGAGAGTTTGTCCTTTACAGAAGTAGTATCTTCAAAACTCTTAATGGAATGCCTTGATTAATGATTACCTTGAGTTTTCAAAGAAAATGAAATGTGACAAATCCATGGGAGGAATCTATACCCTAAGTATTTTTTTTATGTCAATATTGATTCATTCCCAACTTTACACCTTTTCTGCCACTGTCATAAATTCATGCTCCAAGGGAGTACCCCTCTTGGTCACAGTTGATAGTATTTATGAAGGGTGCCAGAGAACTTGACCATCTGGGAAATCTGGCTGTTTCTGTGGGTTAATCATGAAAAACCATTACAGGAAGGGTGAGATTAGTTACTGGTGAGGGTAGGACATAAGTGGATACCTGAAGAGTTTGGGATCACACCCGTATTTCCATTGTGGTGAATCAGTGAAATTTCAAGAAAGCAAGACTGGATTGTGATTATAATGGATTAAGTGACATCTCATCAACTAGACCAGTTATAGGGTGGACCAAATGTAGATGATGGGAAGCAGAGAAGCATGGTCAATTAGGACCCTAAGAAAAGAGAAGCTAAAAAATGCAGAGGTTGGGCCCGCCAAGTGGCGCATTGGTTAAGAGCTGGTTTTGGGACACCAGCGGCCCCTGTTCGGATCCCACATCTGAGGGCCAGTGACACTGCCCTCTACAGCTAACAACAGCTCCACCTGGAGCTGGGCTGCACGAGCCCCGGCAACAGTGTAGGGTGCAGCCCCTGCTGCTGTGGGCTGTCATAAGCTAGTGTGAGTGGCCGGCAGCCAGCGTGAGCTGCCAATAGCTACAGTGAGCGACCATCCAGAGGATGGTGACCGATCTGCCTCATCCAGGAAGAGTGCAATGACGATACCAACATGGGCCAGTGGAGCAACGTCCTCTGCAACTAGACTGAAGAACAAAAAGACAGCAACTTGTCTGTTCCCCTTCCCCAATTCTCCAATGCTGTTCCCTTCCCCCAATTCTCCAATAAAATCTTTAAAAAAAAATGCAGAGGTTGACAGAAGCTATATTTGGTACAATAAGTTGGGTCACCATGGCAGTGCCTCGTCAGACCTCACCACCCAGTAAAGTAGTCCTCAAGACTGATTCCATGCCTACCAAGCTACTGGCTGATGAATGAGCACAGGGGAGGGACTTTCTTGGATGAGGGAACATTGATATTTTATCATCTCAAAACACTATCCTGATCATAAATTAATAAATTGCTATGCAAATATTGCACCAGTCTTTCATGAGTGTGGTTTCCATTGAA
Organism: Aselliscus stoliczkanus; assembly: GCA_033961575.1. NCBI lineage: Eukaryota > Metazoa > Chordata > Mammalia > Chiroptera > Hipposideridae > Aselliscus > Aselliscus stoliczkanus. The sequence continues at coordinate 13,576,985 of CM066739.1, forward strand.
TCACTTTTCTTGGCTACAGTGGTGTCCTGATTTATAAAGTGCTGCTGAATTGCGGAAGCTTTGCTATGGGAAGATCACTTGGCACTAACTTTGGAGCTACAAAGCCCTAAAGTATTCTAAGATCCTCTACTGTCAAAAAGCAAGCCCAGTTTATTCAGCAGAATGGATTTTGAGCAAGAGAATGGATTCAGATAATTTAGAGGGATTCTCAATGCCAAGAGGTTGAAAACAAAAGGAGCTTTTAGCCAAATTAATCTTGAGTTAACAAGAAAATTAAATCTCCATAACTGAGTTGTCAAGGCTTTCTTGTAAAATCTGGATTTGTCAGGCTGGAAATTAGGAGCCATCACTTTGTAAGAGACTACATAAGGGAAGTTATTCTTTAAAGAGTTGCTCCTGCATTGAAATGAGGTGTTTGTTTAGAATCATTAACTTAAAGTCATAGCATCCCAGGCTGAACATTTGTTGCACTCCTACCATGTCATTCTTATACCTTACCCCACACAATACCCCATTAAATACCTTTAATCCCACACAATGGAGTCTCATCCTTACTTATTTTTTAAATGAGTAAACCAAGGCAATTTACTCAGTTACCTAGCTAATTAGTGAAAAGGCCTAGACTCAAACCCATATGTATATTTTTTCTATTACTACCACTTACAGCTAACATCTGCTATGTTTACTGGCCTAGCAGTTGTAGGGATTTTCCTTTGAAAAACACTCATCTTTCATGTACCCCCTCAATGGGCATGTGACCTAGGATTAGCCAATCAGAACACCATATCCTCTTTCCCGGAAATGAGCTCATGACATAAGCAGAGCAGAGTCTATGAGCCTCAGGACCTTGATTTCCTCTAGAACTTTTGGCTAAAGATGCACTATGTATGCTAATATCGCTAAGCCAGTAGGACGGAAGAGAGCCTTCCTGAGCATGAAGCCAACACATGAAAAGAGGGTTCAAAAGATGGAGAGAAATTTCTAGCATCATTGGAGTATATGGATCAAACTCTGTCTAAAGCCAGAACTTCCCCTGAACGATTCAGTTACACGAGTCAAAAAAACGCCAGATTTGCTTAAGTGATTATGAGTTGAGTTTTTTTTTTTCACTTCTTTTTTTTCAAAGATTTTATTGGGGAATTGGGGAAGGGAAACAGCCAAGTTGTTGTCCTTCAATCTTAGTTGCAGAGAATGCAACTGGCCCAGCTCCAAGTCTAATTACTATCCGGCTGCCCGTGCGCAGCTCAGCTCAAGGTGTCGTGTTCAATTTTAGTTGCAGGGGGCACAGTCCACCATCCCATGTGGGAGTCAAACTGGCAATCTTGTTGTTAGGAGCACATGCTCCCACCAGCTGAGCCATCCTGCCACCCATTGGCAGCTCATGTGGGAATTGAACCAGTGACTCTGTTGCTCAGAGCTTGCACTCTTTATTTTTTGTTTGTTTTTAATTTATTTATTTTAATTAGCTTCAGGTGTACAACACAGTGCAATAGTTATACTTTTTACCCCTCAAAGTGACAACCCCCCTCCCCCAATTCTCCTCCCCCCGATATCATACTATCTATTACAATTCCTTTGACTCCCTTCCACCGTATAATCCACATCCCATGACTATCTATATATTCAATTACAGTTGGCATACAATATTATACAACATCAATTTCAGGTATACAGTGCAGTGATCAAACCACTACTCCATCCATGAAGTGGTTTCCCTAACAAGACAGGTGACCATCTGACACCCCATAAAATTTTTACAACATTATTATATTCCCCAAACTGTCTTTCATATCCCTGTGACAATACTGTAGTTACCTATTTATGCTGTCTAATCCCTTCCTCTTCTCCCTCATCCCACCCCCTCCCAACTAGCAACCCTGTTTTTCTTCTCTATCTATGAGACTGTTTCTGTTTCCTTTGCTCTTCATTCACTTTTTCAAATTCCACATTTAAGTGAGATCATATGGTGTTTGTCTTTCTCCGACTGACTTATTTCACTTAACATAATAGTCTCTAGGTCCATCCATATCGTTGCAAATGGTACGATTTCATTCTTCTTTATAGCAGAGTAATACTCCATTGTATAAATGTACCACAGTTTCTTAATCCAGTCATCTACCGATGGGCATTTTGGTTGTTTCCAAGTCTTGGCTGTTGTAAATGGTGCTGCAGTGAACATAGCGGTGCATATATTTTTTTGAATTAGCATCTTGGATTCCTCTGGGTAGATAACCAAGAGTGGAATTGCTGGGTCATATGGCAATTCCATTTCCAGTTTTTTGAGATACCTCCATACTGATTTCCATAATGGCTGCACCAATCTGCAGTCCCACCAACAGTGCACCAGGGTTCCCTTTTCTCCACACCTTCTCCAGCACTTGTTGTTTGTTGATTTATTGATGATAGCCATTCTGACTGGAGTGAGGTGGTATCTCATTGTGGTTTTTATTTGCATTTCTCTGATGATTAGTGAGGTTGAACATTTTTTCATATGCCTGTTGGCCATCTGTATATCCTCTTTAGAGAAATGCCTCCTCATATCCTCTGCCCATTTTTTAATTGGGTTGTTTGTTTCTTTGGTGTTGAGTTTTATGAGTGTTTTATAAATTTTGGATATCAACCCCTTATCAGATATATCATTGGCAAATATCTTCTCCCATTCAGTAGGCTGCCATTTTGTTTTATTGATGATTTTCTTTGCTGTGAAAAAACTTTTAAGTTTGATGTAATCCCATATGTTCATTTTTTCTTAGAGCTTGCACTCTTTTTTTTTTTTAAAGATTTTATTGGGGAATTGGGGGAGGGGAACAGCGTTGGGGAATCGGGGAAGGGGAACAGGCAAGTTGCTGACTTTTTGCTCTTCAGTCTAGTTGCGGAGGACGTTGCTTCACTGGCCCATGTTGATATCGTCATTGTGCTCTTCCCGGATGAAGCAAATCAGTCGCCAGCCTCTGGATGGTCGCTCACTGCGGCTATTGGCAGCTCACACTGGCTGCCAGCTGCTCACGCTGACTGCTGGCCACTCACTGTAGCCTATGGCAGCCCACTGCAGCAGGGGCTGCAGCCTACACCGTCACCAGGGCTCGCACAGCCCAGCTCCAGGTGGAGCTGTTGTTAGCTGTAGAAGGCAGTGTCACTGGCCCTCATACGTGGGATCCGAACTGGGGCCATTGGCATCCCAAAACCAGCTCTTAACCAATGCGCCACTTTGCCGGCCCAGAGCTTGCACTCTTAACCAACTGAGTCACTCGGCCAGCCCCGGCTTTTTTCATTTTTAAGAATGAGTCTTTAGGGGTGTCTGGCTAGCTCAGGTGGTGAGAACGCAGGCTCATAACATCAGATTGCCGGTTCAATTCTCACATGGGCCAGTGAGCTGCATCCTCCACAACTAGATTGAAGACAACAACTTGACTTGGAGCTCATAGGTCCTGAAAAAACACACTGTTCCCCAATAAAATTTCTTTAAAAAAACAAAAAGAAGAATGAATCTTTATTAATATACCACCTTCAAAATTATCTAGTCTTTTTTTTTTTTTTTTTAGTTGAGCCATCCTGCCACCTGTTGGCAAGGATTATCTAGTCTTATCATTTCATTTGGCAGAAAATTGAAGCCTAGAAAAGTTAAGTGATTTATCCAGGCACACCCAACAAGTTTGTGGTATGGTCAGAATTGGAATCCAGGTCTTTGATTCAGTTCAGGGCTCCTTCTTATACATTATTTTCTCTCCTCCTTTATAGAAAGTGGAGAGACTTTAAGGTAGAAAGAGAGGAGCCAGCTAACAACTGAAGATCAATCAAGTCAGATAAATTGCCTCTGAAGTGGTTTTTATAAGTCAGGATGCTTCAGTTTGAAAGCCAGTCTTCTATTCACCAAGTATTGATTTCTGCACTTTTCAGGAATGCAGGAACTGTGCAGGGCAGAGGTCCATTTCAGCTTTCCTCTGCAGTCATGAGCACCACTTAACTCAGTGTTGTGAGCACATTATTCCCCTGCCTTTAACCTGATGGAAGACAAAACCTCATTTGCCACATCTTCGCAGGAACTAGAGATAAGTAATTCTCAGACTGAGTGAGCTCTTTCAACTGAGATAAGAATGCGAACCATGTGGGCTTTAGGATAGAAGAAGGGGAGTTTGATCCCATAGTGAAGTATGAGGGTCCCTGCAAAAAGCCCTCTGCCTACCACCACCCAACCCCCCCCCCCAAACAGACTCTGGGATAATAGCTGACATTCCAGGGATAGTAAATTATTTACTTGGCTTAAGCTTTGTCCCCTCACTCTGGCTTCCCTGCCTGTGCCCTTGAAAGGACTCCTTTACCTCCTTGAACTTCTCTGGTTGGCATTGTTAATACCAGTGGCTGAGACTGGCACAGTGGCTCCCTCTGTCCCGGGTCCCAGGTCAGGGCACCATTAGAGGAGGACAGAGAAGCCTGATGAACTGGGGTGCCACAAGTTCCTGCTGCTGCACTGGCCTAGAACAAGACTGCTACTCAGCTATTCACTCACTTCCCTTCGCAGCTCATCCAAACATCGTTTTCAAGTTCCTGCTCTTCCTGCCCCTAACCCCAGCTCTTCATAGAATCCAAATGTTTTCACCCAGCAAGCAAGGGTGAAAGGCTGGGGAGATAAAGGAGGTGGGGGGAGGGAAATAGGGGGCACAGCCTAGGGCAGCTGCAGCAGCATTTCCTTGACATATATTGAATTTTAAAAATTCATATTCAGGCCGGCCGAGTGGCGCGGTGGTTAAGCGCTGGCCTGGGAAGCCAGCGGCCCCGGTTCGGTCCCACATATGAGGGCCAGTGACACTGCCCTCAAAAAAAAAAAAATAAATTAAAAAAAAAAAATTCATATTCATATATGTATATGAGAGGCTAAGGAAAAGATTGGGTCTCCATTCTCTATAGTGAGAAGTGAGCAGATAATGCCTAGAAGTAAAAAGTCAAGAAATAGCAATGCAAGCTTATTATTTGGAGATATTGCAATCAATGCTGAAAGGATCAGCTAAAATTGGTGAAAGTAGTTTTTTTGAGGGGAGAGAGAAATGGTCATAGGGAGCAGAGGGAGCTGTTCTTTGTAACAAATTTTTGTATCAAATCATGCAAGACTATATAACTTTGTAAAAACTAAAACTAGAAACATTACAGTTGGCCCTCAATGGCCGGTCCCCTCCATATCCCTGGGTTTCCCATCAGCAGATTCAGCTAACCTCAGATCAAAAATATTAGAGAAAAAAATGTTACATTGTTGCTGTCACGTACTATGTAGTTAGGCAGATGATAATTGCCTCTGTACTGAACATGTACAAACTTTTTTTCTTGTCATTCCCTGAACAATGCAGTATAACAACTATTTACATAACATTTACATTGTATTAAGCATTATTGGTAATCTAGAAATTATTTAAAGTATATGGCAGGGCTGGCTGAGTGGCGCGGTGGTTAAGCGCTGGCTTGGGAAGCCAGTGGCCTGGTTCAGGTCCCACATATGAGGGCCAGTGACACTGCCCTCAAAAAAATAATAATAATAAGTATATGGCAAGGGTGGGGGGTGTCCAGTTAGCTCAGATGGTTAGAGCATGGTGCTGATAACACCAAGGTTGCTGGTTCGATCCCCACATGGGCCAGTGTGAGCTGTGCCCTCCCTAAAAAGAATCAACTATGCCATTGTAGTATGAAAGCAATGTGTAACCAATAACCATGGCTGTTCCCTAATTAAAAAATAAATAATTAAAATAAAATAAATAAAGTATATAGGAAGGTATACATAGGTTTTTGCAAGTACTACATAATTTTATACAAGGGACTTGACTGGGCATCTTTGGATTTTGCTATCACGGAGATCCTGGAACCAATACCCCAAGGATACTGAGGAATGACTATAATTGTATAACTAGCTATTTAATGTCCATCTCCAGAGCTAGAATACAAGCTCCCAGCAGGCATAGCCTAGGTCTAGTCTGCTCTCCTTTGTATCCTTGTCAAGGACTGCACCTGAAGGTGTACATTAAACTTTTATAGATCTTTAAGAGCATATTTGCTTTGGAAAGACTTCCTGCATTGAACAGGAGTTTGTGCAAGATAATCTCCGATGTACCTGCCAGTTCTATGATTTTAATCTACTTTCCTACGCATCTCAATTTCTCTTAACCCTCTTGCTCCATCCAGTCCAAGTGCTTGTCTTTCTTGTATGCCTAAACTTTCAAATGATTGGTGGATTTCCATTGCTTCTGTTTTCTCATGAACCTCTTTGGCAACCAGGAAAGTTCCTCTGCCATTATCTTCCTGAAACTGCTCTCCTAGGTCAGAGAATTCTTCTTTGTCAAGTCTGTGGCCTTTCTCAGTCTTCCTCTACCTCTTTTGTTGTTTTTTTTAAAGATTTTATTGGGGAATTAGGGGAGGGGCACAGTGTTGGGGAATTGGGGGAGGGGACCAGCCAAGTTGTTCTTCAATCTTTGTGGAGGGCACCAGTCACCATCTGGCTTCCGGTCGGCAGCTCATGGCCTCTAAGCTCAAGGTGTTGTGTTCAATCTTAGTTGCAGTTGCAGGTGGATGTAGCCACCATCCCATGGGGGAATTGAACCCTGCAGCCTTGTAGTTAAGAGCACATGCCCTAAGAGCCATCGGGGTGGCAGCTCAGCTCAAGGTGCTGAGTTCAATCTTTAGTTGCCGGTGGGCGTAGCCCGCCATTGAACAGGCAATCTTGTTGTCACACCAGCTGAGCCATCCTGCCACCTGTTGGCAGCTTAGCGACAGCTTAGCTAGGGCACAGCGTTCACTGGCCCAGGTGGGAATAGAACTGGTGGCCCTGTTGCTCAGAGCACATGCTCTAAGCCAACTCTTAACCAACTCTTAACCAACTGAGCGACTCGGCCAGCCCCCCTCTACCTCTTGAATTATTTAACATGGCAGAAGACTTTTCTTTTCTTTCTCTCTCAATCTTTATTTTCTGTTCCTTGCTGTTATCCACATAAGATAAGCTTGCTTTTCTTGAAGCTCTTCCTTTCTGTGGGCCTCTCCTGACCTTATCAGCTGTTCTTTCCCTGGCTTTTTCTGGTGTCTTCCTATCCTAGACTGTGGGTATCTCAAGCCTTCCTCATCTGCTTTTCTGTTATTCTTCCTCTGTGAACTCTTTCTCATGGCTTTAGTATCAAATTTGGTCTGATGATGCAACCCCTCACCTCAACTCCTAGACTGCCACTTGTGTATTTCTAGTCAGAGGAGTCCTTCATTTGTATGACCTGCAGTCACCTTCAAGTTCCGTTTTAAACCCCTCAAACAATGAGGAGGCTAGTTTGACTGCAGTGAATGGTCCATAATAATGGCAGCTAATATTTTCTGTTCAGATCTGTTCCTGACTTGGTCACTTTCCTCCTCAACTGAGCTTCATTAGACTAACTCAGACAGACTGTGCTTGACCAGTTAAGAGACCTTAAAAGAAGTACTTAATTCTTTAAGTTTTAGTTTCTTGATTTGTAGATTATTTCATGTGCACATGTGTTTCCTAGGTTTAAAAGAAAATGCTTGGAAGTCATTGTCATGTAGGTCAAATCATTGGCAAAATATCAAAACTCTGCTTGAAATTCAAGACCAGATTTAATTTGGCTCAAATTTTCCCATTCAACATCATCTATGCTTTGTAACATGAACATAGAAGATGATATGGCAGTTGATTAAAACCATAAGTTCCAGAGCCATTATTTATTGTTTCTATTATTTACTGCCTGTGGGGCTTTGAGAAAGTGGCTCAGCTTCTCTGAACTTCAGTTTCTTTACCTATAAAATGAGGCTAATTATAACACCTACCTCATTGGATCATTGTTACAATTAAATGAACTAATGCATATAAAGTTGTTATAGAGAACTTGACACATGTTTCATGTAACCAATCATGTGACCTAAGGCAGGTTACTCCACCTTTCTAAGCCTGGGTTTCTCATCAGTAAAATGAGGATAATAGTAATAACTTTCTTTCTTTTTTTGAGGGCAGTGTCACTGGCCCTCATATGTGGGACCGAACCGGGGCTGCTGGCTTCCCAAGCAAGTGCTTAACCACCGCACCACTCGGCCGGCCCTAACTTTCTTGTTAGATTAAATTAGTTTATTTATTTTATTGTACTTATTTATTTATTTTGTATTGTGAGATAATTTTAGGTTCACATGAAAGTTACAAAATAGCAAAGAAAGCATAAAGATAAACCAATAGATCAATGGGATAGAATTGAGAGTACAGAAACAAATGGTCGGTTGATTTTTTTTTTAAATATTTTTATTAGGGAACTGGAGAAGGGGAACAGACAACTTGCTGTCCTTTTTGCTCTTCAGTCTAGTTGTGGAGGACGTTGGTTCACTGGCCCATGTTGGTATCATCATTGCGCTCTTCTCGGGTGAGGCAGATCGGTGGCCGGCCTCTGAACGGCCGCTTGGTGACCTATTGGCAGCTCACGCTGGCTGCCGGCCACTCACTGTAGCCTGTGGCAGCCCACTGTAGCAGGGGCTGCAGCCTACACCGTCGCCGGGACTTGCACAACCCAGCTCCAGGTGGAGCTGTTGTTAGCTGTAGAGGGCAGTGTCACTGGCCCTCATATGTGGGATCCGAACCGGGACTGCTGGCATCCCCAAACCAGCTCTTAACCAATGTGCCACTCGGCCGGCCCCCAATTTTTTTTTTTTTAATTATTGAGTTGTAGGAGTTCTTTATATATTCTAGATACAAGTCCCCTGTCATACATATGCTATGGAAATTTTTTCTCCTATTCTTTGAGTTATCTTTTCACTTTCTTTTTTTTTTTTTTTTAAGATTTTATTGGGGAATTGGCGGAGGGGAACAGCGTTGGGGAATCAGGGAAGGGGAACAGACAAGTTGCTGTCTTTTTGTTCTTCAGTTTAGTTACGGAGGATGTTGCTTCACTGTTGGTATCGTCATTGCGCTCTTCCCGGATGAGGCAGATCGGTCGCCGGCCTCTGGATGTCGCTCACCGCGGCTATTGGCAGCTCACGCTTGGTTGCCAGCCGCTCACGCTGGCTGTGGGCCACTCACTGTAGCCTATGGCAGCCCACTGCAGCAGGGGCTGCAGCCCACACCATCACCGGGGCTCGCACAGCCCAGCTCCAGGTGGAGCTGTTGTTAGCTGTAAAGGGCAGTGTCACTGGCCCTCATGTGGGATCCGAACCGGGGCCGCTGGCATCCCAAAACCAACGCTTAACCAATGCGCCACTCGGCCGGTCCTCTTTTCACTTTCTTAATAGTGTTCTTTGAAGCACAAAGGTTTTTAACTTGTATAAAGCCCAACTTTTAAAATTTTCTCTTCTATTGCTTATGATTTTAGTGTCAAATCTTAGAAATCATTGCCTAACCCAAGTCACAAAGATGCACTCCTGTGTTCTTGTAAGAGTTTTATAATTTTAGCTCCTACATGTAGGTCTGTGATTCACCTTGAGTTAATTTTTGTATGTAATATGAGATAGGGGTCCAAATTCTTTCTTTTGCATATGGATATTCAGTTGTCCCAGCATCATTTGTTAAAAATACTATTCATTTTGTTTTTTAAGAGGACAGTGTCCTCGGCTGGCCCTCCCCAAGGCCTTTTAATTTTCTACGTTGGCAGGCAGGGTTAAATGTCCTGCGCCCGAACTCCCATCACAACGCATCCTAAGAACCTGGGCTCTTGCCTGCCTACCAGCTAACCTGTGAGCTCAGTGTGGTTGGCTTTTTCCTTGCTATATTCCCACTAATACGTGGTGGGTACTCAATATATGATGGTTGAATTGAATGAATGAAAAAAGGACTGGCTGACTTGGAGCTAGTACTGCACCTCAAGTCTACATGTATGAGACTAGACACAGAATAATGTGCGGATTTTGACAAATTTATTAAAACTCTGGAAGCTTGGGTCTCTCAGCATCAGAGAGGCAAGCCGCAGATAAGACCGCGAAGTCTATCAAAGGCCCTACAAGCAGCCTCAGAAACGCGGGAGGCGGGGCTTGTGCCTGCTCCAACCACACCCCCTCGCATTCAAATAATCCCACCCATAGGCCCGCCCCCTCCGGCCCGACGTGCAACTCTAATTGGTGAGTTCTCTAACTTGTCTGAGGACGTCCTCGCCTATTGGATCAACTGCTGAATTGGGTTGCGCACTTCCTGGCGTTGGGAACGCGGAGCGGACGTAGGCTTGCCGCCATTGCGGTGCAACCAAGGGGCTGGCTGCGAGTTTGGTGGGCTGTGGGGGTGCGTAACTGGTTTTAAGGGCTGGCTACGGGAGGTATGGTGGGGTTGGGCTGAGCGGTGGGACGGATGGGGCCGGTTCGTGTGTACTCTGAGCGAGGTGGGGCTGCAGGCCGCGGGTATCGACGCATTCCTGCTGCGCCTCTTGTAGGCCCTGGCCTTGTTACTCTTTAATTATTTTTCTTCCGTCGCCCCCCCCCCCCCAGATTCTCCGGACATGGCCGGAGTATTTCCTTACAGAGGGCCGGGTAACCCGGTGCCCGGCCCTCTAGCCCCGCTGCCGGACTACATGTCAGAGGAGAAGCTGCAGGAAAAAGGTGATGAACGCGTGCGGGAGCGGTGCCTACGGGCCCGGCGATGTAGGGACGGGTGTGCGCGCGCGCATCGGGTTTGAACCCCTTTCCCTTGTTTTGGCAAGTGTAAAAACATGAGGTATTAGCGCGGTTATTAGCCCCTTTTCCCATTTATGGTTTTCACCGGATCAGGTCTTTAAAAGCGTCTGTTATTTGCAGGTCTTGATCTAAACCACTGAGATACAATAGCGATGCAGACAGAATCCTTGCCCTTACAGGATTTAAATTGTAATGAAGAAGATAGATAATAGAAAACTTTAAGACTCTGTAATAAGAATGTTACGCAGTGATAAATGTGATGAAGGAAGAAAATAAAGTAGAGCAAGATGATGAGAGAATTCGCAGGATGCCAATTGCTGGGTGCCGGCCCCTTTTTCATTCATCCTGACAGGAGCTTACCTTAGGGCAAGAGATGGGGGTGATTAAGCTAAGGGTGTGCAGTCCCTTAAACTCGGGTGTCTTTGTAGCCCGAAAATGGCAGCAATTGCAGGCCAAGCGCTATGCCGAAAAGCGGAAGTTTGGATTTGTGGATGCTCAGAAGGAAGACATGCCCCCAGAACATGTCAGGAAGATTATTCGAGACCATGGAGACATGACCAACAGGAAGTTTCGCCATGACAAAAGGGTCTACTTGGGGTAAAGAACATCCTGGAATTTTATTTGGAGTTTGGCTCTGTTCCCTTTTCCCTGTCCAATACATTGTGGTCCTGGATAGCTGCTCTATCATTTTGGGACATTAATCTTTTAGGACACCCCATCTTGGTGATTAGAAGAGAGAAAACCACTAGAATCCTGTGATAATTTCTAGATCTTCCCGTTATGCTCTATATTGCCCAGATTTTACTTCTAATCTCGGACTGGAGCTTCAATTTGTGCTGTTGGTGCTATGCTAAGATATCCCTGCCTTTGAATGGGTTGAAGCCCAGAGCAGGACACTCTGCATTCTTCTTGCCTGTAACTCCTCAATGATGAGAATTCTCAGGTTTGGGAGTAGCTAACTCCTGAGGTCTCTAAACTCTTGTTTGTCTGTGGCCTACGCTGGGTGAGTACAAATGCCTTAGACATCCCTTTTCCATTTGGACACAAAAATGTTAGCCACTTAATGAACTGGTCTAAGACAGCTATGGAAGTTTTGTTTATTTCAAAACTATTTCTTGAGAACTGTGCTAGGTGCTAGGGAGCACCAAGCAGTGAACAGGAAGTGGTGGCCTTTCTGGAGCTTATAGCCTAGTGGCATGACAGACATGAGACAATTGGTTACAATGCAGTATGGTGAATATTTTATTATTTATGGGAAAGTACAGAGAGAATAGAAAATGAGACAGCTTAAAAGCTGTCTTTAGATGATAGCTGTTGATTTAGAGGGACTGAAACCCAGTATTGTGGGACTGTGAAGTTTAAGAAGAGTGGCACAATTGGAGAGACGTAGCAGAGTTCCTGGTCATGGAGGGCCTGTGTGCCAAATTTGGGAGTTTGGACTGTAAGGCAGAATTTTTTTGTGGGATGTGATATTGTGATACCATGTGGCTTCTCTGCATGGGACAGGAAGCAGAACACTTGTGATTTCTAATCATCTGTTCCTAATGCTGCAGAGCCTTAAAGTACATGCCCCATGCAGTCCTCAAACTCCTGGAGAACATGCCTATGCCTTGGGAGCAGATTCGGGATGTGCCTGTGCTATACCACATCACTGGAGCCATCTCCTTTGTCAATGAGATTCCTTGGGTCATCGAGCCTGTCTACATCTCCCAGTGGGGGTAAGAAGGGGTGGAATATGGCGTATGGTGATGGTGGTGGCGGTGGTTGTTGGGAGGCATTGGGTGGAAACCGTTGTGTGACATTGTTGGCTTCCAGGTCAATGTGGATTATGATGCGGCGAGAAAAAAGAGACAGGAGGCATTTCAAGAGGATGCGTTTTCCCCCTTTTGATGATGAGGAGCCCCCTTTGGACTATGCTGACAACATCTTAGATGTTGAGCCACTGGAGGCCATTCAGCTAGAGCTGGACCCTGAGGAGGATGCCCCTGTGTTGGACTGGTTCTATGACCATCAGCCATTGAGGGACAGCAGGAAGTAAGTGTGGTTGGAATTACCACTCCTGTGAGAGTGTTGAAAGTCCAGGAGTCCTGGGAGAGCAGTTGGTAGTGTGACTTGGCTAGCTGGTATACCTATCTGATGCAGGCCTCTCTTTTTTTTCCTTAGGTATGTGAATGGCTCCACTTACCAGCGCTGGCAGTTCACACTGCCCATGATGTCTACTCTTTACCGCCTGGCCAATCAGCTCCTGACAGACTTGGTGGATGATAACTACTTCTATTTGTTTGATCTGAAGGCCTTCTTTACCTCCAAGGCACTCAATATGGCCATTCCTGGAGGCCCCAAATTTGAACCGCTTGTTCGAGATATCAACCTACAGTAAGTTGGAGAGAGTAGCGATTTTAGGCATCTTGGTTTGAATAAAATCTAATCCCAATCCTTAAGTCTATTGTAGCTTCCAAACTCGTCAGCTAGTCTGGCTCATTCTTGATTTTGTATACTAGGGATGAAGACTGGAATGAATTCAATGATATTAACAAGATCATCATCCGACAGCCTATCCGCACGGAATACAAGATTGCTTTTCCTTACTTGTACAACAACCTCCCACACCACGTCCACCTCACCTGGTGAGAGAGCTGAAACACAGCTGGGGGAAAAGGGAAGGCTTTTTGGCCTTCCCTTTATGGCCAGGGCAGGAGAACCTTGGCTGACTTTTCTTTCATTTCAGGTACCATACTCCTAATGTTGTGTTCATCAAAACTGAGGATCCTGATTTGCCAGCGTTCTACTTTGATCCTTTGATCAACCCAATTTCCCACAGGCACTCTGTCAAGGTGAGAAGAAGGGACATTTGACCTCAGCTTTTCTAAGAGAAATTTCCTGACAGTGGCTGAGGTGTTACTAGATAAAAATTCATCAAGAGGGAGATGTGTTTTGCATCCTGTTAGGTAGTTCACTTGAATTACAAGCTAATTTGAGAGTTTGGCATTTGGCTCAAACCATGTTATTGGTATAATCTTGGTTTCTGTGATTATCCATCTGGACTTTATTGTTAGTCCTCTGGGACAATATCATTTATTCTGGCTTTGTTTCCATTCTGTTCTTTTTTTCCCCTTAAATCCTTTTTTTGTTGTTTGTTTTATTTGCTTCATATTTTATTGTATATATTTTTCCCCCCTTAAATCCTTTTATAGAGGTACAATTCACATATCATACAATTCACCCATTTCAACTGTACAATTCAGTGGTTTTTTGTTTATTCATCGAGTTTTGCAACCATCAATACAACAAATTTTAGAACATTTTTGTCATCCCAAAAGAAACCTCATTCACATTAGCAGTCACTCTCCATTTCTACTGAAGCTTTTTTGCCTAGTCCACTATTAATCTGCTTCCTGTCTTTGTAGATTTGCTTACTCTGGACATTTCATATAAATGGGATTGTACAGTATATGGTGTTTTCTGACTGATTTCTTACACATAAAATATGTTTTTTTGTTAAGTATTTATCCCTTTAATGTATTTGTTCTTCTAAATACAGAATAATGTTTTTGATGTTCATCCATGTTCCATTGTGTTCTTAACATGGACACATCGAATTCCCTAAACCCAGTTTTGGATCTTGGGCAGGAAGTGAGTGTAATGCTAATAATGTCTTATGGTATTGGGGCTCCTTTGGGAGGCCTTTTGTGGTGAGTCAGTTGGAGCGTGAGGAGTGATGTTTGCTTGCCTGGTTGGCCCTGGTTTGTTCTCTGCTCTCTTGGCCCCCTTTGCCCTGGCCCGATAGGGCTTCTCTTGTCAGGCAGCCCCGTTTCCATGATATTTGTAGGCACTCTGCTTGGCCCCACAGAGTTTGCCTCTTATCCCAGGTCTCCCAGTTCAGTGAGAGCTGAACCCTTGGGGGTTCTTCTTTCAGAGCCAAGAACCATTGCCAGATGACGATGAAGAGTTTGAGCTCCCAGAGTTTGTGGAGCCCTTTCTGAAGGACACGCCCCTCTACACAGATAATACAGCCAATGGCATTGCCCTGCTCTGGGCCCCAAGGCCCTTCAACCTACGCTCTGGTCGTACCCGCCGGGCCCTGGATATCCCTCTTGTCAAGAACTGGTAAGGCCTCTTTCTAGACCTAGGGAGCTGGTAGTGGATATATAGGAGAAAAGACTTCAGATGGGTGGGCATGTAGCCTTTACCAAAAGGGCTGGAAGGAGAGATGGGCTAAGCTATTGTCGGTTTGTTTTCCCAGGTATCGGGAGCATTGTCCTGCTGGGCAGCCTGTGAAAGTAAGGGTCTCCTACCAGAAGCTCCTTAAGTACTACGTGCTTAATGCCCTGAAGCACCGGCCCCCTAAAGCCCAAAAGAAGAGGTAAAGTGCCTGAGGGCCCCTGCTCAGACTTCTTTTGTTCCAAAAATAATTGGTGGGCTAACTACTACTCTTCCTCATTTCCACCCCAGGTATCTATTCCGCTCCTTCAAAGCCACCAAATTCTTTCAGTCCACAAAGCTGGATTGGGTGGAGGTAGGACTACAGGTTTGCCGCCAAGGGTACAACATGCTCAACCTTCTCATTCACCGTAAAAACCTCAACTATTTGCATCTGGATTACAACTTCAACCTCAAGCCTGTCAAGACGCTCACCACCAAGGTGCCTGCAGTGGACCTTACGGGTCTCCTGGGCCTGAGGGATGGGCTGGTTTTACTCTGGTCCCCAAAGAAGGTACACATTCATTCGGGACCATTGCTGATTAATGTTTTTTCTGTTCTTGGCATCTTCTCCAGGAAAGAAAGAAATCTCGTTTTGGGAATGCTTTCCATCTGTGTCGAGAAGTTCTGCGTTTAACGAAGCTGGTGGTGGACAGTCATGTGCAGTATCGATTGGGCAATGTGGATGCCTTCCAGGTAAGGCTAGGTGTCCCCAGCCCCTGCTGTATGTGGGAAAGCTGGGTGAAGCTGGGGCTGACCATGCAGCCGGCTGTAGCTCAAAGCCTGGGGCATTTGTGTTGCAGCTAGCAGATGGATTGCAGTATATCTTCGCCCATGTGGGGCAGTTGACGGGCATGTACCGGTACAAATACAAGCTAATGCGGCAGATTCGCATGTGCAAGGACCTGAAGCATCTCATCTATTACCGCTTCAACACGGTAGGACCCTGCCCATACATACACTCAGATCCATTTTAATTTTTACATCTAGTCAGTGCTCTGTCCAGGGACCTATCTGGGGAGAGACTCTTAAGTGTGTCATTACCACCCTCACTTCGTGAATCTCAACACTTCTCTCCCCACCCCGCTAAAGCCCACCTTTTAAATCTAAAGAGAGAATTTTAGTTATTGGTTTGTGCCTTGAAATTTCTCATTTGCCCCGTTTTTTAGATGTTGAGGTTCCAGAGTGTTCCCCCCTTTTTTTTCCTTTACTGTCATACATGTGCTCCTCCTGCCCCATCTTTTCCCAATTTTGTTATCTAAATGAATTGCTAACTTGTATTCTTGACTTCTGCTTGGACTCATAGGGCCCTGTAGGGAAGGGCCCTGGCTGTGGCTTCTGGGCTGCTGGCTGGCGGGTCTGGCTATTTTTCATGCGTGGCATCACCCCTTTGCTGGAGCGATGGCTGGGCAACCTCCTGGCCCGGCAGTTTGAAGGTGAGTGGTCTTCTGTGTCCAGCTTCTCACTCTTCAAGGGTAGATCTTATATGTTCCTGTTCTGTCCCCTGCCCTTGTTTTAGACTGAGAATTCCTTCCTGCCAGGTTGCCTTTAAAGTCCCATTGTTTAATGAGATTGAGCTAGTATTCCATTGCTTATTTCATTGTAATGAGTTAGTGAGGGGGGTGTGAAGGTAGAGACTCCCATTAAAAGCAGTAAATTTTGCTTTTAATCCCTTTCACTTCTAGGCCGACACTCGAAGGGGGTGGCGAAAACTGTAACAAAGCAGCGGGTGGAGTCACATTTTGACCTTGAGCTTCGGGCAGCTGTGATGCATGACATTTTGGACATGATGCCTGAGGGGATCAAACAGAACAAGGCCCGGACAATCCTGCAGCACCTCAGTGAAGCCTGGCGCTGCTGGAAGGCCAACATTCCCTGGAAGGTGGGTGTCTCCCCAACTCCGAGGAGGCCTGGACATCATCTTCCTGGGGTTAGGATTACCACTCCTAGACATCCTTAGGGGACCACGTGGCTCCCATCACTTTCTCATTGTGCCTTGTGCACTTTCAGGTTCCTGGACTGCCGACGCCTATAGAGAATATGATCCTTCGATACGTGAAGGCTAAGGCTGACTGGTGGACCAACACTGCCCACTACAACCGAGAACGGATCCGCCGTGGGGCCACTGTGGATAAGACTGTTTGCAAAAAGAACCTGGGCCGCCTCACCCGGCTCTATCTGAAGGCAGAACAGGAGCGGCAGCACAACTACCTGAAGGTTGGGCAGAGTAGGCTGGGCTGGGTGTAGCGGGTGGGCAGGGGTGGACTATAGAGTTGGGCCCCTGCCTTGTGCCAGACAGATTGGCTACAGTGGGAGGCTAATTATTATGTCTGCTTTGCAGGATGGGCCTTACATCACAGCAGAGGAAGCGGTGGCAGTGTATACCACCACTGTGCATTGGTTGGAAAGCCGTAGGTTTTCACCCATCCCATTCCCCCCGCTGTCCTACAAGCATGATACCAAGTTGCTCATCTTGGCCTTGGAGCGGCTCAAGGAAGCTTACAGGTGAGAAGTGGAGTAGATAGGTTCCTGGGGGAAGGTGATCGGGGAGAATGGCATCATCCTCAGAGTCCAAAGGAAGGTTAAGCCTCAGTCCTTCCTGGGTTTGGCTTCCTCTTAGTTTTCTCATTTGCCTCTCCTATTACCTTGTCAGTGTGAAGTCTCGATTAAACCAGTCTCAGAGGGAGGAGCTAGGTCTGATCGAGCAAGCCTACGACAACCCCCACGAGGCATTGTCCCGCATCAAGCGTCACCTCCTCACACAGAGAGCCTTTAAAGAAGTGAGTGAGATGTCCCCCAAGTTTCTTTGGGCTCAACTATTCATTCACGGCACCCGGGTTGGCAGGTTGCCTCAGGTGATTGGTGGATTGGTGTGAGCCAGCTTCCTTGTCTGTCCCACAGGTGGGCATTGAGTTCATGGATCTCTATAGCCACCTGGTGCCAGTGTATGATGTAGAGCCACTAGAGAAGATAACTGATGCCTACCTGGACCAGTATCTTTGGTATGAAGCTGATAAGCGCCGCCTTTTCCCACCCTGGATCAAGCCTGCTGACACAGAACCACCTCCTCTGCTTGTTTACAAGTGGTGCCAAGGTAAAACTTTTCTGGAATCACCCCTGAGGAAGGGAGGTGAATTGAATTCTACATCAAAATTCTCATTTGGGCAGCACAATTTGTTTACTCTCTTGCTGCATGGTATCAGGAACTAGGCCAGCTGGTGTCAAACTGAGCAAAGCAGAGACTCTTAGCAATCCAGATGAGTGAATGGAGGGGTAGTGTGATTGGGTTGTGGAATATGATAGCTGCCATAGGCAGTTGCTCTGAAAGGGAATGTCTAACCTGCTGGAGACCTATCTTGCTTACTCCTCAGGCATCAATAACCTGCAGGACGTGTGGGAGACAAGCGAGGGCGAGTGCAACGTCATGCTGGAGTCACGCTTTGAGAAGATGTACGAAAAGATCGACTTGACCCTGCTGAATAGGCTGCTGCGACTCATTGTGGACCACAACATAGCTGATTATATGACAGCCAAGAACAACGTTGTCATCAACTATAAGGTGTGTCTTAGGGGCAGGGTAGTAAGGAATTGGCCGGGACGGGGGTCTGGCCCCTGACTTAGGATCTGCTGAAGGGAGGACAAAAGAAGATGGGGAAGTCTGGGACATGGACATGGGATTTTAGAGTTGTTACAAGTTACAAGTCTTTCTTTCTAGGACATGAACCATACAAATTCATATGGGATCATCAGAGGCCTGCAATTTGCCTCATTCATCGTGCAATACTATGGCCTGGTGATGGATTTGCTTGTGTTGGGATTACACCGAGCCAGTGAGATGGCTGGGCCGCCTCAGATGCCAAATGACTTTCTCAGTTTCCAGGACATAGCCACCGAGGCTGCCCACCCCATCCGTCTCTTCTGTAGATACATTGATCGCATCCATATTTTCTTCAGGTGAGGGTTGGCCTGGATTCTTATCCTTGCAGGGCATTGAGGCATATGCCCGGCCTCTGGAAGTGTTGGTTGTACCTTAGTTGACTTTCTGCTGGGTTGGGGCAGAATGAAATTCTGTGGGGGGGGGTGGGGGTTGGGGGTGGGCTCCATCTGTGGAGCTGGAGGTCTCATGGAGTCCCAGTGTATTTGGGCCTCAGCAATGCACTTTACCTGGCATAGGTTCACAGCAGATGAGGCTCGGGACCTGATCCAGCGTTACCTGACAGAGCACCCTGACCCCAACAATGAAAACATCGTTGGCTATAATAACAAGAAGTGCTGGCCCCGAGACGCCCGCATGCGCCTCATGAAGCATGATGTCAACTTGTGAGTCTAAGTGGGAGCTGGAAGGACATCAGCCTGAGGGATTCAGAGAACAATTAGAGGGAATTTATGAGGTTGTGTCCTGGGTGGGAGGAGGTACTCTGCCTGATATTATCAGTCTGGCCATTGAAGGGAGGTTCCTTCCGGGAGACTGATGTGACCATATGTTCTCCATGGGCAGGGGTCGGGCAGTGTTCTGGGACATCAAGAACCGTCTGCCACGGTCAGTGACTACAGTTCAGTGGGAGAACAGCTTTGTGTCGGTGTACAGTAAGGACAACCCCAACCTGCTGTTCAACATGTGTGGCTTTGAGTGCCGCATCCTGCCTAAATGCCGCACCAGCTATGAGGAGTTCACCCACAAGGATGGGGTCTGGAATCTACAGAATGAGGTACAGCCTGGGAAGGGGGCTAGGAGTAACAATGCTACCCAGGGACCCCTGGGGCCAGTGGGGCTGCGGATCTCGGGCCCAGCTTTTCATTATCATTCAGCTGAGCCTCATTGCGCGGGCAGTGCTTAGTGGTGGTCGGAGTTGGTCTTTGCTCCTGTGGCAATACCAGAGACAAGTTAATCTTGGCCTTGTGGTGTAGGTTACTAAGGAGCGGACAGCCCAGTGTTTCCTGCGTGTAGATGATGAGTCCATGCAGCGCTTCCACAACCGCGTGCGTCAGATTCTGATGGCCTCTGGCTCTACTACCTTTACCAAGGTAGGTCAAACAGTCGGCCCCGGCTTTCCTCGCGCCCACCTCACATCCCTTTCAGCTCCTCCCCTGGTCTGTTCTCCTTCCCAGTGCTGTCCACCGTACCAGCCTCCATGCTTTATGTGTCAAATCAACTCACAGTTATTTTCTGAGAATTCACTTCTGTGTAGTTGTGACGATCCTAAATTAAGGCAAGAGTAGAAGTTAAGTTTTTAAAATTGAACAAAAATCACTGCTTTTGCGTTTTCCCAGGGGCCAGTTTTTCAAATCATATAGCTCATCTATTTTTTTTTTTTTTTTTTTTTTTTTTTTGAGGGCAGTGTCGCTGGCCCTCATATGTGGGACCCAAACCGGGGCCGCTGGCTTCTCAAGCCAGTGCTTAACCACTGCGCCACTCGGCCGGCCCCATATAGCTCATCTTTTAACCAGTAATGGAGTGCATGTTATTTCAGTGTGTATTTACCCTTCAGTTGCTTCCAAAGGCCCAGCTCAAGGGCGTTGGAATTGAAAAAAAGAATAATTTGAAGATTTATTAGCTGTGTATATTTAAGTTTTTACAAGGTGTAAAAGGTCACCTTGTTCTTTCCATGCCATTATAATAGTGCATGTGAGTGTCCTGGCTGATGCTCTCAAAGGCATCAGGAAGGCGACAAGGAGGGAAATCCAGGTTCCTACTGGTCTGTGCTCCAAAGTCATGGTCCAGTTTCTAGCTGTGATGATGAGGCAGGTTACACTGCTGGATTTAAAAATCACTGATGATCTTGGAGCTGGGAAAACCGTGAACTTCTCAGGTGGGTTAAACAAATGTGCTGTAATCAGCCCCAGATTTGATGTGCAACTCAAAGATCTAGAATAATGGAGGGCGTGCTGAGTGGCACGGTGGTTAAGCGCTGGCTTCGGAAGCCAGTGGCCCCGGTTCGGGTCCCACATATGAGGGCCAGTGACACTGCCCTCAAAAAAAAAAAAAAATTATAGAATAATGGCAGAATAATCAGCACTCACCCTGTCAGTTTAGTTTCCTTGTACTGACAACTTCAGCTGGCGTCATTGTCCATGAAGAAGCAAAACAAAAACACAGGAGGGAAAATCCTGGGATTCTTTTTCTAGGAATGTAATACATATATAGAAATAAAGTGTCTCAGTGGGTTAAAAAAAAGTCACCTTATCCTGGTTTCCTTTAGAATAACTTAGCTGTAGGGCCAGCCAAGTGGCGCGGTGGTTAAGCGCTGGATTGGGAAGCCAGCGGCCCCCATTCGGGTCCCACATACGAGGGCCAGTGACGCTGCCCTCAAAAAAAAAAAAAAAAGAATAACTTAGCTGTAGCCTTTTTATTTTTTTAATTAAGACCTTCATATCCTTTTAAGTGTGCAGCACATAAAGAATCCTTTAAATTTTGTAGTGATGCTTCTTTTGAGGATATATTTTCTTACCTTAATATTTCTTACCTAAAATTTCTCAATACATTTTTTTTGGACTATAGTACAGAGAGAAAAATTGTCTTTTGGGTTGGCTTATTCCCTCTTAGGGTCAGATAACAAGAATGATGTTACCTCATTCATTCCATTGGTGTTCATTGATCAGTACTGCGTTCAAGGCATTATGCATGCACTACATAAAAGAGTTTCTGCCGTCATTGAGCTCATCTACCTAGTTGGCGACACAGGTACAGAGTCAGGAGAACTACACTAGGATGTGGTGTTTATAGAGCTATTGTATTACTTGGGAATCTGTGAGAACACTCAAGTTAATGAGTGTTAAGGAGAGGAAAGTCTTCCTGAAAGAACTAACATGTGATGAGGCAGTGAGGGAGGGCATACCTTCTGCCAGAGGTATGGAGAGGTAACTGACATTGTATATAAAAATTTGAGAGTTCACTGGAGTAAAATTGTGGAGTTGGGACTCAGCAGATGCAAGCTGGATAGATAAGCAAGAGCCAGCTCATGGAGGGCATCACATGTCTCTTTAAGAGTCCCGTAAGGGTTTTAAGTATGGGGAGTGGATTTTTGAGATTTCTGTTAGGTGGTTCACGCTTGCAACTGTGGGGAATTTGGGTTTAGAGGAATCGGATATGAGATGATGTTTGGGAACTACTGCCAAAGTCCAGATAAAAATGATGAGAGCAGTGAAAGTAGAGATGAGGATAGGGGAACAGATTTGATAAGGAGTTATCAGGTAAAATCAGCAGATCTTCATTTGGGTGGGATGCCAGAGGGAAAGGAAGAAGTCAAAATAACACTCAGATTTTGGCATGGGTGACTAGGTGGATATTGGTGCCACCAACTGAAAGAGTAAAGGAAGAAGAGCATGTTTAGAGAGAAAATAAATGAATTCAGTGTAGGATGTAAAAAGTTTGAGATTCTTGAGAACATCCAGGTGGAGGTGTCCAACAGGTATTTATATCATCTTTCCTTTCCTTTTCTTTCTTTCCTTTCTCTCTTCCTTTTTGTCGTTCTCTCTTCTTCCTCCCTCCCTTCCTCTCTCTCTCCTTTTCCTTCCTTCCTTCCTTCCTTCCTTCCTTCCTTCCTTCCTTCCTTCCTTCCTTCCTTCCTTCCTTCCCTTTCTTTTTCTTTCTTGTTATTGGAGAACAGTGTGTTCCATGACCCATCAGCTCCAAGCCAAGTGGTTGTTTCAGTCTAGTTGCAGAAGGCGCAACTCTGGCCTATGTGGGGATTGAACTGGCAGCCTCGGTGTTGTGAGCACTGTGCTCTAACCAGCTGAGCTAACTGGCCAGCCTATATATCATATTTCTTTAATTCCAAGATAAATATATACATATGTGTGTATTTTTCCCCTTAGTGGTGCCTCTTAAATTGATGATCTCTTAGATTTGATCAAAGTACTGTGAGTTTGAAGCTTTAGGGAGAGAAATGAGGTGAGAAAGTAAGAGCAGTTAGGGGTAACTTAGAGGTTCCCAAAGAATGTCCAAGTGGAGATACTTTACAATCTGAAGCTTGGAGAATATGTCTAGGTTGAAGATGTAGATTTTAGGAGTCTGTCAGTATAAAGGAGATGGTTGAAAGCTCAAGAGTTGAGCAGGATTACCTAGAGAAAGTATAAGGAGTGAGAAAGGCAGAGGGAGAGGTTGGAAACATTGGGGACACTGAGCCAGACTGGGAGTGCAGGCTCATCGAGCCAAGGTTGTCAGGAATGGGACAGCCCCTTAATAGTTACAGTTGCCTAAGAGTGCTTCAGTTAGATAAGGTCTGAAAAGTATCCATTAGATTTGGCAGGCAGGATGTCATTGGTGACCTTAGCAAGAGCCGTTTCAGAAATAGTAGGGATAGAAGCCAGATTGCAGCGGGTGAGGCTTTATGGGAAATGAGGGAGTACAGACAGCAAGGATTGTCGATTTGCCAGAGCTATTTGCCAGGCATAACGGAGAAGGACATTAGATGCCACCTAGAGGGAGATGTAAGTCAAGGCAGGTATTTTTAGATGGAAGTGACTTGGTGTGTTTTCATTAAGGAGCCAGTAACAGTTCAGAGTGCAACAGAGTATGATGGAGGAGTTGAATAGGGTTAGTACAAAGGGCAAGCCGAGGAAAGAGCCTCTGAACCTAATAGAAAAGAGGTTTGGATAGATGTGAGTGTAGATAAGTTTAGTGGGAAGTTGTAACAAATCTTGAATTTTCCAGCTTTGCCTGGGCTGGAGTGAGAGGCATGGGGTGCTGGACTTAAGCTCAATGGTGAGGGTATGATAGGAGTATTGAAGAAACTATGCTGAGGGCGCAGGAGAGTTTCAAGAAAATGAAGACAACTGTAAGGCAGTGTGAGTTCTTC
The DNA here is from genome assembly GCA_033961575.1 of Aselliscus stoliczkanus. Classification (NCBI taxonomy): domain Eukaryota; kingdom Metazoa; phylum Chordata; class Mammalia; order Chiroptera; family Hipposideridae; genus Aselliscus; species Aselliscus stoliczkanus. The sequence goes on from CM066739.1 coordinate 13,600,597, forward strand.
CCAGAGACACTCAGCTACTCAGCGATGGGATGGAGAAAGGAGGTAGATTATAGTGTTGATTTAAGTTTGGGGTTCTGCCATAGAGCTGTTGTGCAGTGGTAAGGGATTGGATACAGGGGAACCAAGGGTGCTGGCCTTTATTGGAATCCTGGATTGTGAGAGGGCTGAGAAGGAAGAGACCAGTGGCCTTAGAAAAAATAGGGATCAATAATTGTCCAGGAAACATATTCTTTACCTTAAAGTCTTGATTATATCATTGGGTATTTTGTGGTTTGCCCGCATGCTCACATGCGCCCTCTCCCTGTCCCTGTCTGTTTCAGGTGTATAAAACAATGTAATAGACATTTCACCCCTCACACAGTGACAACCCCTTCCCCCAATCTATTGCCCTTCTGACGTTGTATATAGCTGTTACAATTCCATTGACTCTATTCCCTATGCTGTACTCCATATCCTGTGACTGTATATATATTAAATTATAGTTGAGGGGCTGGCCGAGTGGCGTGGTGGTTAAGAGCTGGCTTGGGACACCAGCGGCCCCAGTTCGGATCCCACATATGAGGGCCAGTGACACTGCCCTCAAAAAAAAAAAAAAAAAATTATAGTTGACATACAATATTATTCAGCTTCAGGTGTACAGCGCAGTAGTCAGGCATCCACACTGTCCGTGGAGCGGTCTCCCTAAGAAGACATGTGCCCATCTGACGCCCTACAAAATATTTACAACATTATTGATTATATTCCCCAAACTGTCCTTCGTATCCCCCTGGCAATATTGTAGCTACCAATTAATGCTGTCTAATCCCCTTACGTCCTCCCTCATCGCTACCCCCTTCCCATCTAGCAACCCTCAGTTTTTTCTCTATATCTCTGAGACTGTTTCTGATTAATTTATTCATTTATTCTGTTCTTTAGATTCCACATGTAAGTGAGATCATATGGTATTTGTCTTTCTCTGTCTGACTTATTTCACTTAGCATAATGTTCTCTAAGTCCATCCATATTGTTGCAAATGGTAAGATTTCATTCTTTATGGCCGAGTAATACTCTATTGTATAAATGTACCACAATTTCTTAATCCAGTCATCTACCTATGGGCATTTTGATTGTTTCCATGTCTTGGCTATTGTGAATAGCGCTGCAATAAATGGGTGCGTATATTTTTTTCGAAGTAGCGTCTTGGATTTCTCTGGATAGATACCTAAGAGGGGAATTGCTGGGTCATAAGGTAGTTCCATTTCCAGTTTTTTGAGATACCTCCATACTGATTTCCATAGTGACTGCACCAATCTGCAATCCCACCAACAGTGCACCAGGGTTCCCTTTTCTCCACAACCTCGCCAGCACTTGTTTGTTGATTTCTTGATGATAGCCATTCTGACTGGAATGAGGTGGTATCTCATTGTGTTTTTTATTTGCATTTCTCTGATGATTAGTGAGGTTGAGCAGTTTTTCATATGTCTGTTGGCCATCTGTAGTCGTCTTTAGAAAAATGTTTCTTCATGTCCTCTGCCCATTTTTTAATTGGGTTGTTTGTTTTTTTGGTGTTGAGTTGAATGAGTGTTGTATAACTTTTGGATATTAACCCCTTATCAGATGTATCACTGACAAATATCTTCTCCCATTCAGTAGGCTGCCTTTTTGTTTTATTGATGGTTTTCTTTGTTGTGAAAAAACTTTTTTTCTGGAGGGCAGTGTCACTGGCCCTCATATGTGGGATTCGAACCGGGGCCACTGGCATCCCAAGCCAGCTGTTAACCACCATGCCGTTCGGCCGGCAAAACTTTTAAGTTTAATGTAATCCTATATATTTCTTCTTTTTCTTATTTTTAAGATTTTTTTATTTTTATTGAGGAATTGGGGACAGGTGTTTATTTTTTCTTTTACTTCCCTTGCCCGAGGGGATATGTCTGTAAAAATATTAACTCAGGGTAATGTCTGCAAATTCACTCCGCATTTTTTCTTCTAGTTTTATGGTTTCGGGCCTTACATTTAGGTCTTTAATCCATTTTGAATTTGTTCTTGAATATAGCATAAGAAGGTGGTCCAGTTTCATATTTTTGCATGTATCTGTCCAGTTTTCCCAGCACCATTTATTAAATAGACTGCCTTTACCCCAATGTAAATTCTTGCTTCTGTTGTCATAGTTTAAATGACCGTATATGAATGGATTTATTTCAGGGCTGTCTATTCTGTTCCATTGATCTATGTGTCTGTTTTTATGCTGGTACTATACTGTTTTGATTACTATAACCTTGTAGAATGATTTGATGTCAGATAGTGTGATACCTTTCACTTTGTTCTTATTTCTCAAGATTGCCGTGGCTATTCGAGGTCTTTTATGGTTCCCTATAAATTTTAGGATTATATGTTCTATTTCTGAGAAAAATGTCATTGGTAGTTTGATAGGAATTGCGCTGAATCTATATATATTACCTTAGGTAGTATGGACATTTTAACTCTGGTCTTCCTATCCATGAACATGGTATGTGTTTCCATTTATTTGTATCTTCTTTGGTGTCTCTCTTCAGTGTCTTATAATTTTCTGAGTACAGGTCTTCTACTTCTTTGGTTAAATTTATTCCTAAGTATTTTATTGTTTTTGAAGCAAATGTAAATGGGATTGTTTTCTTGATTTCTCCCTTTGATATTTATTATTGGTGTATACAAATGCAACTGATTTCTGAATATTAATTTTGTATCCTGCTACTTTTATAAATTCATTTATCAGTTATAATAGTTTTTTGTTGGAATCTTTGGGGTTCTCTATATAATATGTTATCTGCATATAATGACAATTTTACTTCTTCCGTACCAGTTTGAATGTTGGGATATTGGGGAAAGGGAACAGCCAAGTTGTTGTCTTTCAGTCTTAGTTGTGGAGGGCTCAGCTAGCTCAGCTCCAAGTGCAGTTGCCATCTGGCCACCCCATGGGCAGCTTGCAGCAGCTTAGCTCAAGGTGTAGTGTTTAGTCTTAGTTGGGTGGGGGTGCAGCCCCCTTCCCATGCGGGAGTCGAACTGGAAACTTAGTTGCTAAGAGCGCAATCAGTGAGAGCTCTAATCACTGAGCCATCCGGTGGCAGCTCAGGGCAGCTCAGCTCAAGGTGCCGTGTTCAATCTTAGTTATGGGTGGGCATAAGTCCACCATCCCATGCGGGAGTCTAACTGGCAACCTTGTCAAGAGCTCTCATCAGCTGACATCCTGCCACCTGTTGGCAGCTCCACAGCAGCTCAGCTCGGGCGCAGCTCACTGGCCCATGTGGGAATCGAACTGGTGACTGTTGTTCAGAGCTCACGCTCTTAACCAACTGAGCCACTCAGCTGGCCCCCTGTTGCTCTGTTTTTGTGTGTGTGTGTGTTTTTTTTTTTTTTGAGGGCAGTGTCACTGGCCCTCATATGTGGGACCCGAACTGGGGCCGCTGGCTTCCCAAGCCAGCACTTAACCACTGTGCCACTCGGCTGGCCCATGTTGCTCCTTTTTTAAATTGCTTTTTTCAGAGAACCAGCTTTGGTTTCACTGATGTTTATTTTTCTCTTTTCTGTTCATTGAACTAGAAAATGTATTCATGATTTCTGCTCTTCTGTTTTCTTTTGCTACTTTAAGTTTAATTTGCTCTTAGTTGAGGTAAAACGTTAGGTGATCAGTTTTGGATCTTTCTTTCTAATAGATGCATTTAATATTGTAAAATTTCCTTATGAGCACTGCTTTGGCTGCATTCTTCAAATTTCGATAGGTTATGCTTTCATTTTCATTCAGTTAAAAATATTTTCTAATTTCCCTCGTGAGTTTTTATTTCACCCATAGGTTATTTAGAAGTATACTGTTTAGGGCCAGCCGAGTGGCGCGGTGGTTAAGAGCTGGTTTGGGACGCCAGTGGGCTATGTTCGGATCCCACATTGAGGGTCAGTGACACTGCCCTCTTAAAAAAAAAAAAAAATACTGTTTAGTTTTCAAATATTTGAGGGTTTTCCAAGTATTTTTCTGTTATTAGTTTTCTAGTTTAATTCCATAATGGTCAGAAAACATACTCTGTGTAATCTTAGTTTTTCAAACATATTAAGACTTATTTTATGCTAGCATATATGGTCTATTTTGGTGACTGTCATGTATATCTGAAAAGAATCTGTGTTCTGCTGTTGTTGGATAGTGTTTTATAGATGTCCATTAGATCAGTTGACTGACTGATTGCATTGATCGAGTCTTCCTGTATCCTTAATGATTTATTTTTTGTCAGCTTGTATCAGTTACTGAGAGAAGTGTTGGAAATCTCAAACTACAATTGTGGATTTTTTCTCCTCTGAAGTTCTTCTTTGGGAAGTGTGGCTTCAGAGACACTGTTCACTTTATTAAAGACATTCAAGCTTACAGCACAAAACCATGTGACATTTTTTCAAGACAATTATATATTTTTTTGAGCATGGAATAATGTCTGAAATTCAGACTGCTCTGGTATCTTTAAAATATTTAGTCGAAACAAAAGTATCCACATAACAGTTAGATTGTAATTGTTTAAAAAGGCAAATAATCAGCCCCAACATTTTGTTGAACTCAGCTGAAAGTTGGACAGTGTAATTGACTTCCAGATGGAAAACCAAGGAGTCAAGCAGGATACTCGCCAACTTTAGGGGACTTGGGAGACCAAAATGCAAACTGACATACCTTTTGTCCAAGGAGCAGTGAACCTGTACATGGGTGATGACCAAGGAGTGTACCAGGTGGAATGCTGTATCATGTACTTGAAGAAACAGCTAGAATTAGAAATGGACTTTACACTTGTGTGTTTTTGTTTGTTTGTTTTTGTTTTTGTTTAGCTGAGCCTTCCTGCTACCTATTGGCAGCTCAGCGGCTGCTCAGCTTGGGCTGGGCATCAGAACTGCTGTTGCTCAGAGCTCAGTTCACACTCTTGAGCGAACTCACACTCTTGAGCGAACTCTTAACCAACTGAGCCACTTGGCTGGCCCATCACTTGTGTCTTTTTAATTAAAGTTCTTTTTTCTTTCAAATTGAATATTTTATTAACTTGGTAGCTGTCTAAAGTTCATTTCTTGTAGACAGCATATAGTTGAATCTTGCTTTTTTTAAGAATCCAGTTTGACAATCTTTGCCTTCCAAACGGTGTAAACACTTCAATTAAGTTTAATATAACTATCGATATGGTTGGGCCAGTCTCCCATTTTCTTTGTTTTGTATTTTATGTGCTTTTTTCTTGTGTTCCTGCTTTCTTTTGGATTGAGTGGTTTTTGTTTTTGTTTGTTTTTTTTAAAGAATTTTATTGGGGAATTGGGGGAGGGGAACAGCGTTGGGGAATCAGGGAAGGGGAACAGACAAGTTGCTGTCTTTTTTGTTCTTCACTCTAGTTGTGGAGGATGTTGCTTCATTGGCCCATGTTGGCATCGTCATTGTGCTCTTCCCGGATGAGGCAGATTGGTTGCCAACCTCTGGATGGTTGCTCACTGTGGCTATTGGCAGCTCACGCTGGCTGCCAGCCACTCACACTGGCTGCCGGCCACTCACTGTAGCCTATGGCAGCCCACTGCAGCAGGGGCTGCAGCCTACACCATCGCCGGGGTTCGCACAGCTCAGCTCCAGGTGGAGCTGTTGTTAGCTGTAGAGGGCAGTGTCTCTGGCCCTCATATGTGGGATCCAAACCGGGGCCGCTGGCATCCCCAAACCAGCTCTTAACCAATGCACCACTCGGCCGGCCCTGTTTTTGTTTTTTAATTGGCAAATTGGGGAAATGGAACAGCTTTGGGGAACCAGGGAAGGGGAACAGACAAGTTGCTGTCCTTTGGTTCTTGTCTAGTTGTGGAGGACGTTGCTTCACTGGCCCATGTTGGTATCATCATTGTGTTCTTCCCCAGAGAGGCAGATCAGTCACTGGTTTCTGGACGGCCGCTCGTGGCGGCTCTTGGCAGCTCACACCGGCTACCAGCTGCTCACACTGGCTGCCGGCCACTCACTGTAGCCTATGGCAGCCCACTGCAGCAGGGGCTGCAGCCCACATAGTTGCCGGCCATCTTATCTATAGAGGCAACCAGGTGGAGCTGTTGTTCACCACCTCAGCTATAGAGGGCAGTGTCACTGGCCCTCATATGTGGGATCTGAACCGGGGCCCCACTGCTCAGAGCTGGTGTCCCAAGCCAGCTCCTAACCAACGCGCCACTTGGTCGGCCCAAAATGCACACTTTTAAAGTGTATAATTCAGTGATTTTTTTTGCAGTATATTCATAAAATTGTGCAACCATTACCACAATCTAATTCCAGAGCACTTTCATCACCCCTGAAAGAAACTATACCCATTAACAGTTACTTGCTATTATTTCCCGTCTCCCTCTCCAAGCTCTTCACAACCACTAATTTACTTTCTGTCTATATGGATATTTCATATAAATGGAATCGTACAATATGAGGCACTTTTGTCTGGCTACTTTCACTTAGCATAATGTTTTCAAGATTCATCCATGTTTTAGAATGTATCAGTATTTCTGTCTTTTTAGTAGATGAATAATATTGCATTATATGAATAGACCACATTTTGTGTACCCATTTATCAGTTGATGGGCATTTGGGTTCCCCCTCTTTCTTTTTTGATTACTGGGAATAATGCTACTATGAAATTTGTGTTCACACTTTTTGTGGGAGGCGTATGTTTTCATTCATGTTGGGTATATATATCCAGGAGTAGAATTGCTGGGTCATATAGGAACGGCCAGACTGTTTTTTAAAGTGACTGCACCATATCACATTCCCACCAGCAATACATGAGATTTCCATTTTTTTCCACATCCTTGCTAACACTTGGCACTGTCTTATAGGCATTGCAATGGGTGTTAAGTAGTATTTTATATTTGTTTTAATTTAATTTATACATACTTTCCTAATGTCTTTGAGTTCAAATTTTTGTTCAGAACTAGGAAGAATATAACTAACTCGATAAGTAGTCCATCTCCCTCCACCCCTATGGCTCATGTATCATTTACTTGTTTCCCACTATCTTCAGATTGTGAATAAGTGGAACACAGCACTTATTGGCCTTATGACATACTTTCGGGAGGCTGTGGTGAACACCCAGGAGCTCCTAGACTTGCTGGTGAAGTGTGAGAACAAGATCCAGACACGTATCAAGATTGGCCTCAACTCGAAGATGCCAAGTCGGTTCCCCCCTGTTGTGTTCTACACCCCTAAGGAGTTGGGTGGACTCGGCATGCTCTCAATGGGCCATGTTCTCATTCCTCAGTCTGACCTCAGGTAGCACTTGGCTGAAAAATCTTGCTAGACTCTGAGGGAGGGGTCTTTACCTTTAGGCTTCATTTTTTTTTTTTTTTCCCTCTAATTTTGGTTGTGCCCCAAAACAGGTGGTCCAAACAGACAGATGTAGGTATCACACATTTCCGTTCAGGAATGAGCCATGAAGAAGACCAGCTGATTCCCAACTTGTACCGCTACATACAGCCATGGGAGAGTGAGTTCATTGATTCTCAGCGCGTCTGGGCTGAGTATGCACTCAAGAGACAAGAGGCCATTGCTCAGAACAGGTGGGCATCCAGGAGGACATAGCGTTCTGTGGGGGGTGGGGAGTGAACTTTGAGCCCTTCATGAAGTTGGGGGCAGAGCATGCCATATTTTTATGAAGAGAAGGAAGTAGGTTCTACATTGGAGTGTTTATCCTTGGCCAGGGAGGTATGCCAAACTCTTCATATGAGCACGTGTTTGACTTTGATCTTTTTTCTTTGGCAGACGATTGACCTTAGAAGATCTAGAAGATTCATGGGATCGTGGTATTCCTAGAATTAACACTCTCTTCCAGAAGGACCGGCACACATTGGCTTATGATAAGGGCTGGCGTGTTCGAACTGACTTTAAGCAGTACCAGGTACATGGAAGGGATAATGGAGAGACTTTTCCCTGAATTAGACTCTGAGGCCATGATGGTAACCTGGGGCAGGAGGCACCTGAAGCTTGACCATACTTTCCTTGCCATATAGGTGTTGAAGCAGAACCCTTTCTGGTGGACACACCAGCGACACGATGGGAAGCTCTGGAACCTGAACAACTACCGTACTGACATGATCCAGGCCTTGGGTGGTGTGGAAGGCATTCTGGAACACACACTCTTCAAGGGCACTTACTTTCCTACCTGGGAGGGACTTTTCTGGTGAGGATTCTTGTCTCTCCTACAGTGACCTATTACAACTCTCTGAGCTCATCCTTCGTGTGCCTTTGCTCTGTGGTATGTCCAGGAGGTCAACAGCACTCTGGGAGATGGCAAGTCATCACTTTACCTGATCTCTCCTGCTTTCCAGGGAGAAGGCCAGTGGTTTTGAGGAGTCTATGAAGTGGAAAAAGCTAACTAATGCTCAACGGTCAGGATTAAACCAGATTCCAAATCGTAGATTCACCCTCTGGTGGTCCCCAACTATCAACCGAGCCAATGTGAGTATGATTGGTAGACATAGGAAATGGGAAGCTAAAAACAAGTGTTTCTACTTCCTTAATCACGTCCTGAGAACCAAAGTTTCTTGATCTCTAGTGACACTCTCTTTTTCCTGTCAGGTATACGTAGGCTTTCAAGTGCAGCTAGACCTGACCGGTATCTTCATGCACGGCAAGATCCCCACACTGAAGATCTCTCTCATCCAGATCTTCCGAGCTCACCTGTGGCAGAAGATCCATGAGAGCATAGTTATGGATTTGTGTCAGGTGGGCTAGACTTGAGGGGAGAAGATGCCATGAAAAGTCAGATCAGCTCACTCTTTTGTGTGTGGGAAATCCATCTTGGAAGTTCTGAGGATGAGACTTCTATTGTGGTACCAGGTGCCACGGTTTAAGTGGGCTTCCATAACCAGTCATAACCTTTCCCCCTTTTCCTCTAGGTGTTTGATCAGGAGCTAGATGCACTGGAAATTGAGACAGTACAAAAGGAGACAATCCACCCCCGAAAGTCCTATAAGATGAACTCTTCCTGTGCAGATATCCTGCTCTTTGCCTCCTATAAGTGGAATGTTTCCCGGCCCTCATTGCTGGCAGACTCCAAGTGAGTGCCTTATAACCCGGCCCTAGGCATCTAGGAACCTTAGTTTTACTATTCTAGCAGTACGTTTTTAGGAGTTGTCCCTGCCTGACTTTCTGTCTAACTTGCATCCAGTGCTATCGCTGGGTCCTATCGACTCCCTCAGCCAGGTCTGTTGATTCTTGGGGAGGGTGCAGGGGGTCTTGCTGATTGGAAACAGAGGGGTTGGTTTTAAGCTTTTGATGTAGTGCTTGAGAATTCTTGTGGTTCTGGGAACATTGGTTGTGCCAGTGGCTTCCTGGAAACCTGTACTCCTGACCCTTCTCTACCTGCAGGGATGTGATGGACAGCACCACCACTCAGAAGTATTGGATTGACATCCAGTTGCGCTGGGGGGACTATGATTCCCATGACATTGAGCGTTACGCCCGGGCCAAGTTCTTGGACTATACCACAGATAACATGAGTATCTACCCTTCACCCACAGGCGTGCTCATTGCTATTGACTTGGCCTATAACCTGCACAGGTAATTTGGGGCTCAGAAGCATGTATTTTCCATCAGTCCGATACTTGAACATACTCATGTTTTTTACTTTGCCTAGGTGGGTGAGGTTTGGCTCATTCCTTCTCTGGGTCACTGACTCGTTGCCTCTGTGTACATGAGCAGACACTCGTCAGCCTGGCTGTCTTTTTTTTCCTCTGTAGAGTTGTAGTTTGCTTTGTTCCTGGGGCTACCAGCCTGGTCTGACTTTTCTTGCCCCTCACCTTCACAGTGCCTATGGAAACTGGTTCCCAGGCAGCAAGCCTCTCATACAGCAGGCCATGGCCAAGATCATGAAGGCAAACCCTGCCTTGTATGTGTTACGTGAACGGATCCGCAAGGGGCTGCAGCTGTATTCTTCTGAGCCCACTGAGCCCTATCTGTCCTCTCAGAACTATGGTGAACTCTTCTCCAACCAGATTATCTGGTTTGTGGATGACACTAATGTCTACAGAGTGACTATTCACAAGGTGAGAAGAGTTAGAGGCAACGTAAGGGTGTGGGACTCTATAGATGCCTATGGGGGGCGGGGCGGTGATAGGCCAAGTGTGTGCTTATTGGAATGAAGGCGGGATGGTTGTGCCCAGGCTGTGCTAACTGATGTAATTGTCCTTTAGACCTTTGAAGGGAACTTGACAACTAAGCCCATCAATGGGGCCATCTTCATCTTTAACCCACGCACAGGGCAGCTGTTTCTCAAGATAATCCACACATCTGTGTGGGCTGGACAGAAGCGTTTGGGTCAGGTGAGCCAGTTAAAGGATTGAGAGGCTGTAGAACCTTGCTGCCTCGTATTCTTTGGTGAGTGTGGGTGTGTGAGAGGGAGAGAAAGAATCTCCTGTTTCTTTCTTTGAAAGATTGAGGGCATCCCATTTGAACTTTCTTCCCTGAATTAAATTGGAAAGTATTCTCCTGTAGAAGGTCCAAGAGTTTGTGAGTTCCTTCATTCTCTACCCGCGGGTCTCTCTGTTTCCTGAATCTCCCATCTCTAACCTATGTTGAACAGGGCTACCAAAAATCACTTTTCTAAAGGGAACTGGTATTCCTAAAACATTACTTTCTTCTCTACCTGAAAGCCTTTCTTGCTGAATTAACTCTTCTTTGGCTTCCTAGACACTCGATATCTGGCTGGGCTGTAACCTGTCCAGCCACAGCTTCTCTTCCTTTATAGCATGTTTCCTCTTGCAATCAGTCCAGGATCCTAGTATCCCAAAACTCTGGTGTTCCTCTCCACCTCTGTGGCTTTGCTCATATATCTTTCCAGAGTGAACTCTCCTCTTCTGTTTATCACAGTCTTACTTGTCCCTTAAGACCTGTTTCTGTGTGTAGCTCTTTATATCTTTTATCCTTGACATAGTGTAGTATAATCATATACCAGCTTATATGAGCTAGGTTGCATAAGGCCACTTGACACTTTTACTTTACCTCTGAAGTATCTAACATTGAATAGCAGTGCACAATAGAAACATAGTTTATTTCAAGACTAGGATCTTCTGTGTGAATTTACTTGGGAGGGTAGAGACTCAATTTCCATTTACTTTTTTTTGCTTTTCAGTTGGCAAAGTGGAAGACAGCTGAGGAGGTGGCAGCCCTGATCCGATCTCTGCCTGTGGAGGAGCAGCCCAAGCAGATCATTGTCACCAGGAAGGGCATGCTGGATCCACTGGAGGTGAGAAGTGGATGAGGTAGAAGAAAGGAGGGCCAAGTCCTACAGGCTCTGTTTCTGATCTTGGATTTTATCTTGTCTCAGGTGCACTTGCTGGACTTCCCCAATATCGTGATCAAAGGATCAGAGCTTCAGCTCCCCTTCCAGGCTTGTCTTAAGGTGGAAAAGTTTGGCGACCTCATTCTTAAAGCCACTGAGCCCCAGATGGTTCTCTTTAACCTCTATGATGACTGGCTCAAGACTATCTCATCTTACACGGTATGAAGCCACCTCCTGAAGAGGGTCACTCCAAGAGGAGTGGGTTTGGGGCCTTGAGAAAACCTGGTGCCTTAGCTTTCCCCACAGACCCCTTATGGGGCCATTATCATGTCTTCAACCTGTGGATGGGACAGGGACTCTTATGTTCTACATATCAGGTTGACTCATGGGGAGGGCGTGGGAGGTGGCACCTTAGAGTTTGAAATCAATTCCTGGGTCCCTGAAAGGATAGAGTAGAGGAATGGGGAAGAACATCAAGTGGCTGACCTCCCCCACACTACCACACCTCTTCCCAGGCTTTCTCTCGACTCATCCTGATTTTGCGTGCCCTGCATGTGAATAATGACCGGGCTAAGGTGATCCTGAAGCCAGACAAGACTACTATTACAGAACCTCACCACATCTGGCCCACTCTGACTGATGAGGAATGGATCAAGGTGGAGGTGCAGCTCAAGGATCTTATCTTGGCCGACTATGGCAAGAAAAACAAGTGAGCAGTGGTGGTGGGGAGATGGATGGAAGATCCAAAAAGGGTGACATAACTGGCTCAGTGTATGGCTTTGAGGATTTTGAAACATTTAGGCTGAGAAGTTTCTCAGATTGTCTTGGAAGGACTGGCCGAGTGGCGCGGTGGTTAAGCGCTGGCTTGGGAAGCCAGCGACCCCGGTTCGGTCCCACATACGAGGGCCAGTGACACTGCCCTCAAAAAAAAAAAAAAATGTACAGTTCAAAAGTTTTAGTATATTCACAGAATTGTACAACCATCAGATTGTCTTGGAGATACCTATAGAAGAAAGGTAGGCAGTGACTTCAGAAAGTGTAGGAAGTGTCTGTGTTTGGGGGCTTAAGTCTTTTGAGCAGGACATTTCTTTACTGTCTATATATTACAGGAAGTTTTATACCCCAGACCCCCGGGTACCACTGCTAATAGCACATGCACACCTTTCTTCCCTTACTTTCCTGTCATTGTGGCAAGCAAGTGTCCATAGATTGATTTCCAGGGTGATTGACAGTACTAGCTCTAAGAATGTGTTGTAAGGTTTCTGTTTTGAGAAGTATCCTGTGCCAGGGCACTTTTTATCAAGGAAAAGTGGAAGGTATGGATGCTGAGCAGGTTTGAGCATGGCTGAAAGGTGCACGTGCACAGGGCCATCCCGAGATGTGACGGATCTTATCAGTATTAGTACGTCTTCACACTTCCTTCACAAGTGTCACTTGAGGATTGTCTGGGGTAAGAGTATGGGCTCCCCTGTCCCACCAAGTTACACTATTGCCATTGAGACATAAGTGACTGAGGGGAAGGGATCCTTGTGGTGTGACCCACACTGTCCCCACAGTGTGAATGTGGCATCACTGACACAATCAGAAATTCGAGACATCATCCTGGGTATGGAGATCTCGGCACCCTCACAGCAGCGGCAGCAGATAGCTGAGATTGAGAAGCAGACCAAGGAACAATCACAGCTGACTGCAACACAGACTCGTACTGTCAACAAGCATGGTGATGAGATCATTACCTCTACCACCAGCAACTATGAGACCCAGACTTTCTCATCTAAGACTGAATGGAGAGTCAGGTACTGTCAGGCGAGAGGGGTAGGGATGGAAAGGCCTGCTGGCGCTACCTAAGATGCTTGGGTTGGGATATGCTGACATCTACCTGTTTTTTAGGGCCATCTCTGCTGCCAACCTGCACCTAAGGACCAATCACATTTATGTTTCATCTGATGACATCAAGGAGACTGGTTATACCTATATCCTTCCTAAGAATGTGCTTAAGAAGTTTATCTGCATATCTGACCTTCGGGCCCAAGTAAGTGTGTTCAACCAGGCCACAGTGTGTACCCCACATTTTATGTGTCTAAAATGCACATGAGGGGGCCGGCCGAGTGGCTCAATTGGTTAAGAGCTCGCTCAAGAGTGCGAGCTGAGCTCTGAGCAACGGCGGTTCTATGCCAGCCCGAGCTGAGTTGCCATTGAGCTGCCAACAGGTGGCAGGATGGCTCAGCTAAAAAAAAATAATAATAAAATACAATGCACATGAGGTTTCCTGAAACTTGAGGTGCTGGTTTCAACATGCGTGGATAAGTAAATATACAAGGATAGCCAAAACAACAAGGAGGATTTTGGCCCTCACCAGATATCAAAGCATTATAAAGTTATGGCAATTAAAAGAATGATGTATTACTGGCCTAGAAATTATTGGAAGAGATTAGCATAAAGTTAGAAACAGATTCATGTGTATATAATAAATGTGGTGTATCAAGTCTGTAGGATTAAGAATGCCTTATGATATTGAAAAAGGAAGCTAGATCCTTGCCTCACACCACTTACAAAAATAAAATCCAGGTGGCGTAAAGATCTGAATGTAAAATACTAAAGAAACTGTAGAGTATTAAAAGAAAATATGTATTACCCTAGTGTTGGGATAACCTTCTGAAGACAAAAAGCACAAAAGCACAAATCAAAATGAATAACTTGTGTGTAACAAGTTTCTGTTTTAAAGACAATCTAAAAACAGAAAGAAGGGCTTGCCGAGTGGCGTGGTGGTTAAGCCCTGGCTTGGGAAGCCAGCGGCCCCGGTTCGGGTCCCACATATGAGGGCCAGTGACACTGCCCTCAAAAAAATAAAAAATAAATAAAAACAGAAAGAAAATATTTGCATAATCTAAGATATAATGGAGAAGGATCTAGAATAGGGAATTCTCAGAAGCGGATTAAAAAAACGATAATTAGAAGAATGAGCAAAGAATATGCAGGTAGTTCAAGAAAGGAACTACAGATGGCAAATATAATATGAAAAGATGCTCATTTTTACTAATAATCAGGGAAGTTTATGTTTTACAAAACACCATTTGTGGCCCCTGTTTGGTGAATTTGAAGAGATTGTTAATACTATGTATGGGTAAGTTTATAGGAACATAGATCCTCTTTGTAGATGGCAATGTAAAATTTAAAATACCACCTAGTGCTGGTTTTAAAGATGTGTTCACCTTTTAAATTCATGAGCTGTGTGTTTGCTTGCTCATTTGTTTATGGATACTATGCTTAAATAATGAACTGAGGAACGTGAGCATTTTTTTCCCCCTGGATCCCACTCAAGAGATTCTGATGTGGTAACTCTGAGATGAGGTCCATGTTTAATGGTTGAACATGCACCCCAGGTGATTCTGATGCAGGATTCTTACCACATTTTTTTTTTTTTTTTTTTGAGGGCAGTGTCACTGGCCCTCATATGTGGGACCCGAACCGGGGCCGCTGGCTTCCGAAGCCAGCGCTTAACCTCTACACCACTGGGCCGGCCCGTCTGACCACATTTTTAGAAACTGTCCTTGTTCTTGGAGAAGGGATGGAAACACAGGACTGACAGCCCAGAGTTTAGGCTGGTACTAAAAATCATTTTGGTTCTTAACCCCCTTGTCTTCAGATTGCAGGGTACCTGTATGGTGTGAGCCCTCCAGATAACCCCCAGGTGAAGGAGATCCGCTGCATCGTGATGGTTCCACAGTGGGGCACCCACCAGACAGTGCACCTGCCTGGCCAGCTGCCCCAACATGAGTACCTCAAGGTCAGTGGGGGTGTGAGAGAACGGGGAGTTTCTGCTGCCGGGGTGAGGGGTGGAAAGCAGGCATGTTACTCTCATGGGTTGGGTTCCTGTCTGCAGATCGGGCTCTAAATAGCTTTTCACTGCTCTTTGCCTATAGGAGATGGAACCCTTAGGTTGGATTCACACTCAGCCCAATGAGTCCCCGCAGCTGTCGCCCCAGGATGTCACCACCCATGCCAAGATCATGGCTGACAACCCATCTTGGGACGGCGAGAAGACCATCATCATCACCTGCAGGTGGGCTTGGAGCCCCCTTGGGGAAAGGCCAGGGCCCAGATTGGTGGCCTGAGTTCTCACTTTGTCCTCATCCCTCTTCCAGCTTCACACCAGGCTCCTGTACACTGACAGCCTATAAGCTGACCCCCAGTGGCTATGAATGGGGTCGCCAGAACACAGACAAAGGCAACAACCCCAAAGGGTACCTACCCTCGCACTACGAGAGGGTTCAGATGTTGCTGTCGGACCGCTTTCTCGGCTTCTTTATGGTTCCCGCCCAGTCCTCGTGGAACTACAACTTTATGGGTAAGTGGGAAGCACAGGGAAGTGGGGGTGGGGTTAGGCCATCACCCTTAGGGGCCTGCCTCTGGTTTGGAGATGGCCCAGGGGCTCCAGCTGGGTGAGACAATGGACCTTGTTAACATTGGATGTTTTCATCTACCCCAAGGTGTCCGGCATGATCCTAACATGAAGTATGAGCTGCAGCTGGCAAACCCCAAAGAGTTCTACCACGAGGTGCACAGGCCCTCCCACTTCCTCAACTTTGCTCTGCTGCAGGAGGGCGAAGTCTACTCCGCAGACCGAGAGGACCTTTATGCCTAGTTGTTTCCTCCTCCAGCTTCAGATTCCCCGAAAACCCGGAGCCTTTTACCCCCACAGACAAGCTGGTGACATTCAGCAGCTTGGTCCCTTTTTCCCCTGTTTTGTGCTTATTGTTGTGTTGTTGACCTCCTGGAGGCTTGTAATCCTGAACAAAATATAATAATACATTTTATATAAATTGGAGTTTTTGAGTTTTTATTCACAAGCTCAAATTCTGGGTATAGACTTGGCAGGAGGCCAGACTTGTTAGCGGCAAGATACTAGATTCAGCTTTGAGGGGACATGAGGTTCCCTATTTAGTGGCTGTGGGGCTAAATTTCCTTTATGCTCAGAGAACTATGGTGACGTTGGGCTTTCATAATCCTACTGCCTTGACCACTTTTACCAATTTTGCTCCAAAATTCTTGCAAATCATCACCCCTTTTAAACATCCCTTGGAGCAGTTGCTGTCCCTTTCTGACTTGGGAAGCTTGTGGCTTATTGTCTGCAGCTGTGGTGCCCCGCCTAGCCCCTTAAGCTTTGTGTCACTCCTGGTCAGGGAAATAGGCACAGAGCTGGACAGCTGGCTATCTCTGGCTGAGGCTAGTGACAGCACTCCTACTTCTCACCTCTTGCCTGAAATGCTTGGCAACCAAATGAGGCCGCATGACTCCAGACAGGGTGGAGCCTGGATTGGGGAGGGCTTGATGAAAGTGACCACTTACAGCCCTGAGCCTCAGCTCTGGGGCTCCTGGCCGGAGGTTGGGTGTCCTGCTTCCTGTGACCTTGGGGACTTGAACAGGAAAGGGGCCTAGAGCCCTCTCTGCCCGACGCTGTTTCCCTTAATCGCTCCTCCCCTGTCGCTTCTACCCCCACCCTCAACGGCCCTAAACTGCTTCCTGGGCAAGAATTGTTTGGCTTTTTCCTGCCCTAATTGGGGGTAGGGAGGGGGGGGATGAGTGTCGTAGCTCTAGGCCTTCAGAGTATATGGAGACCAGGAGGGTGGAGCTTGGGGCGCATGGCTGGGGGCCTCGAGTGGCCGCGGGGTCAGAGACGGCCGCGGAGCTTGTGTACCATCTAGCGGGGGCCTTGGGCACTGAGTTGAAGGAGCTCGCACGCCGCTTCGGGCCGGAGGCTGCGGCCGGGCTCGTGCCGCTCGTGGTGCGGGCGCTGGAGCTTCTGGAAAAGGCTGCCGTGGGGCCCGCCCCGGACTCGGTGAGTCACTGTCCTCACCCCTTGCCACCCTCGGGGTCGATGACAACCCCACCCCTCGCCACCCGTGGGGTCAGCGGGAGCCTAACCCTGAGAGCCCGGACTCCCCAGTTGCAGGTATCCGCGCAGCAGGCCGAACTGGAGCTGCGGCGGCTGCGAGAGGAGAATGAACACCTCCGCAGAGAGTTGCGCTCTGGGCCGCAGGGTGAGTGCGGGCCCGGCTAGAGGGACGGGTCGGAGCCTGCTATGGGCCTACCTCCCTCAGGCCGTCACTAAGAACACCCCTTCCTCAGAGGAGCGCGCTCTGCTGCAGCAGCTCAAGGAGGTGACCGACCGACAGCGGGACGAACTTCGGGCGCACAACCGTGACCTGCTCCAGCGTAGCCAGGAAACAGAGGCGGTGAGGGCGGGGCTAGGCGACGGCTCAGGGCGGGGCTCCCTCGGCCCTTCGGCACTCCGCCCACCAGCTCCATCGTTTGCTCCTCCCCCAGTTGCAAGAGCAGCTGCAGCGCCTCCTGCTGGTGAATGCAGAGTTGCGGCACAAGCTGGCCGTGGTGCAAATACAGCTGCGCGCCGCGCGGGATCGCGAAAGCGAGAGGGAACTGCGGCACGAAGGGGCGGTGGAGCTAGCTCAGGAGCGGACGCTGGACCAGACCGAGGGTCCTGGGTGTAAGCAGAGGCAGGAGCCTGAGCAAGCGACTGCCAGAGCAGGAGCCCCGGGGACCCCTGAGGACCCGGTGAGTACCCGCTGAAGTCAGGGACCCATCCCAGTACTCACAGCATATGGCACTTGGTGGGCCCCTGGGAAAGGTTTGCTGTGCTGTGTAACAAATCCAGCGGAAAGTTCGAAGGTGGCACACAAGTGTTTCCTCCCAGCCGGCCTCTGTCCCACTTCAGCTAGAGCCCTGGTCTGTCATTTGTTGTAGCTCCCTTGCCTCTCAAGTCTCCCTGCCCAGTCACTCCCTGTAGCATCCCTGTAATAGCCCAGGGTTGGGGGAGTGCACCCAAGGCACCCCTCTGATCAAGCCTGCCCTGCAGGCAACTGTCCCGCAGCAGCCACCGTGCCCCTCCAACATAGGGCAGCGCGGCTTCAGTCGGGATGAGCTTGAGCAGATCCTTCAGGAGCGGAATGAGCTCAAAGCCAACGTGTTCCTGCTGAAGGAGGAGTTGGCTTACTTCCAGCGGTGAGGACACTGGGCAGGGGCTGGGAAGCTGAGGGGACTCCAGTTACATCTGTTTCTGGGCCTTAGGTCACCCACTTCATGCTTTGGCTCATTGATGTATGTATAAACAGGGACACATGGCCAGGCACTGTGCCTGGGCCCTAGGAGGACATGAATTGGGCACAGCCCCTGAACTCCTGGAACTTCATCCAAAGGAGGAGGGGGCAGTGCAAAGGGTCACAGCAGCAGTCAAGGAAGTATTCCTAGGAGGGGTGACACCTAAGCCACATAAGGCAGAGTGTTTCAAAAAAGGGGAACAACATGCACAGGTATTTGGGGTGAGATTTACTGTTGGCATCCCCACCCCTTTTCCCTGCCTCTCCCCCTCCTCTGTAGGGAGCTGCTCGCTGACCACAGGGTCCCTGGGCTTCTGCTGGAAGCCATGAAGGTGGCTGTCAGGAAGCAACGGAAGAAGATCAAGGCCAAAATGTTAGGGACACCAGAGGAAGCAGACAGCAGGTAAGTCCCTGCCTTCATTCCTGCTGAGCCAGCCCTCCCTTCTTTGTTCTGAGCCTGATGACCCAGCCTGGTCATACTTTAACTTGGCCTAATCACCTCCTGAGGCTGCTGACTACTCTGGTCATCCCATTTAGCTTGCTGACCCAGCCTGGTCACCTTTTGAGTCTTTTGTCTCAGACTGAACCTATCACCCCAACCTAGTCACCCCTTGAACCTACCACCCAAACCTAGTCACGTCCTAAGCCTGTCACCTAGCCTGTCACTCCTGGACCAGCTAACTTGGCCTGGATATCCTGAGCCTATTTTTCAGCGTGACTTGCTGAGCTTGCTACTCTATCCTGGTCACCCCCTGAGCCTACTATCTGGCCTGCCCTGCTGAGCCTGCCAATTTGCGTTGGTCACCTCTTGGGTCTGCTGACCTGGACTGGTCACCCCCTGAGCCTGCTGTCTAGCCTGCTGACCTGAGTTTGCCACCCTTCTTTCTGGATCACACTGCTCTTACTTGCCATGCATCCTGCAGAAGAAACCTGCTAACGCTGTTGCTCCACATTCATTTTTTGGTTCCCTGCTCTGGCTGTATCTGTTTGTCATCAGAGGGGTAAAACTGTAGCTGCAGAGACCTCCATAGAAAGCCAGAAGGACTGGGTTTGGAGAGCTTCTGGGTTGGTGAACACATGGAGATGTGGGACTAATGGTGGGCCTGGAGAGGGCATGGAAGCTCTGCACCCTTTCCCCATACCTTGCTCTTCCATCTGGCTGTTCCTGAGTTACATCCTTTTATAACAAATCAGTAATCTAGCAAGTAAAAACACCACACACACAGACACAGACTGTAGCCACAATCTTGTCAGAGGCCTGCTGTCCATCAGACTATAAAATAAAAATCTCAAGATGTCTTTCATCTCCTCAGTGTCTCCTTCTCTCTAGCCTCCAGGGCCCTGTTGTCACTCTGTCCTCTCCTGCCTGCTCCTGGGGGCTGCACAAAAGGCTGAACATAGCTGAACTCCTGTTGTCCCTCAGGGCCTGGATAAATGACTCTCACATCTCCTCTCTCCTCTCCCTCAGTGACAGTGAGGATGGCTCATGGCTCCTGCTCTCCAGTGATAAGGGAGACCACCCTCCACCCCCTGAGTCCAGAATACAGAGTTTGTATGTTGGGGGAAGAGGAAGGGCAAAAGGGGTAGGGTTGAAGGAGGGGCGGCCCTACCTTGGTTCTTTTCAGCACCCTCCCTCCCACTCCCCTGAGATCACCCTGCTGTCCTGAGCTCTAAGCATGTCCCTCCCCTCCTGCTTCTCAGGGCCCTGCCCCTTCACCTCCCCACTACCTCATGCTGCCATTTCTTCCTACTATATCGCCTTTTTTCACCATCCCCTGTCCTCAGCCCATATCCTTGATCTCTCTGGCATACAGGCTCAAACTACCTCTTGGGTCTCCCCACAGCTTTGGCCTGTGTTATCAGGGTGAAAGAGAAGGCCCTGATGCGAAGACCAGCAGCACTGATACCAGCGAGCCAGTGGGAGAAGAAGAGGCCCCACAGCAACCCCGCCTGGAGCCTATGGGCAGCCCTATAGCCCCCAGCTCCTGACTGGCCCCAATCTGCTTTCAATGAACATCTTTGTCTGGGGGTCAAGGTCCCAGAGGCCTGACCTTGGAGTCTGGCTGTGGTTGGATGTGTGACCTTAAAGGAGGACAGGGCTCCCTCCATCCCAGCATTCCCCAGGCTCTTTTCCAATTCTGGCCTGAGCCAGGACATAATGGCAAGCTCAGCCTGCCTTCCTTATATCTCTGAGCCAAGCCTCCGGAGCCATATAAAAGTGCTCCCTCTCTGAGTCTCAGTTTCCCCATCTATGGAATGGAGAGCTGACTACCTACCTCCCAGGGGTTTCTGCAGATGGCCTAAGCTAATGTAATAAAGCAAATGCCCATGATACCCAGAAGCTGTTCCATGTCTGTCTATCAGTGGTCTCCCCCCCTACCCCCAATCTCCCAGCTCAGCCAGGGGCAAAGGCTGGCGAGGTTGCCCACAGGGTCTCCTTGGTCATCACTGTGTGGGGAGGCTTCTCCCAGCTTGGGCCTAGCTGGGGAGTATGACCTAACAGCAAGCTGTGGCTCCTCCATGCCCCACTCACTCCAATCCTTTGCTTCTCCCTAATACCCCAGGACTTAATTCTTCTTCTTGCCCCCTCTAGACAGACCAGCCCCTTAAGCCCTCACTCAGAACTTGTCACTGGCTTTTCCTTTTTTTTTTTTTTTTTTTAAGATTTTTTTTATTGAAATGGCCTTTTTATTTCTCTGGTGTCTGTGGCCTTCCCAGCCACCGCCTACCCGCCCTCTCAGGGAGGTGCCTCATGGCAGCCCGCCCCTCCGGCCTGGTTTCCTCAGGAAAAGCCTTGGGAGGAAACAGGGAGGGGGTTGGCAGCTGTGGGGGCCAGACTAACTCAAGCCCTCGACTGCGCTGGCCGCCATGGGGCTGGGGCTGCTGCTCCCACTGCTGCTGATCTGGATTCAGGAGACCCAGGGGTCTGAGCTGGACCCTAATGGGCGGCACGTCTGCATGGCCAACAGGTGGATCTTTTGGGAATCTGATGGGGGGTTGAGGGGTGGGGCTGAACTGGTGTTGAGGCATGGGGGGAAGGAGAATGTGAGGAAAGAGGTCATGGGGCTGAAAGGGTAACTTAGGGACAGCCTGGAGGGTGGCGGATAGTCAGGGCAAATGGTGGGAAGGCCAGGGAAGGAGAGGGAAGGGGTTGGGGACCGGGGCTGTGACTCTTGGCTAGGGCCTGCCTGATGTGCCTGAGGCAGCCTCCCACGTCTCAGCCAAAGACAGTGATCCACCTGCAGAACCAGGCTGCCCTCTAACTGACCCCTCTCTGCCCCTACAGCCCCTCTGCTGAGCTCCAATGCTGCCCAGGCTGGAGGCAGAAAGATCAAGAATGTACCATCCGTGAGTAACCAGGACCAACCCCCACCCGAAGAGAAGGGAGGACAAAGTCCAGTGACCTTCCTACCTTCCTGGGGCCCGTTTCCCATCCTGAGCCCTGGAGTTAGGGTCCATCCTGTGACACACATCTAGGTCTGCGGGAACAGCTCTTGAGGGGGCGGTGTCTCCTAGTTGCGCCCCAGTCATTCCGACATGGGTGAGGTGTTTTTCAGCCATCTGCGAGGGACCAGATGCCTGCCGGGAAGGAGAAGTATGCATGAAACCAGGCCTCTGTCGATGCAAACCTGGATTCTTTGGGGCCCAGTGCAACTCCCGTGAGTCCTGAGTCTCACCACAGGGATGAAGTTGCTGGGCAGAACTGGGGGAGCAGGGAGGAAAAGCAGGTAGGAATGTAATCCTAGAACCAAAGGGCCAGAACCTCTCCAAGCTTCCCTGAGGAAATTGAGGCCCAGAAACAGGAAATGACGTACTCCTGAGTCATCTGGTTTTTACCATATCCACAAAGCCCTACCCATAGGTTTAATTTTGGGCCCTTCATCTTCCTTTTCAACCTATCTGAAAAAATGCTGATGATTCTTGTTAATTACAAAATTGATGCATTCTCAGTCTCCCTCAAATATACTTTATTTATCATGTGTGGAGAGTGGAAGCAGGACCTGGTCAGCCTGTCTCTTCTCTCTGGCAGAAAAGAAGGGCATGGGAAAGGGGTTGGTGGACAGGGTAGCCAGAGGGCAGCCACCAGGAATCAGGGTTGAGAGGAGACATTAGGGGAAAATGTGGCTTCTCCTGCAACCCTGATGGGCAGCATCCAGGACTGCCAAGTCCAGCTCATCTCCAGCCCAGTGGGGGAACCCAATGAGAGGGAGGAGGGGACATGAAGTCCCCTCCCACTTTTGTGTAACTCTGGGCAAGCCCCTTTCCCACTTAGGATCTTTCCGTGTGTTCTGAAATGTGAAGTAGGAGGCTGGGCCACTGCTAAGGGGTTTTGTAGTTATGTCTGGGGCAGGAAATGAGCTTTGCCCCAGGAGGATAGGCTGCCAGATATTTCAAGGATCTATGCCGGACTCTTGGAGGGTGGCCCTGACTCCCCTCTTCCTTGTAAAAGGGGGCACAGACAAGGGATCCGTGACTGGACTTGAGCCCGCTGAACCCCTTCCATCTCTACCCCGCCACCCCCCCGCTTGCAGGCTGCCCGGGCCAGTACTGGGGCCCTGATTGTCGTGAGAGCTGCGCCTGCTACCCATATGGCCAGTGTGAGCCGGACACCGGCGTGTGCCACTGCCAAGCCGACCGCTGGGGCAGCCGCTGCGAGTTCGCGTGCTCCTGCAGCTCCCATGGGCGTTGCGACCCTAAGACGGGCGCGTGCCGCTGCGACCCTGGCTGGTGGACGACTGCGTGCCGCCGCCCCTGCCAGTGCAACCTCGCGGTGGCGCGCTGTGATCAGACCACCGGCGCCTGCCTGTGTGACGCGGGCTGGTGGGGCCGCCGCTGCAGCTTCCCCTGCGCCTGCCACGGCTCGCCGTGCGCGCAAGATTCCGGCCGCTGCATTTGCCGGCCCGGGTGGTGGGGGCCCGAGTGCCGGGAGCCTTGCGAGTGCATGCGCGGCCGCTGCAGCGCCGTCTCCGGCCAGTGCACGTGCCCGCCCGGCTTCCGCGGCGCGCGCTGCGAGCTGCCCTGCCAGCCTGGCCACTACGGGGCGCAGTGCCGCCACAGGTAAGCCTGGCTCCTGCACGCTGCCGGCGGGAGGCCGGCGGGAGGGTGAAGGGGACCCGCTCAGCAGAGGGCGAGGGGAAGGGGATGCGAAGGGGAGCAGAGAGTGTGAAGGCAAGTAGGGGCGCAGGGAGAAAGTTGGGTGGTGCTCTTCATAAATCTGAAAGTACGGGATGAAAGGAGGGGAAAAAGACCCTCAATGAGCCTCGCCCACCCCTTTCATCTGGTTAACTGTTAAACGAAAAAATACTAATATGGCAAGCCCTGCTTAGAAACAGATAAAGAATGAATCACATGACAAAATGATTGCATGGTCCCTTTGAGACTCAGTGGCTTTCAAACTTTGACCAGCTCCACCCACAATAAGTAATACATTTTATATCCCACCTAGCACAGACACCGATATATAGAATATATAAAACTGAAGTAAAAGCTTAATCAGACAACACATGTTTATCTTTACTACATATACAATATATAATAGATGAATATATAAAATGTATATACTGTAATGTTTTTGGTGGGTTTTTTTTGCTGCTGGTTAGGATCTGTTAAGTTGATTTTATGAACTCCCCTTCTCCCCCACTAATGAGCCTGATCAAATCATATAATCCCAGATAATTAAGTATCAGGAGGGAGAAACTTCAAGTAACTGTTAAGGATCAATGAGAAATTAAGACAAGATAAACCTGATTGGAAAAGTTGCCAAGACAGTGGATCCTAAGAGATCTCATCACAAGGAAAAAAAACATGTTTTTTTTTTATCTCTATATGAGATAATGAATATTAACTGAACTTTCTGTGGTAATCATTTCACAATATAACAAGTAAAGTCACTATGCTGTACACCTTAAACTTACACAGTGCTGTATCACACTTATATCTCAATAAATGGGGAAAATTTCAAAGATAAGATAAACTTGAAATTATAGTGGTGAAAACAGACATTTTACACTTTAAAAAAAAATCATTTTCGTGTTATGGGATGGGAGGTCCCTGCCAGACTTCAGGGATAGCCCATCCCTGCCAGACTTCAGGGATAGCATGGGTGGGAGGGAGAAAGGGGAAGGGGGCAGGGTGCTGGGCAGAAGGGAGGTGAAGGTTGGGGTGGTAACTTGGCTGCTCTGGTTGTATTGGTAGCTCCTGGTGACCCTGGGACCCAGGGAAGAATGGGTCCCAGAATGGAGGGTTAGAAGGAGAGGGCTGGAATCTTACTAGAGTCTGCAGAGATCATTTGTTTAGCCTCTTTGTTGTGCATCATGGGGAAACCGAGGCTCAAACCTGCCTGAGTGACTCAGCTGGGACCTGGGTGCTCCCCAGTGCCCCTGGGGGCCTGGGTGGACAGTCCATCCATCCTCCCTGCAGTGCTTCCCATGAACTCCTTCTCTTTCCAGCTGTGGCCACTGCAAACAGAATGAGCTGTGCTCTACAGACACAGGCAGCTGTGAGTCCTGTGAGCCAGGCTGGAATGGGACTCAGTGCCACCAGCCCTGCCCACCTGGAACCTTTGGCGACAGCTGCAGACAGCAGTGCCCCCACTGCCGGCTTGGGGAGGCCTGTCAGCCAGACACTGGGCACTGTCAGAGCTGTGATCCTGGCTGGATGGGGCTCAGGTAAGGGGGCTGGCCTGCTCAGGGTGGGATACACCTTCCTTCCAAATCCTCACCCCAGCTGATCTCTCTGAGATAGGTGCTTCCCTCCCCCAAACACACATTCACACAGCCCCTCTGGGGCCTGCCACATGGCAAAGACTAAAGGGAGAGAGATAGGTGCTGGCTGATAAGGATTCTCTTCCAGTTCCCCTGTCACTCAGGCTTCCTGCCCTCTTCTCCCTCCAGAGATAGTAGTCTGTCACCTATTTAGTTTGGCCCCAGCTTCAAGGCCCTATTTGCACCTGAGCTTCACTGCTGAGGACCCACAGTTGGGTCCCTGAGTCCAAAAGCATGGGGGAGGATGGGTTGGGCCCCCAGGCTTGCTATAGCCTCCATTTCAAGTCTTGCCTCGCCTCAGCTGTGAAGACCCCTGCCTGAGTGGCACCTTTGGGGAGGGCTGTGGCTCCACCTGCCCCACCTGTGTTCAGGGGTCCTGTGATCCTGTGACTGGGGAATGTGTCTGCAACGCCGGCTTCTGGGGGCCCAGGTGAGGACTGGGGGCCTTGGTATGGAGGCAGGAGCCTAATTTAGGCCTCTGTGCAATCTGTTTCCTACACTTCCCTCCCTGAGCTTCTCCACCTCCCAGATACCCCTCAGCATCCTCATAACTGCGAACTTATTTTTCCTGTTGTGGGGTTTGCATCTTTCAAAGGATGGTCAGAGTGATGCTTAATCTAATGGCCCGTCTCCCTACCTAGATGGGGAAGTTCTTTAGGGGTAGGGTTTCCAACTGCACTGTTGTTTCCCTAAGGTCTTCAGGTGATAAAACATAATCCATGTCAATGTCCTCAGTGTCAGGTTTTCCACCTATGGGACAGAATGTACTACCAAATGGGAGACAGCTCATGTTATAGAGGAGAGGACCGAGGCCCAGAGAGTTAAGGGGCAGGGCTGGGCCTTTCAGACCTCTAGACCCTGAGGATGCCTCTAGATGCCATTGGCATCTTGCTTATTTCACATTGGTGTTGGGTGAGCAAGTGATGAGGATCATGAGAGGTGGACTCTGCCGGAGGGTTACACCCTGGGATGCTGGGGACCAGGGGGCAGCTTGTGGGTGGTCTGCCTGGAAGATGGGCTTAGGGGCCGAGGGATTCTTCCCAACACTGCTGGGGGTACTGAGAATGTACAGAGGCTGCAGGAGTCAACTCGGGCATCATTCAGGGAAGTCTGAGAGGTAGGGGTGGGGAGCAGTGCCCAGAAATCCACCTTCCCCTGTCCCCTGCCTGCCACTATCCCTTTGCACTCAGCCTTCAGCCTATCCCTCCTTGTCACTCCACAGCTGCAACACTTCGTGCCCATCTGGCTTCCATGGAAACAACTGCTCTGTTCCCTGTGAATGCCCCGAGGGACCCTGCCACCCTGTCTCTGGGGACTGCCAGCTGGGTAAGGTGGAAAGCAGTAACCAGGGATAGACTGGCCCTTTACATGAGCTCCTGAAGTTCATTACTTACCAGGGAGGTTAAGCCTGCTTCAGAGACATTCTCTGCCTGCAATCTGTATTGATGCTTTGGGGTCCCCTGTCCCCTGAGAAACCAGGCTAGCACCCAGGAAATGAGCAGGTAGGGCTGGACAATGGAATCTGCATCAGGCTTGAAAACTGGGGGCAAGAGCTTGTGGAACAGACCGTCAGGAGGGGAGAGACCAGCCGAGGGGCTACCTAGAGGAGGGGGTGAACAGAGTCTGAGCAGAGTCTGTATCTCTCAGAAGAGAGGGAGGGACCCACAGGTAGGGGAAACTCTGGGGAGGAGGCAACTCAGCTTTAGATGAGACATACATGGGAGACAGGAGGACCCTGGCTATTTGACCATCCTTCACTCTGTTGTGGTGGCTCGCTCGTGGGCCGTGAAGGAATTCACAAGTCAGGTAGAAATACAGAAGGCAGATTTATTAAAGTAAGAGGAGGGTTGGCTGGACAGAGTCTGCTGGAAACTACTGCAAACTACTGTGTCAGGTCTTTGTTTGGTCACAAGTTTTATATTTTCTAACCAGGATGTAAATTACTCCGGCCTGTCATGGAATTTTCTATTGAATTCAGCTTTGTCCGTTGGGGCGGGGGAAGGTGCAGTTAAACTGGCTATCGCAACCTTGGCATATGTTATATAGATTTAAGTTGCAGCTAGGAGTGGATCCCATTCAGGTAGGTGCAAAACCTTTTCCAACTCACAGGGCCAGCGCTGGGCCCAAGTAAACAGAGCCATTGAAACATAGTAAATGTATAGGAAGCAGTCATTAAACTTTGGCAGAAAGGAGGCAAATTAAAGAGAGCTTTCAAAAAGTCTCACGCTGGGCCGGCGAGTGGTTAAGTAAGTGCTGGCTTGGGAAGCCAGCGGCCCCGGTTAGGGTCCCACATATGAGGGCCAGTGACATTGCCCTCAAAAAAAAAAAAAAAGTCCCAAGCTAAATTACACTTGTTTAATCAAATTGTACCAAAGGTCCAAATCTCAAAACAAGATTTTGTGCGACCATTACAACCCCTCTGTCTTAACACACTTCCTGCAGGGCCTCACAGTCAGGATGCTGCCCTCATCGCTGGCATTCTGGTGCCCCTGCTGCTGCTCCTCCTGGGCATCACCTGCTGTGCCTACTGCTGCTGGGCCACCCGGTCGGACCCCAAGGACAGGTAAATACTGGCCCGTCCCTTCCTCCCACCAAGCTCATGCCATGGGGTGGGAGCAAGGTGGCAACTGGTTTTCTTTTAGGGTTGGGGAGGGGCTGGCCTTGTCACACACTTAGGTCGGAGGTGATGAGGTAGTTGGCCATGGCCGTGGCCATGGCCTGGAGACACCAGGCTGGTGAAACTCAAACCCCCAGCAGGAGGCTGAGTCTTCATGATCAGGGACCGGAGGAGGGGTCAAGGAAGGCAGAAGCACCAGGGCTGCTCTGATCAGGGAGGGGAAGAGACCAGGCCTCACACACCCCAGAAAGGAAAGTGACATAAAAGTCTGAGTAGTGGGTTAGCAGAGCATGTGGCTTTCCCAGAAAAGGAGAAAAGAGGAAGGGTTTGGGCTTGCAGCCCACAGGGGACTCCCACAGAGCTATGTCATAATCTTTTCACACATCTGGCTCCTTAGAGAGTCACCACAGCATGGAGGTTTGGAGCAGGGACTGTGGGGGCAGGAAGATTAACAGAGGACACGATAAAAGTGACCTGGCTGGTTACTGGCACACACGATGCCCAGGCCCTGTTTTCTGGACTCTTGTGTCTGGTGCTGTCTTATAGTTCGTGCACTAAACCTTGAGCTTGTCATCCTGTGTGCTGTGGGGGCTTTGCAGAGATCAGATCTGTCCTCTGGGGCATAGAGCCTGGTGTGGGGCAGAAGCCCCTGACATGAGCACCAGGACATATACGAAGACTGTCAGGAATAGTAATGAGAGAAGCAGTCACTTCCATCATGGGGGTAGAGCCAAGGGCAGGTTTCCTGGAGGTAGTGCCACTTCCAGAAAGCTAGGTGAGCTGGGACTCAGCTGGGATGATGACAGCACATAGCTGCATTTTGGGGAACCCCACCTGGTGCCTGGTGCTGTGCAGAGACCTCATTTTGCAGATGAGGTAACTGAGGCCCAGAGATAGGTGAAGTTTGAACAGAGTGTTTGCCCAGGCCTCTTTGACTTTGGAGCCATGCTGCGCTCTGTGGCAGGCCCAAATTTCAGGCTCAATAGTTTGGATTTTACTCTCTGGTCATAGGGAGCCATTGAAGTAGGCACAGCCACTCTGTCACCCTTCTTCCCTGACACTAACCCTGGAACTAAGACAGTCCTGGCCCTTTTCTCCTGCCACTACCCTGTCCCAACCAGGGGTCTCACACACTGACCACCCTCCTATGCCCTCAGGCCAGCAAGAGATGGAGCTGCTGTGTCCAGGATGAAGCTTCAGGTCTGGGGGGCACTGACCAGCCTGGGCTCTGCTCTGCCCTGCGGTTCCCTCAGTAGCCACAAGCTTCCCTGGGTGACAGGTAGGTGGGCGCTGAGGGTGAGGGGGCTGGGGTGGGACAAGGCTTCCCATGGGGCTCTGCGCCTGACCGGGATCCCCCTGCAGTCTCCCACCACGACCCGGAGATCCCATTCAACCACAGCTTCATTGAGCCACCCTCTGCCGGCTGGGCCTCGGACGACTCCTTCTCTTCTGATTCTGAGTCTGGAGTGGAGGACGAGGGTCCTGCCTACTGCGTGCCACCCCATGAAGGTAACCCCCCAACAGCCCACTTGGCCCCTGAGCAGCCCGGCCCACCACAATTTCTTTATTCTTTCAGCAAGTACTCATCAAGTGCTCATTTTATGCCAGTCACTATTCCTGGCTGTGGGATGCAGGAAAGAGCAAGATAGATCCCTGTCTTACAGGCTTATAGCCTGGTGGGCAGTAATCAGACACTTATAGGATAGAATAATATGCGCTTTGATGGGGGCCCTATAAGGAGGGGCTAGAATCCAGCCGTGTCAGAGGAGATTGGGGTCTCAGTGTTGGTGATATTGGAGCTGAGTCTAGCAGAATCAGGAGTTGGCCAAGTGAAAGTTAGGGAGAGGTGGGAATGGTGTTTCAGGAAGAGGAGACGGTGTATACAAAGGCCCAGAGGTGAGAGGGACATGGCTGTTTGGCGTTGAAAGAGTTTTAGCTTAGCCTAGAGTGTGGTCTTAGGTCAAACTAGGGAGAGATGAGAAAAGAGTATAGAAGCAGTAGCTCCAGCTTCTCTATATCCTCACCCTCTACCTCACCCCGTTTTTGAGGCTTCCCAAAAGATGCTGACCTGGGTAAGCAGGATGGACTGCGGTGGTCAGCCCAGTTTTGGCCAAACTTTTCTGTCTCCTCTGCCAGGGATGGTCCCTGTGGCCCAAGCAGAGTCTCCAGAGGCCAGCCTGGCTGGAGGTCCCTTCCCTCCCCCTGAGGATGCCTCCACACCATTCTCTATCCCACGCACTTCCAGCCTAGCACGGGCCAAGCGGCCATCCGTCTCCTTTGCTGAAGGTACCAAGTTTGCACCGCAGAGTCGCCAAAGCTCAGGTGAGCTCTCCAGCCCACTCCGAAAGCCCAAGCGGCTCTCCCGGGGGGTCCAGCCAGGTCCTGAAAGCCAGGAGGCTGAAGAGTCCACAGGTCCTGAGCAAGCAGAAAGGGACAAGGCCCCTCCTGGGGCAGCCAGCCCCAGGGATTCAGCCATTGGCCACCGCCGGCTCCCACTTGGTGGTCGGACAGTGGCTGAGCGTGTGGAAGCCATCGAGGGCAGTGTACAGGAGAGCTCAGGCTCTGTGACCACAATCTACATGCTGGCAGGGACACCCCGGGAATCTGATGGCCCTGTCCGGTCTGTCCTCCGCCGTTTTGGTAGCTTTCAGAAAGGCCAGGCAGAGCCCAAGGTTAAGAGTGCCATCCCCAAGCCTCCGCGCCGGGCCCTGAGTCGGAACAAGGGCAGCCCCGGGCTGGCCTCTGGCTCTGCCAGTCAGAGCCCTGGCTGCACCCCGAAAGAGGAGCTCACTGGGGCCTTGGAGTCTGCAGGACCTGGGCTAGAGGAAGTGGCCAAGGGGCTGGGGGATGGCAGCAAGAGCTCAGGCAGTGCCCAGGAACTGGTCCCTAAGGGTGACCCCCCAAAACAGGATCCCCAGAATCTGGCTGATGAGGAAGAGCAGGAAGAGCCCCAGTATGAGAATGTTGCACCCATCTCTGGGCCACCAGAGCCCTAAGGACCGTGAATTTGAAGAGTGGGAAAACTGTGGATGGGGGTCAGGCATCCAAGCTAACCCGGCATCAGGTTGTGTTTTGTGCTGGGGAAAAAAATCCCAGGGCCAGGGAAGACCTATCAGAGCCTTTGTCTTTCTATGGGGAAATGTCCAAGTTAGAGGCCAGTTGGCTCTGTGCCCTGGCAGTAGACTGGGAGTGGTCTGGCAGGCCTGGGCAGAGACCCCATGGTATGGGGTCAGGAAGGGGAAATAGATGGCTGCAGGGACTTTTTCTCTGTTGTCCTGGACTGTTTGCCCCAAAAGGCTATTCTTTCCTTCATTTTCAAAATATTTTTCTGAGATGAGAAACAACCTAAATGTTGGATGATAAAAGTTTGGTTGAAGAAATATTTCTTATGATAGGTTCCTAAACAACCACAAAAAATCATGTTGTGCAAGAATATTCAATATGGGAGAATGTTCATGCTGTATTATTGTGAAAAATAAGTTTTCTTTTTATAAATTTTATTTCTTTTTACCACAGGATACATATTTAGAATTCTTCTATTTGTGTCTATTTTGTGATTGTTTTACAAACTTTTTTTTAAGGATGTATGTGCATAAAAAAAGATTCAAGGGAAATGCATCAAATGGCATTTTTCTCTGGGAGATGAGATTGTGGCTGATATTTATTTTCTTCTTAAACGTCTGTGTAACTTGCAAATTTTCTACAGTGAACATTGTTTTTACTTTTCTCACTAGATTAAGAAAGCAGTGTTCTTTGTTAAAAATAAACAGTACTAACATTACAGACACGTATAAAGTAAAAATGAGATTTCCCTTCTTGCCAGAGGAGTCTAGGGGACCATCAGGAAGGGGCCAGACTTACTTATTCACTGAATGCCTTTTGGTCTTGTTCTGAATTTTTTTCTCACATACTTGTATTACCTAGTCAGGAAATAAAGAGTGGCTTCCCCTTCTATCTCAGTGCTCAGAGAACCTCATGAACAGTTTGGAAGCTTCCTTTCAGATGTGTTTCTGTGCACATGAAAACAAAAGAGCATACTGTTCCACAATTTGCTTTTTTACTTAATATATCTTTCCGTGCCAGTAAATATAAAGCTACCTCTTTTTATGAAAAAATGACTACATGGGATTCCATCATGTGGAAATAACACAGGTTATTTAAACCATCCCCTACCTATGGGGACTTGGCTTATTTCTAATTGTTTTGATAAAATAAATGATATGGTGTACAATTTTGTCTGTATTTCTTTTTGTACTTGTGCAAGTTTTTCTGTAGAAGAGATTCCTAGAAGTGGATTTTCTGGGTTATGGGGTAAGAACATTAAACATTTGTGTACTTACTCCAAAAAAGTTGTATGGTTTGTATTCTCACAGATTATGGCGGTATCTATTTTCCCACACCAATCTAATAAATTAAAAATGGTATCTCATTACTTTAGCACAATAAAAATAAAGTAATAATAGATTAATGCTTCTTAAAAAGTTACAATCTTTGTATAGATAAGAGTTTTTTTGTTTTGTTTTGTTTTTTTAGCTGAGCCATCCTGCCACCTGTTGGCAGCTCAAAGGCAACTCAGCTCAGGCTGGCATCGAACTGCCATTGCTCAGAGCTCAGCTCGCACTCTTGAGCAAGCTCTTAACCAACTGAGCCATTCGGCAGGCCCAAGAGTTGTTTTTTTTTGTTTTTGTTTTTTTTTAACAATCAAAAATGGTATTGGGGGCCGGCCGAGTGGCGCATTGGTTAAGCGCTGGTTTTGGGATGCCAGCGGCCCCGGTTCGGATCCCACATGAGGGCCAGTGACACTGCCCTCTACAGCCAACAACAGCTCCACCTGGAGCTGGGCTGTGCGAGCCCCGGTGATGGTGTGGGTTGCAGCCCCTGCTGCAGTGGGCTGCCATAGGCTACAGTGAGTGGCCCGCAGCCAGCGTGAGCGGCTGGCAGCCAAGCATGAGCTGCCAATAGCTGCGGTGAGCGACATCCAGAGGCCAGCGACCGATCTGCCTCATCCGGGAAGAGCGCAATGACGATACCAACAGTGAAGCAACATCCTCCGCAACTAAACTGAAGAAAAGACAGCAACTTGTCTGTTCCCCTTCCCCGATTCCCCAACGCTGTTCCCCTCCACCAATTCCCCAATAAAATCTTAAAAAAAAAAAAAAATGGTATTAGGGACGGCCGAGTGGCGCGGTGGTTAAGCGCTGGCTTGGGAAGCCAGCAGCCCCGGTTCGGGTCCCACATATGAGGGCCAGTGACACTACCCTCAAAAAAGAAAAAAAAATGGTATTAAAATTTGTATTTCTATGATTGTTCCAAAGTTGAGCTTCTTTTCATATCTATGTTATTTGTATTTTCCCTTTAGATTATCTGGTTATTTTCTGTCCCCAATTTTCGGTTGAGGTGTTCATCTTTTTCTCATGGATTTATAAATGCCTTTATATATATATCAAAGTTATTAATTCTTTGCTCAGTTTGTAATTGGTCTTTTAATGCTATTTATAGTGTGTGTTTTTTTCTCTATAGAAATTTAATTTTTTTTTTTTAAGATTTTATTGGGGAATTGGGGGAGGGGAACAGCGTTGGGGAATCAGGGAAGGGGAACAGACAAGTTGCTGTCATTTTGCTCTTCAGTCTAGTTGTGGAGTACGTTGCTTCACTGGCCCACGTTGGTATCGTCACTACGCTCTTCCCGGATGAGGCAGATTGGTCGCCAGCCTCTGGATGGTTGCTTACTGTGGCTATTGGCAGCTCACGCTGGTTGCCAGTCACTCACACTGGCTGTCGGCCACTCACTGTAGCCTGTGGCAGCCCACTGCAGCAGGGGCTGCAGCTATGCTGTCCTGGGAACTCAGAGCAGCCCAGCTCCAGGTGGAGCTGTTGTTCACCATCTTAGCTGTAGAGGGCAGTGTCACTGGCCCTCATATGTGGGATCTGAACTGGGGCTGCTGGCGTCCCAAGCTAGCTCTTAACCAATGTGCCACTCGACCAGCCCGAAATTTAATTTTTTAATTTAGACAGTTTTTTTGTTTTTTTTTACTTCTGGGTTTCATGTCATACTTAATGGAAAGGTCTTCTCTACCCTAAAATCAGTGAAATAATCTACATTTTCTTCCAGTACTTTAGTGGTTTTATGTCTCTATAATTGCCAGCAGTGCTAGTACTGGGCTTTAACATTACTGACAAAAAGACTTAAACAACAACAATAACAACAAAATACCCTCAACAACCAGAATTTCATTCAGATAAACCTGGATTCAAATCTAGTTATGACGTACGTGTTGTGTGACTGGAAATGTTACTTAAAGCCTCAGTTTTTTCAACTGAAAATGGGGATAATGGCCCTCTCCCAGGATTATTGTGGGTGATTGACACAAAGTATGTAAAGCACCTAGTAAATTTGTAGCTCTCAGTGACATTCTCTCATTCTCCCAGCTGTGAACCCTTTGTCCCCAGAAGCTCGTACCTTTCACCCCTTTCATTTGTTCGTGTTTTCACTCGACAAACTCATATTGTGTGTCTGCTTTGTACTTACTTCTGTATAAGGGCTGGTTATACAAAGTTGAATAAGGTACAGTTTGTGCCCCTAAAGAGTTCATAGTTAATGGGAAAAGGGAGAACAGATATACAGATCATCATAAAACAACATAATCAGTGGACAAACATAGTGGAGAGCGTTGTGGGGAGTACTTATGGAAGGCTTCCTGGAGATGCTGTCCAAGAAGAGACTCTTGAGAGCCGGAGGTGAGAGAACAGCACGTGCAATTCACAAGCAATTCCATGTGATTAGAGCATCTAGGACCAGGCAGCCTCCAGGGGGAGGAGACTGGTGGGGAGGAGCCTGTGTGGGTCAGGTTGGAGAACTTGAACTTTATGATTTTAGCAGAAGTCAGATTTACCAAGGTCAGATTTACATTTCGCATAGCTCACTGGGATGGGTGGGGTGGTGAGATGAATTTCAGGAACTGAGATAGGAGGCTGGATGCACAGCAGTTGCAGTCCTAGAACACAGATAGGCAAATTATTGATAGTTAGGAGATAGTACTGTATTGGGGTGTGGTGGCTGTCGGGTGGTGGGGGAGAATTAACAGCAGGTGTTGAAAGAGTAGTTCAAGGCCTCTAACTTCAGTAGGTAGTGGTGCTATTATCTGAGAAAGAATGGAACAGCTTTTTGCGGGGAGAAAGTGAATTATTTTAGAGATCTGTTTGAAACAGTTTAGAGATGCCTATGGAACAGCTGCCTGGAGACCAACGCTCAAGCAGGTGGCTCTAGAAGGGAGGGAGGGAAAGACTGAAGTTTAAGTGGCTGTCGCAATCTTGTGAATGGGTGAGATTCTGCAGGGTGGGTTACGGGATAGGTAACCAGCCAAGATCCCCCAAGCCGACAGCCGCAGGTATGGTCTGAGCGATGTTGCCAGCGGAGGGTTCAGGGCGGCAGGGGGCGCTCTCGGACTGGGGGACACGGTACAGGAGGTTGCTGGGGCTCCCATATCCCTAGGATGATAAGCTAGCTCCAAGAGCGTGCCGGGGTGACAGAGCTGAATGTGGGGGACACCCAGGGTGCTCCGAGGTCGGGCTAGTGCCTCTGATCAGGGAGACAAAGCTGAGCAGCAGAACCTCCACAGCCGGGGTTCCATCCCCCCTGCCCTGGGAGTTCCTCCGGGCAGGTCCCGCTCAATGACCAGACTGGGAGCCGGAGCCCTCCGGACTCCACGCAGTATCCCGGAGGCCTGACTTGTTCTAGCAGAGTTTGGTGCTGCCCACCGCGTCACCCTGAAGAGGGCCCTTACCTGAGGGAGATGTGTGGGAATAGGGCGGAGGTGGGGCAGGACAGTGGGTATGATGGAGTGGTCAAATTGGGCAGAGAGCAACAAGATGGTTTGGGTGCGGGTTCCCCAAGGGACCAAAGGGCGGGCGTAAAAGTCTGGATGGGGCATCAGAGGAGACACCATCCTAGGGGACAAACAAGCCCCAAAGTATGACCTAGGGCTCCCTGAGAGACACCTTCCAGGCACTCAGGAAAGAGATCGGTGACTCCGGAGAGCAAGGAAGAGGCACACCACGCCTACACAGGGGTCCGGAGATCCGGAATGGGCAGACAGAGCCTGGATGTGGGACACTGTGGGCAGGAGAGCGAGGAATCGGAACACAAAGGCCCGGGACAGCCGGAATGGCAGCGTTGCCTGGGGAGGAGGCAGTGGAGGCGGCGGCAGTGGAGTGCCTCACACGGAGCCAGAGCATCGGGGCGGGGTGCAGATGGGCATCTGGGGACTGCGCAGCCGGAGGAGAGCGGAGTCTGGGAACCGCGCTGGGTGCGCGAGGGGGACGGGCGTACAGCTGGGGAAATCTGATGGGCGCTGACTTGCGGAGCCGAAGACTCAGCCCGGGCCACGGCTTCGGGGTGGGGCTCTGGAGAGGCGATAAGGCAATGCCTCCGGGGTTTCCGGCCCGGCCAAGACTCCAGTTTAAGGTGGCAGAGCAGAGGCTCAGCCCACCGCTGCCTCCAGCACCCCCAGCAGTCTTGTTTGTCTCCCAAGTCCGGCCGGAACCGGCTTCTGCTGCTAGCCGCCCGGCGGGCTCGGTGCCTGCTGATTGGCCAACGCCTGTTTCCAGCCCCACTCAGCCAATCAGCGTGTGGCAGTGTTTTCATCTTGGAGTCGGAATAAAAGGACTGGAATAAAAGGGGACAGAAAAAGCGCCGGCCGGGCCCGATACACACGAGTAGGAACCAGGTGAGCTGGAACCTAGGGATCTGGGCGAGGATGCTGGGGACAGAAGGGCTACAAGTAGGGTCATAGGGAGAAAATGTGTGACTATGAAAGGAAAGAGACTGGATGGATGAGGAGCTGCCAGAAGAGATGACGAATTGAGGAGGAGCTAGGGGATAAAGGGACGAGGGTCCGCTCCTATGGAAACGGTCTAATTGCCGGGGAAACGGCCCTGGATGGGGGTCGAGCAGGTGGCTCGCGCCGCCGGTTTGAACCGGCTTCGCCTCCCATGCGGGTTTCGCGTGGCTTCAGCGCCTAGCGACCTAGACTGCGGCCAATGGCGCGGCAGTTCCTGTGCTGCGAGGCCAATCAACGGGCCGTGGGCGGGCCGTTCCGGAGCTAGGTGCGCTGATCTTGTGGTTGAAGAAACGAGCTCTGGGGAAGGGTCTCGAGCGCGGGCGGGAGGGCTCCTTTTAGGGCCCGAGGGAGTGGCCACCCTCAGGTATGCCTCTGCCCAGGTGTCTGGTCCTCAACCTGCCTCCCCTGCAGGCCTCCAAGCTATGTGAACCCTGCTGGGAGCTAGGACTGATTTCACGTTTCTGAGCATGCGTTAGTCTCTTCCTGCTAGCATGCCTCAGTTTACCTCTGAGTGAGCTGAGGGAGAAGTCTCCCTGCCTGGCTGGAGTGGCTCTCCCATAGCCGAGGGCAGCCGTACAAGTCAGCCGCGGCGGGTGGCCCAGGTCCGGGGCAGGGCTGAGGCTTCCTTCGCTGCACACACCTGCATTCCAGGCAGCGGAGGGGTGACAAGCTCCGCGCGCTGCGGCAGCGGCGGAGCTTGGCCGCAACGACTGGGCAGGGCCCCGCGCTGACGCTGAGGTCTGTGCGCAGGTGGCTGCAGAACCGGAGCCAGGCCGCCTCGCCGCGCCATGGCGCCCACCTTGGCCACTGCCCATCGGCGTCGCTGGTGGATGGCCTGCACGGCCGTGTTGGAAAACCTCCTCTTCTCGGCAGTCCTCCTGGGCTGGGGCTCACTGCTCATCATGCTCAAGTCGGAGGGCTTCTATTCCTACCTGTGTACTCGGCCAGGTGAGAGGGGCGCCTCGGGCTCGGGGTGGTTCCTGGAGTGGGGATTTTGGGACCGTGCAGGATGGCAGTGAAGACCTAGCCAGTAATACCACCTCCCTGCACAGCACCTCCCAGTTAGCAAAAGGCCCGTTTGCACAGCGCCTCCCAGTTAGCAAAAGGCTCATTTGATTCTCACCCAGCTCTGCTGGGTACATATTTGTTCCCGTTTGGTGGATGAAGAAACTAAGGCTCAGACAGACCTTCTGACTAGCCCAAGGCCACACAGCTGGAGACTATAATAGATCCAGAACTCCTGAGTCCAGAGTTTTCTTTCCACCACCTGGAAACATTGCTGGACATTTGTCCTCCCAGGGCCTGGCACATCACTTGCCTTGCAGTAAACAATCGCTCCCTGACTGTAGAAAGAGGAACTCCTGACTCAGTGGCTGGGGGTGTAGCAAGAGAGAGGAAGTGGCTTGGCTTCCACCCCATGGAAGTTTCATCTAGAATTTAGATGTTTTTTAGTCAGACCATTACGGAGTCTCTTAAGGGCTTGTCAGACAATTTCTTGTCTATTTTTGCTACTTTATGATTTTCCACAGGACATTTCCTCCCACAGGCTGTGAGAACATCTCAGTGGCCTTCTACCCCCCCCCCCATGGAGGGAGGGGAATAAAGGCAAAGGGGGTGCTTATGGAAATGACACTAGGTCTGTCTTTCCCCTTGCCACACCATTGGTGTTGCTGAATGAAGGCTGAGGATGCTGGTCTACAGGAAATCTGCCCCCACCCTTACCTTCATACTCCCCTTTGAGGATCCTAATTGCTTGGTGTCAGTAGGTTCAGCCCAACTGTGGGACCCATCATCTACCTTCCTCCCTCCTTTCTAGGCAACCTTGATAGGAAACATTTCCCTCTGCCCTCTCACTGTCTCCAACAGTGGCTACCTAGTAGTTTAGCTCAGTACTGCCTCTCCCCAGTACCTTTGTCAGGAAGTGGCTGCCTGAATACCTTTAGATAGAGGTAGCCCAAGCTTGACTCCCTGAATCACACCACCGGCATGCCTTTTCTTCCTAGAGTTTTTACGTTAGGGGAAGAAAAGGCTTTGAACCAGCTCGTGTGGCCTCTAACCCAGTGTGGAATCCTCCCTGCTTCCTTTCTCTGATCGTCCCATGATATTCCTGAGTGTTCCATTCTCTAGGGAAGCTTAGCCGGAGAGGTTAAGGGCAGGAAAAAGGGAGGGGACCTGCAGGTGCACGGGACAGGGCAGAGTATATCATTTAGAACCTTTAGCCTTTAGCCATTCAGAAATATTTCCTGATAGCCAAAGGGTTCTTGGCAGACCTTTCCCCACATCAGCAAGAAATCTTGGGAAATGGAAGAGTCCCTCAGACCTTGTTCCTTGAACAAGCTTTTTGTTCTGCCCAAGAGATGTGAGATTAATGACTCTTTGGAAGGAACAGGTTGTTTGGCTCCTCCTCTCTCTCCCTCTCTTGCCTCCCTGATGGGCTCTTTCAGGCTGCACAGAAGGTTTAAAAAACAGAGAAACATCATCATTCTCAGATAAGCTTTTAGCATCTCATCCACACTTAGAGGACTGTTGTAGTTAAAAAAAAAATTTTTAGACCCACATAGCATTGGAAGGTCAGATTCTAGGGGTTTTCCCCTAGTTTTCCACTGATTTATTATATAGTATCAGTAGCATTGGAGCTGATCACTTCATTTCTACCTCAACCTTGGCTCCTTCCTTCGTTTAAGTGGGAGGAGTCCCAGAGATTGTGCCAATGCAGTGCTGAGCTGGTTTTTAAGCTCTGGAGGTTTGACTGGTCCCCCGCTTAACTCAAAGTGAAGGTGAAAGGTCAGGATGTAGGTTGAACATCAACTTCTTATCCTGTGCCTTTGCTCCTGCCTCTGATTTTGGTTTTTGTGACTCTCTGGTAAAGCCACTGACTCAGCATCCTCGGGGCAGGGCAGGCCTGTTGATTCCACACAGCTTATCTCTTTGGCCTCCCTGTTCCTGACTTCTTGGAGTCTGAGTAGCCTGTTGCCGTTCAGAACCCAGAGATCCCCATGCCTTGCCTGACTGGGAGTGCGTGGAGGATTTAGGGTCAAGGTTTCTGCTTAGGCCTAATATTTTCAAACTTGGTAGATGGCTGAATTGCAGAGAAGCAGTTAAGCCATTTATTATATTTATTGAATTAGAATTGTGAAAAGCTAAGCAGTCTACAGCTGACTGAGATGCAAATTTGTCAGCCTTTTGTTGCTTTTAGGACTGACTGATGCTTTAGTGTGTTCTTTAAGGAAAAGTATGCCTGAACCTGTTGAAAGTTTTCAGAACTCTTTCTTGGGACTCCAGCCAGAATCTGGCCATAGACACAAAGTACTGGATTCCAGTTTAGGGGTAGGAGAAGGAAAGAAATAGTCTCTTCTCTATGGCTCTGAGTTCTTTGTGCTGCCCACTAGACAGTCAGGATTGATGACAGGAACTGGGGGTGGGCATTTGGGCTTTGCCTCCCCAGTTCCCATGGTGTGTGGACAGCAGACTGACTGGGTTCCCAGCCTGGAAGGAATCAGGCTTTTCCAGTACTGTGTTCTTTTGGCCTTTGGATGGCCACTGTTAACTAACTATACCTTACCTCTTTTGTCATTTTCTCTGTCATCTGGTGGCCCTCTTCAACAGTGTCAGCTCAAGGGGCTAGTGCTACCTGTGGATGTTTCATCTCTTTCATCTATCCTACACGTTCAGTAAACATTTATTGAGCTTCTGCGCTGGAGTGCAGAGCAATCTTGGCCCTCAGGGAGCCTATAGCCTGCCAGTATCCAATAAGTCATCACACACAGACCTGTATAATTAATTCTAAGTGGTGGTCAGGACTCCAACAGAGAGTGGGTGCCAGGACTGAGAGTGACAGTGGGGATCTGGTTCAAACCAGCGGGAGGGTCTCTGACATTTAGGCAGAAGTGTGGAGGGTGAGGCCGGATGAGTCAGGAGGGAAGGGGTCAAGGAGCCCTGAGGCCGACTGCACGTTGGAGAAGAGGAGGAGAAGGACAGAGGTGGGAAGGGGCCCGATCCTGCAGGGCAGGGGAAGCTGCTTGGGGAGACTGAGCTTTGTTTTCAAGGCAGAAAAAAGTGATGGGAGCAAAGGAGGGCGATCAGTCTCACCTATTCAAGTCTTGTAAATTGTTGAGGGCTTGCCACATGCTGGGTGGGGTGGGGGCTGTGAAGGTGAGAAACATGGCCTCTGCCTGAGGAAGTCGTAGTCCAGCCCAGCTTTGGATAACCAAGGCAGACCTTAAGTCTGCCTATGTGTGTGAGGGGAGCCATACTCCTCACTGAAACAAAGCAGGAAGTTGGTCCCTGGAGTTCTGAGAGGGCAGAGGGGCTG
Organism: Aselliscus stoliczkanus; assembly: GCA_033961575.1. Lineage (NCBI taxonomy): Eukaryota > Metazoa > Chordata > Mammalia > Chiroptera > Hipposideridae > Aselliscus > Aselliscus stoliczkanus. The sequence goes on from CM066739.1 coordinate 13,641,503, forward strand.
CCAGGGAACAGGCCAGGCCTGGTCTTCACCAGGATGGGTTGGAGGCTGCAGATGTGGTCAAGAGACATTCCCTGTGGCTTGGAAGCCCCCTCTTTTTAGGATCGCCTACATCCCAAGGCTAGTGGATGATAGATAACCCACCCTTTCACTCTTATTGATATGAATATGACTGTTTTCACTTCTCCCCCCAGTTTGTTTTGGATTAAAAACAATATTGTAGCAATGGGTAAGAAGCTTAAAGGCTGGTGCCCACAGCCTCAGGATGTGTCACAGAGAGGACCTGGCACCCTCGGCCCTCTCCACCAACCCTGCCTTTCTCCTTCGCATTTCATAACCTAATTTTCCTCCTCCACATCTGCTCGCCCCACCTGCTACTTTCTTGGTGTCCCATTAAGGTCCTGTTCAGCGTGGGTTGACTTTTAGGTACCTCATGGGAAAGTTTTAGGGGCAGTACCATTCTCACTAGGTGACATTGAAGGCCACCTGATATTGCCGCTGACACTGTGACAGCCTTAGGCCGTCTCTATTCTCAGCATTTTCTCTCTGAAATGCCTCTCATCCAGGTAGTACAGCATCAGCACAGCCTGGATTCAAGTCCAGCTTCCCCAGATATCGTCTATGAGACCTTGGACAAGCAGTTTATCTGAAACTCCTGGTATCATGTGGAATATGGGGTGGGTGGGATTGGGAGGGCGGTAGGTGGCACAGAAACAAATAGCATTGAACACAGCAGACAGCACACACAGGCACTCTTGTGACCACAGCTAGGGGGCTAGGCCCTTGCCTACCCAGCAGGGCCCTCTGCCTAGGTCCTGCCTCTCATTTGCTCTGTGTCTGAAGCTAACCTCTCACCTACATCCCCCCTGCTGCACTGAGATACTGCTTCCTGTTGCCGGATAGACTAAGGATTTGAGAGAAAGAGACTCAGGAGATCCTAGGGCAGAGACCGTTAGCAGGGCAGTCCAGGGGCCTGCCCCCCAGGGAGAGGGGCACTCACTAAGCAGCCAGTCAGAAAGGGACTCTCAGGAATTTAGAGGGGCCACCCGCCCCATGCCCCTTGCTCCCTCAGGCATCATCCAGCCAGCTATTCTGGAGGCTCCCCACTCCTTTTGTTTCCCTCGGGTGGGGGGAGCCCCCTCTTTGGCCCAAGGATGTCAGGGGAGCCTGAGTTGGTCACAGCACCCTCTTTTCTCCCCAGATTTTTCTGTAAAGATCTTGTGTGAGTCTTCTGTGAGTGGGGCCAAACAGTGCAGGCATTGTTCTCTCTCCGCTGCCCCTGGGTTCCTCCTAAGCAGCCTGTTCTCAGCTCACTGTGGCCACTCCAGTTCTGATCTCCCGTCTTGTTTCACCTTCCTCAGCTGGGCTGGGCCACTCTGGCTTCCTATTGCAGAGGCATCTGTTTAATAAACAGGTGCAAGTAAGATGCGGAGCAGGCTGGGCTGGGGTGAGGGCTGAGCTCTATTTAGGCTGAGAGCAGTGAGGCACCCCAGGGGCTTGACACTTCCTGGGTGCTTGTCTGTTGGTCTGTGCCGGCCCACAGTAGCCCAATTGGGAGCAGAAGGAGAGGAGCAGCCTGGGTATGACTGTGTTTGGGTGTCCACTGGATCTGTGATTATTCATGTGGGCTGTTTTACTGCCAACGAAGCTTCTGAGCTCCCCAAAGGTGTAGTTCCCCTGGGTAAGGGACACTCGAATTGCTCTATAGGCAGATGAGAGGCCACTCAGACACCCCCACCTCTTGCTTATCTATTGCTGGACATTGCTGCCTAGAGGCAGGAAGGTAGAAAGCCAGGTGGCCCCTTTGGCAGGATTAATTTAAGAAGAGAAGTCTGGGGCCGGCCGAGTGGCGCATTGGTTAAGCGCTGGTTTTGGGATGCCAGCGGCCCCAGTTCGGATCCCACATGAGGGCCAGTGACACTGCTCTCTACAGCTAACAACAGCTCCACCTGGAGCTGGGCTGTGCGAGCCCCGGTGATGGTGTGGGCTGCAGCCCCTGCTGCAGTGGGCTGCCATAGGCTGCAGTGAGTGGCCTGCAGCCAGTGTGAGCGGCTGGCAGCCAGCGTGAGCGGCTGGCAGCCAGCGTGAGCTGCCAATAGCCGCAGTGAGCGACATCCAGAGGCCAGCGACCAATCTGCCTCATCTGGGAAAAGCGCAATGACGATACCAACAGTGAAGCAACATCCTCCGCAACTAAACTGAAGAACAAAAAGACAGCAACTTGTCTGTTCCCCTTCCCCGATTCCCCAACGCTGTTCCCCTCCGCCAATTCCCCAATAAAATCTTTAAAAAAAAACAAAAAAAACAAACAGAAGAGAAGTCTGGTGGCCCAAAATGTAAGGTCCCTGTTCCTGTGTATAGTGTCTCGAGGATGAAACATGGGAGGGACAGATACCCTTCCCTTTATTCTGACCTTATCCTCATGAGCCCCATGTTTAGTTATAGGGGTTACCAGGTCTCTAAACAATTCAGATGTTTCTGCCCCATCCCCACTTATAGCAAATCAGGGAGACTCTCTTGGGTATGTTGCCTTAGGATTTTATCTTCTCTCTCGGTGAGTACAGTCATGGATTTAGGGGTCCCCCATGGTTCCTCTTTGGGGTATCTGTGGGCAGGGAACCCCGGTGCCTCTACTCAGTGACAGTGCTACCTCACTTCCTGATACCTTGTCCCACTATGGCCCCTGCTTGCGGCAGCAGACCCTGCAGCACCTAGTGCAATAATGGGCTCTAGGCTCTGCATGGCCAGTCAGGTGTCCCAAGCCAGCAATCCTGGACCCTGAGGCACCCTCTCTCCCCATCTACACTGTTACACCTGTGCTGGTTTGCTCCTATCTGCACACCAACCTGGAAATGGCCATTGCTGTGTGGAAACCCTGCTGTCCCACTTTACATCCCGTTCCTGTTTCTGCTGGCAGAGCTGACACCTGAAACCAGTGCCAACCTGTGAAGCAGCTCTGCCTTCCCAGAAGCTCCCCACAGTGGGTGAGCAGCTCAGACCCGCCCAGGCTAAGGCAGTGTGTGGGACAATTCTGAGGTGGGTCCTACTGGGCCCGGATGACTGTCTGGCATGTGTGTTGGCTGCCTGTGTGGTAGGGTCTCTTTCAGAAAACTGAAAGTAGTGGCCTATGGCAGGGATCTGGCTTGTTAGGTGGTGTTTCTCTGGCTTCTAGAGGTTAACATTGCAGCTATCATCTTCTTAAATCCCTTCTATCTTCAACTTGGCTCTGTATGTCCTGTTTCCTTTCTTCTCTCTCCATCCTTTTGGCCATTGTGATCTGATTCCATTGTTTTCATTAATTCAGCAAACACCTGCTATGCATCAGAATCTGGATGAGGTGCTAGGGACACAGGTGACTGGCACACAGTCCCTGCCCTTCAGGGACCCCAGCCCAGTGGGAGGCTAGATGCGATTTCATGCTACGGAACTCGACTCCCACTTCTGCGTCGGACTCTGCTGCCAGCCAGTTGCTCCATTACCCCCATCTTGAGTCTCCAATCATAGTAATAATACTAATAACTTTTCGCTATTATATATTGAGCACTTTCTATGCCTATGTGAGCTCAAGAATGTTATCTGGATTTTCTTATCTTTCCTAAAACTCTAGGAGGTAGATACTATTGTTAGATTATGCCCATTTAACAGATTAAAAAACTGAGAAAGAGCAAGATTAAATCACATCTCCAAGGTCATACAAGTAGAAAGTGGAGGAACCAAAATTAGAACCCAGAGGTCAGGTCCCAGCGCCTCACCCGCAATCAACATGCCCCCAGCAGGGCTTGCCGGTTAGAGGTTGGTATGTGGCATGATTCACCCAAAGTGCATCCTTTTCTTTGACCTTGGGGCAGCCGTGAGAGGCCTGGGCAGGCCTTAACAGACCTCAGCTTTACAGCCCTGGCGCCAGAGGCCCGCAATCTGGAGGCGAGCAGTTATCTGAAGAGAGGTATTTCCTTGTCTCTCCCAGTGTTACCTCAAATCTAATCAGAGGCCACTCCTCTCTCTGCAGGATTAGTCAGCATCTCTTAACTAGCAGTCCCAGAGAGGAGAGAGTTCCTCGGCCACGGCCACGTTCCCGGCCTGTCCCCCACCCTCCTGCTCTCAGCTGCCACAGCACTTTTTCCTTCCTATTTTTGTTTTGGTGCTGGGTGGACTTTGGAGAGGGCCATTAAGGGCCAGGATTACAGAGCAGGTGTGGCCTCAGGGGACAGCAAGTATTGTGACCCCAATGAGAAAAATAAGAAAGGTGCACCTCAACCAGTGAAAACAAGTAAGTTCGGACTGTTAAAAAAAAAAAAAAAAAAGAAAGAAAGTAAAAAGCCTTTCCCAAGGAGTTCTACAATACAGCATATGTAGTAGTTGATGCCCCAAAAATATGAGAGGAGAAGGTGGCATATGGATTAATGTTTGAGATGTCCAATGTACTTGGCAGTAAAGGGGGCCCACACACTCTTCTCCAGATTGACGGAGGAGAATCAGAAGGGGATTACAGTGAGACTAGCAGTTTGCCCTTCCCAAGTGGTCTAGGGTCTGCCTTCTCGATACTGGCTGCAGTCTGTTTTCATGGCCAGAGCTGCTGAGAAGATTCTAGCCAGCCTGAGGCTCCACTGCCAAGGCTGAGTCCTGAGACCTACTACCTACTATTCTAGGGTATAGCTGAATATACCCTAGAATAGTAGGTCTTAGGTTGGGATTCCCAACCTGGGGCTCATGAGTGCTTCAAGGGACACCTGTAGCCCCTGAAATTGTGGGTAAGATTTTATGTGCATTTTCTGGGGAGCTGGAGCATAGCTTTCTTTATTGGATTTACCACAGGGCCTCTGACCCCCCACAAATGTTAAGAACCTCTTCATTATTGCTCCCAGGGGCTTGGACCAGATGGATATACAAGCCTACTGTGGAGTAGCCTGAGCCCACAGAGGGCCCAGAGCCAGCCCTGCCATTCCCAGTGGGTTGACACCGACTGTGCACCTGCCCCTCTGATCTTCGGGAACCCCTGCCATGACCCTGTGATCAGGTTTCCCTCCCTCTGCACACACAGAGAACATCACCAACAGCACAGAGCCGGACCCCGATGAGGTGGGCGAGATAAATGGCTGGCTCAGCTGCAAGGCCCAGGACGAGATGCTAAACTTGGCCTTCACCGTGGGCTCCTTCCTGCTCAGTGCCATCACCCTGCCCCTGGGCATTGTCATGGACAAGTACGGCCCAAGGAAGCTCAGGCTCCTGGGCAGGTCAGTGTTGGGGTGGGAGGCGGGCAGGTGGACCCTGGGCTGAGTTCCCCACTGTAGGGAATCCTGGTGCTTGCTATCAGGTGTACTGGGAAGCTCCCTAAATATCCACCCAGAGTGGAGTTTCTATCCTGTCTGCCCCCGAATTAGTGGGCAACTGTGATCCTTGCAATGTGCCCGTATTGCATTAAAAACGTACAGGGCTGCAGTCCTGCCTGGGAGGGCCTAGAGTTGCTTGTCATTAAGAACACTGGTTTTCACAGTCATTATTATTATTTTTTTTGAGGGTAGTATCACTGGTCCTCACACGTGGGACCCGAACTGGGGCCGCTGGCCTCCCAAGCCAGCGCTCAACAACCACTGCGCCACTCGGCCGGCCCTCCACACTCATTTTTACCTGCTACCCCATCAGAAAAAAAGATTTTGAAAATATACTTCTAATATAAGCACACGGAATTATCAATTATATACACATATACCGTTCTTAATTTTTTATGTGCTTTGTGATACATAAATAAAAATTAAAATTAAAATGGCTGAGATTAAAAATGATACAATAGAAAACCTAATATTTCCCCTACTGCCGGCACCCATGTGGGTCGTCTTGTGTACCCTCTGGGCACAAGCCTGGTGTGCCAAACTCGGGGTCAGCCCACCCAGTAACTGGCCTCTCAGCTAACGGCCTTCCCAAGTCTGTCCCATTGGGCAGTGGTTTGCAGTGAGCGAGACCTGTGATTGTGAAGGGAACGCGTGGGGGAGCCATGTCATTCACTCTTGGTTGTTTCAGTGGCCTTCATCCCCACAGCAGAGCCAAGTGGAGGGGATTCAGGAGTTGCTGCTCATCTCGCCCATGCCCAGTGGGGTTCTGGTCATCCCATGACTGAGTGGGCATAGGAACCTGGGGAGTGGCTTGTGCCCTCTCTTGCTTTAGAGCCTGTTAATTGGATACCTTGGAGAAATAAGTTCTTATTATTCCTCATCAGTAAAATGGGGCCAATTATACTCCTTAGGATTGTTAAATAAAATATTATACATAAATTTTCCAAAAATATCTAAAACATATTAAATATTCCTAAATAATAACAATATTAACAATAACAGTAGTAAGAAACAATCTATTATTTCTGCTTGTTTTTAGTGCCTGCTTTGCAGTCTCCTGCTTGCTGATTGCATACGGAGCAAAAGAACCCAACTGTGAGTACATGTCTCTTTCACACTTTTGTCAGGGACTGGGGAGAGAGTGCCCAGAGGTGCTCGCAGGCCCACCTGTTCCTAGGAGGATGGTGGAGGCACCTTTTGTAAGAGCCCAAGCTCTGTAAAATGGGCAAGAGAAGGATGGTGTTCCAGATCCCCAGGTATCCGGCACTGACCAACGATGGCTTGTCATTCATTCAGCCTACATTTGTTCGGAGCCTGCTTCTTGCAAGGCACTGCGCCAGGCCCTGGCATCCCTGAAGCTCAGCTGTGGTTCCCTGATTATGAGCCTTCTGTTTCCTTACAGCTCTCTCTGTGCTCATTTTCATCGCCCTGTCTCTGAATGGCTTTGGAGGGATGTGCATGACTTTTACCTCATTAACAGTAAGTATCGATTTCTTTAAGATCTCAATTCAGTCACCTCCTTGTGAACTTGAGGCAGCTTTTATTGGCTTCAGTGTCCTTGCCTTCCATTTGCCTGAACCTCCCAGGCACTAGAGGGCTGCTAGTGGTGAAGCAGCCGGGCAGCAAAGCTAGTCATGGCTTCTCAAGCTGGGGAGGTCCTGCAGGCAGCAGAGCCCGGCTCTCAGAGCGAGCCGGTCTTCTGCCTGCTGACCTTGGCTTAGGTGCTGAGGAAGCCAGTTCACTTGCCAGGTATCCAGGAAAGACAGGAGCAGAGGGAAAAAAAGCTGCTGCCCACTTGCTTTTCTCTTACTCCATGGCAGCTCTGGCTAACAGTGCAACCGAAAAACAAACTCCATCGGAATCTCCCCACCCCTAACCATTGCCTTTGTCCAGAACTGAATGAGAAACTCACGGGAGCACACAGGCTGCCTCTCTTCTTGGTTTTCGTAATGCCAGGGCACAGAGTGCCCCTTTGGGGAAGGACGTGTTTTCTTGGGTTGCCAAGCACCTCCTGATTGGTAGTACCAGAATGCCACAGAATGTGCTCATTTTTTTTTAAAGATTTTATTGGGGAATTGGGGGAGGGGAACAGCATTGGGGAATTGGGGAAGGGGAACAGACAGGTTGCTGTCCTTTTGTTCTTCAGTATAGTTGTGTAGGACGTCACTTCACTGGCCCATGTTGGTATTGTGATCATTGAGCTTTTTCTGGGTAAGGCAGTTCTGTCTCTGGCCCTTGGACAGCCGCTCACAGCAGCTCACACTGGCTGCTGGCCACTCACGGTAGCTTACTACAGCCCAGTGCAGCCCCTCTGCAGCCTATACCGTTGCCAGCAACTCACGGCACCCCAACTCCAGGTCGAGCTGTTGTTCACCATCTTAGCTGCAGAAAGCGCAGTGTCACTGGCCCTCATGTGGGATCTGAACCGGGGCCCTGCTGCTCAGAACTGGCGCTCCCAAGCCAACTCTTAAGCAACGTGCCACTCAGCCGGCCCAGAATGTGCTTATTTTTGAGGTGAGAGAGGCTGCAGAAAGGTCTGGGTTGAAGGACAGAAAGCCAAAGAAAGTCAAAAAGAGTCTTTCTCGGGAGGAGGAAGGGAGCGCTAGCAGGCTCTCCCAGCGGGCAAGGGTGCCTTTCAGAGTTGGCTGCTGGGAAAGAAATGAGACTAATAGGCTCTTCATGGAGCTTTCTGTCCAGGATAGTCTGGCATACCTCAGTTTCCCCATGGAAAAGTTTATTTATTTATTTATTTATTTATTTATTTATTTATTTTGAGGGCAGTGTCACTGGCCCTCATATGTGGGACCCGAACCGGGGCCGCTGGCATCCGAAGCCAGCTCTTAACCACCGCGCCACTTGGCCTGCCCCCCATGGAAAAGATTTTATGACACAGCACCTCTCATCACTATTTGCAGGGCACTCTGGTTTCTTTTCTTTTTTAAAAGATTTTATTGGGGAAGGGGAACAGCCAAGCTGTTGCCCTTCCATTTTAGCTGTGGAGGGTGCAGCTAGCTCAGCTCCAAGTCCATTTCCATCGGGCCACCCGTCAGCAACTTGGGGTCGCTCAGCTCAAGGTGCCTTGTTCAATCTTAGTTGCGGGTGCAGGAATTGAACCGGCAACCTTGTTAGGAGCACGTGTTTTCACCAGCTGAGCCATCCTGACACCTGTTGGCAGCTCAGCTCTGGTGCGGCTCCTTGGACCATGTGGGAATCGAACCGGTGGTCCTGTTGCTTAGAGCTCATGCTCTTAACCAACTGAGCCACTCGGTGGGCCCAGGGCATTCTCGTTTCTGATTTCCCCTTCTACTAATGAATCAGGAGTCATGTTGTTGAGGGGCCCTTGTTAAGCTTTTAGGGTGCCCTGGGGACTGCTGGTGGCCTTGTAAGGAGCTTGAAGATGGTGCTGGCATCTCCGTGACCTGTTGCCTGCAGGCCAGACACAGACCAGGCCCAGTGTCTCTTCTGTTCACCTTTCCTACGCTTTGCCTTATTAACTGTACCCTGGTGGAAAGGATTAGCTGTCTCCATCTGTGTCCATGGAAATGCAGTGTTCAGTAGTGCCTGTGTTGGGTGAGGAGGGCATGGTATGGGGCCACATATGTGGTACACTTAGGGAGGGGGTGACACACAGATCCGGAACTCTGAGTGCCTTGCCTTGGTGGTGTGAGAAAGATTGACTTTGTGCATTTTTATTTTGATCTTTTTTTAACGAGGTAGATAAAAGAAAACAAATACATCCCCTCCCTTTCTCAAGCACGCAGAAGAAAACAAATGCTGAGACTGTAAGAAATCTGTTAGAACTGTCAAAAGTACAGAGATTCCACTAAGTTGTGTGAACTGTGTAACAGGAGTCATGGTCTTATTTGTTCTTTGACAATGTGAAAACGACCAACTCTTTCATCAAAATGAAAATTAAATACCTGGATCACCCCATGATTTTAGTCACTCTGTGCCTACATCATGCCAATTCTGAATTTCAAAATAAGAGGAAGAGATGGTCCTTGAACTTGAGTTTTTGCTCTTGAGATGCAGAAAGATGCTTTATTACAATACAGCATAAGACAAACGGATAAAATCCACCATACCATGAATCCCCTTTAAGAAAACTTTTAAAAAAATTAGTTTCAAGTGTACAAAGCAATGTAATAGTTAGACATTTACACCCCTCACAAAGTGATAACCCCCCACAATCTACTACCCCTCTGACATCGTGTATAGCTGTTACAATACCATTGACTATATTCACTATGCTGTACTTTATATCCCATATATATATATGTTATGTATTATATATATTTAATATTATATATATATATATATATATATATATATATATATATATATATTTGACATTGAATATTCTGCTTCAGCTTTAGGTGTATAGCTCAGTGATCGGGCATCCACATAATCTATGAAGTGATCCCCCTGATAAGTCCAGTACTAATCTGGCATTTTACATAATCTTTATGACATTGTTGATTATATTCCCCATACTGTATTTCATATCCCCATGACTATATTGTGATTACTAATTGTACTTTCTAATCCTTTCACCTTTCTCCCTATCCCCACCCCCATCCCATCTAGCAACCATCAGTTTTTCCTCTGAGCCTGTTTCTGTTTTGTTTGCTCGTTTATTCTGTTCTTTAGATTCCACATATAAGTGAGATCACAGACTTTCTTAGTCTGACTTATTTCACTTAGCATAATATTCTCTAGGTGCATCCATGTTGCAAATGGTAAGATTCATTCTTTTTTGTGGCTGAGTAATACTCCATTGCATAAATGTACCACAGTTTCTTTATCCAGTTGTCTACTGATGGGCATTTCAGTTTCCGTACCTTTTTTTTTTTTTTTAAAGATTTTATTGGGGAATTGGGGGAGGGGAACAGTGTTGGAGAATTGAGAAAGGGGAACAGACAAGTTGCTGTCCTTTTGTTCTTCAGTCTAGTAGTGGAGGACGTTGCTTCACTGGCCCATGTTGGTATCGTCATCGCGCTCTTCCTGGGTGAGGTAGATCAGTCGCCGGCCACTCACTGTAGCCTACTGCAGCCTACTGTAGCAGAGGCTGCAGTCTATACCGTCGCCAGGGCTCGTGGAGCTGTTGTTAGCTGTAGAGGGCTGTGTCACTTGACCTCGCATGTGGGATCCGAACCGGGGCTGCTGGCGTCCCAAACCAGCTCTTAACCAATGCACCACTCAGCCGGCCCTGTTTCCATATCTTGGCCATTGTGAATAGCGCTGCAATGACCGTAGGGATGCATATATTTCTTTTGAATTAATGTTTTGGATTTCTTTGGAGTGGAATTGCTGGGTCTCAAGGTAGTTCCATTTTCAATTTTTTGAGGAACCTCCATACTATTTCCCATAGTGGCTGCACCAATCTGCAATTTCACCTACAGTACACAGGGTTCCCTTTTCTCCACATCCCCGCCAACACTTGTTTGTTGATTTATTGCTGATAGCCATTCTGACAGTAGTGAGGTGGTATCTCACTACTGTGGTGTTTATTTGCATTTCTCTAATGATTAGTGATGTTGAGTATTTTTTCATATGTCTATTGGCCATCTGTATGTCCTATTTAAAGAAATGTCTCTTCATGTTCTCTCCCCTTTTTATAATTGTGTTGTTTGTTTTTTTGGTGTTGACCTTTAAGAAAGCTTTCAAAATGAATTCATATTTGTCCAAGAAAACTTTAGGGGAGACTATTAAGCCCATAAGGATTCATTTTCTTTTCTGTTCTTTCTTTTGTTTTTAATTATAAAACAAAAGTATTTTTATTTTATTTATTTATTTATTTTTTTGAGGACAGTTTTACTGGCCCTCATATGTCAGACCCGAACCGGGGCCGCTGACTTCCCAAGCCAGTGCTTAACCACCACGCTACTCGGCCGGCCCAAAAGTATTTTTATTTTATTTTATTTTATTTTATTTATTTTATTTTATTTATTTATTTATTTATTTTTTAGGGCAGTGTCACTGGCCCTCATAAGTGGGACCCGAACCGGGGCCGCTGCCGTCCCAAGCCAGCGCTCAACTGTCGCGCCACTCAGCCGGCCCCTTATTTTATTTTTTTGAGGGCAGTGTCACTGGCCCTCATATGTGGGATCTGAACTGGAGCCTCTGGTTTCCCAAGCCAGTGCTTAACCACCGTGCCACTCGGCCAGCCCAAAGTATTTTTATTTTTAAGTTAATATTTTAGAAATATAAAGTATGGACTGTAAAATTCTAATATAAGCCTACCTTTATAGTTCAGAATATATCTTAATATTTTTAAAAAATGCAGATACCAACATTATTTTTTTTTTAAGGAAATACTATTACAACCTGTCTTTTTCACTTAACATTGTATCTTAAACATCTTTTCCTGTCCTTAGAAACCTACCTTATTACTATTTAAACTGTAGAGAGCTACCTCCTTATTAAAGAGTTCCATATAATTCTATAACATAGATATACCATAATTTATTTAACCAGTTTCCTACTAATGGACGCTTGGGTTAGTTTCCAGTTCTTCTGATTTATGATGCTGTTGAAGTGAACATTCCTGTACATATATATATATATATATTTTTTTTAAAGATTTTATTGGGGAATTGGCGGAGGGGAACAGCGTTGGGGAATCGGGGAAGGGGAACAGATAAGTTGCTGTCCTTTTGTTCTTCCGTTTAGTTGCGGAGGATGTTGCTTCACTGTTGGTATCGTCATTGCGCTCTTCCCGGATGAGGCAGATCGGTCGCTGGCCTCTGGATGTCGCTCACCGCGGCTATTGGCAGCTCACGCTTGGCTGCCAGCCGCTCACGCTGGCTGCGGGCCACTCACTGTAGCCTATGGCAGCCCACTGCAGCAGGGGCTGCAGCCCACACCATCACAGGGGCTCGCACAGCCCAGCTCCAGGTGGAGCTGTTGTTAGCTGTAGAGGGCAGTGTCACTGGCCCTCATGTGGGATCCGAACCGGGGCCGCTGGCATCCCAAAACCAGCGCTTAACCAATGCGCCACTCGGCCGGCCCTGTACATATATTTTTTGTAAAATAAATTCCTGGAAGTGGGATTGCTGGGCCACAGGATCAGCATGTTTTAAATTTTATTATTTACTGTCACATGGTCTTTCCAAAAGGTTATACTGTACACTGATATTATACCACCAGCATATCTGAGAGTACCTTTTTCTCCACACCCCTTCCAGTACCCTATCATTAATCTTTTAAACATGAGCCAATCTTATCTAGTGGAAAATAACATACCATGATTTTTTTTTTTTTTAATTTCCTTGTTAGTGAGACAGAACATCTTTTCACCTCCTTACCTCATTTGTATTCTGTGAATTGTTTCTTGGTGTAATTTGTCTCTTTTTCTACAGGGTTGTTTTCTTTCACCAACAAAGACAGTAGCTCTCTTTCTGAGTGGGCAAGGGATCTTATCCTTAGTTTTTTAGGCTGCTAGGTGGTCTGTGAATAAGCTTCAGGAGAGCTAGGCTCCACCATTGAGATTATCTGCAAACAAATGATGTGTGTATGCTATCCAAGTACATTTTTCTGGGGAAGGGTCCATTGCTAACCTCTGATAGGTCTGTGTGAAGGCCAAAAGCACTGCAGCAGGAGTTGTTTAACAAAAGATGTTTAAGATAGTAGCAACTCACTCTCCCACTGGGAGGTAAAACCTACACAGGCCAGATAGTGACAGGCAAGAAAACTGTCAAATCATCACTTAAAGTATTTGGTGAGCAGGGATCTGTTTAAGGGAGGCTGGTGGCTTGTCTCTAAGGTCCCCATTCTTGGGTCTAGAGCAGGAGTCAACAAATTGCTGCCCCCAGGCCAAATCCCGAGCACTGGGGGAGGGGTGTAAACAAAGTTTTATTGATATATAGCCATGCCCACTTGTTACTTTTGTGCTGCAGTGGCAGAGTGAGGTAGTTCTACAGAGACCCTGTAGCCCTCACAACCTAAAATAATTAACCATCTGGCCCTTTACAGAAAAAGTTAGACAACCTTTGGTCTAGAGGCGCCAAGAAGCTGCTCAATCACAGTCCCCTGTGGGTAGACATGGGCTGATACCCGCCCCTCACCCCCACACCCTGCCCACCCCCTTTTAGTTACTCGGGCCAACTCCTTAAGCACTTTTCCTTAAGCACTTTTTAAGTCATCTCTTTCACCCTCTACCACTGCCCCTGGCCTGAGGGTTCTCCTTGGGCATTCCCCTGTCCCATGAGGGCTCTTATGGCTGCCCCTCTCCATATTAGACCTTGGAAGGGAATGAGAAGCAGGTCAGCCAGGACAGGCTCGGAGCTCTTGGGCAATGTCCTAGGGCTGGCTGTGGCTTCTGCTGAGCAGAGCTGAATTTCGTTCTGACACAGCCCAGGCTTTTAAAAAGCATAACTGTCAGGATCAGCTCCCAGAGCCGGGGAGCTAGCTGCACAATGGCACTTTCTGTTTGTGTCTCCCACCCATATTCTAATTTGGGGGACAAAAGAGTCTTCAGGGTCGCTTTTGGGAGCTTTTAAATCAAATCTCCTACAACCGCTTTGGGGCCCATGGATAACTCCATGATAACCTGGGAATCTGGAGGGAATGTGTTGCCATGGAAACCTTAATGTGGGGACTTTCTGAGTCCCACGGGGTTTTATGTTGCGTGGACTGTGGTATAAATAAAGATGTACAGGCACTGTAAACGGTTACCTCCACTGGGGGAGAGGGGCCCCAAATTGGCAAAGTGCCTTTTCCCCACAGGCCAGGACAAGATGGTAGATAGGCCTCCCTATGGAGCCCAAGAGGTCTGTATTGATGGGTGATCCTTTCCTCTAGAGGGGAGGCCCAGGGGCAAGGTGGGTCCCATACCAGGTGGGCTGCCTGACATCCAGAACTGGCTCCCCCAGGTCCCTGCGGCAGAGGGCCTGGGCAGGGGGATGTGACATCCTTGGAGAAGGGTACCAGGTAACTCCACAGATGCAGAACACTCCCCGAGGTGCCAACCTCAGCCACCCCCAGGACATCTGGACAGCACACTTTGTTTTGTTTGCTCAGTGCCTTGCATTTGTACTACCCTTTAACTCACTCCATTGGCTGGAGCGCAAATACCAGCCGGCGGCTGAGGTGGCGTCTTTGGGCTGCCACCCCATGATCCAGGGCCTGGGTTGCTTAGAGATGGGTGCAGATGCAGCCAATATTGTGGACATGTCTTTTCCACTTCATTACTCTGACCCCTGTCAGTGTGGGCGGGATGGGGCATTCTAAGCTGAAACCCTCACAGGAAAATGATTATAAAACGTTGCCAGGCTCCTCCATGAAAAATTTCTCTGTGGGCTTTTCCTATTTGATTCATTGAAGTCTGACCCTGAACCTGAGAAACAACCCCATGGCAGTTGGGATCTGAGTTTGGAGAGAACAGAGTAAATATCCTTCTGCAAAAATCTGAGAGAAGGGGAGGAAAAGATTTAGGTGCAGCAATGAAGCAGATGTCCCCAATGTGGGGTGCGAGGTTAGCATTACCTCTTAGCTGATCTGTTTCTCAGGCAAGCGAGGCTCCCCACAGCACCCGGCCAGCTGTCCAGAAGCCCAGGTGCCAGGTGACCAGGACTCGCCCAGAGCCATTTCTGCCTCTGGGTTTCTGTCCCGTGCCTTGAGAACCTAAAGCAGTCATCTGATCTCCATTGGCCTGGGAAAAATTCAGCCATCCGAGGGTTCCGCATCGTGAACTTTGCTCCAGCATGTGTCACGTTCAGGGGCAGACAGAAGTATAGTGGGGGCATTGGCAGGGCTGGACTTGGCTGGGAAGGCGGATGAGCTAGCTGGGGGAGTGGAGTCCCTCCTCCTTTCCCTTCAGCAGTGAAGTGGAAAGGTGACCTCAGGGACCTGCTCCTGGCGTTGAGTGTTTGGAGCTGCCAGGTTGTTTGGGGTTCGGAAATAGCTCAGCTTTGCTGAGTCCGCTTGTCTAGACTGGTACCTGGATCCTGGCCTGTACAGGTTGTACAGAGCTCTGGGTGTGTATACCAGCCATCTGAGGACAAGAATTACCTCTAGAAGGACCTGAGGGCCAAACTGCCAGATCCCACCCAGGCCGCACATGGCATCTCCCCAAGGGCCAGGGTGTGCCCCAAGCTGGTGGTCTTGGGAAACCACAAATTGGAAAGTCAGTGCCAGTGGTCTTCCTGTCCCTGCCTGCCAGCAACTCCAGGACTTGTCTTGGAAGCCCCCAAGACAGGGTAGAGAGACATCTTAGAGAGAGTCTTCTAGGGAGGGCAGCCCATCTTCCTTGTCCTGGAGCCTAGGCCTCTAGAGACTCTTGTCCAGTAGCCTTGCTCTGTGGCCAGAACTCCAGGGGAGGGGCTGCCTGCAGCTGCTGTTTTCCCCTCTAGGAAGGTCACACAGCCGGGGCCTGTTTACTGTACAGCTGAGGGGCTGAGAGAATGAGTCACCAGCAGCATCCCCATGTGAGGCTGGCATGGAGGCTGGGTTCTGCTTGGCTGAGCCCATTCCAGCCCTACACTATCAGGCAACAGGAGTGGTGGTGGGAAGCACCCAGAGCTAGGGGAGAGGGCCTGTGCTCCCCTCGCTGTGAGTGCAGTGAATCCTGAGTCAGGAAACAGCCTCTGATGAGTGTTTTCTCCTGGCATCTATCATTGCCGCACGGCTCTGGCTTCCTACTGGGCAGCAGAGCTGCCTCTTCTCTCCCTCCACCCGGCCCTTGAGGCCCACACTAGGGCGCTCTGCTAGGTACTCAGCTGTCACTCCATCACCTGGGCTCCTGATAGCCATTATGTGTAGCTGAGGCTGAGCACAGGTAGGAGCAGGGACAGTGGAAGGGAGGAGAGGGACATAGAGACCAGTGCAGAGAAGGAGACTCAGACTGGAGGTGAAACAGGAGAGTCCACTTGATGGTATGGCCCCAGATCATGGAGAGGTCAGCCAAGGAAGGCCGACAGGAGGGGAGGGGGCAGATGGGTCTAAAAGGAGCATCGGAAGGGATGTAAGAAATCCCTAGTGGGAAGAACTGACAGAATGCTTAACAAGGAACATCGAGAGGCATAAGAGGTGAGTACTCAGGAGGTTTCCAAGGGACAGAGTAGCCCAGCGGCTGTGCACATAAGCTTGACCTGCTTTGGATCCCAAATTTGACCCTTACCCGCCTGGGGGCGTCCCTTGACTTTTCTGATCCTAAAGTTTTGTATCCACTTAAGTGAGGATAATAAGTGACACCTACCTGAGGTTGTTTTGAGGGTTTTTAAGATAACATATAGAGTAGGTAAAAATAGTTGCTTTTTTAAAAAAGATTTTATTGGGGAAGGGGAAAGGGGAACAGTGTTGGGGAATTGGGGAAGGGGAACAGCCAAGTTGTTGTCTTTTCAGTCTTAGTTGTGGAGGGTGCAGCTCGCTCAGCTCCAAGTCTAGTTGCCATCCCGCCGCCCGCTGCCTGCTCAGCTCAAGATGCCATGTTCAGTCTTAGTTGCAGGGGGCAGGGCAGGGGGAGGCGTAGCCTACCATTCTGTGCAGAAGTCAAATTGGCAGCCTTGCTATTAGGAGCATGTGTTCTCACCAGCTGAACGGACAGGTCAGCGGCAGCTCAGCTCGGGCGCAGCTCACTGGCCCATGTGGGAATCGAACTGGCGACCCTGTTGCTCAGAGCTCGCGCTCTTAACCAACTGAGCCACTCGGCCGGCCCAATAGTTGCTTTTATAATAATGCTATTAATATGATAATAATATAGTATTACTATAACCATGCTATGTTATTATGCATTGTCACTTAATAAGGAAACTCCTCCGATGAAGCTGCGCCTGGGCATAGTCGCTGGCAAGCATGACAGCTTCGGGAGGAAGGGAAGAGAGCGGTTTAAAGGATCACACAATTAGTACTGACATTTAAAAAATAATTAATGTCCACAGGGAAACCCTCACTTCTCCCGTGCTTGTTCTTCTTTTGTGATCACACACTGACTGTTGCCAGGATGTTTATGCTTTGGGTTTCACTGGTCAAGGTCATCCTTGATATTGTTTTCAGAGAGATTTCATCTGACATAAATGCTAGGTAGTTTCTGAAAGCTAAAACACGCTTGACTACCTATTTATTTAAATACTTCAGTTGGTTAAAAATCTACGTGAACTAAGAAGTTAAATGGCAAACAGACCTGAATATGTTAACAAACTGTGATTGTCTTTAATGTATAATCTATTTATTTATTTATTTATTTTTTATTTTTTATTTTTTTAAGATTTTTTTTTTTTATTGGGGAATTGGCAGAGGGGAACAGCGTTGGGGAATCGGGGAAGGGGAACAGACAAGTTGCTGTCTTTTTATTCTTCAGTTTAGTTGCGGAGGATGTTGCTTCACTGTTGGTATCGTCATTGCGCTCTTCCCGGATGAGGCAGATCTGTCGCTGGCCTCTGGATGTCGCTCACCGCGGCTATTGGCAGCTCACTCTTGGCTGCCAGCCGCTCACGCTCACGCTGGCTGCGGGCCACTCACTGTAGCCTATGGCAGCCCACTGCAGCAGGGGCTGCAGCCCACACCATCACCAGGACTCGCACAGCCCAGCTCCAGGTGGAGCTGTTGTGAGCTGTAGAGGGCAATGTCACTGGCCCTCATGTGGGATCCGAACCGGGGCCGCTGGCATCCCCAAACCAGCGCTTAACCAATGCGCCACTCGGCCGGCCCTAATCTATTTAAAATCAATACAAAAATATTAACATCCTCATAGAAAAAAGGACACATGAGGAATATCAATGACTGATTCTCAAAATTATAGAAAAATGTTCTGTCATTAGTAATTAAATGTTTTTTTCAATTTCTGTTTTTAATCATGAAAATTTTTTTTTTTTAAAGTTTATTTGGGTGACAATGGTTAGTAAAGTTACATAGGTTTCAGGTGTACAATTCTGTAATACATCATCTATATATCACATTATATGTTCACCACCCAGAGTCAGTTCTCCTTCCATCACTATATATTTGATCCCTTTTACCCACACTACCTTCTGGTAACCACTAAACTATTGCCTGTGTCTATGAGTTTTTGTTTCTTCATTTGTTTGTCTTGTTCCTTTGTTGTTTTCAGTTTCATATACCACATATCAGTGAAATCATTTGGTTCAGGAAAATTTTAAATATAGATGGTATTAGAGAGAACAGTGTAATGAACCCCATGTACTTGCAGCATCACCAGTTATTAACTCATGACCACTCTTGCTTCATTTCTACCTCTACCCACCATCCAGATTATTTTGAAGCAAGTATCAGTCATTGATTCATTTTATCCATATACACAAAGAAATGGATTTTAAAACAACAAGGATATTGGTGAAATGGCAAATGTTAAAAATAATAATGCATAATGTTGGCGTGGCTACAGTGAAATAGAGACTCTACTATGCTGCTGGTGGGAGTATCAATTGGTATGAATTTTCTGGAAGGCAATTTGGCACAGTATGACAAAAATTTAAAAACGTGTATTCCCTTTTGTCTAATGATTCTACTTATGGGAATTTACCTTGAGGAAGTAATAGCTATGTGCACATATGTTTATCTTCAAGGATGTTCATTGAAATGTTATTTATGATACAAATTTTTAAAAAGGACCTGAGGTCTAACATCAGAGAAATGCATTCATTATGGACCATCCAAATAAAGAAATACCAGTCAATACAAAGTATGTTGAAGATGAATACTAAATTAGAAAACATTTATAACATAT
This sequence comes from Aselliscus stoliczkanus, assembly GCA_033961575.1. Taxonomy (NCBI): domain Eukaryota; kingdom Metazoa; phylum Chordata; class Mammalia; order Chiroptera; family Hipposideridae; genus Aselliscus; species Aselliscus stoliczkanus. The sequence continues at coordinate 13,660,511 of CM066739.1, forward strand.
CAAGTAAAAAAGCAAAAATTTATAAAACAGAGGGCCGGATGAGTGGCGCGGTGGTTAAGCGCTGGCTTGGGAAGCCAGCGGCCCCGGTTCGGTCCCACATGTGAGGGCCAGTGACACTGCCCTCAAAAAACAAAATAAAACAGCATGTATCATAGGTTCCTAATTTTGTTAAAAACTTATAGGTATTTGTAAGAAAAAGATGAAAGGGAAATACATCGAAATGGTAATGTGGCTATGTCAGGATGATTTTTATTTTATTCTTTACGTATACTTTATTCCAGATGTTTTACAATGGATGCGCATTGCTTTTCTAATCAGGAAAAATAATCATAATTTAAAATATAGGGTGTTGGTGCTGGTGGGAATGCTGTGTAGTACGGTTTGCCCTGAGGCTCTGGAATCCCCTAGGAATGGCCCTGCTGACCAAAATAACATGTTGGGAAGGAGAATTTTCTTAGTGTTGCTAAGAATGTTCTAGGCCGAGAGAGGCAGGGCAGCAAGGAAGGCAGCTGGAAGGCTATTGCCCTTGTCCAGATATGAGGGCGGGCGTGTGTCTCACCTAGGGGCAGACGGAGTCAGCTCCTCTCCCAGCCTACTGTTCTTCCCTGTCCTGGATCTAGTTCTGGGAAAAGAATCCAAAAGATCAGGTCAGAGTTGCATGTTATCCCCAAACCCTGGTTGTTCTGTTGGCCGATAGCCTCAGATAGGGTTAGGGCAAGCTTGGGCTTAAGGGCGAAGGAAAAAGGCTAGCTTGCAAGCTGCCTGCTTCTCTGGAGTACCCCCTAGTCCTGTTGAAAAGTTTGAGACACTCTTTGTGCCCACAGGTGACTGCTCCTCGGGGGGCTTGACTCTGCACCAAGTGGCCTTTGCTACTCCAGGCCCTTGTCCTCCACCTGCTCTTCTGGTTGGGTTCTGAGTCCTCTTTGATCCTTTTCTTCCTTCGCCTGCTCTGGCTGCAGTGGCATTTCAGCTGGGAACAGTTCCTGGCTTCCATATAAGCAGAACTAGTCTTTGGATTTTCCCTGGGGCAGTTAATGGCCCCAGAGACGGCTGCCTTGCTGGAGTAGCCAGCATGGAGCAGCCCAAATATGTGAGCTCGGGAACCAAAGCATGTCCTCTGAAGCACAGCATTCCTGGGAGGCAGGTGTGCAGAGACTAAGACTGGGCGCCATTAGTGCTCACCTGAGTATGTCCAGGCACACATGAGTACATCACATTTCCTCTGTGTCCTGCTGGGGGAATTTCTGTATGCTCTTTGTCCTCCTCCGACCCTCCCTGAGAAGCCTGCGTGGACAGAGGGTCCAGTCCACATGGGGGCTAGAAGAAGAGCTCTTTGTGTGCTGGGAATTCTGTAGGGAGCCTGGATGGCCTCATGCCATAGCATGGCTTAGTTGGACATAACTATAGATTTATCCATGTTCCTTTTCAGTCCTGGAATCCCAAAACATCTTAAGCTCCTTTATTTATGTTTTTTTAACAGTGATATTGAGACACAATTCACATACCATGTAATTCACCCGAAGTATACAATGCACCATTTTTTAGTCTATTCACAGAGTTGTGTCGTCATCATGATAATCAAGTATATCACTCGAAATAGAAACCCTGTGCCCATTAGCGTTTCCTCCCTGTCTACCCCTAGCTCCCTCTACCCTAGCCCTCGGCAACCACTAATCTATTGTCTGTCGCCATGGATTTGCCTAGCCTGGACATTTTATATAAATAGAATCATACAATACGTGGTCCCCTGTGACTGGGTTTTCTCACCCAGCATGTTTTCGAAGTTCATCCATGTGGTAGCATGTGTCAGTATTTCATTTCTTTTTATGGCAGAATAACATTCCATTGTTTAGATAGATCACATTTTGTTTACCCATTCATCTGTTGATGGACACTGAGGCTGTTTCTACTTCTTATGAGTAATGCTGCTATAAACACATACACGTTTTTGTGTGGACATTGTTTTCATTTCTCTTGGATATCTACCTAGGAGTGGAATGATTGGATCACGTGGTGACTCTGTGTTTAACTCAGGAACTGCCAGACTGCTTTCCAAAATGGCTGCATCATTCTACATCTCACCAGCAGTGTGTGAGGGTTCCAATTCTTCTATATCATCAGAACATTTGTTATTAACTGACTTTTTGATTATAGCCACCCTAGAGGGTATGAAGTGGTATCTCATTGTGGCTTGGATTTCATTTCCCTTAATAATATTTAGTATATTTTCATATGCTTATTGGCCGTTTGCATATATATATATATATATATATATATATATATATATATATATATTTTTTTTTTTAAAGATTTTATTGGGGAATTGGGGAAGGGAACAGCATTGTAGAAATTGGAGAAGGGGAACAGACAAGTTGCTGTCCTTTTGTTCTTTAGTCTAGTTGTGGAGGATGTTGCTTCACGGCCCATGTTGGTATTGTGATCATTGCGCTCTTCCTGGCTGAGGCAGATTGTTCGCTGGCCATTGGATGGCTGCTCACGGCAGCTCATACCGGCTGCTGGCCACTCACAGTAGCTTATGGCAGCCCACTGCAGCTCCACTGCAGCCTATGCTGTCGCAGGTGACCCACGACAGCCCAACTACAGGCCGAGCTATTCACCATTTTAGCTGTAGAGGGCACTGGCCCATGTGGGATCCAAACCAGTGGCTTTGCTGCTTAGAGCTTGTGCTCCCAAGCCAACTCAACCAACGAGCCACTCGGCCAGCCCTGCATTTTTTTTTTTTTTTTTTGAGAAACATCTATTCAGATCTTTTGCCTATTTTTAAAATAGTTTATTTATGTTTTTATTATTGAGTTGTAGGAATTCTTTATGTAGTCTAGATATAAATCCCTTATCAGATATATGGTTTGTAAAACTTCTCTGTGCATTGTCTTTTCAGCTTCTTCATGGTATCCTTTGAAGCACACCATCAAGAATTTTGATGATGTCTCTTACTCATTTTTCCCAGTTTTATTGAGATATACATATAGCGTTGGATTAGTTTTAGGTGTACCACATGATGATTTGATGTATACCTTACTTATTTTTAATCGTGGGCAAAATGGGCAGAAATGATGAGGACCAGGTATGTAGCCAAGTTCAAACTGCTTCTGTTGATAAAACCCCAAAATGATTGCAGACAAATGGGGGAAGGGAACATAGATTAGGTCCATGTAAACAGTCTGGATTCAACAAAACAGATCAGCATAGCCATGCAGAGAGCATCCTCCATGTCGGGGACATTGTGGGTGTGGGTGGGAAACCTTCACAACGTGGGTGCAGTTTCGCTTGAAGTTCGCAAGAGAAGTTGTGACTGGCTGTTTGGGGGATGTACTTTGCCCTGTATCTGTTTGAATCCGTGATTGCATTATCCTCTTTTACCATGCCTGGATTTGTGTGGGATTGCTGAGGGTTTTAGCTTTGAAGTAGGTGCCGGATGGGCCCAGAAGGAGCCGATGTGAGATACAAAAGAGTGGCCTAGCTGGGAGGAGAGCCTGAGCCTTTCTTGCCATTGGCCTTTTCTGGTGCGATTGCTGAAGCAAAACACCAGGTGGGAAGGGAAGGCCCTCCAGCACTTGGAAATTCAGAAGCAGAAATCCCAGGCCAGCTTCCTTGTCAGCCCTGAGGGAACTGAAGAATTCTGATTGGCACCTTCCAGAAATCTACTCTCTCAGAACTGAAAGTAGCTTTTGCTGACATCTGGTCCTTCTGGGATGCTGATATTTTTATTTATAAAATGACTCTTCTCCCCAAATAGATTCTTATTTTTAATGGGCTTGCTCCCTTTGAGGAATCCAAGCCTCCCAGTTTTGCTCGCTGGCATCTCCCATATAATTCTGCGAAGATAGGAAGGCCCCTGGCCACTGCCAGCCAGGAAGCCCAACAGCTTTGTCCTTACATATCCGGAGTCCGAATTCTGCATGACCCTCCTCCCTTCCCCTTATCAACCTCAGCCCAGGAAGGAAAAACTTACAATTAGCAGTAATTATCCCCTGGACTAATTCCCCTGTGAATTACTTGAGGAGAGCAGATAAGAAAGGGTGCCTAAGGACGCCCTAATCCTCTCTTCCCCTCCTTTATCCCTCCTCTGTCCTTTCTCTCAGCTGAAGTCTCCCTTGCTTCTTGTCTTGCAGCTGCCCAATATGTTTGGTGACCTTCGGTCCACGTTTATTGCCTTGATGATTGGCTCCTATGCTTCCTCAGCAGTCACCTTCCCAGGAATCAAGGTGAGGGTGTGGCCCATCAGTTTCCAGCACATGTATTTTGTACTAGTATCTGAACAGAGGCCTCTCTCAAGGCGCTTCTTCAACCCTCCCTGAAGAGGGAATTGTGGGCGCGAGTGCTGGCCCCTCCCCACAACCCACACCTGGGAGGATGCACCTGGGCACCATGGGAGTAAGAAAAGAAACCCACTGGGCCATGGGGGATGGGAAATTCAAGCATGTCACTACAGGGTGTCACCTCAGGATGCCTTTGCATTTCTGGGCTGGGGTAGAGAAAGGGGGTGGGTGAGTTTGTTCCCCATCCGGAGCCCAACTCCAGTCTCCCCACCCTCAGGTCTGTTGTTGTTGGGCTGTTACTCCCCATCAGCCAAAGTGCTGCTCTCAGCCAAGTTGGTTCAGCTGTTTCCCTCCCAGGCAGGATTCTGAGCCCATAGAAGTCACACAGGGTCAGCAGGAATCAAACACCTCATAGCCCATCAGCTCCAGTTCCCACTCCAAATCCTGTTGCTCCTGCCAGGGTCTCAGAAGGGCTTCTCCTTCCTCTGACACCAGCAGCAAGTAAAATCCCCTTTCCTGAGGTGTGTGGTGGGTGGGGAGGCTATAGATGGGAGAAGGAGTCATACATAGATGTGGGCTGATCACCTGGGAATTGAGGTTCTTGGAGGATCTAGGGCCAGGCATCCTGTGGACTTGTAGGCATTCTCATACTCCTGGAGTGTAGAGAAACCTATACATGCCTCATCCTCCTATCTCAGTGTCTAACTGCCTGTCCCCTCTCTGGGGAGCTGGGCAGCTGTCTGCCAGCACTCTGGGGACTCTTGTGCTGAAAGTAAATAGTAAAATGACAATAACAGCCAACATGCTTGTGCTCCGCAGCCCTCTCCCCCACCATCACCACTGAGCACTCTGCCTGGATCACACCTGCTTCACCCCCACCACAACCCCACGAGGGCACATGCCAGGGTTACGCCTATTTCACAGAGGAACAAAGTGAGATAGCCATCTATTCATTTCTCGAGTATTTTCTGGCACCTGTAATGTGTGCTCTGTAAGGCACTGGAGCAACACCAGTGGACAAGGCCAACAGGTCCCTGTTCTCAGGGACCTGGATTAACAATGGACAAAGAAATGAATCAAGATGTCAGTATTCTCAGCCAGGGCTATTCACTGCGGTCTAGTGGTATGACAGTGATGGGAGTGGTCAGGGAAGGCCTCCCCAAGGAAGTGACATCTGGTCTAAAATGGAGACACAGGGGCCGGCCGAGTGGCGTGGTGGTAAAGCACTGGCTTGGGAAGCCAGCAGCCCCGGTTTGGTCCCATAAAAGGGCCAGTGACACTGCCCTCAAAAATAAAATAAAATAAAATAAAATATAAAATAAAATAAATAAAAAAATAAAATAAAATAAAATAAAATAAAATAAAATAAAATTAAAATAAAATAGAGGCACAGAGGGTTAATGACATGCCAGGGGAGTTGAGACAATCAGGATATAGGATACCTGATGACCAAACACCAGCTTGGCAGGGCTGGGCCTCCTCATGCAGCTGGGCACAGGGACAGCAGGACTGCCAGATACCCCCTGCTGTTGCCTGCCTGGCTTTCCTGTGCTAACTCTACCTGCTGGCCCTGCCCATACTCCCTTGTGTCTTTCAGGTCATCTACGACTTTGGTGTCTCCTTCATTGGCATCCTTGTGGTCTGGGCGGCCTGCTCTGGGCTGGTTTTCCTCAACTGCTTCTTCAACTGGCCTCTGGAGCCCTTCCCTGGCCCAGAGGACATGGACTACTCGTAAGTGCACGTGCTGTCTGCTCTCACCCCTCCCCGGCTAGGGCCTCGGCGGCGCTAACAGACACTCCTGTGGCCTCCAGGGTGAAGATCAAGTTCAGCTGGCTGGGCTTTGACCACAAGATCACAGGGAAACAGTTCTACAAGCAGGTAACGACGGTGGGACGCCGCCTCAGTGTGGGCAGTTCCATGAGGAACAAGGAGCAAGCGGCTCTGCAGGAAGGCCACAAGCTGTGTTTGTCCACTGTCGACCTGGAGGTGAAGTGCCAGCCAGACGCTGCAGGTACCCTTTTCGAGGCCCTCGCTGTCCGGGCCTGCCTGAGATGTCAGCAGGCGTGTCTGTACCCACACCCACACCCACACCCCCAAGATAGGGAGGGGCGGCCAGTCCAGACCTGGAAGTCCCAGCCCGGGCTGAGGGGACAGCACTGCAGCTGAGGGCCTTTGGGATATTGTCCCACTTAATTCCCACTTCATCCCAAAAGGGCAGGCAGCACCATTCAGCCTCGTTTACTGACGAGCACACTAAGGCTCAGAGAGGGTAAGGAACTCACCCAACTTGTTTTACACAGCTGGGTGACCCAACTCCAGCACCCAGCCTTTAACCTCACCTGGGCCCATCTTTGCATCCAGCGTAGAGTGATTTGGTCAGCAAATCGGCCTCGTCTCCCTGCACTCCGGGTCCCTGGAACACGGATGGGCTGGGAGCCACGGTGGTACCAGCCTCTGTTCTCCCTGAGCGCCTGTGGCCTTCTCCCCACAGCGGCCCCTTCCTTCATGCACAGCATATTCAGCCCCATCCTGCTGCTCAGCCTCGTCACCATGTGTGTCACACAGCTGCGGCTCATCTTCTATATGGGCGCCATGAACAACATCCTCAAGTTCCTGGTCAGCGGCGACCAGCAAGTAGGTAGGTGGCCCCTGGACCTCCGTGCACAGCCCCACAGGAGGGTACCCCCCTCCCCAGGCATGAGTAGTGGTCACTTCTGCCACCTGAGGTCAAGCCCAGCCGGCTGGATGGTGTTAGGCTGGGCTGGACCAAAGGACGGTGAAATGGCAAGAGTCTGAGGGACTAATTGCTCCTCAGAGCCATTTCATCACAGACAGCCCCAACTGTTCTTTCATGTCCCCATTAGAGTTTCCCAGTTTAGGAGGGAGGAGAGAACTAAAATAACTACATGCATTTGGGCTGTGAGGTATATGTTTTTCATTGCCTAAAGGGGATGGTTGTTGTGTGTTTGTAAATGAAAACATGGCAAGGAACAGAGTACTCCACCTGAGAACCTGTTGAAAGACAGCCAAATCAAGCCCGACGCCAAGAATTCCCTGGGAAACTGCTGGGGGTTGGTACATGGAGAGGCTGGGTGCCATGTGGGGGGGCCTGGGCCATTTCGGCTGGAGACTTTGGGGGCAATTAGGTCTGCACTGGGATCTGCACCCTGAACTGGACGCAAGCCTGGGCCGAAGCTTCCTCACTCATTTATTTAATCCAGTCAAGACTTGTTAAGTCTGGTAAACAGAACTGATAACCCACACGCCACTTTCCCAAAACAGCACAGAAGGTCTTTAGCAGATTAGAGGTTTTGATTCTACAAAGAAAGTCAGTACTTCCTCAGGGCCTGAGCTGAGTCAGCTTTAGTCATCCCTAAGCTGGGACAAACACATTGGGTAAATCCTTTTTATTGGCAGTCTCATTGGTGTGCAACTTTTTTGTTGGTTTAATTGTTTCCCCCTAGGGATTGTAAGGAATCAAATACAGTTTTTAAAGGGCATGAGAAATCTAGCCTTAACAAAAGGGAAGGATGACAAAGGCACCCAGACAACAGTGGTTCCTCTGTGAAAATGGGCATCCCATGGAGAAGCACTGTCATGTGCCCTTGCAAAATTTCATAATGAACGCTGACATCGTAAAGGCCCAAAGAGCGCCCTACAGGAAAAAATAACCTCTTTGGCTTTGTTGAGTTCAGTGATGTCCCCCTGAATTTCTACTACAGGAACACTTTTGTTGTTGTTTTTTTAATTGGGAAACAGTGTGTTTTTCTAGGACCCATCAGCTCCAAGTCAAGTAGTTGTTTCAATCTAGCTGTGGAGGGCGCAGCTCACAGTGGCCCATGCGGGGATGGAACCGGCAACCTTGGTGTTATGAGCACTGCTCTCTAACCAACTGAGCTAACTGGCTGCCCCTATAGGAACACTTTCATTATGTAACACTCACTAAAATCTGTGGACTGAACTTTGGGGAAAGCTATTCTATGATGTCTCAACACCCTCCCTTATAAACTTTCAGGCCCAGAGAGGTGGAGACCCTGAAGTGTGCAGAGAAGGGTCCTCACTGGCCCTCGGAAGGCAAATCTCCCTGCTGCTGAATCTTGGCCTTTTACTTGAGTTGACTGAGAAATCCTTTGCTGTCCAAGAGGAATTTTTTTCCAACTGTTTCCCACACTCAAAAAAGTCAGTTTCAAGAAGTAGAGGAAGTTGGGCCAGGAAATTCAATCTGCAGCTGACAGGGCATTGGTTTTCCCCCATCCTGCTCTGATGAGATGTTGTACATGACACCCACATCTGCAGATGTGCCCAGAGGGGTGGCTTCAGGGTCAGGGAGCTGGTGGGGTGGACAGAAGACCAGCTCTGGCTGTCTGGGGAGACCTATGGTGTCCGATGCTTGGCTGGAGGTCAGGATGGCTTGTTTGACCTCTCTTGTCCTTGGAGTGCAACTATACCAGAGCAGTGTCCCTGAGGGGCCACATGACAGGGAGTTCTGCCAGGTCTTCTGCACCCACACCACTTCCCCATCACGGTCCTAGGCAAGGCATAGGCCTGATTCATCAGTCTGCCTGTGACTGGTACCAGCTGCACATGACTGAGGCCCCAGCAGACAGGAAAACGTCATCAGGCGCCCGTACTAGGCCCTCTTCCGCCTCCTCTCAGCCACCTGTAGATGCTCTGAGATTCAGGCCTGGGTGGGAAATGGCATGTGTGCTGGGCCCAGAGCTAGCCTGCCTCCACACCCCCTCTCCCTAAAACAGCCTTTGAGATTGCTGCTGCTAACCTCTCTCTTTTCTGCTTTTTCACTTTGCTTTCATGATGCAGTGATGGATACTGGTAAGCAGGGGGACATTGCTGGGGAATGTTGCAACATTCCCTCCCAGCCAGTCTCTGTTGAACCAAGAAATGCTTTGCTTTGAATTCCAAATATCCCTCTTGGCCAGAACTATGGGTAGGAAGGGGTAGGGCGGTCCACTTCCAGTTTCTTTCTTTTTTTTTTTTTTAAACATATTATTATCTGTATTTTTATTTTGTTTTATTTTTTTAAAGATTTTATTGGGGAATTGGCGGAGGGGAACAGCGTTGGGGAATCGGGGAAGGGGAACAGACAAGTTGCTGTCTTTTTGTTCTTCAGTTTAGTTGCGGAGGATGTTGCTTCACTGTTGGTATCGTTATTGCGCTCTTCCCGGATGAGGCAGATCGGTCGCTGGCCTCTGGATGTCGCTCACCGCGGCTATTGGCAGCTCATGCTTGGCTGCCAGCCGCTCACGCTGGGTGTGGGCCACTCACTGTAGCCTATGGCAGCCCACTGCAGCCCACACCATCACCGGGGCTCGCACAGCCCAGCTCCAGGTGGAGCTGTTGTTAGCTGTAGAGGGCAGTGTCACTGGCCCCCATGTGGGATCCGAACCGGGGCCGCTGGCATCCCCAAACCAGCGCTTAACCAATGCGCCACTCGGCCGGCCCTACTTCCAGTTTCTATTTGCCCAAAAAGTCCCATCTTAATTTTAAGGTTCTTTGAAGATTGAAGCCCTTATGTCAGAACCACTGTGAGTGGTGCCTTCCTGGTATATTTCTAGAGCAGAAAACTAATAACCAGTCATATGCAAAGCCTCAGTCCCAGCATTTGTAATTTTGTGATTCCCAGGTCATAGGGCTTCCTGGAGCTTCTGGGGGTGGTCATTGTAACATACTGGATTTCATTAGCTGTTTCTTGGTAAAAAGCAGGGCATTTGGAGAAGAGAATAGGGTGCCTACTTGTTCCAGCTTTGGTTTCAGAGGTTAGGGTCTTTGGGCTCCCATCGAGACCCACACTGACAAGAAGAGGTCTGGGGAAAACCCCAGAAGAACTTGTGGGGTCTCAGACTTTGCCCGGCGCCTACTCCCAGCCTCTGCAAGGAGCCCCCCATGACACTGCCCATCTTCCTCCCCAGTTAGCCTCTACACCTCCATCTTCGGCGCGCTCCAGCTGCTCTGCCTGCTGACAGCCCCTGTCATCGGCTACATCATGGACTGGAGGCTGAAGGAGTGTGAAGATGCCTCTGATGAGCCCGAGGAGAAAGACATCAACCAGTGCGTAGGCAGGACCTGTGTACCCGGGGCCCAGCCTCTGGAGAAAGAAGCCCCCGCATTAGATGTTAGGCAGGGACATGGTGGGTGGTGAGGTTTTAAAGTCAGCAGAAGAAGCCAGAGAGCGTTGTGCTCAAGGCTACTCTCCCAAGGGCTGTAAGATGCTCGCTCACTCAGCTCAGCATGCACTTAGGTCTGTCACTTCTTCGTGGGAATTCTTTGGTAGGCTGCTTTGGGAAGCACTGTGTTGGATGAAAGAAGGGGAGAAACCAGAGGATGGTCTGTTTGCAGACACTGGATAACAAACCATTCTGCTTTTAGGACCACACTCAGATCCTTAGTGTGAGAAGCACAGTGGATGAAAGACCTTAAGCAGTGCTGCTTGCCTACAAGTCTCACCCCACTCGGTGGGACTAGGAAGTTGCTGTAACCCTAAGAGGTGTTAATAGATTTGTTCATGGTCGTGAGCACTGAACAAGGTACTGGAGCCCTACTTTATGTAAGCATTGGGCTCTGATCACAGGATGAATGAACTGTGTTCTTCTGTGACTCCACCTTCGTATAACAAGTTACTGTTTATTGTATCAGGCTCTGTGCCAAGCACTCAATGCACAATATCTCACAACACTTTGATGAGGTATGGAGGTATGTACTAGTGTGATACCCATTTTACAGATGTGGGAGTTCAAGTAGCTTGCCTGAGGTTACACAGTGAGGATGTGGTGGGCTTGGGACTCCTTACACACCTCCCAGCACTTGGCATTTCATTCTTCGATGCCCTACAATTGTCCATGGGGTGTCTGTGTGAGTGGTGAGACTAGAATCAGTAATAGTGAATCCACAAGGAAATAATTATAGAGAATGCTTTGTTATCTAGGTCAGGCCCTACCGCCAAGAGATTATTTGTGCCCATTCCGGTTCCATCTGTTGCATATTTGTTTCTCCTTCACCCTCTCTCGCCCCCCAAGGGGAAATCCACTCACTCCCTTATTTGGCTTACTATTTGCCTTATCGTTAGCTCCCTGCAGGATTTGGATGTAGTTGAAGTTAATGATGATGAAGTGAGGCTTTGCCACATCCTAACTTGGGCACACTCTGCTCCTTCCCTCCCCATCCTTTGAGCTTAGTTTTCATTGAAGCTGTGTGGTGTGCTGATGACCATCGTCTTGTGTCTGACCTGTCCCCTGCGGTTCACGCCCAGCGCTATGTCAAGAGGGTACAGTGGGAGTGTCCCTAGTGCTGGGCTAGCTCTGCCAGTCCCTAAAACGTGCTTGGGTGGTCTCTGAGCCTTGAGTTGTCTACAAACTGTGATTTCTTGGGAGCTCCGAGCTCCACCCTCCTCCAGGGAGCTCCCAGCTCCAGTGTGTGCTCTGTGTCTCCACAGAGGTGAGAAGAAGAAGAAACGGGACCGGCAGATCCAGAAGGTCACCAACGCCATGCGGGCTTTTGCCTTCACAAACGTGCTGCTCGTGGGCTTTGGGGTGACCTGCCTTATTCCCAATCTGCCTCTGCAGGTGGGTGTGGGGAAGAGAGGGAGAGGCCAGGTGAGGGAGGGGATAATGAGACTAAAAGGTACATGATGTGTCCTGAAAGCCATCAACAAAGAGAATGATAACTCTTCATTCATTTAATTCAACCAACCAACTAACCAGCCTACTGTTATTTACCAAGCGCCTCTTTACCTACCAGGCTCTGTGCTTGGTGCTGGGAGTGAGCTGTAAATGACAGTGGGGTTGGCTTTCACAGAAGACTCTTCTTTACGAAGGCATATCGTTGCTCTTGGTCTTTCGTGCATTTGCATACCACGAATACCACCATCATACTGTTTTCCAGAACTATGTCAGGCCTTGTGGCTACTTACTTTGCATTGCTCAATAGCTGACATCTGATGTCCAAAGACGTCTGGCTAACCTGTGTAAACAGATACAAGCGTGCCTACAGGGGTCTCTAATTGGAGAGAGTGGGAAAAGATTGTGATTGTCACCTGGCATCTGGGTTCAAAAGTTTAATACCATTCCACAAGATTTCTGATGCTTTTGAAACCTCACTTTTGGCAGATATTGTGAGCGAGGTAGATTTAGTCACCTGCCTGACTCCACCCTTAGGTCCATGAAAGTGTTCTAACCCCAACCCCCAAGTGTACAAATTTGGAAAGGACGTGAGGGATGGCATTGCTTCCAGATGGGCGTAGCCCAAGGCTAGATGCAATCTTGGGCTAGATCCAGGAGGAAAGCAAGTGTCCCTTCTTCTTTACAAGTGGCCACGTGTTGAGGTACATTGAATACCCAGGCTTGCACCACCACCCACGGGTACTATCACTTGTATGTGCCGACACTGTGCGTGCAGACCAGAGTAAACAACTGGAAACTTGTACCAGTTCCAGGTAGGAGTGTTGTTACCTCCTTGGTACTCTCCTGGCCTTCTGGTAGCTGTCCTCTCTGCAAACCCTTGCCCTGACCACCTTGTCCAATCGAGAGACAGTTCTTAGTGGGGACAGTCATCTGTTTTTGGTTTTTGTTTGTTTAGTTCTCGTTGAAAGAAAAGTTATGAAAAAGCAACAAGGCATTTGAAGTGGAAAAGGGGAGCTTGTCCAAGTATGTGCCTGTACATTCGGGTGCAGCCTTCTTTCAACACTGCAGAGAGCAGCCCCTGTCCCCTCCACCTCCCACATTCCTCAGAGCAGGTCCTAGCTGCTGAGGAGGATGGCAGGGCTGTGTATGAAGAATAAACAAAGGGTCCTGGTGACAAAGTGGACAACTCTCAAGCCATTTTTTTTTTTTTTTTGAGGGCAGTGTCACTGGCCCTCATATGTGGGACCCGAACCTGGGCCGCTGGCCTCCCAAGCCAGTGCCTAACCACTGCGCCACTTGGCCGGCCCTTTCAAATCATTAACAAGTGCTTCTCAGGGCTTGTAAGCTACTTGCAGGAGCCGAGCATTCCAGGGAGGGGACAGTGTGGTCTGGTTGACCAGGCAGGGAGACCTCTGGGCACAGCCCTCAGGTCAGCAAAGGCAGCGGAGCCAGTCATGATTAGTGACCTCCTGCTTAGTGCTTCCAATGCGTTTTTAACAGACTCTTGGTGGGGGTAGGGGGACCTGATTTTTTGCATTTGTCAATTTCCATGTTATAAATACTCTCATGGCTAATTTCAATCAATATGATGTCATCAATTGTGGATTTGGGAAGAGAATCACAGTAACACACCATCATATGGTATTTCTAATTTTATATAGATATATATACATATATGTGTATGTATGTGTATGTGTGTGTATATATATATGTATATATATGCCATAAAAAATTAAGAGCACAGGTAATAGTAAAACAGTAAAATAATTAGGAAGTGACAAGTTTTGAGTATTCATTACCTTTATTTTTAATATAATTTGTTTAATTGTAAGTTTATAAAGTGTTACTATGACTATGTTTAACAACTGGCTTGGGGAATTCCTAAAAATTCAGGAATTGGCCCTGGAGAGCTGGTACAAACCACCTCCGGGTTGCCATCGCACAGGACCTTAGGAGCTGGGGTGGGGGACAGGTAAGGGTCTTCACCATCTTCTGCTCACACTCTGCTCTCGCTCCCTCAGATCGTCTCCTTTATCCTGCACACCATTGTGCGAGGATTCATTCACTCTTCCATTGGGGGCCTGTACGCCGCTGTGTAAGTCCTGGGTACTGTGGGCGGCCTAAGGGGAGGTTCGTGGTGGGACTGAGGTCCTGAGGGGGACCAGCCTGCCCTCAGGGTTCCTCTTGCATCAAAGACAGGTACCAGGGCTTCTGTTGGTTGTATAAAGGGAAGGCCATCCCTGGCGGAAGGTGGGTCAGTGGGCAGACAGTTGGGTGCCTACAAGTCTTGGCATTTAACATGAAGTCAGTTCTCCCAAGCAGAGTCAGTGCCCCGTGCAACTCATTGCCTTGGGGGCCGCTGCTCAGCCGAGTCCTGGCTGCCTCTGGTTGCTCATGGGAAGGTCAGGGGTGGGTTCTGGCTGCCCAGAACTAAATGTTGACATTCAAATGGCCCTCAGCAGGGGAAGAGACATGGATACCTGAGCTCAGAATGTAGCAGACCGTTCTCACTCAGAATCTGTGGGGCCTGGTTCTGCCTACAGCTTTCACAGGCCTGGGTTAAAATGAAACCTGCCTCCCATGTATTAGGAACCACAGTGTTTCCTTGGACCAGGGCTTGGCTCAAACACTGGAATCCAAACACCATCTGCTGTCTCTCACTGACCAAAGACCAGCATATTCCCCGCCGGGAGCTCCTTCCCACCTCTTAGGCCCCAAAACCTGATGTTTTCTGAGATTTTGCCAGAACCCTCTCCCCAGCATTGCATGAGGGTCATTCCAGGTCTGCATGTCCCCTACCCCCCAGGCCTGGAGGAAGTTGTGGCTGCCCTGGCAGAGTCTGAGAGAGTCAGCCGAGAGCTGTGATGCTGCATTTCCGTGATTACACAACGCTTCTCTGGATGAGGGCACAGCAGAGCCAGGCCTAACTTCCAACCTGCTTCCTGGGCCTGTTTCCCAAACTGCAGATTCCCGCTGGCACCACACTTTCCACTCAGCTTAGCCAGACACCCATAGGCCTAGGGCACACCTGGGCAGGGTGGGTTCCTCCCCAGAGTCTGGGGCCTCAGATGGTCTGAAAGAGAAATTCACTTTGCAAAACTGCTCAATAGAAAGTAATCTGAAGGCAGGCACCCTGCCAATCACTGAGGCTCTACCCGCCTCTTCTCTGGCACCAAAGGTGCAGCCTGGGAACACCAATGTACCTGGCGCCAGGCTGAAGCCGAGGAGCGTTTGTAAAGCCTGAGAGTGGCACCTTCGGTGACAGGTTCTCTATTGCCCTGGCAGGTACCCCTCCACCCAGTTTGGCAGCCTCACAGGACTGCAGTCTCTGGTCAGTGCTCTCTTCGCTCTCCTGCAGCAGCCCCTGTTCCTGGCCATGATGGGTCCCCTCCACGGAGACCCTCTTTGGGTAAGAAGGACCAGGGGGCAATGGGTTGTGGGCATCTGCCCCACTCTGCTGGCTGGGAGCTGGGAGGCATTGCTCTGGGGCTTCCAGAGCCCCGAGGTCTGAAATGAAAATTAATTCACTGTCCCCTTGTGAATGGTGGCCAGGCAGGAGGAGAAAAGTGTCCTTTCTGGACCTGATTTTGGGATAAATAGAACCTACTTGTTGGGCCAGCCAAGTGGCTCAGTTGGTTAAGAGCTCACTCAAGAGTGCAAGCTATGAGCAACCAGGTCGCCAGTTCTATTCCTGGCCCGAGCTGAGCTGCCGCTGAGCTACCAACAGGTGGCAGGATGGCTCAGCTGAAAAAAAAAGAACCTATTTGCTGACCATGCCCCATCCCTGGAGATTCAGATCAGTAGGTCTGAATGGGGTGGAGCAGGGAGGGCCAGCCCTGAGGGCTGCTGGATGGTCTATAGACAACTGGAGAATTTTGGTGCTGGAATGTGGCCCTTCAGCCTCTTAAACATTCCAGTTTTTCCTCTCCTTTTCTGTGACCTTTTTCTCTTTCCCAAACATCCATGTGAGGAAGGGTCTTGAGCTAAGCTCTGCAAAAGATCATATCCCCAACCTGGTCCCCTGCCCCATGTGATGGCAACTCTCATCCCTGCCACCCCAGGTGAATGTGGGTCTGCTTGGCTTGAGCATGCTGGGGTTCTGCCTTCCCCTCTACCTCATTTGGTACCGGCGCCAGCTGGAGAAACAGCTGCAGCAGAAGAGGGAAGACGACAAGCTTTTCCTCAAGCTCAACGGCTCATCCAACCAGGAGGCTTTTGTGTAGCACCCACACCTCAGAACTGTGGCCTCCTGCCCTTGCTTCAGTGACTCATCAGTGTCCTCCCCACCCCAGAAGACCTCCATGCACCCCCAGGAACCTCTCCTTTACCATGTTGGAGTTCCATGCCCTTTCCCAGGGCCTTGGTCCTGGAGCTCTGCTATGGAAGGATGGGAGAGGGCCCGGACATGTGATGCCTATTGCGGGAAGCAGAGGCTGCCTTAGGCTTTGCTCTGCCACCTTTGAGGGGCCCTGGAGCCTTGAGGTTCTATGGTGCCTGCAGGAGGAGCCAGGAGGACCCCCGGCGGGCAGCCTCTCACCCTCAAGTACCTGGATTCTGCCTCTTGCCAAAGCAGAGGGGTTTGCCATCCACTGTCCACTCTCTGCCCCTCAGCCGCATGCCCGCTGACCACGCCTGCCTGAGGACAAAGGCTTGCACTGTCTGCATCCCCCTGGCCTGGCCCCTCACCTCCTCCCCTGGCCAGTCTGAAGCTGCCTGAGGAAGGAAGGACCCGCTTCCTGTTGTTGGTGCTAACTCCTTTGTAATTCCAGCCCCCTGTGGCCTGCCCATGACCTGTCCTCCCAGGAGAGGCCTGTGGAGAAGCCCCTCTGGCTTAAAGCCTGGGGAGGGGATGGAGGGCCGGATGGTCATAGGAGGCTCAGGAGCCATGGACAAAGTCCCTCACCTCCTCCCTCCGGCCTAAGAGAGGAGTAAGTTTCCGCTGTCACTCTTCATCAGTCTGTGACCTGAAGGGAATTTAAGGGGCACCAACAGGGCGCACACACACACACACACACACACACGTTTTTGTGGGGATAGAAGTGAGGCTGTGGCTGACAGACATGGAGGTCCAGGCCTGGGTGGGGAGGTAGAATGTGAAGGGCCTAGGGGTGTGTGTATGTGTGGGTGTGTGCATGTGATATGTGTGAGAGGTGTATGGGGGGGGTGGTAGGGTGTGGGCTCTAAGTATCTGCTCTTATTCTTCCAGAGCCACCCAGGAGCTAGCCAGGCTTGCCCTGGTTCAGAATCCCTGGGAGCCAACCTGGCTCATTCTGGAGCTTGTTTGAGGTTGTGGTGCCACAGTGCCCCCTGCTGGCAGACTCCTCCAGGGCCCTGAAGCTGTTTACCTTAGAGAGGCTGCCCCCCCCCCCCGCCCGCTTTTTCTGCCAGGAAGGCCTGGTTTACCAAATCCACCCCCCTGAGCTGCCCCCAGAAATGTGTCTGGAACTTCCTGGGGTCACGGAGGGGTAGGTGGATTTTTAGGCTTATTTCTTATTTGTTTTTTTCTTTTAAGTTTTATCAGACTCCTTTTTATAAAGCAATAAATCCATTTTCCTCCTGGTAAGGGTTGTCCCTGCTAGCATATCAATTAAGGGCTACATGTTCCTGTTTTGAGCTTGAGGAGAAAAAGCAAAACAAGATTTTCTGCCACTGCCCAGCCTCAGTTATACCCAGCTGCTCACCATCTCTCTGGATGATGGCCATCTTGGAAGGGGCAGTGGGGCAGGACAAGACCTCACTCTCCCACCCCATCCCCAAACAAATTGGGCTTGTGCAGACATCTTCCTTAGAAGGTTGGGCCACCCCTTCCTCTGCTGCTTCTCCCAGCCAAACAGGCTGATCCTGACCCACTTACATCCCTGACTCTGATTTCCTGTCCCTGGTCAACTATCCTGGGTGTTCCTCCAGAGTTCAAGACACAGGTTGACCCTGGGAGAGCCTCAGGCTCAAAGAGACAAGGCAGAATGTGGTGGGGGAATGGACAGAGAACAGGAAGGGACAGACCCAGGCCCAAATCCAAGTCCTGTGTCAGGAGTTGAGCAACTTGAACACACTTAAACCTTCCCAGGCTTCAGTCCATTCAAATAATAAAAAATAAAAAATATTTGTTTAAAACATTTTTTAAAAAGGAGAGAGAATGAGATCAACGTTTCCCAAACCATTCCTCAGAACACTATTTATGTGAGATGTTAATGGTTATTCTAATTTTAAAAAGTTTTGTGGGCAAATTTGGGAAATGCTGAGTTCAAGTCAAGCATGTTTCTTTGCAGCAAGCACTTGCAGCAAGCACTTGCAGCACTTTTTGGCATACTCATGGACTTGGTGGCTCTCCAAGACGGGCGTGGTACCCTGCAGAGGAATGGTTTTAACAATCAAGAGCCCTCATCCCTGTGTGGCCCAGTGACCACTGGCGGCAGGAGCTCCGCAGTGCTTATTAAACTTGTAGACTCCAAGTTTTAACTCTGATGTAGAGGGAACCTGCAGCCTGTATGTTGCTGAGCCCCACCTGGTGATTCTGGTGCCCTCACCCCCCAAGTTTGAGACCCACTGACAGAATACAGTTTGGGGAAATGTTGAGGAGCAAGGGCCCTTCCAGCTGGGAAAACACTGGGGTTGCAGACATGGCCTGTTCTGTCCTCAGCAGCGCCCAGGCCCAGCCCCCTACCGAAGGAGGACCTGCTATCTCCCACGCACCTGCAGGATGTGGGCACTTTGTGGAAAGAAGCAGGCATTAAGAAATGAGTTCAAGGGCCAGCCGAGTGGAGCGGTGTTTAAGCGCTGGCTTGGGAAGCCATCGGCCCCAGTTCGGTCCCACATATGAGGGCCAGTGACACTGCCCTCAAAAAAAAAAAAAGGAGTTCAGGGTGGAAATAAGTCTAGGGCCAATAGTATGTGGGGATTAGAGTCATGAAAATAGGAGCTGGGTACCAGAAGGGTTGGCTACCAACTGCATCCCCAGCCTCTTGTCAGGGGCCAGTCATTCTGCTCTGACGTGCAGAGTCGATGGGTTACATATTTTCCTATTATCATCATTGAATCATAAAAAATCCAAGAACTAAATAGATACTATCATTTCTGTTTCACAGTTGGAAAAAATTGAGGCCCAGAGAGGTAGAATCATTTGCTCAAGATTAAAGCCAGGACTTGTATGTGGGTCTTAACATCACTGGAGTAACCAAAGAAAAGCCTCTAGATGAGGACATTCCTTTCCAAGCGGTAGCCCCAGGGGCCACCAGGCTTTGGGAGCAGAAAGGCAGCAGCCTGAGGAAAGGAAGCGAACCCAGGCACCACTTTCTTGGAGCCAAGCGATTCCTTGGAGAATGAAATGATCTCAACTCAGTAAAGTCGACTTAGCCCTGGAGGCTGATAGGTTCTTGGGGAAGTAGTTCTCTGGCACCCTAACCCCTGAGAGGAGTGCCCTGGAATGGGAAAGGAACCTCGGGCTGATCAAAGGCAGCGGGCACCAAGCGGCCATGGCCCTCCATCTCCCTCCTCATCCAGGCTTCTGGTGGAAAGGAGCAGGAAGTGATGCCCGGCAGCTGGTTTCAATCCGAGTGAGGAAGGGGGCTAAGCCAGTCTCAGAAAAATTGCTGGGAGCCCCTCTCCTCACTAGTCTGGACTCAGGTCTAGGTGGACCTTTGTTGGCCTCCTCCAGACCCTCCTGGCCTCTGCCTGCAGCTCCTGCTGCCTGGGCCAGTACTAGAGAAGGTTCCAACTCTCCTAAAAGCCGCAGATAGGGCTGCAGGCTCTTGTCGGTGTCTTTCAGTTTTGATCCATCTCCTTTCCTCTCTCCTAGTACCAGCCTGATCCAAAGAACTTCTACTCAAGCCCTCCTCGTCCTGGCCCTGGGCTGTGCAGTCTGAGGAGCACCTCACACTGCCCTGGACCCCAAGGACACTGAAAATGGGGCGGGGGGGACATCCAGTATTTGGGGTACATGTGCAGGACTACCCCGACAGCAGCACAAACACATTCAGCCCAGTGGAGTTTTTGATTAACTTGGATGTCAGCCTGCATGAATTTGAGCAACTGGGTGGGTGATGGGAGGTGGGGTCAGGCTATGGGCATCCTATGGTGAGGGGCTCCTGTCAGAGCTCTGAGAAGTCTTCTCAACAGGATCAAGCTTCAGGGGCTGTTTTAGTAACAGCTCCCGCCCTCTAGAGAATATGATGGGTTCTCATAGGCTCTTGGTAGCAAGGTGCCTCATCTGTTCCAGTTACCAGGGGCCCAACTCAAGGGTGGTAGCCTATTTTCCCCAAATATAGATTGTGGGGTTAGGAGGAGCCCAGGACCCCCGAAGTGAGGGGTTCATTTTCCACAAACTGCAGCTGGTCAGAGGGGGTTGGTCAGAAGGAGCAGGTGGCCTCTGCAGGCAGACCAGGACCGTGTCCTGCCTCACTGTCCAAGCCCTGGGGTGAGGACGGAGCTTCCCGAGTGTCATGAAGGAGAAGCAGCATTCCCCACGGGCGCGGTCTGTCCATGTCCCTTGGTCTGCACAGCTCTAAAGTCAGTCACCCTCAGCCTCCTGGGCCAACCCGAGATTGCACTGGGGGCCCCTAGCAGCTCCCAGTCTCGAATCTATCCTTCTCAGAGGGAGGCTCCACCTCCCTGGGCCGAGGGGAAGAGCAGAGGTTGGAGGTCTCGCCCCACATACTGCATTGTCCTTAGGCAAGCCTTGAACCTCAGTTTCCTTATCTGTAAAGTGGAGGTAATACCCTCACTGTGAGGCTTGGTGAACACATATAAAGCATTTGCACAGTAGTATACCTAGCTCTTAATAGGCACTTAACAAGTTACACCATTATTTGTATGACCCTAGGGGAGTGCAGATAGCTCAGGGAACGAGGGCCACCCCCACCCCACTACCCCCACTTGTATAATAGGATACCTACTTTAAGCAGCTCCCACTTCATGGCCATGTAAAGGAAGTGAGGTCTGTTTCTGCTGACCCTACCCTTCTCAGAACCCCTCTCTAAGCAAAAGCCTTAAGAAGTTGTCTCCTTGTTCACTTTCATGTCTCACATTTTGATAACACACTTGGCCAAAAAGCTTCTTAAAATAATCTCCAAATAGTGGCTATTCAGGCATTCTGACAGATTTATGTTGAGGAGAGTGACTCAGACCATGGCATGTAGGTAGCGGCTCCACACCACCTCCTTATAAAAGTGCTTGGCCGTACCTGTGTGTGTGTGTGTGTGTGTGTGTGTGTGTGTGTGTGTGTGTGTGTGAGAGAGAGAGAGAGAGAGAGAGAGAGAGAGAGAGAGAGAGAGAGAGAGAGAATGTGAGCATGTGTGCATGTTTTGAGGTATGAGATGTATTTCAGTTGTGTAAGGTGTTAATGTGTTTAGAGGAGTGTGTAAGGGCTTGTCTGTGTGCCTCTTTACCTGGATGGAGAAGAGGAAGAGGGTCTTTCCTCGCTGACTCCCTTTGTGTTGCTGGAAAAGCCTAGGCAGGCCCTGTCCGAGGACCCAGCCCAGGCCTCCAAAGTTGTGCCTGTATTAACCAGGGTCAGGACAGTGTCACTGATGCCCTGGTAGCTGGCCCTGACTCTTCCTGCCTCCTTGCTGTTTCTGGCACCTGGCTTACTTCCTGGCACACAGTAAGCATTCAATAAATGTATGCTGAGAATGACAAGAACTGCTTCCTCCTCAGCTCCTGTGTCTTTCTCCCTGTGTCACACACCCCTTGCTCCTTGTCTCTTGCCCAGATTCCCTGTTACTTTGTCCAAAACGTGCTCCCTGGCCCCCACCCCCACGCCTGTACTGCATCTGCTATGGCTCAGCTTTGCTGGTTTGGCCTCTGCACGAGGAAGGGACAGAGTAAGGGACCTCTTGGGTGGGAAGACAGGGCTGCCGATGAATTCTGGTTCTAAGTGAGGGAGTGCATCCTTGCCTCTTTCCTTTTGTCTTAAGGCAGTGGTCATGGACATGACTGTACCTCCTACAGATTTCCAACCAAGCTGGCCACCCTCCTGTTAGGGCCCTGGGTAGTGGCAGCAGGAGAGGGAGAACTGCTCCCCTCCCCCCATCAGAGAAGCCCCAGGGAGAGCCCCACCACCAGGGAGGGGAGCCGGTGGCCTGATGGTCTGAGACCTGGCCCCGACCCTGCTGGGATGGAGGATGCTTGAGGCCCAGAGCAGAGATATGGATGGCCCTGGGCACCAGCTGGGGAAGGGGTGAGCAGCGCCCACCTCTCCCTCCAAAACCCATGCAGTAGCCAGGGCAGAGAGATGCTAGATGGATGTCCTACTTGTCAGGACCACAAACTCAAAAGCTGGGGCTCTACCATTTCCTTCGTTGTGACCTTTCATTTCCCTGTGTTTGATGGAAACAGCACAGAGAATATTTCTCTATTATAAGGAAAGCCACAGCATAAGCTCACTGATACTACAGGGGCAGCTAGACCTTCACCTCTGTGCCAAGGTTACATAAGGACTTGGTGGGAACCATGGGGACCTGGAGGCTGCAGCTCCCATCTCAGGGGACAGTCTTAACACAGCTTCAACCAATTATGGCCATGTGGGAACGAGCCCAGTGTTGCCAGATCTTCTGACTTTTTTCAAGAGAAGCTGGAAACCCTGAGTTTTATATAAAACATCCCCATTTTCAAATGTTGGTTCAAAAAATATTTTTAAAATAACACAGCTGCTCAAATAGCCTTTAACCCTATGTAGGCCAAACGTTGTCAAAGGTAGGAAAAGAAAAGAGGTAAAGTGCCTTCTCACCTCTTTGGGCATCCAAAGCACCCACTGTCTACTTGCTTGACTCCAGATGTCACATTTTCCTTGCATTAGATTGTGGCTCTCCATGGGCTGAAACCTTTCTCTTTTTACCTGTGTCTCCCCCAGCCTGGTGCATAATGAGTGTTATTGAGTCTGGCTTCTAGAGTGGTCCACAGTCCCTATTTAGGGACAAGGAATTATTAGGCAAAGCTCTGGGCAGAGCCAGCTCGCCCTCATGGGCCTGAGTCCCTGCCTATGGCTTGGCCAGACCAACACTCCCTTCTGCCTAGTGGGATGAGTAGGGCAGCCAGGGTCACATGTTTGTCTGTTCTTTTGTCTAGTGTCTGTCTTCCCACCAGAACGAATGCTCTTTGAGAGCTGGTACGTGCTTCACCTTAGTCACCGTGATCCCTCCAGTGCCTCAAATGGTGCCTGGCCTGGAACAGCTGCTCAATAAGTATTTGAGGATGAACTTTTTTAAAAAGAGAGAAATAAAAAGAAAAGAGGCTGAAACAGACTGATACAGAAACTGGGAGAAGAGCATGCTGTCACCAGCCAGGAAGGGACAGAGCAGAAGATGGAAACTGAAACACAGTCTCCCCGAGATACCCAGAGATGGGTTACAGGTGTGGCTGTGTGACCGAGGCAGTAACAAGGGCCAGCCAGCCAGGAGAAACAATGCGGGGGCCAGAACCAAGAGATGCACAGACATCAAGACGAAGGAGGGAGGGAGGGAGAGAAAGAGGACTGAGAGCAGACAGGGGAAAAAGAGACAGCTTCAAAGAGAAGATGAAAGAAACACAGGCTGACGGCACATTACCCAGAATAGGGTGACACAGACTGACGACAGGGATGGGGAGAGAGAGGGCCAAAAAGGAGAGACAGAAAGAGGGGCAAAGAGAGGGGGAAATGCAGAGACAGAGAAGAGAGATAACAAGAGAGAGAGATTAAAGACAGAGAGATACAGAGAAAATGAAAGAGAGAGACAGAGAGGCGAGATAAAGAGATAGAAGGGAGAGACAGAAAGACAGAGAGATAGAGAAAGAGCCAGAGAGGGAGCTAGAGAGATGGAGAGAAGATAGAGGAACCAACAGATGGAGGGAGAGACAAAGAAAGGGAGACATGAGTGACAGAAAGATCACTATGACACTGGAGATTCAATTCGTTCTCTTAAGCCTGGAGCATGTAGAAGTAGTTTTGAGGGGCAGTAGTGTCCATCCCTCCTTCCTCACAATGCCCCTGCCCTCCAACAATAATATGTAAATGTGCCATATACTACAAAAAATTTCTTTACGTGTATTTCCTTGAAGCCAGCACTATCACTGATTCCCAGCAATCTCACTGGGCAGGCACTATCATTGCCCCATTTTACAAATGAAGAAGCTGAGGCACAGAGAGATTAAGTAACTTGCACAAAGTCACACAGGTAGCAAGTGGTAGGGCT
This sequence comes from Aselliscus stoliczkanus, assembly GCA_033961575.1. NCBI lineage: Eukaryota > Metazoa > Chordata > Mammalia > Chiroptera > Hipposideridae > Aselliscus > Aselliscus stoliczkanus. Next base: position 13,684,589 of record CM066739.1, read on the forward strand.
GGTACTCCAGGGCCTCAGGCACTAGGGAGTCTGTTCCCACAGTAGGGCTTAGCAAGGCACAGCTGGAGAGTGCTGTGGCCCCTGCATGTAAGGGCTCATTCCTATACACACCCGCAAAGCTTGCTAGAGTAAGAGATGTAAGAAACAGAACTAAAAATAAAATGTGAAGAAAAAAAAAATGCAACCTTATTCAGATACTAAACATACCTAAATGAAACTACAAAATAATATTTTAGATGATTAGGGAAATCTGACTATGAACAGGGCAAGAGATAATATCAAGAAATTATGAATTTTGTTAAGAATGATATTAGCATTGTAGATTTGTAAGAAAACATCCATATTTCTAGAATGCACACTGAAACATGGAGGAGTGAGATGACATGATGTTTGAGTATGTATGATGTCATGTCGGTACATTAGACTTATGGGGGAATCCCTTCGTAAGTTATACAAATGTCTAACCACTGTGATGTACACCTGAAACTAATATAATATTGAATGTCCGCTGTAATTGATAAATAAAAAATTAAAATGTTTCAAAAAAGAGATGATGCAACAGTAGCAAAATCTCAGTAATACTTGAATCTGGGTGATGAAGAATAGGGGTTCCTTAAGGCCCTCAAGTGGCTGCCCCCTGCCCACGGAACAGAGGTACAGTTCTCTAGCATGGCACTCAGGACCCCACCCTCAGTCCCTCCTGGTGTGTGTGCGCCCACCATATGAACCACTCATGCTGTAACCAGATGCTCTACTTTGGCTTCTCCATCCCCCAAATTCCATCCTCTAGAATCCTGCCTCTGCATCTTTGCATATGCTAGTTTCCCTCTCAAGGTGCTGTGCCCTCTTTCTAGCCAAATCTGGCTCAAATTCCCCTTGCCCTGGATGCTCCCTATGCCTTTCCAGCCTATGAGGCCTCTCCTCTGATTTTTCCCCGGCACTGTTCTTTGAGTTACACATGTTCACCTTTATTGCAAGCTACTAAAATTTTCTGCAAGTGCAAGGTCTACTCTCCATGAGTGCTTTCAGAGCAGAGGCTGGTTGTCAGGTAGTTTGATTGTTGTTTTGCTTTATATTTCCCCAGGCGCCCAACATGGTCCTCCAAACTCCCTGTTTCAACTCTTATGAACTAAGAGCCAGCTTAGCAATTTTTCTGGTCATTCAGGTCTCTGTCTAAACATCACCTCCTCTAAGAGTCGTTCCTGACCACGCAGCTAATGCCATCCACCACTGTCCAAAGTCACCCTGTTCAGCCGCTTCATAACAGTCACCACGACTTGAAGTTAATTCTATATTTGTTTATATTCTGCTTCCCTCCACTGAGCAAGGGAAGGACATTATTTTTCTTGATCATCCCTGTATCCTGAGTGCCTAGAAAATGGCCTAGGACAGGGCCAGGAGTTCGATCAATATTTATTGAGTGAAAGAGTAAATGTAGTTTTCCCAAATAGATTGCAAGCTCCCAGATGGCAGGGTTTGGTTACTTCCTGGAGAAAGCCAGCACATGGTCATTGCTAAATATCTATTCCTTGATATTATGTGGGAGAAAAAACAACCCTACACTGGGATGGGAGGAGAAGTCAGGGGACCAGGATCCAGGCCACTCACTTAATCTTAGACTTTGGGTCATAATATCTCTTCTCTTGACATTCTTTCACAGGACCTAGGCTTAGATCTCTGGGGCAATCCCTGCTCCCATTCTAGGATTAATAAATGAGTGGCCAACATGTGTAATACTCGGGGCTGCCCTGGAGCACTAGTCATGGCTTGATAGCAATACACCCACCTGCCCCACCCGCCCTTCCCAAGTCCCTATCGCGGGCAGTCCCCTAACCATCACCTGTGTGCTCCTCAAGTCCAACACTGGAATCATTATCTTCTCCTGTGCAAATATGCCTTTCCTGTGTTCTCCTGAAGGCAGCACTGTCCACCCAGGCTCCCCGGCCAGAAACCTAGGTGGTTTTCTTCCCTCCTCCCTCTTAATCCCTCAGCCAATTAGTCAACAAGTCTCGGTTGATTTTACCTCCTGAGTTGCTGCTGAATCCATCCTCCCCTGCCCCCTTCTCACCACTGTTCTAGTTCATCTTTGCCTGGATTTCTGCAGAGGCCTCCTAACTGGCCTCCCTGCCTCTGCTCTGGCCCCTTCCATCCCCTCTCCACCCAGATGTCAGAGTGAGCCTTCAAACACCAACCCTACGTAAAACCCTTAAATGCCCACATGTGCCCTTAGGATGGACTCCAAACACCCACCAGGAATTGCATTATCTGGCCCCAACCCACCCCTCCTATAGCTCCTTAGGTCCTAAATTTCATGCCCCAGTCACTTCTTTCAGTTCCCCAAATGTACGTTTGCATTTACTGTGTCTCATAAACCTTTCCCCTCCCAGCCGCCCCCTGCAGATCTCAGCTTAAAACCTCTTCCTCCAGGATGCCTTGGCTGTCTACGTCTCCTGGTGTAATCGCAACAAACCTGTGTTTCACCTCTCACAGCCCTTTTAATTCTAACTGCCTGGCTCTATCTCCTTCATCCACCCACCCACCTACCACTACCACCACCACCACTTGACCCCCAGTTCCCTAAGGGTTAGATGGTCTCTTGTTTACTTTCTCAACAAAAGCACAGATTTTGGTATATGGCAGGCACTTAGCAAATACTAATTGGATGAATGACATTACACTAAAACTGCCTGGTGAAACTATCGGCCCCATCACATGCTAGCTTTGGACTTGAACAAGTCTCCTAACCTCTGCCTCCTTCTCACCTGTAAACGGGGACAGTAACAGTACCTTCCTGGCAGTGTTGTCCTGAGGAGTCAAGCACTCAGAAGGGCACTTGCACGTAAATTTGGCTATTGTTAATGCTTTTTCTTTTCTTTTCTTTTCTTTTCTTTTTCAGGGCAGCGTCACTGCCCTCACAATTGAGACCCGAACCGGAGCCGCTGGCTTCCCAAGCCAGAGCTTAACCACCGCGCCACTCGGCCGACCCCATGTTAATGCTTTTTCACACAAGCTTTCCCTCGATCTCAACCCACCCCACCGGGGAGGCCCCAGCACATAGGTGCATCTGCTCCAGCTGCAGCACAGTCACCCCTAGGACCCTGCCGGACACCTCACCGTCTGCTCCGCCTACTGCCCGGGTCTTGGGCACGCCCAGGGCCCATCTCGGAGGCCGACGCCAACGCCGCTGCCCATTGAGGGACCGGAGGGGCCGGGTCCCGAGAAGGCCCCGCCCCCGCGCTGAGGTCAGCGCGTAGCGCTGCGTGTGACGCTCTGGTTGCCGCAGAGACGCCCCGCCCCCGCGCGGCGCTGCGGAACCGGAGCTCCGGGCGGCGTCGGCAGAGGCGCGGGAGTCGGGGAGGCCGGGACGCAGGAGCCAGCGCGGCGACCGCAGCGAGAGCGGCGGGCACGGAGCAGACCACGACGAAGGCGCCCAGGCAGCCGGGCCGGGCCAGGCCACGGGCAGAGCGGCCGCCGGGAAGCGGGCGGGCAGCCGGGCGGGCAGCGGGCAGCCGCCGAGCCGCGAAGCGACATGGTGCTGCTCAAGGAGTAGTGAGTGTCCGGCCGGTCGTGCGGAAGCGAGGAGGGAGGCAGAGTTGGGGATGGCGGCCAGGGAGGCTGAGGGCGGAGGGGATGGAGCGCGCTGGATGGGCTGAGCCCCACCGCGAGGGCCGGACAGGGCCCGAGGTGGAACCTGGAACCCGCGGGGATAGAGACGGACAGGCGGCACCTGAGGCGGGGCCCCAGGGGCAGCGAGGGCCGAATAGGCCTGAGGAGAGGCCGAGGGGACACGGAGAGCCCGGCGGGGCCTGGGAAGGGGTCAAGGGGACAGTGAGAGCTGGGCCAGGCATGAGATGAGGAGGGGCCGCAGGGGAGGGCACGGGCCGAGATGTGGGGGCCGAGGGACGCAGGGGCCAGCCAGAGCTGCAGGAGCGGCCGACAGGACCTGCGGGAGGAGGAGGAGGGGTGCGAGGGGCTGACAAGGGCAGGCGGTGTGGGCGAGCTGGCCGGTGCTGGGGAGGGGCCTCGGGGCTGCACGGTACTCGGGGGCTCCGAGATCAGATAAGACCCCTTCAAGAATGGAGCTGAGATGATGGGGAGGAGGGCTGAGGGGAACCTGGGGGAGAAGTGGCTGCCTTAGGCATCGGGGGCAGGACTCTAATAAGTGGACACGGGAAAAGGACCGGGGAGACAGGGGAAGGATCTAAGGAGAGAGCAGAGGGGACTGGTGGCATGACATGATGCCCAAGGGGCAGGTACAGAAGAGAAGGGATTGCCAAAAAAAAAAAAAAAAAAAAATGCTTACTTAAGAGGATTGCTTGGAACTCAGCAACACTTGGGGGAAAGAAAATATTGGGGGAGGGGATGAAGTGACATGGAGGGGAGTGATGGTGATGGAAAAGGCTAGGATGTTAACAGGGCAGAAGGCAGTTTGGAAAGAGAGAATGTTTGTGAATAAATATACGAATTAACTGGAGTGGCAGTGGGAGGCAGGGACAGCCTAGGGAATTCTCAGTCTTGGTGCAAAGAGATGGGGAATTGCTTTGAGGAATTACAGAGGTTGCCATAAAAGCCATTAATTGAGATAAGACAGTGAAGGATGAGGGAGTTCTTGAGTGGTGACTCAAGTGGGCAACGAGTGATGCCTGGGAGGAGGTGCAGGGAGATGGGCTTGCCCCTGCATCCTGGGGATTGGATGGATGACAGGTGAGGATTGTTTGGATGGCTAAATCTTTCCAATGTGAGATGACCCATCCCTGAAGCTCATGGTTCCAAGGAAACATCTCAGGACTTTTCTTTCCAAAGAGGAGAGATTGAGTTTATGTGTGTGGAATTTATAGTAAAATTGTGCTTCCCTGGAGGGGAAGGTTGGTGGGCAGCATTCCAGAAAACCAGGAACTCTGAAAGTGGGAGATGTCCAAGTAGAGAGCAACTGGTGGAACTTGGTTGGTAGCCAGGCAGGTGTGCAGAGGGCTGTTTCCATTTTATCAGCGAAGGCACTTTGCTGCATCCCATCTGACTTGCTTCTTGGAGATGTTTAGGACATTTAAGACATAATGTGGAGCTTTGGATAACAAAGGGAGGAGCAGAAACTCAGGTGTCATCCCAGCTTGACACTTCATTTGAAGAGCATTATTTCGAAGCCCTTCTACCTTTATTTCTTGATCCCCCAGTCTGAAACTGATTCAGCCAGGCTCGGAGCTTTATGTAGTGAAGAGGACAAATCTTGGGATGCCAACAGGAGGAGAGCATGGTGCACTTTGGATTCTAATCTTGACTGTTCAGACGACAGGCTTTTCCCATTCTCCTGATCCTTTTTTTCTATTCCCAAATGAATCCTAGAATCTGTAGAAACCTGTAGTTTTGTAAAGAGGATCAGGCAGGGAAAGGAAGGGACTTTCAGAAGATGTCTGAGTGAGTTTTGATGAGAGGTCCGCCCTTCCCATTCTTTGTTCTCCTCCCCTTGAAGCCAGCCAGGGAACGTCCAAGGTGGTGGGGATGCAGAGCCTGCCTGTCATCTGCGTTTCCTTCCTGCCTGACTTGTACCCTGTGTGTGCTCAGGAACGTGTGTGCAGCCCTAGGCAGGGGACACAGAGGGGGGCATCCGAGACATTTGGCTGTGGCTGCAGCGTTGCAGCTCTGGGAAGGGTGCGAGTGAAGGTCACACTGAAGTGAGCACAGCTCCAGTCCCAGCCCAGCACTGCCTCTGTGGCCCTGTCCTTTAGAATTGCACCCTAGTGCTGCTGGAGTGGTTTTGCCTCCAAGGAGCCAGGGAGTAATGTCCGGGGCGTGCAGCTGTAATGTAAGCAGCCTCAGAGCATCCTGTCAGGAACTGGCTTTCCTTTCGGGGAGGAGACTTGGTGCCCACCCAGGGTTTGGAGGTTGTCCCTGTTGATTTTTCTGACACTTCCTCTAACAGGATTCTCCTTGATTTGATTTCTGCAAATTCTTGGATGTGATTTTTACTGCTGTTCTTGAAGGTAAAATGCTGATTGTTTTCTAGGAAGTTTCTACTGAGGGTGCAGAAATTGTGGACTCCAAGTTGGAGTGTTTTTCTGCATTGCCAGCTTTCTCTAATGGGAGGAGAGCATTAGTGACAGCATCCAATAACCTGCAGGATTTACATTATTTGAGTCTTTCTGGAAGAGGGGTGTTAGTAGGCAGTCAAGACTGGGAGCCCGTTTTGTTTTTCCTGCTACTTTTCTGCTCGGTGCTTTGCCTGTAGTGCTTTTCAGACCCCTCTGTATGCTTCTTTCTACCTGGGGACTTTTATGGAACTAGAAAATAGTGAGCGGACTATTTACCAGCCTGGGGCACGGATCCTGATTGGCGGAACCCCTACACAGGACAGAGAGCATAGCAGCTCATGCTTCACCAAGCACACAAGATACAGAAGGCCCCAGCGGGTTCCAGCTAGGATGTGGAAACTGACCATCCCCACCTGGGGGCTGGCTTGATTTGTATGACAACGTTTTTGTCTCAGCCTTGTGACCTCAAAGCTTTGAACTGGGGGTTGGCTATTGCTCTGCCTTACAAATGCAAGCCACCCGGAGGAGTGTCGCTAGCCCTTGCACCTTTGTGGAGTTCCGCCCAGTGTAGCGACTGATCAATTGGGGTGCCAATGGACAGCTTCTGGAGGTTAGGACACAAGTTGGGTGTCCTGTCTTGGTGGCTTTGTGGTAGTAGATTGTATTGTAATATCCTGTCTCCGAGCAGAGATGGTTGGTGCATGTTCTTAGAGTAATTAAGCCTCCAAGGAGCTTGGCCCCTTCCTAGCCTTTCACCTTGAGGGCTATTGTTGGGAAGTTGGGTCCACAGAGATGTAAACCCCCAGGGCCTGATTCTTTGAATGTGAATCCTCCCTACTCTTGGCTTCTGAGTTTGCAGGGGTGGGTCCTCCTGTGTTAACCTCTCTGTTTTACTAGACTCATTGGCAAGTTTTGTTGAGGAAGATATTACTGGAAGGGAGGGAGAAGACAGTCCCAAAAGGGAGTCAGAGGCCCGGGAAGTAGCTGGTTGGGGGATAGGTTTGCACCGATCACAGGGTTCTGAATGGGATGCCAGACCGGCCCAGAGCATCCTAACCTGGGGACCATCCTCTGCTAGGTTTCTAGTGAGTAAAGTGTCATGTGCAACCAAATGTTTAATACTATTCTAAGAGGATGCTTTAAGGGCCTTGGGCAGGTGTCAGAGCCTGAAGTTGATTCTGTTTTCCCTCTCTTATAGTCGAGTCATCCTGCCTGTGTCTGTAGATGAGGTAAGTCCTTCTTCATTTTTATCCATAGTTGTGTCTAATTGCTCATGACCATTAGCTAAGTTGGGCTCCAAGTCGCCCAAACTTTGTATGGTTTTCATGTTTGTTCTCCTACCATGGGGATAATCACTTCTCGAAGTGAATTTTCCTGGTACCACTTTCAGTTGGAGGAAGGCATTTCTTTTGCATGTCTGGGCAACTGTGTGCAACCTGCCTCCAACTGTTGACATACTAGGTGACTAAATAGAGACTAAACCAGCCCCCTTTACCTGCTGAGACTGTGCCTGTTCAGGAACATGTTATTGAGGGGACTGAGTGTGTGCATTTCTGAGACCTCTATGACTCGACTGGGAAGTGTGCATGGCTCTCTCCAGTTGTGCAATAAACCAGCAGGACAGGAAACCTCTAGGGCCCTCCCTAGCTACTCTCTAGGTGACTGCTGGGAAGACCAAGGCCCAGAACCCTCCTTTTACGGAGGGCATGGAATAACAAATGGGCTTGGCTTGCCCTCTGTCCTTTTATGGTTCTTGGGCCTGACACTCCTGTCTATGGGGATCTGGCAGGATTTGCCACAAGAAGGTCCATAGGCCATGCTGACTCAGAGCTGGTCTGTTGGACAAGCAGAGAACTATCACAGAGCCTCCCTTGTCCCACCCTTTCTCTGCACTTCCTCCACTTTGCTCTCCTGGCACAGCCTTGTTCTTTGCTTCCTTCTGAATCCACAGGCCCCCCTCGCGCCCCCCCGCCACACACACACACACACACACACACACACACATAGCCTCCATTTAAGCTCAAGTTTGGGTGAAGTTTGTCAGCCGGTATAGTGCCTTCAGTCATTCCCTTTCCTGCGGTGTCAGCATGAAGCTCCTTTGATAACTTCCAGTCTGTTCCAAATATGAAATGGATCTTTGAAAATGAAATCAGGCAAACAGAGCCTGCAGCATATTTTAGATGAGACAAATATCCAAGCTTCTTGATCCCCCCCCGCCAAAAGGGGTGGGCAGGCAGTGGCCCCCTAGAGGATTGTCTCCAGTGGTAGGCTACATATCTGATAAGAGTTGTGGACACCTAGGGGAGGGAGCCAGAGGTGGGCCTCGTACTTGGTCTGGGCATTCTGGGAAAGAAAGCTAAGAGAAGTGAGACTGGGGAAGCTGAGAAAGGGGGCTGGTGGACAGATGCCACAATCCCTGGGGGCACCTGAGATGTACCTGGGTCCTGGGAACCATATGCTTGGGCTGACAGACGTTGGCTTGGGGGACCCTGTTAACCCACCTCTTTTGGGGGCCTTGCTATCTTTTGAAAAATAGCAAGTGATGTTTTTCTAAACCAGGAGGCCAAGCCGGAAGGCCCAGCATGTCCCTTGCCCTGAAACTCGGCTCTTGGGGGTCCAATGACTCCCTCTGGGCTGTACAGCACAATCCCACCCATCTCCAGTCAGGAGGATGTCCCCAGGAACTCAGGAGTACCTCAGTGTGGCATTTAGGGATGAAACGGATCTTTTCTCAGGGAGTTTTTTGATGGAACAAAGGGTGGGAATGTCTTTGGGAAGTGTGGCAGACCCAGCAGACCTTCTGGTGCTCTGCAGTAAGGCTGGAGGGGCCAGAACACTGACTGCTTATGGCCGAGAGTGGAGGGAAAGGGGAACCCACCTTCAGAGTGTCTGCTGTGAAAGGTTTTTAGCTTGTGATGTTTTTTTTGTTTTGTTTTGTTTTGCAGCGTTGAGGAAGTGGTGTGTTAGGGTGAGCAGAGCTGAAAGTAAGCAGGAGCTGGGGAAATGCTGGTTAGGATTCATCTGTCTGCCTGGTGATGGTCAACCTGTTCTCAGCTGGAAACTGCTGATGAGAAAGCGGTGCATGGCCGAGGGGTGAAGCAGGGGCTACTCTTTTGATGACTTGAACCTTAGTTCCAGAAGATCAGGAAATCTTGAATGGGAGGCTGATGAATAAACAAGTAATGATCAACCTTCTCAGAGTTTTTATCATTAACCCCATCCTGACTCATGGTTCCCATGGGAACAACCCAGTGTCCTGTGACTGTTGGATTCACTTCCTACTTGGAGGCCATGATTTGAGGCCCTCGGAACTTTCTGATTTAGAGGGAAAACAGAAGAAAGAGAAGAGGGAGAACCATGTCTTTATACCCATCCTGATGGCCCAAATCAATATTGTGGAACCGAATTAGTGAATTAGGCCGAATTGGCCTAATGTTCAGGGTTTCTAGGCATTCTGCAGCAGAGCAAAAAAGCCCTGACGGTTCCACATGGGTGTGTCCACCAGTGGCTCAGGTTGGCTGTCCCTCTACTGTGGGTAAGGCTGTTTTACTTCTCATTTCCAGAGCTGTATGGCACCATCACCCTATGGTAACTGGCCTGACAGGGCCCCAGGGGTAGGACCAACAGCTCTGCTGGTTTTTATGACATTTTTTTTCCTGTTTTTTTGTTTGTTTGTTTGTTTAAATTTTATTGGGGAACAGCGTGTTTTTTCTAGGACCCATCAGCTCCAAGTCGAGTAGTTACTTCATTCTATTTGTGGAGGGCACTTCTCAGTGGCCCATGCGGAAATCGAACCAGCAACCTTGGTGTCATGTGCACTGCTTTCTAATCAACTGAGCTAACCGGCCGCCCCCATGACATGTTTTATGTCAGTGTTTCAGGCCCACCCACTTTGTCGTCCTGGGCTCCCACTCTCAGATTGCCAAAGTGGTGGAGTCTCCGTTTTCCTTAGCTGAGTATATTATTAGTTCTTTGGGATAAGGAAACAGACCTCAAAGGCAGGGAGCAATGTCCTAGGCTTGAGGCAGCTGGATCTCAGTCTCCTAGAGGCTCTTTGTCTGATGTGATAGTCTCACCTCCACCTTCACCCTGCCTGAGTCTGGCTGCTTTCTGCTTCCCCAGGGTGTGGAGCCACTATGCCAAAGGGAAGTGTCCCTCACTTGTAGTTGTGGAGGCCAGTCTTCCTTACTTACCCCTTTGGATTAACAAAACTGCTTTCACTTGTCTCATTGGGATTAAAGGGTCAGACTATCAAGAGAGATTAAAGGGGGAAGATGCCAGTCCGACAGACTGATCCCCTTAGAGCCTACCCTCTGATTCCCGCAGCTGAAGAGGAAGCAATGAAGGGGATTAGTCTCTGCCTGGAGCCCCTCTCCAAGCAGCACCACTGGTGGCGGGCAACCAACGCAGCAGTCCCCGCCACCAGGCTCTTTCCCCATCCTGCCCTTTAGGATTGCTTAGTCAGTGGTTAGATGTTCTCATGACTTCTTTGAAACAGAATTACTGTTCCTTCTTAGGAACCCCTGGCTCAGCCAAACTCTGACCCACTTGGTAGGGGTTTTCATGTGTGCCCAGCTGGGGAGTGGCCTTGGAAAGGCACAGGGACAGCTTGAGGTTCCATGGGGGCACTGAGGCAACACTGATGTTGCTCTGGATTAGTAAGGTCAAGATGACTGGCTGTCATCCAAATGTTCCTCTTTATGGGATTAACTGAGCCTTGGTTGCTTGCCTGGGCCTTTCCTTGGCATTTCGTGCTGGAATTTTGCTTTGGATATTAGGGCTCTTTCAGCTTCATGGTGAACAGTGAATTGTCCTGGTCTGCTGCTTTGCCTTCTGGACTTTTCCCAGAAATTTCCTTGTGGTGCTTAGGAAGCTGCCTGGTCGAGTCGGCTTCCAAGTTTGAGATGAAACAGCCCTGGAAGCTGCCCTGCTCCTTGCTCTTGCAGGCAGTGGTTTAAGTGGCAGCTGCCCAGAGACGCAGCCTCTCTGTTTTAATCTCAAAGGGAAACAAAATGCTCTTGTGTTTCACTCCTGGGAGTACCAGGAGCTTGGAGAGGGGGCATAGAGGGCAAGGAAAGCTTTTATCTCTCCCCACAACATGTTGGGTAATCAAGTACCTTTTTCTCATGCTTTGTAAATTGTTGTGCCTGACTGGCCCTGGAAGAGACAGGGAATATGCATCCTTTGGTATAGATGTAACTTGGTACATGAACTCTCCCTGTTTGTTCTCTTTTCGCCTTAATTTTCCCTCCACACAGCTTCCCTCAGAGAGAAGGGAGCAGAAGGGCCAGGCCAGAGCACTGCCCAGGTCACTGGCCCTAACACTGAGTTGTCCTGAGGGGGTCAGAGGAGGCCAGTGATCTTGACTGGTGACTTGATAGGGTGGCATGTGACCCAAATAAAGGAAAACTAGGCTTTTGCCATCTAGTAGGTGCCAACACAGAGGGTGTACCCAGCCAGCACAGACCGTGGGGTAGGAATCTGTGCTATCTAATATGGGAAGCAGGGCACTTGCCTCAGCTCTGCCAGGAATCTGGAAAGCATCAGGAGGTCTGGTGGCCTGCAGGACTGTTTTCTGAGCTACTGGCAGGGTGAAGAGGGGCCCAACATTGTAGAAAACGCAAGTTAGATGAACCAGTTTTATAGCAGAGGTGGATTTCACAAAGCACTGGGTAACTTTCTTTGACAAGAAGCCATGTCTTAGGATCTGTTTAAAAGCATAGGATACATAAACTTCTAGCAGTTAACCCAGATCTTGTTTTGGGGGTCTTAATAGCAGAAGCAGGTCCAGGACAAAAGCTACCGTGGACTCTGTACTCTGTTTTCTGGGTGGATGGTGGTGTGAAAATGGGAAGGATGAAATTAAACACCTCTGATGGCTAAAGAGAGGCCATGAAGCAGCATTCTCAGTTGCTTTGGGCGGATTTGGGTAAGGCCCCATTTGAAACTTCAGAATGAGCTCTCAGATGAGGGGACCCCAGAGTGATGTAATTGGACAGTTAGCAGCAACTGGACTATGTATAACTGTCAAGAAGATTGTGCATTGACAATTAACTCCCCGTCTCTGTGTTACTGTAGTATCAAGTAGGCCAGCTGTATTCTGTGGCCGAGGCCAGCAAAAATGAAACGGGTGGTGGTGAAGGTGTGGAGGTCCTGGTGAACGAGCCCTATGAGAAGGATGGTGAGAAAGGCCAGTACACACACAAGATCTACCATTTACAGAGGTATGTGCTGTGGCCCAGAGCTGGAAGGTGGCCTGGTTTTGAAGTAGAGATAATGGATAATGGGGGGGGGGGGGGTTGTTTCCAGGCTATTATTCCAGGGGTGGTTGCACAGGTTGCTTCACCTGTGCCAGTGGGTGTAGGTGGTAGTACTTCTTTGTTAAAGGGTTTTTGTTTCGTTTTTTATTTTTTAAAAGTAATACTTGCCCCACCAGGCTCCCAGTCCCCAGAGGTGATAGCGTGTAGTTTCTTGTGGGCCCTTCCCACAGTAATACTCATTATCTGTGAGTATAGATGAGAGAGACACACAGACAGAGAGAGACACACAGACAAGAGTGTGAGTAAATGGGTGTTCATTTCTTTTATTATCTTACATAAATCAGATCATACTAATACATACTGTTCTTGACTTTGCTCTTTGTTACTTACCATATCATATCTTTCTTTTCCTGTCAGCATATTTGGCCTCATTCTTTTTTTTTTTTAAGATTTTTTATTGGGGGAATTGCGGGGGGGGAACAGCGTTGGGGAACTGGAGAAGGGGCACAGACAAGTTGCTGTCCTTTTGTTCTTCAGTCTAGTTGTGGAGGACATTGCTTTACTGGCCCATGTTGGTATTGTCATTGCGCTCTTCTCGGGTGAGGTTGCCGGCCTCTGGATGGCCACTCACAGCAGCTCTTGGCAGCTCACACTGACTGCCAGCCACTCCCGCTGGCTGCCAGCCACTCACTGTAGCCTATGGCAGCCCACTGCAGCAGGGGCTGCAGCTATGCCGTCCCGGGGACTCACAGCAGCCCAGCTCCAGGGTGGAGCTGTTGTTCATCATCTTAGCTGTAGAGGGCAGTGTCACTGGCCCTCATATGTGAGATCCAAACCAGCACTTAACCAACATGCCACTCGGCCTGGCCTCATTCTTTTGAAGTACACATAGTATTATTTTGTACAGCTGTGCTGTAAGTTGTTTCATCAGTCTTCTCTTAATGGATGTTTATAGTCATCTCCAGATGTTTACATACAGTACTCCAGTAAAACTCCTTCTTTGCAACTCTTTTGATTTACTTGTGTATGTAAATCTATAGTAAATGCTCCTAAAAGTGGAATTGCTGGGTCAGGTAGTATTTTAAATTCTGATATCGTAAAATCAGCTACCAGAGACATTTTGGTACCTCTCTTTGGATCAAAGACATAAATATTTAAATATTACAACTGATTTGTGTACCAAAATCCATAGCAAACCACACAGATTTGTTGAGTCCCTAACCAAAGCAGTGATATTTCAGTAAACTCCGAGGGGCTGTTGAAATCAATAGTAAACATATACCAGCTTGAATGGAGGTTGAACCAAGCTAGTTTTAGAAACTATCCAGAACTGCAAAAAATAAACCTGAATATTTTTTTAAATTGTGGTAAAATATACACAACACAAAATTCACCATTTTTAAGGGTATAGTTCAGAGGCATTAAGTATAGCTCACATGACTGTGCAACTTAAACTTGAATCTTAGTTTCTAGTCACCAAACTGAACTAAAATCAATTTCATCTTCATTGGGTAAAATCCTTCATTTAATGCAGTCAGCTGCTCTGGAGAGGTAAGAGTGTTAGCCCAGAGGGGCCAGGATTCTGTGAGTGCTGGAGCCAGGAAGAGAGCATCACTGTGAAGTGAGGGAAAACTCACCCTGATCCCTTGTCCTTGCCACTGTGCTTTTTCCTTCATGTCTCCTCTTCATCCTCCTCCATTCCTACTCTGAGTTGACTGCCAACTCAGTCAACCAGTCCTCACCGAGCCACTAACAGTTGATTAAAATAAGGCTCGAGGTGTATGTCAACTGAAAAATAAATTTAAAAAAATATTTAAAAATAATGCTAAGGCTCGAGATATGCCTTTCCTGTAGTTGCATTTGTATTTTTTTTTTTTAAGGGCAGTGTCATTGGCACACATATGTGGGACTCGAACCAGGGCCGCTGGCGTCCCAAGCCAGCTCTTAACCACCATGCCACTCAGCCGGCCCGCATTTGTATTTTTTAAAGAGGAGTTTGAAAAGGGACAGTGAGGTTGGTGGAATGGGCCAGTTGGTTCCTCAGGACTCAGTTGATCCAACCGAAGTTTCAGAGAAGAGGTCTGTATCTATGGAGGTCTGTAGGGTCTGTCTTACCATCTTCCTTCCAAGAGAGAGTATAATCCCAGACACCCAACTGCAAAAAATAAAACATGTGCTGAATGCCACAACCACCTCTCCCCATGAGGACCAAAGCCTTCCTGTCAGCAGTCTAGTTGTCCCATTCAGAAACACCACCCTCTTCCTCATCCCTTATATCAAATCAAGTTCTGTTGACTCCATCTTCTTAGTACCTCCAATCTTCCCATTTCTTTCCGTCATCTCTTGCCTTGATTACTAATGTGCCTTCTAAATGGTCTTCTTGCTTTCCAGTTTTCCACACAGCTTTGAGTGCTCTGTCCAGAAGACAGAGCTGTTGCTCCCCAGCAAACAAGCTATAGATGGCTTCTCTTTGCCCTCCAGATAAAGTCCATACTCTTTGACGTGACTTACTGGATCTTTGACCCAGCCTCTGCAGGTTCGCTTGTATTCCCCACTTCACACCTTACACTAGCTACTCTGAACTTCTCTCTCTTCTCCCATCTTTTCTCACTGCACTCCTATCCTTTTGTCTAGCCCAGTCCTCTTCACTGTCTGCTCATTTAATTCTTATTCTCCTGAGGAGCCTCCCATGCACCATGCCTCCCGCACCCTGTTCTCAGGGCTCTGCTTACCAAGCCCTGTGCTCACCCATTATGGCATGCACATACAGTGTTGCCCTCTGCCTGGTTGGTTATACTCCCCACGAAAACGTAATGAGGGCATGAGGCACATCTGTGTGGTGTTGGTATATATTGCGGTGCCTGGCACGTGGAAATACTTACCTGAGTGAGTGTGGCAGTGAGTGAATGAATCTGAGAGGTTGCCCTGAGTGCTCTGAGTTAGCTCTCTACTGGGGTTTTCCTTTTCTCTTAGGCCTCAGGCACTAAAGCTGATGAGATTGCTGGAGCCTGCTAAACACTACTTAGATTACCAGTTAAAAACGAAGGAAGAGGGGCTGGCTGAGTGGCACGGTGGTTAAGCGCTGGCTTGGGAAGCCAGCAGCCCCAGTTCGGGTCCCACATGTGAGGGCCAGTGACACTGCCCTCAAAAAAAAAAAAAAGGGCTCTGACTGACTGAACATGCTGTTCTGTAACCTAAGATAAGAAGAACTGAATAGAAGAAAATATTTTGTCCTGGGAGACAGATGGCCCTGAGCCCCTCCTGACATCCTAGAACTGACAGTAGCAGATCAAATCATCTCGGGTCCCATATTCACTCTGGCCCATAAACCTGACTGATCCATTCTTGGTATCTCATCATTGTAGTGCAGAGTATAATGTACTGGTCCGGTGAGCTCTGGAGAAAAGCATAATGATAATGTAACGGCTGATAAGGGGTTTCACCCACAACCCCTTTCTGGTGGGTGGTAGGGCAAGATGTGGGTGGATGTTAGTAGCCAGCCAAGCTCGAGGTCGGGGATCAGGCTCTGACAGATGGCTTCTAACATACAAGAGTAACGTACTTATCTCATGGAAGTTTAGTTGTTAATGCCCCATTGAAGAAGCTGGAGCTGTGTGATGTAAAATCCCATCATCTTCTGATTCTCTCCTCCATTTCTCTTCACAACCCCTTTCTCTCACTATAGCAAGGTACCCACGTTTGTTCGAATGCTGGCCCCAGAGGGAGCCCTGAATATACATGAAAAAGCATGGAATGCCTACCCGTATTGCAGAACTGGTGAGTGCAGACCTGGCTAGAAGGGGGAGTTCAGGCCCCAACATGGACAGAGGGTGTGGTCAAGTAGCCAGTGGAGGGGCTAAAGTGGGGTTTTGGGTCCTACACTCATTTCCCAGATTAAGCTAGTGGAAGGATGAGTTTAGGGACTCCTTTCAGTGTAGTCTAGTACAGTTTGGCAGCCAGCTGTGTGGGAACCACCAAATAGTCATAGGCTGAGATGGCACGGAACCAACCCCTCGTATTTGAGGACGGTATGATAATTTTGATTGTTTTTACTGATTATGAAAGTCATAGTCTCTGTTGAAATTTTGGGAAGTACATACAAATGGAAGAAAACAATGACCCATGATTCCCCCGTTCCTAGGCAGTGACTGTTAACATGGTAGTGTTTTTTTTCTAGCTCACTTTTTCTAATGCTTACATATACACACATATATAAAGTCTCCAGACACATTTTCCAGACAAATTTTGGATGATATCATGTTAATTATTAAATGGCTCATCTTACTCAGTAAATGGAGAACCTTTTCCCTGTCACTACATAGTCTCCTACATTTTAAAATTTGTAACGGCGGCATAGTATTCCATTGTATGAATGTACTGGGATCTTTTAAAACTGCCCCCTTATTGTTAGATACCGAAATTTCCAGTTTTAACATGATATATTTGTTTGGTATCGAGGCCAGGGACTCTTGAGAGAGGCGGCAGTCATAGGAAAAGGTCTGTAGGGTGGCCTTCCTGCCCTGGGGAGGGGCCAGGCCTAGACACCAAGAAAACATAGCAAAGGACACACTTATGTCACCTGGGACAAGTTCAAATAAGCCCAGAGTTTGATGACAAAGGATTTAGAAACAGCTATCCCTCAGATATGTTTTATACCACATGGAGTGTGATGCCGGGTTTAGATGGGGGGGCTAGTGGGGCAAGGAGGAGGGAAGGTACTGTTAAGAGCCCGGAATCAACGGCTTATGCGAAACCAACATGTTATACAGTTAAAGATGGGAGTGGAATTATTTCCTTATTTTTGGCCAGTCTCCTGTATGGAGTTTCTGGAAAAGAAAGATTGGAACCTTCACAGAGAACTTTCTTTCTTGACCTTCTGGGATTCCATTTGAGTAGTTCAGACTCCTAGCTTGCCAGGATTCCTAGGTCTCAAATACCATCTCAGAGTAGATCTTTTGGAGGGCCCAAGCTGGTACTCATCCATATCCTAGGGTGGTCCCCAGAGGTCCCGTAGAACTTGTCTGTGAGGCATGTGGCCTTTTCCCCAGACTGCTTACATTTGTTTGCACAGACAGCCTGGCTCTGGGGTCCTCCTGCCAGCCTCTGCTTACATGTACTACTCCACTTGCCTTACTTGCTGGGGCCTGGCACTCCCTAGATTGTTTTTGATAAGGATGCTCCACCCATGTGGTTGTTATCCTGTGAACTTGGGAATGACTGACATCTAGGGTCATTGCTCTCTCTAATCCTCAGTGGCCCTCCACAGGTTCAAGAACCTCATATCAGTAGATTAACAATCACTGATGGGACCCGGGATGTGTGGCACTTAGAGTTTTATTGTCATAGCTGAAAATGTGAATGTCACTACTCCCTAAGCATTGGGCAGGAAGCTGTCAGATTCTTGGAAAAGAAGCTTACACCCACTTTCTTAAAAGACAGTGTGCACTGTGCCTGGGTATGTTTGGTCTAGGGCCAAAGGTGAATTTTGTTGATGTCTAAAAGAGGAGCAGGCATGAGCATGCATCATAAGAACCTTAGCCAACTTGGCATAAAGGAGGCAAACGGATAGCGTGGACTCTTCCATGCCCGGGGCAGGGTTTTGGGTACACAGCTTGTGCCAACTGAGAGATGCCACTGTCCTCTGTGTCATTCTGGGGAGTGTGCTGCAGCTGACATGGGCGTTTTTCTAGACGCCAAATGTTTGCTCACATATTATCCTGACCCTTGGCCAAAAGGGAAAAAAAAAGAGATAAAAGTAATTTGTAAATACTTCATAAAGAGGAGAGGCAGAGAGTGCAGGGAGAGAAGGTTGGTTTCTTCAGCAGGTGGTAATCCTACAGAATCCACCATCATATGAAAAGAATACCTTGAGTCTTAGATCTGTTCAGTTAGATGCTTGCTCTTTTGAATTAAGAGAGATAAACAAGGAAGGCTATTTTCCAGTTTACTATGGGGGTCTATGGGAGAAAGATGATTAGTTCAGACATCTAAGCTTGGCCTAAATAGATCAAAGTTGGAGGTGAGATGGATAAAGAAGCATGGATTAAATTCCTCATGCCTTTTGGAAGGCTCTAACCTTATTCTGAGCGGAATGAAAAATGGATTTGGAGTACTCTACTCATTATCAGCTCTTCTCTTATTTCTCCCTGTCTCTTTCCCCCGTGGCTGATAGGTTGGGGCTGAGGAGCAGGTAAGGTGGAGTTTGGTCTGTGAATGAAAGTAGGAAGAGGAAAATAAATGTTTCTCCTTTCTACCTCTCCTTCTAGCCTTAACCCTCGGCTGAATACATGCTTGCTAAGCCATGGTTTCAAAGTATCTTATTGGTCTTATTTGGAAACACCAATTTTATAACTACAAAGGGTTTCCTGGGTCTTTTCCAGTGTGCCCAGGATTGCAGTTTGAAGAATAGGAAATGTTGTGAATGCATAGGTGTTTGGAGGGGCAGTGAGGGATGATTGTTTGGTCACCCAAGTTGGCCACAAAGGGTCACCAACTTCAGATTAGGCTCAGAAGCCTAATTTGTCAGAGCTGAGTGAATGTGTTTCTCAGAGTCTCAAAAAGACTAATGTATAAAAACCCCATATGCTAACATATTAAGTTATATTGAAATACAAAATTACTAATGAAACTAGGTCTTCCTGTTTCCGGATGAGGATTTTTCCTCATCCTGTTTCCTTGTGGATTCTTCCGCATGAGAACAAAGTACAATCAGAATGCCAATATGGAGTGAAAACGTTCACTTGCTTAAACCATCAGACTTTTGAGTCTGTTGATTATGTTTTGTCCCTACAGAGGCCAAACTAGAAGGAGAAGGTTACTTGGAGAACGTGGATTCAGAATCGGGTGGTTAGTTGGAGAACCTTAGTGGCCGGTGTCATCAAACCAGGCTAGTCTGACACTGCTGTCCACACTCTCGGGATGGGGCTGCTAGAAGTGTCATATGCGCAGCCCAGGGCTCCTGTTCCCAGGACAGGTCTGGAGAATTTTGGCCAAATTGGCCTCTTTGGACTTCCCTTCAATGCACATTGTACTTATCGTTTCATTTTTGTTAACACTGTTTCCCCCAAGCTGATAACAGGGCAGTTATTTCAGTAGGCCTTTTAGTTATAATCTTACTCTGGTGCTTTCTTCCAAGTTTCTTTCATTGGATTCGGGGAAATTACTAAAGTCTCTTGGGTTATTTCTATACAAGGTGGATCTTATCCCTTATATTTCATCTTTTCCTCATCTGAACCTTAGAGGTAACCTTAGTTGCAGTTTTAGAATTAAGGTGTTTGACAATTAGCATAAACGGTCCAAACATAGCAGTGTGGCATCCATCAGAAATTGAGATAACTCCTAAATTCAGAGGGTACAGAATGATCTGGGCTAGAGGAGAGAGAGCTAGTCCGTTCCCCAGTGACATTAGAGCTGCAGTAATTTTCTCTGATAAATAATTGAACTGTGCTTTCCGAGGGGGTCTCGTTACAATGAGCAGAAGTGTAGAGGGTGAGAGGTTTGGTTACAGTGAGAGGAAGGATGCAGAAGGCAGATAGACAGCGCCTGGCCTAAAGTGCCCTGTTCTGTGCCCTGGGAAGTGGGTGGGGATGGGGGGGATACCAGGTGATTCTCTGGGGCAGAGTGGTGGCTCTCAGGACATCAGCTCATCAGAACCATCCCCCCTTTCCTTGCCCAGCTAGAACGAATCTCAAGGAGTGGATAGTGGCATCTCTTTAATTAAATTCCACATTTGGTCTTTTGGGGTTTTTGAATGATTGAAATGTGCGAGTTGGTGCATTTGAGGGACCAAATGCACTCACTGGGGCTGGGAGGGTGATTGTGGAATAAGCCCCAGGGAGTGGAGAACTCATTGGCTATTGTGGCCTCTGAGGCTGAGAGGCAGATATTTATTCATCCTCATTAATCTTTTTCTCTCTTCTTTCCATGCCCTTGCCTTGGAGCAGTTATTACAGTAAGTATTTTCAAGGGAGTTGGAATTGTAGATGATTTATAAGAAAAGAAGAAATAAATGTAACGGCACCAGTGGTTCCTGGGTATTCCTTCTTTCTCTCGGGCTGACTTTTGGAGCTGTTGAGGCTTAATCCTTTCAGTCCGAAGGAGAAACCTGTTAATTGGCAAAGTGGCCTCTTGCTTTAAGCCACGTTGGCATGTGGCTCTGTAAGGTGCAGCAGTCAGGACCGTGGCGTCCTAGCTCTGAGTCTCACATGTACAGAATGACCCAAGGCTCTCCCTTACTCTCCCCAGATCATGCCTTTTCAGGGTTGTACAGAAACTTCTGTTCAGCTGACCCAAGTGGAGCTTTTCCTTTGAGCATCTGTTGACCCCATTGAGCACTGACCCTTGGCAAAATTATGAAGACAGCAAGGCTTCTCTTCAATGACCATCCCCTATGTCATTGCCCTTTCTCTCCACCCTTTAGTATCCTCATCCAGTGCCTTGTCCCAGCTGGTCAACTTAGGGAGTTGCCGGAAACCTAATTCCCTCTAAGGAGTTAATGGGCTAATGTGTTCCTCCTATGCGTAGTTCCCAATTTTTAAAAATCACTAAGGGAGGAAGACAGTAATTAGCATGAAGGGTTAATTTGCTGAAAAGAGAACTTCCGGCCTTAGCAAAAGGCTGGCTGAGGGGAATAGGGTGGTAGTGAAGGTTTTTGGTTGGTTAGTAAGTCTTCCTTTGTTCTTCCCACACTATTAATTAACCACTAGCACCCTGTGCATAGGTAGCATGGCAGAGAGGTTAAATCCTTTTGAAGTCAGACAGCTGATTATGAGGCCTAGCTCTATCATTATCTCTGTGGCCTTAGACAAATCACCTCACCCCTTTGAGCTTCACTTTCTCCGTCTGTAAAATGAGGGCAATATTAGTACAGACCTCACAGGCTGGTATGAATATTAAATGAGATAATACATGGCTAGCATATTGTGGGCTCCCAGTAAAGCTAGTGGTTACTATAGGACGAGGCTAGAGTCCCTCGACTGCCCGTGATCCAGTCATGAGAGATGAGCCTGGTGACTGTAAGGTTTTGGTTTTTTTTTCTGCCTTCCAGAATGAGTACATGAAAGAAGACTTTCTGATTAAAATTGAAACCTGGCACAAACCAGATCTTGGCACCCAGGAGAATGTAAGTAGCACTTCCCAAGAGCTCCAGGGACTTTGGGTCCTGAGGCTCTGCCCTCTAGCTTCACCATCACTTCCTTGGGGGTCCTCTGTTTGCCCACCTTTTTCTTGGCTCGAAAGTCAACAGCCTCTGCCTAAACCTGTCCTACTAGCATGGGGTTGTTCTGTCACTAATTTGTAAAATATGTTCTCTAGGACCCCTTACAGGGCCTTTTCATAATACTGGAATTAGTTGAAAGTACAACTCCTGGCACAAAGGAGTTATATTTTTAAAACATCAAAATTATAGCCTCTGTAGAGCACAGTTGGCCAACAACTACTCACATTTAAAATACACCTTTACTGCAGCAATTCCACACCCAGGAATTTATCATATGGTTACGTTTGCATGTGTGTGAAATAAGTTATACACAAGTAGATTTGTTGTAGCATTCTTTGTGTAGTCAAAGATTAAAAACCATATGAGCCTGGGGTCAGCCGAGTGGCTCAGTTGGTTAGAGCGGAAGCTCTTGAGCAACAGGGTCGCCGGTTCGATTCCCACATGGGCCAGTGAGCTGCGCCCAAGCTGAGCTGCCAACAGGTGGCAGGATGGCTCAGCTGGTGAGAGCACGTGCTCCTAACAACAAGGTTGCTGGTTTGACCCCCACATGGGATGGTGGGCTACTAAGATAGAACACGGCACCTTGAGCTGAGTGACCTTGAGCTCCCGACCGGCAGTCAGATGGCAACTGTACTTGGGAGCTGAGCTAGCTGCGCCCTCCACAACTAAGACTGAAGGACAACAAGTTGGCTGTTCCCCTTCCCCAATTCCCCAAGACTGCTCCCCTTCCCCAATTCCCCAATAAAATCTTAAAAAAAAACACGACAGTATGAGCCCATCCTTAGGGCACCGTTAAATAAATTGTAGTGCAGCCATATAGAGGTATATTATGCCGCCATTAAAAAGAACCAATAGGGTACAGTCTTCAAGATATATTCAGTGAAGAAAGAAAGATGCAAAACAGTGTGTATGTGTGCTGCCATTTGTATTTAAAGAAAAATATTTGCACATAGATATTCATATGTGCATAGAATCTGGTAGCTGTGGTGTTACTCGGGGTTGGACTGAGAATAGAAAGTTACTCTCAGGTCAGCCGAGTGGCGCAGTGGTTGGGCGCTGGCTTGGGAAGCCAGAGGCCCCGGTTCGGGTCCCACATATGAGGGCCAGTGACACTGCCCTCAAAACAAAAAAAGAAAGTTACTCTTGGGGTTGGACTGGGAGAAGAAAGTGTTACTCTTTATCATATCATAATTTCATGTCATATACATATGCAACCTGTTTAAATTAATTTTTAAAAGCATCAAAATAAGCATATGGCTAAGCAGGCACCATATCCACAAGTGTTTAGAGCCTTTACAAAGGGGGAACATATGGAAATAATGTAGGTTCTATAGGCAGCTTGGGAGGGTTTTGACCTGCTGAAGTGGCACTTTGCCTGAAAAATCAGAGCATTACTTCTCAAACATATGTCCACTTAAAATCCATCCTCCTGTCCCTTTGGGTAATTGTGTATGTAATTTTTTACCAGTAGAAATCTCCCATATCTCTCTATGGGAATAACTGTTCCTAGGTGTCTCTTCTGCGTAAAGGGTGCTTTGTGCCTGACAGAAACTACACAGTGGTCCTCCTCGTTCCTGCAGGTGCATAAACTGGAGCCTGAGACCTGGAAACACGTGGAAGCCATATATATAGACATTGCAGATCGAAGCCAAGTACTTAGCAAGGTAGGAACTGCTGAGATGTGGGTGGGCTTTGAGATGCAGAAATGACATTAAGTGTAAGAATCAGACCCAACGTGGATCAAAGGGAAGCTCTCTCTTGGATATTGTTTGTTTTGTTTTTTAACTAGTATTACGAATTCCCTTGTCTTGGGCCGGCCAAGTGGCATGGTGATTAAGCACTGGCTTGGGAAGCCAGCGGCCCCAATTTGGGTCCCACATATGAGGGCCAGTGACACTGCCCTCAAAAAAAAAAAAAAGAAAAAAAAGCCCTTGTCTTGACCTGGGGGTAGTGGCCCAGGTGTAGGTGTCCTGTGTGGCATCTGGAAATTACCACTGGACAACGCAGGTGCTATCAGTAGTCGACACTTAGCCTGAAACTAGTTCTCAAAGTTATTTTTCCAACTCAGTAATGAGGAAACATTTTTTGCCTGCCTGTTGTGTTCGGAGTACTCTGTTCTGTGGGTTCCAGGTAAGGGGTACAGATATATGAAAAGACACGTCCTCTGCCCCTCAAAAAGTTGGTAGTAGTTTCTCAGAGTGACCAACATGGCAGCAAGCACCTGGGAAAGGACAGTCCACTGCTGGAGAGAGCAGAGACCGGCTCTGTCCTCACTGCGATGCTCCTGGGAAGTATTTGTTTAGGGAAGGAGAGGGTAGTTCCCCCTCATTCAATACTCTTCCTATCTGACAGATGCCTGTTGGGATCAGCACACAGGAATTTGGCTCTATGCCCATTAGCAGAAATAAGTGTTTGCTCTCTGTATCCCAGGGCTATGATCCCTCCTTCCTAGAATCACTCTGTGTACTTAAGATATTTTGATTTGTGTGTTTCCAAAAAGATGAAATCCATCTCGTGCTTCCTTACCTGATATCCCCACTCCCACCGTCAAAAAGTTAATGGATTTTTCAAAAAACTTTTTATTGAAGTATAACATACATAGCAAAGTGAATATGTCATTAGTGTACAGCCTGATGGTATTTTTCTCAAACTGAACATACTCCAGTATTTCTCAAACAGAAATACCAGCAAAGAGTGTGACTCTGAGTATTTTGTCAACTCTGGTTATCTCATGTGAGTGGAGAGAAGCAGAGGTGGGGAAGATTTACTTTTTGAAAGCACATATAAATCATCTCCTTAGCTTTGGGAAATACTTTATGACTGGGTGTGTGTGTGAGCTTTGTTATCTTTGTTATTTTTGTTAAGTAGATGCTATAATAAGTTTGCTTTTCCTGAGCCTGCATTAGTCAATGCAGAGGAATAGCCAAAGATGAAACTTCTGTTATGGGTCATTAACACAGCATTGACTGCATTATAAATCAGTGAAGTGAGATTGACAATAATACAAGATGATACTATACATCGAACATTCCATGTTTTATACATTGAACATTTCCAGTTATGATTTTTTTTTTTTTTTTTAGCTGAGCCATCCTGCTACCTGTTGGCAGCTCAACAGCAACTCAGCTTAGGCTGGCATCGAACCGCCGTTGCTCAGAGCTCAGCTCGCATTCTTGAGCGAGCTCTTAACCAACTGAGCCACTCGGCCGGCCCTCCAGTTATGATTTTATTAAAACAAGCCAGTTTGAAACAGAAAACAAGCCAGAGGGAGATCAGATTAGGATATTTCAGGAGTGACAGCCAATTGTTTTCAGCTCTGGCTGTGTTTTAGAATCACCTCCAGAGGTTTAAAAAAAAGAAAATCCATGCTGCCCTTACCTGCAGTTGTTTTTATTTACTGGGTTTTAGGTGGAGTGGCCCAGAAATATGTGTTTTGAAGAAACCATCCCTGGTAATTTGAATGCTCACACCAGGTTGAAAATCCCTATCTTAGACAGTGGAAATCTCCATGCCTGCTCAAACAGCCTGGTGACACTTTCATATGATAAAATTGAGAACAAACCCTGGCAGAGAAAATCACACAGAACGCCCCTCTGAGGCAAATGTAAACAGTTCTATATTTTGTTTATAATATTTTCCTATATTTTCTGTGTGTCAGCAGCATTAAAACTGGTATAATGTGTATACTCTGATGGAAAACCTGACCCCTCTCTCCCTCTTCTTCCCTGTCCTCCCCTGTTTCCCTCTCTCCTCCTTCCTCACTCCCTTCCTCTATCCCTCCTTCCCTCCCTCCCTCCCACAACTCCAATTCTACAACTTCTCAGGATTACAAGGCAGAAGAAGACCCAGCAAAATTTAAATCTATCAAAACAGGCCGAGGACCCTTGGGCCCCAATTGGAAGGTGCAGTTTACGCCCTCACCACCAGGGGGCTGGGCACAGCATGGGTGGGCCTCTCATGGAGGAGGACGGGAATTGCTGGGACTGGGCTAAGGGAGAGTCAGAGGTCTGCCCTCTTAGTTATCTGCCTGCCCTGTGGGTGTGTTTCTAATACAGCAAGAACTTGTAAATCAGAAAGACTGCCCATACATGTGTGCATACAAACTGGTTACTGTCAAGTTCAAGTGGTGGGGCCTGCAGAACAAAGTGGAAAACTTTATACATAAGGTAAGTTACCAGGGTAAGGCCTTCCTGGTGTGTATATGTTGGTGGGGGTGTTCTTCCCAACAAGAGAAGATCATACAACCCATGTAACTTGTGTCCTAGGGTGGCTGACATTCAAATATTTCAGTGTGATCGCCTAGACCCCCACTTCCCCTTGTACTTAACTGTCTTACGGTTTAATGTTCTGTATCCAAGGGCACCACGTGTGACAGAAGGAAACTGAGGCAAGCAAAGGAAACAGGATGGGGATGGCTATAATTGAAATACAAATAAAAGTCTGTCTTTTCTTGAAGCCAAAGGCAAGAGGTACTGTGAGCCAAATTCTCCAGTGCCCTGAATTACTGAACTAGGCAAACATAAGGAGTTTTTATAACCTTTTTCATGATGTGTTAGAGCCTCACTCCTGGGCCACATTTCATAGCTGCTGACCAATTTTAACCTGCTGTTAGGCTCCAGAGACTGGGAGGAAACTTGGCACAGTTGTTTTGGGGCTTTGGCTTAGCAGTGAGCTCACAGGCTGCCTGTCTTAGTAGCACTTTGGCGTAGGGCCTAGCTGTGGGGTAGCTACCCATTCTCTCCTGGGGGCTCCCTTCTACTTGAAGCCACGCCTGTTAGCCATATGAAGGTAAAAGTCACTGGCCTGTGGGACTGGAGGGCTCGTCCTGACAAGGAAGTCTGACATCCCTCTGCCCCCACCTCCCCAGTGAAGTGTGGGTATTGGCTCAGAGATCATGGGGAGAGGCGCTGCAGCAGTGGCCTTCGCCTTCTGGGTTCTAACTGGGCTTCTTCCTTTTTATAGCAAGAGAAGCGTCTGTTTACAAACTTCCACAGGCAGCTGTTCTGTTGGCTCGATAAGTGGGTTGACCTGACTATGGACGACATTCGAAGGATGGAAGAAGAGACAAAGAAACAGCTGGATGAGGTAAGTGATGCCCAGAGGAGACTCGGGGGCTCTCAACACATGTGAAGGAGACTCTCCTGCTGGGACAGTTTACTGAGGACATGGTTCTGTGGTTCTGGGAATTTCAGTGTCTTCTGTGGGGAAGGTCTAATGCCAGGCAGTCTGTGACCTCTAAGGAAGAAAACAGCCTGTGCCCTTGAATTTGCTATCTAGTTGAGGTCTTGGCATATCCAGAGACAAATATGGCAGTACATGCTATATGCCAAGTGAGTAATACAGTTCCTGCAGTGGCTCTGGTGCTGGGCTGCAGAGGTGGAGCTGACCTCGGGAGGAGGCAGACTGGGCTGATCATGAATACCACACAGAAGACACAACAGCACAAACACAACTAACTACGCTGTGAGGTGTTTTTGAGCTATTTTGAGAGTTTGGAACCTTTTCTTTGGGCGGGTAGGGGAGCTTGGCATGGCTCCCAGAAGGAGGGCTCTCTGATCCACGGGAGCCTGAAGACCTAACACTCCTCCTGCCTCATTTGGAGATGCTCCCTGCAAGGCTTACTCTGAGGAGCTTGTCATTAAATGACATTCACGCACTCACTGTGTGTGAGTCACCGTTCTGAGGCTTTCACATACACCATCTCCTGTGAATGTCACAACACCTGTGAGTGGGCACCCCTGTGATGCCCACGCTCAGATGAGGAGGGAGAGGCTCTGAGAGCTCAATGCCGTGCCCAGGCTCACATAGCACAGCCTGCAGGTGATAGATGTTCTGTCTGCTCACTTACGGGCTGTGAAAGAATTCATGAAGTCAGGTAGAAATACAGATTTATTAAAGTAAGAGAAGATTTGGCTGGGCAGAGTCTGCTGAAAACTACTGCAAACTACTGCGTCAAGTCTTTGTTTGGTCTCAGGTTTTATGTTTTTCTGTAGTTGGGGTTGGGGGCAGGGGGGAAAGCTGGTTATCACAGCCTCTGTGTACATTATGTAGATGTAAGGTGGATCTTATACAGACGCAAAACCTCTCCCAAATCACAGGGTCAGGTAAATACAACCATTGAAACTGCATAGTAAATGTATAGGAAGCAGAATCATTAAGAGGCAAAGAGAAGAAAAGAAAGCTTTTAAGAAGTCCCAAGCTAAATTACACTTATTAATTTGAATTATACCAGAGGTCCAGATCTCAAAAATAGATTTAGTGCCACCATTACAGTCCCGTCTTAACAATACTGTCAGGGTCAGAGCCATAGCTTTTAATCACTTGGACTCTTCTCCCTCTAAATGCCATTTGGGGCCCTCCTGCCCTCTTGGGGCTAAAAATAAGGCAGGAAGCTCTGTTTCATAAGAATTGTCATCCATTTCTCTCTCCTTGCCTTGGGTGGGTTGGCACGGAGCCTGGGTGTCTGGCAGACGTTGCTTTGCTGGCAGACATTGCTTTGCCTGGCCTTGCCTGGCCCTCCATCAGGGCCTTGAGTGAGACCCAGGCCTGGGGGCTGTGGTGACCCACGCTGCACTGCCCAAGAGCCCTTCCTCTGGAGCCCCCCATCCCAACCCCGGGGAGTTGTTTTTACCTCCAGGATAACACTTCCTGAGCTGACTCACTGCTTAAGTGGTGTGCTGAGTTACTTCCTGTTGAAGGCAGATGTTTCAGTTATTCATTCAGCTGCATTTGGCAGGGAAGTGGCAGGATTTTGGACACAACTTCTGATTCCTCTGCAAAGGACCTTCAGGAAGTGGTATATTTTAACATCCAGGACTGTGGTCATTCTGACTGTGTAAGACAGGCCTGAGTCTCTTGGTCACCCTAGTCCTGACGAAAAGAAAAGAAAAACGTTACCAAACGGAGGAACAGAGAGACTTCAGGAGGTTTAGCCTGGAGCTTTGGCCACCTGCTCTCTGCCAAAAGCTGGTGTGAAGTACACAGGGTCCCCAGAGCATTTGCAGACAGCCTTTTGCTCTGGTTAGAATTAGAATTCTTGGAGCTGGGAGAACTCTCCAGAGGAGCTGCTGACCCTGCCTGTTCAGATGCAGACTTCGAGAGCCCTCATCCTTAGGGAGTTCTGTCTCAATCCCCACTCCATGTCTTTTCATGTTTCTCCATTCTCTGGAGAATTGTGCCAAAAGCTTAGGTGACCACTGTCCTCCAGGATGACTGCAAATGCAGGAAACCCTGTTTGGAATTGGAATTTTAAAAATAGTCTGCGGCTGGAGAGGAAGCAAAACCAAGTCCATGTTATTGTGTGGCATGTTTTGACCCCGTTAGCAACCATACAGTATCTTTGTATGCTCAATGTACGTCTGGCTTACTTGTTTTTTTCTGTCTTTTTTTTTTCCCCCCCGCTGTTTTTTTTTTAATAGATTTTTTATTGGGGAATTGGGGGAGGGGAACAGCATTGGGAATCAGGGAATGGGAATAGACAAATTACTGTCCTTTTGTTCTTCAGTCTAGTTGTGGAGGACATCACTTCACTGGCCCACATTGGTATTATGATCATTGCATTCTCGCCGGCTGCCGGCCACTCGTGGTAGCTCAGGGCAGCCCAGCTGCAGGTCGAGCTGTTGTTCACCATCTTATCTGTAGAGGGCGTAGCGTCACTGGACCATGTGTGGGAACTGAACCGGTGGCCCTGCTGCTCAGAGCTCGCCTTCCCAAGCCAACTCTTAACCAACTGAGTTACTCAGCCGGCCCTTCCCCTCTCTTTATCAAAGTTTTATTTTTATTTATTAATTTTTTTTTTGAAGGCAGTGTCACTGGCCCTCATAAGTGGGACCCGAACCGGGCCGCTGGCTTCCCAAGCCAGCGCTTAACCACCGCGCCACTCGGCCAGCCCTCAAAGTTTTATTTTTATAGTTTTGTTTCTTTTTTCTTTTTAACCCTCCATTGGGCACAACTGATCTCACAGATTCATTGCACACAAAGATGCCATTACGAAATACGTCTTTACTTTACTAAGTCACAAACATGACTGGCGATAGGTTACGGTAGAGGGGGAAGATACGGACGCGATGAGTCACGCTACTTAACTGTTAGATATTTGAAAATGTGTGTGCAGTGAATCTATGAGATCAGCTGCACCCAATGAAGGGTTAAAAAAAAAAGTCACATTGAGGTATGATTGACACACAGAAAGGTGCACGTATTTAATGTATACATCTCGATGAGTTTGCAGCTAAGTATACACCCTTGAAACCACCACCACAATGAATGCCATAAGTATCCATCACCTCCAAAAGTACTTTTCTAATTTAGATTCAGTATCCCAGGCTTATGAAGAAAAAGCTGTTCTCTGCCCAGACCCTGAGGTCCTGCGCCCCAGAAGCAGCTCCTTGCATTCTCATGGTTTCTTTTGTTAATTGCCTCCATATTTCCAGGTAATATGCTTGTGCTCTTAGTTTTTAATTTGTCAACTTTTGATATTAATCATCAACTTCCTACGGAAGATTTAGCTCTTTTACCTCACCACTCACACTCTTCCGCTCTCCGTCCTTTAATATTGGACTCATTCGTTTTTCAATGTTTATATTATTACAACTCTGTCATTCTTTTTCCCAGCTGAGTCTTTTAGTCTACTCTGATTTTTGTTCCTTTCTTGTACAATTTTTTTCATTTTTTTAAGAATAAAAATCTCTGGGCTGGCTGAGTGGCGCATTGGTTAAGAGCTGGTTTGGGATGCCAGCGGCCCCGGTTTGGATCCCACATACGAGGGCCAGTGACACTGCCCTCTACAGCTAACAACAGCTCCACCTGGAGCTGGGCTGTGCGAGCCCTGGCGACGGTGTGGGCTGCAGCCCCTGCTGCAGTGGGCTGCCATGGGCTACAGTGAGTGGCCGGCAGCCAGCGTGAGCGGCTGGCAGCCAGTGTGAGCTGCCAATAGCCGCAGTGAGCGACATCCAGAGGCCGGTGACCTACCTGCCTCATCTGGGAAGAGCGCAATGATGACACCAACTTGGGCCAGTGAAGCAACATCCTCTGCAACTAGACTGAAAAACAAAAAGATGGCAACTTGTCTGTTCCCCTTCCCTGATTCCCCAACGCGGTTACCCTTCCCCAATTCCCCAATAAAATCTTTAAAAAAAAGAAAAGAATAAAAAACTCCCTTTCTGTTAGCTTAGCTTTTTTTTTTTTTTTTTTTAAGGGCAGTGTCACTGGCCCTCTTATGTGGGACCTGAACCGGGGCCACTGGCTTCCTAAGCCAGCGCTTAACCACCGCGCCACTCGGCCGGCCCTTAGTTTAGTTTTTATGCCTGTCTCATTAAGTTTTGTTTTCCAGTCTCTGTGTGGATGACTTGGTTTTGTTAGTGTGTGACATGCATTGTGTAATAATGTGGTTGATATTGTTCCATTCTCCTTCATTGTGCTCCCATTTGGTGATACTTTGATCTAAAAATCTCTTCAGTTCTGGAAAATGTTTTTTGTATTACCTGTTTCACAATTCTCTCTTATCTCTTTGTTCTCTTTCTGCAATTTTTATTAGTTGGAGGTTGGACCTTGAATTGACCTTTTAATTTTCTTATGTTTTCTCTCCTCTTTTGTCTGCTTTCTGGGGGCTATTTTCCACTGTTAACTTTTCTCTCTTCTATTGAATTTAAAACTTTTTTTTATTTTTTATTTTATTGGGGAATCGGGGAAGGGGAACAGACAACTTGCTGTCCCTTTGCTCTTCAGTCTAGTTTCGGAGGATGTTGCTTCACTGTTGGTATCGTCATTGCGCTCTTCCCGGATGAGGCAGATCGGTCGCCGGTCTCTGGATGGTCGCTCACTGCGGCTATTGGCAGCTCACGCTGGCTGCCAGCCACTCGCGCTGGCTGCGGGCTACTCACTGTAGCCTTGGCAGCCCACTGCAGCAGGGGCTGCAGCCTACACCATCGCCAGGGCTCACATAGCCCAGATCCAGGTGGAGCTGTTGTTAGCTGTAGAGGGCAGTGTCATTGGCCCTCATATGTGGGATCCGAACGGGGGCCGTTGTCATCCCAAAACCAGCTCTTAACCAATGCACCACTCGGCCGGCCCTTTAAAACATTTTTAAGCATTTTCTGTATCCTTTTTTTTAAAGTACTTTTCCCTTTTTTCCTACATACATTATCTTCCTTTTCTAAAGCTATAGCTTTTTGGGTTTGTGTTCAGTTTTTGAGGTGTCTCTGCCTACTGAATATGTTTTGTTTTCCTCTGAGCTCCTTTTTCTTGTTGAACTGTTTTGCGTTAGGGGCTTTCCTCAAATAACTGGTGGCCTTTGGCTGTCCATTCACATTTAAGACTGAAGGTCAAGAGCTGATTGTAATCTCTTTGAATCAGTGGATGGGCTTCATTGCAGGATAGTCAGGTGGTTACATTGGGGTCCCCTGCTTCAGGATCCTGAGTCTGTTTTTATTGGGCTGGTCATTTTGTCTAGAGAGGACTCTCTAGTCTCCTGCTTGGTGGGATGGTAAGGCAGCCAGCATTCTGGGAACTAAGCTGGAGAAGGGTCCTAGGTGGCTTACCTTAACTTAATCCCCTCTAGTTTTGTATATGTCCACTTGGCCTCTAGTGAGGCTCCCAAGAGTGAACCCCCTGGCTTTCCTGTGGCAGGAAGTGGGGGTGGTTGCATGACTGTGAGAATTGGGGCTGGGAATGCCAGGGCCAAACTGTTCTTTATTTGGACTTTGAAACAAGTCATCTGTTTTCAACTCCATCTGCACTTCCACTTTCAGAGGTACCTGGTGCCCCCAGTTCCTGAGTCTTTGGAGGCCATACAGCAGAAAATGGTCTGCGCCTTATTGGCTCCCGTCTTTATAGGCACTTAGGTGTCAGCTCAGACACCTGAGAATTAGTCGCTACTCACCCATCCTTTTTCTTTTCTTTTCTTTTTAATGATTTTATTGGGGAATTGGGATAGGGAACAGAGTTGGAATTGGGGAAGGGGAACAGAAAAGTTGCTGTCCTTTTGTTCTTCAGTCTAGTTGTGGAGGATGTCGCTTCACAGGCCCATGTTGGTATTGTGATCATTGAGCTCTTCCTGGCTGAGGCAGATCAGTTGCCGGCCATTGGATAACCGCTTACAGCAGCTCACTGCAGCCCACTACAGCCCCACTTCAGCCTACGCCGTCGCCAACAACTCACAGCAGCCCAGCTCCAGGTGGAGCTGTTGTTCACCATCTTAGCTGGAAAGGGTGCAGCATCACTGGCCTATGTGGGATCTGAACCAGTGGCCCTGCTGCTCAGAGCTCACATTCCCAAGCCAACTCTTAACCAATGAACCACTCGGCCAGCCCACACCCATCGTTTTTCCATCTTCCAGAAAGTTGTTTCCATCTCTTAGCTGCTGTTGTCTCCTCTGAGTTGTGGCTGCTCACTCGCGGGTTATGAAAGAATTCACGAGGCAGGTAGAAATATAGAAGGAAGATTTATTAAAGTAAGAGGAGGGTCGGCTGGGCAGAGTCTGCTGGAAACTACTGCACTGAGTCTTTGTTTCGTCTCAAGCTTTATATTTTCTAACCAGGATGTAAATTGCTTTGGCCTATAGTGGAATTGTCTATTGAGTTCTGCTTTGTCCATTGGGGTAGAGGGAGGTACAGTTAAACTGATTGTTATTGCAGCCTTTGCATATGTTATATAGATTTAAGTTGGAGCCAGGAGTGGATCCCATACAGGTGCAAAACCTCTTCCAAGTCACAGGGCCAGCGCTGGGCCCAGGTAAACAGAACCATTGAAACTGGTGTGCATAGTAGATGTATAGGAAGCAGTTATTAACCTTTGGTGGAAAGAAGGCAAATTAAAGAGAGCTTTCAAAAAGTGCCAAGCTGGGCTGGCTGAGTGGCGCGTTGGTTAAGAGCTGGCTTGGGACACCAGCTCTGAGCAGCAGGGCCCCGGTTGGGACCCCACATATGAGGGCCGTGACACTGCCCTCTGCAGCCAGTAACAGCTCCACCTGGAGCTGGGCTGCGAGCCCTGGAGAAGGTGTAGGCTGCAGCCCCTGCTGCAGTGAGCTGCCATAGGCTACCGTGAGTGGCCCGCAGCCAGTGTGAACAGCTGGCAGCCAACGTGAGTTGCCAATAGCCCCGGTGAGCGACCATCCAGAGGCTGGAGACTGATCTGCCTCTTCCGGGAAGAGCGCAATGGCTATACCAACATGGACCAGTGAAACAATGTCCTCCGCAACTAGTCTGAAGAACAAAAAGACAGCAACTTGTCTGTTCCCCTCCCCCAATTCCCCAATAAAATCTTTAAAAAAATAAAAATAAAAAATAAAAAAGTCCTAAGCTAAATTACACTTATTAATTCGAATTATACCAGAGGTCCAAATCTCAAAATTTAGTGCCACCATTACAATCCCTCTGTCTCATCATTCTGTTCTTGTCTTCATGGCTTTATATTTTTTATTCCTTTACTGTCATCATAGTAAGGTTTGGGGGAGAAATAGCAATAAATGCATGTATTCAGAATGCCATAATTCACTTGCAATAGGAATTATGACTGTTATTCTTCGAACCAGTGCATAGTAGTCTAGAGTGGGTGGATTATTTTTGTGAGTTATGAGGGGTCACTATAAGGCCACAGTCACCACTGCTATAACTCTAGTCTCTGTGGGGGGTGGACCCACCATTTTTGGATGAGGCTCAAGGATTTCAGAAACAGGAGATCAAGAGATTAGTCCTTTGCCCGAAAAAGTAAAATGTCAGATGTGTGCTTGTAGGAAAGCCGTCTTCCTCTCTCACTGTCTTTCTCCCTCCTCTCTCCTTTTCCCTCTCCCTTCCCTATCCCTCTTCTTCCCTCTCTCTTGCGCTTGTTGTCCTTCCTTCTTTCCTTCCTTCCTTCCTTCCTTCCTTCCTTCCTTCCTTCCTTCCTTCCTTCCTTCTTTCCTCTCTTCTCTTCTCTTCTCTTCTCTTCTCTTCTCTTCTCTTCTCTTCTCTTCTCTTCTCTTCTTTTCTTTTCTTTTCCTGTTTTCTTAAAGATTTTTATTGGGGAGCAGTGTGTTTTTCCAGGACCCATCAGTTCCAAGTCAAGTAGTTGTTTCACTCTAGTTGTGGAGGGCACATCTCACTGGCCCACATTGGGCTAGAACTGGCAACCTAGGTGTTATGAGCACTGTGCCCTAACTAACTGCACGAACTGGCCACCCCTCGTCTTTTTTTTTTTTTTTTTTTAAAGATTTTTATCGGAATTGGAGGGGAACAGACAAGTTGCTGTCCTTTGTTCTTCAGTCTAGTTGCGGAGGACGTTGCTTCACTGACCCATGTTGGTATCGTCATTGCCCTCTTCCAGGATGAGGCAGATTGGTCACCGGCCTCTGCCTGGTCGCTCACCGCGGCTATTGGCAGCTCACTCTGACTGTTGGCCACTCACGCCAGCTGCCGGCCACTCACTGTAGCTTATGGCAGCCCACTGCAGCAGGGGCTGCAGCCTACACCGGGACTCATGCAGCCCAGCTCCAGGTGGAGCTGTTCACCATCTCAGCTGTAGAGGGCAGTGACACTGGCCCTTATCGGTGGATTCTGAACCGGGGCCGCTGGTGTTCCAAGCCAGTTCTTAACCAAAGCGCCACTCGGCCAGCCCCCATCTTGTTGTATTAACAGATTCATAATCTCAAATGTGGTAGAAGGCACCTTAAAGGTCATTTATTCCAATTATATATCCCCTATTGGAGTCCTCTCTGTAGTCTCTCTACCAGCCTGTGCTTGGTCACCTCCTGTAATGAACTGATTATCTCCTGAACATGGTGGTGATAAATTTTATATATATAATAAGATTTTATTCAGGGATTAGGGAAGGGCAACAGCCAAGTTATTGTCCTTCAGTCTTAGTTGTGGAGGGCGCAGCTAGCTCAGCTCCAAGTCCAGTCGCCATCCCGCTGCTCGTCAGCAGCTCCTAGCTGCTCAGCTCAAAGTGAGGTATTCAATCTTAGTGGCAGGTTGGCATAGCCCACCATCCCATGCAGGAGTTTAAGCAGCAACCTTGTTGTTGGGAACATGTGCTCTCACCAGCTGAGCCATCCTGCCACCTGTTGGCAGCTAAGCAGTAGCTCAGCTCAGGTGCAGCTCACTGGCCCATGTGGGAATCGAACGGGCGACCCTGTTGCTCAGAGCTTACACTCTTAACCAACTAAGCCACTCGGCCGGCCCTAAAGATATTTTTATTATTACTGGAAGCTAACATTTA
This sequence comes from Aselliscus stoliczkanus, assembly GCA_033961575.1. Classification (NCBI taxonomy): domain Eukaryota; kingdom Metazoa; phylum Chordata; class Mammalia; order Chiroptera; family Hipposideridae; genus Aselliscus; species Aselliscus stoliczkanus. Next base: position 13,720,285 of record CM066739.1, read on the forward strand.
TTGAGGTTTTATTGTGTGCCTGTTGTGTATGGTAAGCGTTTTACATGTACTACGTTGTCAAATCCTTGTGGCAACCTGTGTCTTAGATATTATTTTCATTTTATAGAGAAACTGAGACTCAGAGAAGTGAAAGATACCTTCTAGTTCACTGAACCAAGTACCTCCTGGACCTTTGGCCATTAAATTCATAGATAATGAGCTTGGGACAAATCATTTAAAAATTTTTAACAAAAACTTGTTTCTCTATTTACTGGGCTCTCTAGAACACTTGTTGGAAAACAGCAAAGATGCTGTGTGTCAGAGCACATGATTAAGATTCTGCAGCATTTTCTTTCCCATCCTTGCCAGTGGGTCTTCCTACGTCCCTATTGGCTCTGATTCCTCTCATCCCTCCCTAATCCTTCCCTTCTGGACTTGGTGCTCCGTGATGGAGCTGAGAGTCTACATGACACTCTTGCACAATTGGCCCACCTGTGATCTGTCTCTGAGCCCCCTTTTAGCCCGTCTCTCCATCCATATGCTTACTTGTGAACATACCTGTCCCTTTCTCATTACCTGAATCCTGGAGCAGAGGGCCCTTGCTTCATCCTATAGCTTTTTGACTAATGGATCACCATCAGTTTTAGATGTTAAACCTTAAACTCTGGACTAGTTACCCAAAGGGTCCCTGTGTAGTGAAGTGCCTGGCAGGACACTATACCCCAAAGTTTCCAATTTGGGATTGTGATAGATATAAATTCTGAGGGTTAGGCTGATAAAGAGAAACCACTTGGTGCCTAGCTCACCTGCTGGGCCATGGGAGGTTAGAATCTGAGATTCTCACAGTGTCTGCAGAGGGCAGAGCTAGGTCTCTTGAGGCTGTATATAGAGGATGACTGTCCTGTGGAGCCTAAATTCCCTCTGACCTGTCCGGCAATGACTGACCCCAGGGCAGACCACCCAGAACACTGGACAGCATCTTGAAATATGGGAGTAGCTTTATTTTATTTAGTTATGTATTTATTGAGGGCAGTGTCACTGGCCCTCATATGTGGGACCTGAACCGGGGCCACTGGCTTCCCAGGCCAGCGCTTAACCACCGCACCACTCGACCGGCCCTACTAGCTTTTTTTAAATTCACCTTTTTATGTTGAGATGATTAGAATCTTAACATGTAGTTATAAGAAATAGTAGAGGGCCGGCCGAGTGGCGCATTGGTTAAGCGCTGGTTTTGGGATGCCAGCAGCCCCGGTTCGGATCCCACATGAGGGCCAATGACACTGCCCTCTACAGCTAACAACGGTTCCACCTGGAGCTGGGCTGTGCGAGCCCCGGTGATGGTGTGGGCTGCAGCCCCTGCTGCAGTGGGCTGCCATGGGCTACAGTGAGTGGCCCGCAGCCAGCGTGAGCGGCTGGCAGCCAAGCATGAGCTGCCAATAGCCGTGGTGAGCGACATCCAGAGGCCGGCGACCGATCTGCCTCATCCGGGAAGAGCGCAATGACGATACCAACAGTGAAGCAACATCCTCCACAACTAAAACAAAACAAAACAAAAAAAAACTGAAGAACAAAAAGAAGCAACTTGTCTGTTCCCCTTCCCCGATTCCCCAACGGTGTTGCCCTCCTCCAATTCCCCAATAAAAATAAATAAATAAATAAAATAAAAAGAAATAGTAGAGATCTGTTTCTCCCAATGGCAGTACCGTGCAAAACTATAGTACAATATTACAACCAGGATATTGACATTGTTTTTTTAAGTCAGAGGAGCGTTTCATACTTAATGGTGAAAGAAATTTTCAAGAGATACAGAACATATTAAAAAATAGAAGTCCATATAAATAAATAGATAAATAAAAGCCCCTTTCCTTCAACCCCTGTGGTCATTCCTAGAGGAAACCACTGTTAAAAAAAAAAAAAAAAACAGGGCCGGCCGAGTGGCATGGTGGTTAAGCGCTGGTTTGAGAAGCCAGCGGCCCCGGTTCGGGTCCCACATTTGATGGCCAGTGACACTGCCTCAAAAAAAAAACAGAATAGAGGTTTCTGTTTTCATGTTCCTTAACTGTGTGTGTGTGTGTGAGAGAGAGAGAGAGAGAGAGAATGTGTGTGTGTATTCTGCAGTAGCTTGATCCAAGGAACACTACAAATGTTAGATAAAATCTTTCATGTCATTTAGGCCCCAGGAAACAGAAAATAAGCATTCTTAGAGCATTTCATTACAAGAATGAAATAATGCATTTTTATTTCTGGGGCACCCTGGGGGGTCTCTGAGAGTAAAGGAAGCTATTGAGTTCCCTGATAGGAAGTTGCATCTTATTTCAAACAGTAGGAAAACAGGACTTGGCTTTGGATTAGCACTGAACTCTCAGGGCATACAAGGATCTGGCTAAAACCCCATTACATTAAATTATCTCCCTGATTATTGAAAATTATTGTGAATGGTCATTAGTGAGCAGATATTTAACGAGTATGTGTTTGTTAAAAAAGTTTTAAAGGGCCGGCCGAGTGGCGCAGTGTTTAAGTGCTGGCTTGGGAAGCCAGCGGTCCCGGTTCGGGTCCCACATGAGGGCCAGTGACACTACCCTCAAAAAAAAATTTTAAAGAATTTCAAACTTAGAGAAAATGGCAAGAATACAATACTGCTTTACCCAGAGACCCTATTCCTTTAAAGCAAAAGATACCCCTAGATAGCCTTCTCTCTAATCTCTTTCAATCTGGTGATATTCCTCAATTTTCCCTGGACTTCATGACCTTGATTTTTTTTTTTTTTTTTTTTTTTTGCTGAGCCATCCTGCCATCTGTTGGCAACTTAGCGGCAGCTCAGCTCGGGTTGGGCATCAAACTGCCATTGCGCAGAGCTCAGCTCAAACTCGTGAGCCAGCTCTTAACCTACTGAGCCACTTGGTGGGCCCCGACCTTGACTTTTTTTTTTTTTTTTTTTTTTTTGAGGGCAATGTCACTGGCCTTCACATCGGGGATCCGAACCGGGGCCATTGGCTTCCCAAGCCAGCGCCCAACCACTGCACCACTCCGCCGGCCCAACATTTTTGAAGTTTCTCAATTTGGGTTTATCCAATGATTCTGCTTGATTAGATACAATTTATGTATTTTAGGCCAAAATGTCACAGATTTGGCGTTCTTTTCATTGTATCCTATCAGTCTTTCTGTCCAGTTACTGGTGAGGTTTTCTTCGTTCACCTGAAGCACAACAGTGTCCCAGGCTTGTCTTGTTCCTTCTGTGACTCAGCCCTAGATCATCCATATCTTCAAGGAGCCCTGGTTCCTGTTAGTGGCAGGTGGTATTTGGGTGCTAGGTGTGCTCATTACTGTTGGTGTGTGGCTGCTCCCAGGCTTTCTCGTAGGACAGAGCTAGGAAACTTTGACATTTATATTTTTTTGTATATCTTCCTTGCATATTATGTTCATATAAAATAGTCCCAATTCCAGTCTTAACACCACAGGACTAACTTTTTATCTTTTTTTTTTTTTTTTTTTTTGTTTAAGATTTTATTGGGGAATTGGCGGAGGGGAACAGCGTTGGGGAATCAGGGAAGGGGAACAGACAAGTTGCTGTCTTTTTGTTCTTCAGTTTAGTTGCGGAGGATGTTGCTTCACTGTTGGTATCGTCATTGCGCTTTTCCCGGATGAGGCAGATCGGTCGCTGGCCTCTGGATGTCGCTCACCGCGGCTATTGGCAGCTCATGCTTGGCTGCCAGCCGCTCACGCTGGCTGTGGGCCACTCACTGTAGCCTATGGCAGCCCACTGCAGCAGGGGCTGCAGCCCACACCATCACCGGGGCTCGCACAGCCCAGCTCCAGGTGGAGCTGTTGTTAGCTGTAGAGGGCAGTGTCACTGGCCCTCATGTGGGATCCGAACCGGGGCCGCTGGCATCCCAAAACCAGCGCTTAACCAATGCGCCACTCGGCCGGCCCTAACTTTTTATCTTTTAAAAAATGTGACAGTACCCTTATCTTTAACAGATTTCTGTCATGTTGGAAACTCTTGAATTTGTTGAACCCTTATGAAGTAATGTATTAACAGGTAATAATGAATATGGACAACTGAAGTTACAAGAGCAATAAAAATTTAAAGATTATCATTCAGGAAACTGAGTTTTGAGCAAAATCTATAGGAGACAGGCTTTCCGGGTGGAGCTAAGAGCCTACTCAAAGATTTGGGACTTGCTTGATGTCTGAAAATGGGCTTTCCTGTTTGGAGCAGGGGATCCTTGCTGGGAGCAATGAAGAGTGAGGCTTGTAAGACTGATTTCTTTTTAAAGATTTTATTGGGGAATTGAGAGAGGGGAACAGCATTGGGGAATCCGGGAAGGGGAACAGACAAGTTGCTGTCTTTTTGTTCTTCAGTCTAGTTGCGGAGGACGTTGCTTCACTAGCCCATGTTGGTATCGTCATTGCGCTCTTCCTGGATGAGGCAGATCCATCGCTGGCCTCTGGATGGTCGCTCACCGCGGCTATTAGCAGCTCGCGCTGGCTGTTGGCCACTCACGCTGGCTGCCAGCCACTCACTGTAGCCTATGGCAGTCCACTGCAGCAGGGGCTGCAGCCCATACAATCGCCGAGGCTTGCATAGCCCAGCTCCAGGTGGAGCTGTTGTTAGCTGTAGAGGTCAGTGTCACTGGCCCTCATATGTGGGATCCGAACCGGGGCCACTGGCATCCCAAAACCAGCTCTTAACCAACGCACCACTCGGCCGGCCCTGATTTTTATAACTGACTTATGGTCCATCTCCTGTAGGTTCTGCTTCAGGTCTGGGGCCCAAGAATCTACAAGCACCCCAGGCAATTATTTTGATCAAGTTTCAGGAAATTCTGGCCTACACTGGGGAGGACCAGGAGAATTTTTTTGCCATGCCCATGTTCCACATGGACTTACTGATTATAATAGTGGGGTGGGAGGGGAGTGGGTGGGTGGGTGTAAACAAGAAACATGGGTTTGCAAGGTGGCAGGAAGTATGTTTTGAGAATGTTTCCCAGTGGAGAACTGCTACTGAGACTTAATCTCTGGAAGTGTGCCAGTATTAAAGCAGAGTGCCAGTATTAAAGTTTTCATGAATAGAATAGAACTCTGAGGGCTGTAATTAGAAGTCCAGTTTCTTCAGAACTTGTGAAACACACATCCTCTTTGCTACGGGATGGTGTTTGGAACAAACAACTAACAACATAGATACCGTGTACTGAGTGTATATTCAATGCCAAGCCCTCTGCTATGCTAAGTAATCTACATAAATATCTTGATTTCATCTTTACCACACAACCCCATGACGTATGTGCCATTATTATTGCTACTCTATAATTACAGAAATTGAGGCATAGAGAGCAGTAAAGTAACTTGCTCAAGGTTACCCAATTAGTGATGGAGCCAGAATACAATCCAGGCAGTTTGAATCCAGAAGACATGCTCTTATGTACTCAAAATTTGTTGAATGAATAAAGAGTGAAAACTGAGGAGAAAACTCATGTGTAGTGAAGAAATATCTAATGGGAAGTTAAAATACACGTATGTTATAGACATGCTACAAATAGAATTTTCAAGTCGGAAGGGATTTGAGAGAGATCACCTCCACGGTATCCCCAACAAGACTTTTGTCTACGTGTGCTTGGAAAGTGCCAATGACTTGGATCACTCAGTGCTTCCAGAGAAGACCCTGTCCTCTTTTCCAGCAGCCTTGCACTTCTTTTAAGCTGAGATTTTCCCCCTGTACTTTCTACCCCTGCGTTCTTGTGAATTCTGGTGCCACACTGTACTCCTGGTTGACTAGGTGAAGCCTCTAAGCAGAGCTCAGGAGAGGGAATTGCCACTCCCTTCACCTGGATGGAACACTGTGTCCTGTCCCTCCGTCTGTCCTCCTGCCTCCAGGGAGCCACAGGATTTTCCTCCCCACTTCCTTCAGGTCTCTACTCAAACATCACTCATCAAAGAGGCCCTCCATAGCCAGCTTATAAAGTAGCACTTCCCCAGTCGTTCTCCATCCCATCAGCCCTCAGTCCCATGTGACACATAGTAGTTTGCTTATTCGCCCCCACCTTGCCCCAGAATGTAGGTTCCTTGTGGAGAGACTTGGTCTATTTTGGTTCACTACTGAATACTCAGGCCTGGAGCAGTGCCTAACACAAAAGAGATGCTTCATAAATATCTGTTGAATGATTGAAAGAGAGACAGGAGCTTAAGAACTAAACCCCAATCCTGGGACGCAGGGGAGAGAAACAAGAATCATGAATGGTGGGACCAGTGACACAGCTGTAAATTGTACGTGTTTGGCAGAATTCTCTTCTGATTTGCTTTGTACACACAAAATGCTCCACCTTCTCTATTGGCAGGATTAAGAAGGTGGGATTTATTTGTGGTGGAGTCCCATTAGAAGCAGGACCCTTCAACTTTTCTGCTTTTTCTGTTTCAGATGAGACAAAAGGACCCAGTGAAAGGAATGACAGCGGATGACTAAAGCCACCTCTCCCCCTTCTGCACTGTATGTACCCAGTTTCTGACTGTACAAGTCATAGACACTAAAATCAGTCTGGGTCCTCAAGGCCTCAGCAGCTCACTATGGAGTCAGAAAACCTGATTTATTCCTCATCCTGCCCTGTAGGAATACCGATGACTGCCATGCTAAACAGGCTTGTCATGCGCTTGGGCTTCCATTGAAAGAAATTATGACTATTAGGACATTTCAGGGACATGTGATTTTACAAAGAACTACCCAGATAGACATGGACACGGTGGTCAGAAGGGGCAGGGTGAGGGCAGTAGATGCAGAATTGAAACTTATCTGCAACGCATTACTCTTCCCCCCCTAACTTGAGCCATTTCGAGTTGAAGCTGGCATTCTGGGCATGCCCTATAACCCCTGTGCCACAGCCAGTTCCCAGCTCCCAACTGCTGGTGCTCCCTGCCCCTCCCTTGGAAAAACCTGCTAACCAGCTTTCCCTAGCATTCCTTGTTGTGTCTGCTGCTTCATGTCCTTCCTCTTTATACCCCCCGATCCCATACTAAGTTGCTGTCCTCATCAGAGGCAGCATCTTTCAGATGCTTGGAGAGTATTTCTGCCCAGGTCATAGGTAGGACCCGGAAGGGACATCCCTGGTCATATTGTCAGTCTTCCCCAGTTCCCTTCCTTCTGATTGCTCCCAGTGCCCTGAACACCTCCAGATGTGCTGTTATTCCAGCAGCTCAGAGTGGGCTTGGTCATGGAATGAAAAACCCTGCTCCCCATCAGGCTCTAAGAGATTATTTTATCAAATAAAAACTGGCTGTCCTCTAGCACTACTGAGCTAGAGGCCTGGGGTCTCACCAGCAGTGATGCAGACATCTGCTTGCTCTCCCTGCCCCACATGCCGTAGAACTTCTAGGAGATGAAAGGGTAGGATTAAATGTGTTATTACAGTGCCAGCTTTTAGTCACTGCTTGGACCTTATTTTCCTGTCCCCGCAACCCCAACCACACCAACTGGTATCCTTCCTTTTGAAATTTCCCCATCAGTGATGATTTACAGTGTTTCTATGTTCCTCTGTTGCTTCCTTAATAATTGTATTTCTCTTCTAGTTTTGCAAGACAGTGGTCAACAGGAAGGCCCAGCAGCTCCACTCTCCCGAGTGACAGGCCATCTTCGGACCCAGCCTTTCTGTGCACATTCTTCAGGCAACTTTCGATCCCTTACTGTAGCTAATTCTAGATGCCCTTTAATATTGTGAACAAATAGACCGTCTGGTATTATGAAGCCGTGTGTGCAGGAGCCAGCTGCTCCTCTGATATGTGGCGTGTAGGTTGCTGTATTTACAGCTCTTCCCTCTCCAACCATTGTATTCTCAACCCATTTCTGTGTGCCCCCCCCTTTATTTCCAAGTGACATTTTTAGTCTCGAAATAGCTGCCCTTTGTGATGTGGTGATTTAAATGATTTAAGTTTGTTTTGTTTTCAACCTTGGGATAAACTGAGGTATTTTGCTTCCTGGCAGATCTTTGCAATTTTGAGTGCTCACCTGGGGAGAGGGGATGAGTTAGAAATACAGTTTTTTTCCCCCCAGGTTCCACAGAACAGCAATGTGGCTTCATAACTCTGACCTCTGGTCCTAGTAACCTATTGTTAAGAGTGCTCTCAGCACCAAGGAAATACTCAAGGCCCAGCCAGCTTCTGTTTTGAACATTTAACAAACACAAATATCCCCTGCCCCAAGCATTGTATCTCTGGTCACTAGTCTCAGAAACACCTATGGCTTCTCGGCCCTCCTGTTGCCCACTCTTGTTTGCATCTCTGCAGAGCCCATAACATGCCCAGGTCAGCTCTACACCTGGAGGGACCTATCCAGTGTGGCCCTGAGAATGGAGTCTGCCCCACATACACTCATTAGTCTGACCCCCAAGGAGCTCTCTTATGTCCACGCTCCTCTTCCTGTTTGGGCTGGTGCTGTCACTCAGCAATAATCCTCTTTTCTCTGTGCTTTCTTAGATTCCTGTCCTCTGTCTTTGAGGCTGGTCAGGACACAAGAGTCCTGACCTCTTCATGCTGCATAAAACAAGCATGCAAAAAGCTTCTTCCCAGCAGAACATGTTCCCTCTTGTCTCCAGTTGCTAGAAAAGATCTGGGGATCAAGAACTCAGCTGGCCCTGCCCCCGTGCTGAGTTCTGTCCTGGACAATCAGAAGCAAGTAGTGACTGTAGTACGGAACTCTACCAAAGTAGGCCAGTGAGAGTCCAGGCTCCAGGGGAATAGAAGCTGCTGAGTGCTTCCGAGTTTCCTACAATTTGGCAGAACCCAAGTATGCCTTGCCAGCGAGAGAATCAGATAAGCTGTGGTGTCACCTGACGTTTCCCAAACTTTGTGAAGTATGTTGGCTGAGTGTGCAGTGATCCAAGCCCATGCTAGCCTGAGTGCAGCTGCTAATGAGACCAAATCTCTGTTGAGGGAACGAGAAGTAGGATGGGATAATTTATCCTCATGTTTTCATTACTTTGTTTTGCCTTACTTCTAAGTGCAATAAGGGGGTGTCTCACAGGATTGCACCTGTGACATCCTGAAGGATGCTTCCCTGGGGCCCTCCTGGGGCCAGGGTGGACAGACTCAGACCCCTTAGCATGGTTAGCTCTGACCATCGAGGCCCCTTCGGGACCAGGATATGTCCTTTTACCCTTCCTCTTAGTCTCACCTTGTGGGGTCTGTAGTAGCAATGGATCTGGCGTAGTTCAGTTGGTTATTAACATCCCAACTGCTGGTAGCATTTTGACTGGGAAAGTTGAAGAAGCATTCCTACTGGAGAAAAATGTAGATGTTTTCCTGCAAGCTTTGTATTAGCTATAATTATATTTGTGCTTAAAGCTCTCCCTTCTTCAACTAAGTGAAGTCCAGATGTGAGTTATCCTGGGAGAAACAACTGGTGATATTCTAAACAGACAGTTGTTTATGTGGTGCAAGGTTCAGATGTTAGTCTCCTTCCTTCAGCTATTCTCTGAGATCCATACATATCACTCCAGCTCTGGTGGGGGCTCACTCTTTATCTTCCTTTTTTTCTGCCCCCCCTTCCCCCACCTCTACCTGTTGTCCCAGTTTGAAAGCATCCACATGAGCTGAGCTAGAATTCCTGAAGCGAGTTGGATCTGGGGCTCCAACCCACATAAACACAAGGAAGGATGTCCCTGGTCTATTCCATCCCCAAGGATAGTGTTGCTGCTGGGCAACTGTGTTGACTTCTTTTAAGTACCCTCCTTTATTTCTTCACCTCCCCCCAAACTGACTAGCACTCAGAAGGGCTTATGATGAAAGGCTCAGCTCCAGGGTAGTACCTGAGGATGTGCTATGCCCGTTCAGACCAGCTGCTATTAGATTTCCAGGGTCTCAGCCCCAGCTGGAAGCAGCAGTGCCTCTGTAGGAGAGGTGCTGGGCTCTGGCCTTCTTATGGAGAGGGTCAGTATTGTGGCACGTGTATATCTTCCCAAGTTCTCTTACAGCCCCTGCTGGGGCTCCCTGACTTATTTTGGTTGGTTCTTAGTGCTACTTCTTTTACAAAATACACTTTGTAGAATTGATTAGATTACCTTATTTAATGTGAGTTTGTGCCTTTTTTGTCTCAATCTTCCAATACAGGTATATTGGGAAAAAAAGCAGTCTAATAAAATTCTAGACAGAGCTTTCTGGAGTCAAACTTATTGGTGATGTCCTTATGTCCACTTTCCAGGTTAGATACCCCCAGACTCTTGCTGATGTCCTCCATTTTACTAGGGAAGCATTAGAAAAAGCTACAAGACTATCTCTAAAAATTTTTATAGGTGGATTTCTGGAAACTAAAACATCCCCTTGTCATTTTACTTATGCAAATATCATATATCTAAAAGTAATTTGGGGGCCAGCCGAGTGGCATGGTGGTTAAGAGCTGGCTTGGGACGTCAGCGGCCCTGGTTCAGATCCCACATATGAGTGCCAGTGATACTGCCCTCTAAAAAAAAAATAAAAGTAATTCGGCCATTTCCTACTGGCAGTATTTCCTTTTTGCTTTTATCTCCCCTCCTCTTCACATCTCCCTTTTGCCCATCCTACAAAGCAAAACGTTTATTTAAAGTAGGAATTTTTATTTTTTAAGATTTTATTGGGAAATTGGGGGAGGGGAACAGACAAGTTGCTGTGTTTTTCTTCAGTCTAGTTGCGGAGGACATTGCTTCACTGGCCCATGTTGGTATCGTCATTGTGCTCTTCCGGGATGAGGCAGATCGGTCGCCGGCCTCTGGATGGTCGCTCACCGCGGCTATTAGCAGCTCACGCCGGCTGCCGGCCACTCAGTGTAGCCTATGGCAGCCCACTGCAGCAGGGGCTTCAGTCTACACTGTTGCCGGGGCTCACACAGCCCAGCTCCAGGTGGAGCTGTTGTTAGCTGTAGAGGGCAGTGTCACTGGCCCTCATATGTGGGATCCAAACCGGGGCCGCTGGCATTCCAAGCCAGCTCTTAACCTATGCGCCACTAGGCCGGCCCTAAAGTAGGAGTTCCTAATCTTGCTTCCAGGTTTACGAACCTTATGAAGCTTGTTTGTAAAACTGTGTTTTTCTGGGTAAAGTCACTGCTCTCATCAGATCCTCAAAGGAATCCCATGCACCACTACCCCGTCCCACCACCCCCCACCACCAAATATTAAGAACCAGTGATTTGACGGAAATCATAGTTAATCTTTGGCAAAGTAAATAATAACTTCATGTTTGGCCCAACATAGTGACTTATTTTTCATGCGTTGATGGCCCATTTTCTAAGAGGCCAAGAACACCACCACCATCACCAAAAGTCCGAAATGTAACAGGTAACCTAGTAAGTGAAGACCATAGGGAAGAATAGAGCCCATTGACCAACATGAAGTCACCTGGAGTTGGGTGGAAAGACCGGATTACATGCAGGACAATGGCTGGACTGTCCTCTTTCCACTTCGCCCCTTGGGCCTCCGGGCGCTGGGAAACTGGGAGGGCACAGGACAAAGGTCAGAAACCTCCGATTCAATATGACAAAAAACACCCATAGCCGAGGTTGCTCGCGTTGGTGTGGCGACGACTTCCGCCGGAAGAAGGTCCCTCCCAGTCGGCTTCGCGCGGTGCACCCTGGGAGCCGCGGGTCAACCTATGGGCAGTGGCACACCGGGCGGGGCAGTGTTGCGTCTGGTTCTGATGACACGAAGACACACCTCTCCTATGTCCGGGTACCCTAAGCTCCTTTCCTCAGCCTTTCACCTTTTCGCGCTAGTTGAGAGTCCCGCCTCTTCCCCGGGCCGCACCACCCAGAGCACTCAGTGAGCTCAAGCCCCGCCTCTTACGGAAGCCGAGGCGGAGGTTCAGAATCCGGAAGAAAAACAACCCGAAGAGAGAGATCTGGCTCGGACTTGCTGCCGGAGGGGTGCTGAGCCTGTCAGGATCTCCCGGGGCAGGGAGACGCGAGTCGGCCGGGCCACCGCGTGGGGACAATGGAAACTGAACCGAGAGGCAGGACGCTCAGGTGAGAAAGGCAGTGCGGGCAGGCTGGCTGCTCCGGGCGGCATCACTGTCTCCCACCCAATCGGGGCTGCGGATCTGGGGCAGAGCCAGACTGGGAGAGAAGCGACCGGGCCTACAAGACTGTTTCCAGTTTAGAGGCCCTCACAAATTACCCAAGGCCAGTGTCGAGCATTTAGTATTGTTTCCGAGCACCACGCCCCCTCCAAACTCAAGCCGCCAAGCTACTCCCCACTTGGATTCCAAGCAGGTGCGCAGTTGGCTTCTGGAGAAGGCAGCAGCACTCTCCCCTCGGCTCTAGAGTAGAAATCGAGTCTTACTTTTGATCAGCATTTACATCATGGGGTCTGCTTGATCCCGTTGTGACCTCCTGAAATCCGAAATCAGATTTAGATAAGATCCTTTCGTGAAGTGATGTAGCCCGGTCCCGTGCTTGTTTATTACCGAGGAACTACGCTAATCACCAGCTTAGTGCAGGTCACAATGCAAGGATTTGCTGCTAATCGTTGGATTTGAGAATTGGGGCGAGAAATCCCGACTCCTACGCCCCATTCACTTAGAGCCAGGCCCTGGGAAAACAAGGAGGCATGGAAAAAAATGGCTTCCTTTCCTAATCCACTGTTGGACAGCAGGGGGAGATAGTAAACAAACGAAGCACAGAATCTCTGGCTGAGTGCCTGGGAAGGTGTTTTTTTGTGTTGTTTTGTTGATGTTCACAAGGAGAGGCAGGAAATTGCTTTAAGTCAGCCAAGAATTTCTTCCACCTATGCCTTTTAGAATATGGACCTCTAAGAACAGAGTCTGGTTGGAGAAGAGATGTTTTGGGACATCTTGCCCTTTTCTGCTATGCCCTGTACCCTCTCCCATTTTAGATATTACGCTGCTGCTGCAGATCCTTCTCTTCACGGTGTACCTAGGACTCACCTGAAGCTTGGAGGCTGTTCTTGGTCTCTGCAGGGTTTGTAGCTCCTGTCTGCTTGGTACTCAGCAGACCGGGGCTTCCTTCAGGTATTGCTGTGACTATTCACTTGAGATCCGCAAGTCTCTCCCCTTGAACCTCTGATGGGATCCAGTGTTCATGAGACCTGTTGATCTAGTTCTGTTGATCTAGTTCAAGGCTCATATGAAGTCTGGATGGAGGATGTTCTCCAACTATAGCTTTTCCCAAAAGAAGGTAGATTCTTGAGAAATGTTGAGAAACCTGTTATTTAGAATCTTCTTAAGCTCTTTGAAATGTTTGGCAGAATTGGTTGTACTCGAGAGATCTGCTAGGAAGGAGTGAGGAAGGAATGTGGTTTTAGCTCTGTTATTTTTGAAATTCCCTGACTTATAACGCTGAAGCCTGTCACAAGTTGAAAGCTGAACTTCCAGAATCTTTCTGGTGGTCTTAGGAACCCTTGGGTTGAGAAGTGGGGAGTGGGAAGTTGCTGACTGAGCCGTAGATGATTGCTGCAGTGGCAATGGCTGGTGAAATTAATAATTAATTCCTGCCTGTCCCCCTTTTCCCCTGCCTGACCCCGAAACTTTTAGGCCCACTTTGGCAGCTCTCCTAGTGTCAGCAGCACCAGTGCTGCCAGATGTGGGCAGCTGTGGGCCTGCATGGAAGAGCCAATCAAGGGTGGGAATTTCCTGCTTCAGGGGACAAAGGTGAAGACAAAAGGCTTGTAGTTCAGTTCCGCCATCCCCGTCACCAGGTGCAGAAATTCGTGTTTCCCATTACGATTGCACTGGATTGTGGAGGAGCCGTTAGCAAGCCTAGACCCCTGTCCATTCACTGGGTAGGGTTTTATCCTCCTTCCTCCATGACTCCAGTTTACATTCCTTCCACAGCATACATGTTGTGACCTGGAACGTGGCCTCTGCGGCACCACCTCTGGACCTCGATGACCTCCTTCAGCTGAACAACCAGAGCCTGAATCAGGACATATATGTCATTGGGTAGGTGTCTGCAGGGCCCCTTCCCTATAGCTGAGAACAAGTAAGCCAGACGCATCCCAAGCTGTTCCCATGGGGAACTGCTGTAACCTGTCCTCCCTTACTCCAGAGGCTGAAGGCTGGGAGCTTTCAGCGTGCATCAGGGCCAGCCAGTGGCTCTTATCCTGGGTCAACAACAGCAAGGGTTTGGCGATCAGCAGCCAGGGGAGGGAGAGATCATTCATGGCATGAGAACCCGAGGCTTAAAATCTGCTGAGGGCAGTACTAAATGTCTGTAGCAGAGGCAGTGTCCTCTAGGCCAGGGGGAGAGCCTCTGACCTGGAATGGGCAGTTTGCAGGAAATGAACTGTGGGATCGTGAGCCTCCTTTCTGACACTGCCTTTGAAGACCCATGGAGCAGTTTCTTCATGGATGTGCTTTCCCCTCTCAGCTTCGTCAAGGTAACTTTCAAATTCATGGGCAACTGGGAAATGTGTCTTACCTCTTGTCACTCACCCCCAGTCCTTTGGTCTCCCACTCAGACTTTCATGCTTTTCCCATTTAGGCCTAAAGCTCAGGTACCTGGCTCCCTGAGGCTCCTGCCTGCCCCGTGCCTTTTCAAGGTAGTTGGAGCTGAGCTGGGACCCTAGGGGTTAGTTTACACCTTGGTATTTTTCAGGTTGGGAGCATTCCTTTGGGAGGTGCAACGAGGCTAATTAACACTTCAGTGCCTACACCATCCCCAGCCAATCTCGCCTCACATGCCCTGCCTGAAATCCCTGAGTGTAATAATAATTGCTACCATTTATCAAACTCTTACTTGCTGTTAAGCATTATAAATAAGCTTTTTATATACATAATTTTTAAATCTTAAACCTCTTGAAATATGGATATTTTACAGATTAAAACCCAAGATTCAGAGGTCATACAAGTTCTCTGGGATGTGAATCCAGATCTTTCAATCTTCATAATCCATGTTCTTAACTACCATACTTTATTTACTGGTGAGCTCTCAGACTGACAGGCATCCCATGGCTAACTGCTGGTATTAAAGGGTGTTCTCTGATCATAGGGGACATACATCTCAAATTCTCAGGAGCCCAGAGGTTAGGAGAGGGGAGATAGGTGTGGGGGAAAGGGGTTGTCAGTCTGAAGGGCCAGTATTCTCTGGGGAGTCTTTAGATCATGGAAGAATCCACAGGAAGGCCCTAGATTGCTGATCGTCGCCTTTCTGCCTTGCATAGCTAAAGAATGAAACACACTCCCATTCAAAGCACCTAGTGCAGTGTTTCTTGAAAATACCAGAATTCCCCTGTTCCTTTCACTGGGTGACTGCATTTTTTTTAGAATTAACTCTGTTATCCTAGTTTGCCCAAGGGTGTTGAGGCAAGAACTATAAGTCCTCCCAAGGAGGGCAGAGCCAGGAGGAGGAAATACATGATTTAGTCCTGCTGCTGAGGCTAGAAAATTCCAGCCCTGAGCCTGTGGTTCCCTCTGGATCAAACTCGGGCCTCCCTCA
The DNA here is from genome assembly GCA_033961575.1 of Aselliscus stoliczkanus. Classification (NCBI taxonomy): domain Eukaryota; kingdom Metazoa; phylum Chordata; class Mammalia; order Chiroptera; family Hipposideridae; genus Aselliscus; species Aselliscus stoliczkanus. Next base: position 13,735,667 of record CM066739.1, read on the forward strand.
GACATGGCTGGAGCTAGATCCTCTGGGAGGGCAAAACCACTTCTCTCTCACCACCCACTCCCTTCCTGAGACTGGATGCCTCTGCACCTTGGCTAACTGGCAAGGGATTGATGCAATCAAACTGAGCCAAGGAAATTTGCTTAGCTTCTGGCAGGGACACACCACATTGTACCCATGCTGCCTCCCAAGGTTGGGAGGCCAGCAGATTACCCTCCCCCCCCACCCCCCACCCCGCAAGAATTGAGGTGAAGGGGTGAGTCCTCCTTGCAATCTGTTTCTTGGGCGGGACTTGACAAGCCATAGGTTGAGAAGCCTGGGACTAACTAACCCCCTTTGCTGGTTCCAGGGCTCTCAGCCACCTCCTATTTCATTTCCTCTAACTAGAACTTCCCCTACAAATCTCCTGCTTTTCCCCACAGCCCCACCCCTTCTCCCAATCTGAGGCTTTCCTGCCTCACTCTCCCATCCCCCATCCCTCATCTCCACCTTCCCTGCTCCTTCACAAAGTAGACTGGTGCCTTTGTGGTGGCCCAAACCTGCTCTGTGGGTTAGAATTAAACTTGAAACTGCTCCTGAATTTCTTTTTTCTTCCTCTTGAATTTTTACCCATTCCCTGAGAGTCAGTGCCTCATAGTCCAGCCCTTCCCCCACTTTCATTATCATTGGTGCATATGAAGGGGAGAGGTCAAGACTGGGGGTGGAGGGTGGGGTTGTGGACACAACTGTAGCAACCACTGCCCAATCCCAGGTTCTCAGGCCTCTCTTACTCAGTCCTGGATTCGGGGTTCCTCCTGCTTTGACTCTTGCACTGTGCCAGAACTTCTGGCCTGCGGGATCAAGTTTCATAATTCCTGGAAGGTCCCAGTACACGCTCCCCACCCGGGGATTTCCTCCTTGGCCTCTACACCTCATGCTCAGGAAACAGCTACTCAAGTGGTGGGTGTCGACAGCCTAAGGCAGAGATACAGGGTCACTGGTTGCAGCCCGGTCCCAGGTGTAAACAGCAGGGGTTTGGGCAGTCCCAGTCTTTTGAGGTTATCCAGGTAGTCCTACTGGTCCCTTAGTCTCTTTCAACCTCAGTCCTTCATCTGCAAAACAGGGGCAGCAGTTCTTGTAGGGTTGGTGTAAAGATGAAATGTGACATAAAGCACTTCAGTAGACGTCTATACACATATCCTCTGTATGCATTCTCATCCCCTCTGCATTGCCTTTGTGGACATCCACCTGTCCGCCATCCATAGTTATTTTGGAGGAGCATTTTCTTAATTTTTTTCCACTGAGCTACAACATATGCAGAAATTAAGCGTACAGTTTGATGGATTTTTATACGTACATACACATCCACGATACATCAGTCTAGATAAGAGTCAGACTATTTCCAGCACACTACAAGGCTCTTTCATGTTCTTCTCCTGCATTCACTTTTAAGAATCTGTAAACTAAAAAAATAAGAGCTGCCAGTTAATCCTTCCAGCACCTGTGAGATAGATTCCTGCTCTGTCAATGAGAAAATAGTCTGAGAGTCTTGCCAGTATCAAATACTAACAACCCGAGCCAGGATTTGAACCCACATCTGGCTGACTTCCAAGTCAGTGCTCTTAACCACTATCCTGTGTAGTGGCATTCCTCTCTGAGACCCTGGTCCCCGGGGGTGGTGACCCAAGAGTGCCCAGAGGACCTCAGGAGAGCATCAGTGAGAGGAGCACCGAGGCATGCATGGGGCTGGGACTGAAGAGTCAATGCCCTCCTGATGGCAGGGTACTCTGGCAGGCTTATCTTCTCTGTCCTCCACCCCCAGGCCTAGGCACAGAAACCGAAATTTGCATCACTCCCCGAAGGGGAATGAAACCCTGAGACTTGAACTGAGATACCAAAGACCCTGGGGTAGGGTGCCTGTGTGGCGCAGGGCCTGGCAGGGATGCACTTGGCCTGTGCAGGGAAATGAATGACCATTGCCCTCCCCTGTCCTGCAGGTATCCTATATCCGCATGCAGGGGCTCCTCCTACTGGTCTTTGCCAAGTACCAGCATTTGCCCTTTATCCAGATCCTCTCTACTAAATCCACCCCCACTGGCCTCTTCGGGTTCTGGGTAAGGATTACTGAGTGTTGTTTGAGCTGGGAAGGGCTGGGGACTTTGGAGTTGGGCAAATGGAAAAAGGGGTACGATGAATCTTGACATTGTGGCCAGGCTACTGCCCTGCCTACCCACTGGCCTGCCTCAGGGGGCGCTTAGCATCCTGAGATGGGTGAGCTGGGCTCCATGGATGGAGGGGTCACTCTGGAAAGCTGAGTGTCTGGCCCTGAAAGATCCTGTGGGAGGTGAGACCATCTCCCCTCAGGCCTACAATGGGAAAAGAGAGGTGTGTCCCACCCAGAACAGCTTCCTACCCTTCTGCCCACCTGTCCTACCAGGGGAACAAAGGGGGCGTCAACATTTGCCTGAAGCTTTACGGCTATTATGTCAGCATCATCAACTGCCACCTGCCTCCCCACATGGCCAACAATGACCAGCGGTTGGAGCATTTTGACCGGATCCTAGAGATGCAGAATTTTGAAGGACACAACATCCCCAACATCCTGGACCATGAGTGAGCATGCGGTTACAAACTGCCGCCTCTGCCCTTTCTCCCACACCAGCCCAGGCTAGCATCCGCTGCCCGCTCACTGCCACCCAGCCAGAGGCAGTTTGTGCTCCTCTCCCAGCCTTGTCCCTGATAACTCTTCTGCCCTCTTACCCAGCTTTGCCTGCCTGGGGTCTGGAACCCCTTCCCCTTCTCTAGCCCCCCCGTCCTGCTTAGAAGCCCTGGACACTTCTGCACATCCCAGGTTAAGAACATGGTGGTTCCTGAGGTCAGTTCTCAGCCTTGCTGGGCAGCCAGTTGAGGGAGAAGGAGGGAGGACTAGACCCTGCCTTGTATTTGCCACTTGCCCCTCAGGGCTGACCTCTTCACTTACACAGTGGGAGCCATGAGAACAGTCCCGTTAGGCCCTTGCCCTGGTCTTCACCTGGTCCTCTCGCAGCATCCGGCTTCTCACCTGCATCCTCTGGAGTGAAGAGGCCTGAGCCACCTGTTGCTCCTCCCTCCTCTGGCCTCATCACAAACCTGCCTTTCTTTCTTTCTGAAGCCTCATTCTCTGGTTTGGAGACATGAACTTTCGAATCGAGGATTTGGGGTTGCACTATGTTCAAGAATCCATAGAAAATCGGAGCTACACTGACCTGTGGCAGAAGGATCAGGTATCAAGGGAAAGAGCGGGGTTTCCAAAGGGGTGATCTGAGCCCACGGAGATCCAGATGAATGGTGTGGAGTGTCGCTCAGGTTCCCTGGAGCCTGTTCTCCTTTCCTGGTCCTCCAAAGCCCCTGCTCCTGGGCACAGGGGAGTCCAGCAAGGCTTGGCACCCAGGATGGGGCAGCCAGTCCTGGCAGGGCCTGGGCTCATGTGGAGGAACCAGGGTACAGCTGCTGGGTGTGTGATAGCATAGGGAGCAAGAAGGGCTTTGGCCTGCTGTGCGCCAACCTTCTTGTGTCCCTGTTGTCTTTCTCAGGCTTGCTTGCCTCCTAGATAATGAGATACCACCCATTTGGGGGACCCTGGCTACTCCAGCCTCCCCTCTGACACATGTCTGCCAGTGGTTTCCAGAGAGATAGAATTGAAAGCCTGGTTCCTATAGTCCAAGGACTAGGCAATGGCAGGCAGCTGCCTTCCCTAGGACTGTGGGGTAATGTTTGCAAAAGGATTCAGCTGCTCTCCTGTGGGTGGGGGTGGGGTGGGGATGGGGTGCTGAGGCTGCCACTGGTGCTGCGAGGAAGTGAAGTGGCATCGCTTAATTCTTGCCCCACTGTGATGGCATGTGCTGATCTCTTTTTTTTTTTGAGGGCAGTGTCACTGGCCCTCACATGTGGGACCCGAACAGGGGCCGCTGGCGTCCCAAGCCAGCGCTTAACCACCGCGCCCCTCAGCCGGCCCTATGCTGATCTCTTAAATGGAGCGTGGTGCTGGGCCATGGGGTTGGGACCAATGGGAGATGGGACTGTGTCTTTCGCAGCTCAGCACTGCCAAGAGATGTGACCCGCTGCTCCGGGAATTCCAAGAAGGCCCCCTGCTCTTCCCACCCACCTACAAGTTTGATAAGAACTCCAACAACTATGACACCAGGTGAGGGGGCTCCACCAGTAAGATCAGCCTGCCATAGATCTGGAATTAGCCTGTGGGGAGGAAATGGGGGGCCAGGAGGCCTGGGAAGTCATACTGTGCTGGCCCTAGTGGCAGTGGGAGCTGCCTCAGAATAGAAAAGTTAGGGAAGCAGGAATGATGCCCCCCACCCTCTTCATGAGGCGCTGGCTGTGGGGATGGGGACTGTCTCAGATTGTCCTCAGAGCAGGACGGGGAGCTAGTGCTGGCAAGAATGGGGCGTGGGCAGTGGGGCATGTAGGGCCAGAAGAAAGGAGGCAGCCGATTGCTGACTTAGGAAGGGCTGCATTTCAGCATTTGGGGAACCCTGCCCCCACTCCCTATGAATTTCTGGTCCTCCCCAGATGTGGGCTTGACTCAGCCAGTTACCGGTATTAAGTACCCCTGCCACAGCTGTGAGTGGGTCAGGTACTATATAGGAAGGTGAAATAGTAGTCAGTGGAGAATTTTATGGGGAACAATATAGATACAGCACCATGACCTTGGACACGGTATTTAAGCCTCAGTTTTGCAATCCGTAAAATGGGGATGAAAACAGTACCCACCTTGTGGGTTAAGGCTTGAATGAGACCTTGCGTATGGATAGCCTGGCACCCCATAAGCACTGTGATAACTGCTACTATTATTTTTAGATATATACCTTTGGGTGGTAGTTTTACTGGAAACCTTTAAGAAGCTGACAAGGGGCCAGGTAATCACCAAAACCTTAGATTTAGGGAGAGGAGCAAAAGCGGCTCTGGCAAGAGGTCCCTGGCCCAACTTAGCGCAAGGATCCTCATTTCTTTGCAGAAAATGAAGAAGCCCTTACATGTTATGGAGCTTTTTGTTTCACTTGAAGCAGCTCCTTTATTTATGCCTCCTGTCGGGACTGTCTTATGAAGGAGGTCGGAGGTCCTCCAGGGCAGCCCAGTCCTCTGAAATTTAGGGGGTGAATACGTATCTCCACAGCCAGGCCAGAGCGCAAGGTAGAAGTGCTGGCCCGGTGCTGGCGATGGTATGGCAGAGCCAGTGTCCCCGCCATGGAGGAGGAAGAGGGTGAGCCATTTCAGGAGTGTGGAGCAAGACAGAGTGGGGTCATGGTCAGGGCAAGTCACACAAGAAGAGGCCATGAACACGGGCAGCAGGGTCCAGCCTGGGCAACAGAGCAGGCCAGAAAGGAGGTAAGAGGGCAGGCTCTGGCTGGCCCAGGTCCACAGCTGTAAAGAGACTGCCAGCCTCCTCAGCCATCCATCGGAAATGAGAGTCATGGAAATTGTAAGACCTTGGTGGAACAGGCTGGGGCCTTGGGGGCTGGGACCGTCCACCAATTGACTCTAAAACCTCACTTGCCAGCAGGAAGAGAGCTGCTGACAAGCCATATAGCCAGGTGTCCCTTTGCCCCCACGCCCAGGTATGGTAGGGAAACCACCAGGAGACTGGAAGTATTTGTGAATAGCTGGATCTAAGCTGCAGTTGACAGGGACTGAGATTGGATAGAGATGCTCAGAGACGTTAAAGGGCATCCCCAGGTGCTCAGTTAATGATGGCAGATCTGGGGCTCAGACCTGATTCTCTGGACTCTGTGACTCACGGTGCTTTTTCCAGCCCACAGTTCCTCCAAATTCACAGCTAGTTTTGCCAGCAGCAGCAAAAAGAAGGGCAGGATCAGGACAGCAAAGGCTTGCTAAGGAAGAGGCAGTTACTTCTTTCCATATAATAGATCCAGTCCACATTGTGGTTGATATTACTGAGCACCTTTTACTGCCACGCATGTGCCAAGGGCTTTGCTTGCATCACTTCTCTTAATTCATACCATATCCCCATCAGGTAGATACTGTTGTTACTCACTTTTTACAGGTAAGGAAACTGAGTCTTGGACTATTTAAATAAGGTAGTGACAGAGCAGGTGACCGACCAAGAATTTGAACTTGAGTCTGTGTGGTTCCAGACCCATGCACTTCCTGTTGCATGGAGCCAAGGAAATGAAGGAATATCTTAACAGGAACAGCGAACATTACAGGGGGACATCATAACTGATATATTGCTGGTTTGGCCCAGCGTCCAGAGGCAGCTGGGAGTTCCTGTGGTGGCCAGGGCGTGAGCCCCACATAGCGAGCAGAAACGTTCTTGTTTAATCAGACCAGTGTTCATCCTTGAAAACCAGTTCAGGCATCACCTCTACTAGAAAGCCTTCCCTGACCCACCCTTCTCTGTCTCACTGAGAGTTCTCTCCTGCCCTTATGTTTCCACAAGCCTTGCATACACCATGCTATCAACGTTGCTTTTTTTTTTTAAGAGGGCAGTGTCACTGGCCCTCATATATGGGATCCGAACTGGGGCCGCTGGCTTCCCAAGGCTGCTCTTAACCACTGCACCACTCGGCCGGCCCTCAACGTTGCTTTTTTTTTTTTTTTTAGCTGAGCCATCCTGCTACCTGTTGGCAGCTCAGCGGCAACTCAGCTCAGGCTGGGCATCAAACTGCTGTTGCTCAGAGCTCAGCTCACACACTTGAGCGAGCTCTTAACCAACTGACCCACTCGGCCGGCCCTCAAATTGCTTTTTAAGACACAGTGTGCCTTTCTTGCTGTACTGTGAATGCAAGGAGTGCAAAGGCCGAATCTGAGTTACAGCCATTTCTGGGATGTAGCATAGTGCTGGGCATATGTTTGAATTGGGAGCCTAAGAGGACAAAAAGAAAAGCTATGGTATTTAAGGAGCAGCCAGCCTAGTAACGGGACCCACCCATAGCAGGAGATACAAATATAAACACTATCAGGTCCAGGAGTTGGCCCATAGGAGGTTCCAGAACTTTGTGGAAGTGCCAAAGGAGGTTGAAGTGAATGGTAAGGAGGCAGGCAGCTGAAGCCAGAGGGGGTCAGTCACAGTGGGCAAGGAGGCAGCAGAGTTTGGCAGAAAGAAGGGCAGGCATTCCAATCAGTCAGCAGCATTGACAAGAGGCACCTTGAGTAGAGTCTGACCCAGCTGTACAAAGTGACTGTGAGTGAGTTGTGTGCAGGGCATGAGACACAGCTTTGCCCAGCCATGGCAGTGTCCCTGAGCCAAGATGTAATGAGAACCGAGGTCAGCTCCATTACAGGGAAGGGTGAAAGGGCTGAGGGCAGGAAATCCTGTTAAAGCCAGGGATTATAATAGGGTTTTGTTATTTGAACCCAGTCAACCTCTCTGCTAGGCCTGAGCAGAGGATATTGGGATCAGTCTAGTCGAGACCCATGTCCAGAGTTCAACAAGACACTTAGAAGCCTTCTACAGGGAGCTGAAGGGAAAAGTACTTTCAGACCCAGAAATGGAACATATCACTACTTTTTCTTTTTTTTTCTTTTTTCTTTTTTTTTTTTTGAGGGCAGTGTCACTGGCCCTCCTAAGTGGGACCCAAACCAGGGTCACTGGCTTCCTAAGCCAGCGCTTAACCACCGCGCCACTCGGCCAGCCCAGTATCACTACTTTTGAATCAGTAAATTGGTTCAGTTTTCTAGGCTCTTAAACCAAGAGAATCTTGCAGAGCTACTTGGTTTTAATTTTTCTAAAGAAAAGACATATTGACCTCTAGAAACAATTCTTGTATTCAGTCGTGACCATTCAGCCAAAAAACATTAGTGAGGCCCTGTTCTGATAATGCACACTGTAAGACAGTCTGGCTGCTCTGATCTGGCCACTGTGAGGCAAGCTGGTGGAGACCGTGGAGTACAGTGAAGGGAGCAGGGACTTCACAGTCAGCAGAACTGGACAGCTTCCACCTGGACAGGGTGACCTCTCTGAACTTCAGTGTCCTGTAGGAGAAAACGTGACATTCTTCCAGTGTTGGAAGGATTAGAACAGCCTGCAAGACACCTGTCACTGTGCCTAATGCCCAGAAGGACCCCGTATTTATGGTATTAGAAATGGAGAACTGGGGGAATATATGGCGTGATAAGTTTGCGAACTCCTAGAAAAAGTACCACATACCTCATTGCTGAATATCACTTTGGTCACCTTCGAAGTACTCCCCTTGGGAAGCTATGCACCAATGCCAGCGCCTAGTCCTCCCTTCAAAGCAATTTTGGAACTCTTTTTCTGGAATGTCCAACAGAACTGTTGTCATATTGCCCTTGATGTCCTGAATGTCATCACAGTGTCTTCCTTTCAATATTTCCTTTATCTTCGGGTAAAGAAAGAAGTCATTGAGGGCCAGATCAGGTGAGTAGGGAGGGTGTTCCAATACAGTTATTTGTTTACTGGCTAAAAACTCCCTCACAGGTAGTGGCGTGTGAGCTGGTGCATTGTCTTGATGCAAGAGCCGTGAATTGTTGGCGAAAAGTTCAGGTCGTCTAACATTTTCACTCAGCCTTTTCAGCACTTCCAAATAGTAAACTTGGTTACCTGTTTGTCCAGTTGGTACAAATTCATAATGAATAATCCCTCTGCTATCCAAAAAGGTTAGCAACATCGTTGCAATAAGTTCATGAACTTAATTGTCAGACGTTAAATGTAATATTTAATTTTTACACATTTATTTTCCTTATTTCTTGTTTTGTTAGTCAAGCTCCTCAGGGACCTTGTCAGTTTCATTTATTGGATCCCTAGTTGGCCTGGTGTGTATGAGGGCTCAGTAAATCTCGTTGACAGGATGAGTACTACAGGTGCCCAGTGATGAGCCTGGGCCAGGCCGTGGCAAAGGAGGAGAGAGAGACAGGCCGAGAGGACTGAGGAGGAAGGAGAGACAGGCTGTGGTCAGGCCTTGGGGAGGATCCTGATGTGACAGCAAGTGTGGGTTCTTAACTCTAAGAGGGAAGTTGGGGAGGGGGGATGCTTTGAAAGGGAGAGTGGTGCATTCCTGTGGTGTATTACCAAGTTGTAAGCATTGTTCAGCACTGACCGCCCCAGGTTGGTTCAGAGATTGAGTGTCTGTAGTCTCTGGGATAGAAATACCCCTTTCTGATGTCCTCTGAACGGTGAACGGTGACATAGTGCAAGGAGGCCCAGGCAGATGTGGTTTAGCCAGTTACCCCTTCTTGACCACTCCCTTGACGCGCTTTAATTTATTTAATCCTCACAGTGGCTCTTTGAAGTAAGTACTGTTATCACCCCATCTTAGAGTTGAAACTGAGGCTTGGAGTGATGTCACTTGCCCAAGGGCACATAGCCTTTTTATTTATTTATTTTTTTAACTACATTACTGGCTTATTATAAAAGGGTATAACTGGGGAATGGGCAGGTGGAAGCGATGCATAGGAGAAGGTATGGAGAAATGGTGGGGAGCTTCTAGGCCCTTTCCCCAGTTTCCACATGTTCACCAACCCAGAAACACATGGCTCTTACTTAACAGGGCAGAACCTTCCCCCAACTGGTCTCTGATTCTAGAGTCGGACTTTACCACTGAGGTGCCGTTCTGCCTCTATTGCTAGAAAACTATTGCTGTTGAAGTGACAACAGTATGTCAGAAATGTTTATTTAAAATAGTAATTGAAGGGCCGGCCGAGTGGTGCGGTGGTTAAGCACTGGCTTCGGAAGCCAGTGGCCCCGGTTCGAATCCCACATATGAGGGCCAGTGACACTGCCCTCAAAAAATAAATAAATAAATAAATAAATAAATAAATAAATAAAATAGTAATTGAACAAAAAAAAAATAGCATTTCAAACTGATGATAAGCATATGAAGCTGTATATATTAAGATTAGATGGGCGGGGCCGGCCGAGTGGCGCGGTGGTTGAGTCTCATGCTCTACCGACTGAGCTAGCCGGGCACTCGCAGCGCGGTGGTTAAGTGCTGGCTTGGAAGCCAGCGGCCCTGGTTCGGGTCTCACATGTGAGGGCCAGTGACACTGTCCTCAAAAAAAAAAAAAAAAAAAAAAAAGATTAGATGGGCATTTTTGAAGAGAGAGATTGAGCTCAGGGTTTTATTAGTTTGGGTTCACAGGCTGTTGTTGAGTACCTACTCTGTGCCAGGTCTGTATTACTGCTCATGATACACAGGAGACTCCAAGAGCCAGTCCTTATGGACTCTCTCTGAGTTCACACACTAACTGATAGGCTGACTGGGAAAGAAAACAACAATATAATGTAATTGCAGAAGCACTGGTGTAAAATGCTTTGGAAGGAGAGGTCAGGGACAACTTTATGACAAAGACAGCATTGGAATTGGGCCTCTCCCTATGAAGAAGGGTGTTCCAGGCAGCAAAAACTTCTATAGGAAAGGTCCTGAGGCTTGAGTCTCGCCAGGGTAGGGTGGGTCTGGGGCAGCAGGGAGAGAAGAGGACGGGCGTCAGACTCCTGAGCACTTTGAAAGGCATACTTGGGGACTTGAGATTTATTCTGGAAGCATTGAAGATTTCTTCTTAAAGGTTTTAAAGTAGGGAATCATCTGACCAGGCTTTTATACTGTGGGTTTATTCAGAACCAAGGGAGAAGAACCCAGAAACAGCAGCTGTTCTCCCACCCCATTCCAGGACACAGGGTCTCCATTTGGAGGGCGGCGGGGCCTGGGTGTCCAGCCTGTCGTAGAGAATGCCCAGTAGCTGCTTGTGCAGGGCTGGATTAGGAGTCAGACTTGCCTGTCTTGGGGCAACTACAGTTATCTAGGGAAGGAAAGCGCACTTGTCTCCAGGGTTGTAGGTCTTCTCTCCTGCTCCTCAGGAAAGATCAGGTGGGAGGTCTCTCAACTGACGCCTGAGAACAAAGAACCATAATAGGCAGCATCTACTGAGAGCTTATTTTGTACCAAGCACTGTGCTAAACATTTTTTGTGTTTTATCTCAATCATCTCAGGAACCTTATGAGGTAACTCCTGTTATTATCTCCACTTTGCAGATGAGGAAGCTGAGGCCTAAGAGGGGTTGGCCAGGTTGCTCTGTGGTCATGCTGCCTGGCCTTGAATCCTGGCTCCCCCACTCAGTAGCTGTGTGACTTTAGGAAAGTCACTTCCCCTTTAAGACTCAATCTCTCCACCTATAAAGAGAAGTAAACAGGTCTGATCACAGCCATGCTGTGAGCATCCCCTACATGCTTGCCTCTCCTAAGGTTGTACCTTTAGTGAGGGAGAAGCCATATTCCAGCCCAGGGTCTGTCCAACTCCCAAATGCAAACCTCAGCTTGTTTGATCTGCTGCTTTTGTTCAAGAAATAGGAAAAGCTTTGAAATGGAATGTTTCTGAGTCACAATTTGATTCATAAAAATGTGGACTAGGGCCAGCCGAGTGGCGCAGTGGTTAAGCTCTGGCTTGGGAAGCCAGCGGCCCCGGTTCAGTCCCACATAAGAGGGCCAGTGACACTGCCCTTAAAAAAAAAAATGTGGACTAGACTGAGGGTCATTGGATGAGACTGACAAAGACCAGCATGCCTTTAATTCTATTGGGCACCCTCCTGCCTGCTGCCAGGCTGTGCTCCAGCCCTGGCCCAGGGGGCTTATGGCTGCTGAGAGACCCCAGTATTAGGCGCTCCAGCAAGCTCATGGGGTGCCTACTGCTATCCTGCCAACTCTCTTTTCTCTCCCTATTCTTCCCCTTCTCCCACCCCCAGTGAGAAGAAACGAAAGCCTGCATGGACCGACCGCATCCTGTGGAGGTTGAAACGGCAGCCCTCCGCTGGCTCCCACACCCCCAGGCTGCCAGATCCCCACTTCTACCTGTCTCTGAAGAGCTACATCAGCCATATGATGTACACCATCAGTGACCATAAGCCTGTTACCGGCACCTTTGACTTGGAGGTGAACTTCTGGGCTGCCTGGCACTTAGCAGAGGAGCAGCCATGCTGGGCTGCATCCCCAAACCCTCCAGCCCTGGATTCTAATGTCAGCGGATCCCCCAGGGGAGACCTGTGAGGGTGACATGACACCAGGTCAGGTGTCCCAGCTCTTAGGAGCTGTTGATGGTTCTGTCTGTCAAAAACGTGTTCAAACCCTTTGTGAATAGGTTTCCATTTCCTCTTGGTATGATCCCTTAGGGCTGAGTTCCATTATGCTTATTACCTACCATGTGAAGTAAGATTGCCTTTGATATGTGAAGTAAGATTGCCTTTGATTTGTCCGGAACCTATCTGGATCGGGTTGCAAAGGGAGCTCCCTCCATCCTTGTATTTTGCCATCTAATGACCAAGGCAGTGTTAACCTCCGAGCTGCTGGCTGCCCTCAGCCTTCACCTTTTCATACTGGTTTGTCTGTCTTTGTACCATTTGTTCCCTCCACATGCCTAGAACTGTTCTCACCAGAGGCACCCTCCCCCTGCAAATTGGAGCTTTGGGTCAGGAACCCAGGAGGTCTGAGAGCAGCTGCCTGGCTTCTTTCTTAAACCTGTCAGCAACTCTTCCCGCCCCCCATTCCTCCCCCAACCTTACCCCTCAGCACTGGGCTCTGCTTGGTTACCCACCCAGCCCTCAGCCCCGTCTCCCCTGACAGCCTCCCCAGATGAGCCTTTGGCCTTTTCTCTTTCCAGCTGGCAGCCAAGGTCTGCTGCTTCCTCAAGGCAGCCTAGCAGCATTCTTGCCCACTGCCCTGGTGCCCCTTCTCCCTGCTCTGACCCTGGCTTGTTGGAAGGGCACAGTAAGGACATTCGTCTCAGAAAAGAGAATGATGCTATGTACTTTCATCCTCCTTCTCACCCCTGTATGTAGCTGAAGCCATTGGTCTCTGTCCCGCTCATTACCCTGGTACCCGAAGGCCTGTGGACCGCGAAGGACATGCTGATCAGCTATTCCTTAACCAAAGACTTCATCAGCAGCTCCTGGGACTGGATTGGACTGTACAAGGTGATGTGACCGGCAAGGCAGGGAGTCCCTCAGCCACAGCCTCTGGTTTATCCATCCTGAGGGGTCATGGGAGCTGGGCACAGTCAGAGAGCTCACCCTCACCCAGCCTAGGGGTTCTTGCCCACCTTGGGGCTGCAGTGAAAGGGAGGGGGCATGCAGCATGATGGGCCAACCTAGGACTGAGACGATCCTCTCCATAGGACTTGCCGTAGGTCCTGTGTGCTCCCAGACCACTAACCACCTGTTCCCGCCTCCCACAGGTAGGGTTTCGCCACATTAATGACTACGTGTCCTATGTCTGGGTCAGCGACAATGAGGTCTCCTGCAGCGATGGGCTGAACCAGGTACCTGCCTCCCTTCCTAACATAGGTATTCCACAACTCCAGCAGGTGGGCTTGCCTGAGCTCGCCTCTGCTTCTGGAACACACAGAAGACTGAATAACTTGTTGCTGAGGGCTGGGTGGACCCAGGCTGTAGAGCTACCCCATTTGTGTCCATCCTCCCCTCAGGTATACATCAACATTGGTGACATCCCTGAGACTGAGGACCAGTTTCTCCTCTGTTATTACAGCAACAGTCTACGTTCTGTGGTGGGGATAAGCAATCTCTTCAAGGTAAGGGATGCTGGTGAGGGAAGGGGAAGGGTACAGAGAGGACCTGAGCTTGAGCCCTTTATCTGTTCCCAAAGGCCAAGGGCCTAGGAGTCAACCCCGTACCTGGAGCCACCGCGGTTGGGGAATGGGAGTGATGGAACGGTGCGGAGGAAATGTGCTCTTTCCCCTTCCACTCACTGCCTGTTTTATCCCTGAAGATCCAGCCTCACGCCTTCTTGGAGAAAGACCCACTGGGTGAAGCCCAGCCACAGATCTGAGCTGGGATGAGAGGGAATCCAGGGCGGAGGCCAGAGCTGGCAGCCAGCTCTGCTCACCACTGCCAGGAGCGCTAGGGGCCCAGCCCAGCCCAGCCCCTTGAGGAGGCAGCAAGTATCCTTCACCTCCCAGGGGGAGCTATGGCTACACTCCTTTGCTCTCTCCAGTCCAAACCTCTGGAACTGGCCACTTAAATACAGGTTTCGTTGCTGAGATGTAAGTGAAACCAGCTAGTTTGTCAACAGTGAAGACCTGGGGACAGTCCACCGGATGTGGGAAGGACCCTGCAGCCTGCATCTCATTTCTTGGTTTGCCCCACACACACTTCCAGTCCCGCCCAAACAGGCCTGCCAGGCACATGCCCCATCTGGCACAGGCCTGCATTCTTATCACGCCATCCTGGGCCTCAGGCTGCCTTGGAGGTGGAGATACTGAACATTTATACAAGCTCCTTAGACTGGTTGGTACAAACAGCACTGGCTTCCAGGAGTCTTGGCATCTCATTGTCTAGCCCCCTAAGGGATGGGCAGAGGGTCTGGGGTCCTTGGTTTGAGCCGAAGCAGTATGACCAAGTGGGCAGGATGGAGGGGTCCCTCTATCCAGGCTCTTAGGTAGGAGTTGTGGGCATATCGATGACAATCCTTCTGCCTGCCCTCCCTGCCCCGATGGAGTCTCACAGGAAGTTCCAGGGCCTGAGCAGAGAATTGGACCCACGTTTATTTCTGCTGGTGGGTCAGGCTCCATGCCCCCAACCTGCCCTCTGGCAGGTGGTAGAAGATCTATGGCCACAGCCTTTTCCAGGGTGGTCTTTGCTCACTCACGCTCATCTGGCCCTACCTTTAGTCCCTGGCCAGAAACCTGCCCTCCCTCTAGACCACTCTGGGACCTGGTGGAGAGGAGAGCTGGAATCAAGATGTTTTGAAGAGTCCGGACCTGGGGGTCTTAGAGTCTTCTCGAGGTGCTGTGTGGACGTGGCTGTCGCTGCTCCCACCACCTGCCTCCAGCCACTAGTGGCTCAGTGGCCCGTTTCCCAGGAGAAGACACCTCAGAGAGCCTGCTCTGTGACTCATGCCAGTCCTACAACCCGAGATGAAGAACACTCGAGTTGCTCCGCATTCCATACTCCACCCTGGGAGCCGTGTGTACCATCAAGAGCTGGTCCCTGGTTTCTGGTGGCCCATGGCTGTCTGTGTTCTGGGGGATAATAAGAAACATGGCTTTTACACTTGTGTGTGACTCCTTCATGATGGTGATGGGAAGGGGCACATGGTGACGGGCCCTTGCTAGACTCCAGGATGAGGGCCCATAGATCCAGATTAGACTTTCTGTGTCCAAGAGTGGCAGATGTTGCCTGGATGGAAATGGGATGAGGGTCTGGGATGGTGGTCCTCTGGGTCCCTGGCCCATAGGAGGCATGTTACGTATGCTACTGGGCACTTAATTTACTCTGCTGCTAAATAGAATGGGTTTCTTAGAACTTCAACTCTTGGTAAAGGTGCTGACTGTGCTCTCATTGGAGCATCCCTCCTCAGCTGCCACCTCCTCACACCTTAGTCTTGAGCATTGGTTCTGTGTTAAGCTATCCAGAAAGGTCATCATTTCCCTCTGCCCCACATCCCCCCTACCCAACATTCCCATGGTAACCTCTGTCCCTGCCCCCAACATATACACCCCTGAGGAACCCTGAACCCCTGTACTTGCCCACTTCATTCCTTCTCACATACACAGCCATCATGGGTGCTGCCACATAGCACCCTTATTGGCAGACAGGGAAACCACATCTCAGAAGTGGCATGATCCTTTTGAAGTTACACAGGCAACGGTGGTATCATGCAAGTCCAGAAACACAGAAATTGGGTCAAGATCTGGCTCTGAATCTCCCATCTCTACCAACATAGGAGTCTCAGTTGTCTGTAAAATACAAATAGTGTACCTACTTACAAGATTATTGTGAGAGAACGTAAAAAAAAAGTAAAGCGACACTATTATACCTACCTGGGGGCTGGGTCTCCCGGCTCCTGCCTCCAGGGGTCCCCTGCTTCTTTTGCTTGTGGAGTGTGCTTGTCCTCCACATGCCCACCTCTCCCCTTCCCCCTTAAGTCTTCACTCACTCCTACTCCTGCCTCCTATTGCAGGGCCCCTCCTACCCTGGCAGGGGTGAGTCCAGAGTGATTGAGAAGCGGGAAGGGGAAGGGGGGGGCGTGCTTTCCCTCCTCTTGGCCCCTGTCAGGATATGGTCGCTCTGGGCCCAGCCCTGACCCACTGGGTGGAAACAGGAAATATGTGAGACTTGGTGTGTGCTGGGTCTCTGTGCCTGGCTCCACGGCTGATAAGGGCCATTGTGTGGCTGCCGGGGATGAGTCTGCCCTGGATGGATGTGCTTCCCGGAGGAAGGAAGGAAGCTTCGCTGGTCTTTCCTGGGCGGGGGAAGCTGTGAGGAGGGAAGAGAAGGGTGCCTGGGGGAAGGTGCCTGCATCAGGGGCTGTCAAAGCCAGCACAGGCCACTGGACTCCCCTCCTATGCCAGCGTTTCCCTCTGGAAAGGTTACTGTCCCCCGTCCACTTCCCCCTTTTCACTTCCTATAAGGAATGGCTGGAGACCCAAGGACTCAGTCCCAGGCCAAGAAAGTGTCAGCTGTGATTTAGCAACAATATAGAAAAACAGGCATATTCAGGGTTGGGGGTACCTGAGGGTGCTCACGGAAAATTAAGGAGTGAACAGGGCTAAGGATGCCCACAACCAAGGAACCCAGGGACCAACCTCCCAAGCCAAGAGTTTGAGGCTCCAAAAGAGGGAGGGACAGGGCTCCTCACAGTGGCCCCCTGCCTTTCCAGTCAACCCCCTCTGCGCAACATGGCTAGCCCCCAGCAGCCCTGGCCTTTCAAACTCAAAGGGCTCACCTGCTGCTGTGGAAGGCAGGCAAACTAGGAGGGACCTGCAAGAGGGGCAGTGCCTACTGATGGATCCTCTTGGCTTAGAGCAGGATACGCGTTCTGCTTTGGGGAGTGGTCACTGCTGTCCAGCTGACACCAGTGGGAGAGGACGCCTATCCTTTGACCTGGAGCCCAGGGTCCCCCACTGGTTGCTACATCAACTGCTCTGGTTACCTGGGACAACAAGCATTTCCTCCATCCCTCAGCCCCTCCTCTTCCTGCCTCAACCCGCTGGGCCAAGAGGCCTCCCAATCAGACCTGGGCTGCTCCAGCTGTGTCCTGAGGCGCTGGACCAGACACATCCCCTGGGGCTAGAGTTGAAGCTGAACCAAGTGACCATCCCAGCGTGAGACTAAATTCCTGGCTCCAGGAGCAGCCAGAGCCAGTGGGCAGGCAGGCAGGCTTTTGCTCAGAGTCCCCAGTGCTCAGCACGCTGGCTATCCACGGGCGGAATGGCGCTGCAAGTGGAGCTGATCCCCACCGGGGAGATCATCCGTGTGGTTCATCCCCACAGGCCCTGCAAGCTTGTAAGCTGGGATGCTCTGGGCTGGGAGGAAGGGTGGCAGTGACTCCCCAGGGACCAGAAGCCCTCTCTCAAGCAAACCCCTCTGGAAAGAGGTGAGCAGTGGAGAGGGCTTCAGATCCTTGATTGGACAAAAGGAGCAAATGCACGGAAGGGGTAAGGTTTTAAGCGCCATTATTAAGGACCACTAGAAGCAGGGATCTGGGTTTGAATCCCTTCTTCTGCTCCCTGATCAGTAGGCTGGGCTATGAGCTGGGCATAACATGTAGGTGACAGGGATGCTCTTAAGTCAAAGGACTTGTGCATGTAAAGCTCCAGGTGCATAGTATAGGCTCGGTTAATGCCTCCCCATTCCCAAAGAACTGGGACTGGCCAGCTCAGAGCAGTAGCGTGGACAGGACAGAGGTTGAAGGGAGAGAGCTAGTCACAAACGGGGAAGAACTGACCTGGCCCAGCACGCAGGGTAGGGTCTGGTTTGCTCTGGGGATGCAAAGGGGCCCTAGGATGAGGAGGAAGAACCTTATCAGATGCACTGCAGCGAGTGAGCTCGGTCTTCCCTGGAAGAGTGTGAGTGTGTGTGTGTGTGTGTGTGTGTGTGTGTGTGTCTGTGAATGATTCTGACGCGCCTCATCCCAGGAGCTGGTTGCCGAGTGTGCAGTACCAAGTCTCTGCGGACGCGGGGGCCTGGGCCCGGGCCGGGGAGGGGGCCGGGGCCGGGGCTGGCCGGCGCCGGGTGGGGCGGGGCGGGAGGGTGCGCGCGCGCGCCCGGTCTGGGCCCTGCCTGGGATGACGACAGGCAGCGGCCCGGCCCCGGGCGGGCCCTGGGCGGGGAGAGCTTGCCAGGGCCGCGGACTCCAGAACCGGCCACGCCGCCCAGCCTGGCCCCCGCCCGTGCACCCGAAGAGCCGAGCCGGTGGGTACGCTGGTTGCGGGCGCGGGGCGTGCAGCAGGCGCGGGGCCCCGGGAGGCCTCTGCTGGTGTGCAGAATGGGGGAAAGGGCAGGCGGCTGGGCGCCGAGCCAGGCCCAGAGCTACAGTACGGGAGGCGGGGGTCGCGGGGCCCGGGGATCGCTGGGGTTGAGGGTCTGCTTGGCTTAGCCTGTGCCGAGTCCCAGGACCCGGTGACGCCAGGGCTCGGCCTGGTGGAGACTTGGATTACTTGCGGGTAACGTGAGGACGGGAAGGAGAAGCTGGGGTTCCGGAACCCAGGCACCCAGTGCGCCCTTTGGCCGGCTCGGACTCTCCCTCTGGGTTCCGGAGAAGCCTCCCGAGCCCCGCCCCTTCCCGTTCTCCGCCCCCCGCCCCCCCCCCCCCGGGCTCCGCGCTCCTGGGCGCGTGTGACTGTGGCGGATGGGGGGCTTTGAGATGAATGAGAGAATGAATGGCTGGCCCACGGCCTTATTCCACTGCCGGCATGCTCTGGCCTACTGCCTCTCACGGTTGGCTCTGTGATTCATTCATTAAGACAAGTGTCCACGAGGGGTTATTGAGCCCCCACTGTGTCAAGCTGGGTATACGTCCCAGACAGAAGCAGTCTTGGGAACACAGCGATTAGAGCATAATGCGATAAAGAGGGGCCCAAGTGTTTGGGGGGAGTTAGGAAGGGGTTCTGGAGGAGGTGATACCTGAACTAAGTCTTCAAGGATGACTAAGAGTCAGTCATTTGGGGAGGGGAAGTGTGCATAGGGGCAAGGAAACTGCAGGTGCAGAAGCAAGAAGCTTAGAGAGCCACGTGTGTCTAGTGGCAGGGGCTGGAGCAGCTCACTCTGGTTGTGTGTAATGGTGAGGGGAGCATAGGGAGAGGACTGGAAAGGGGCACCCCTGTGGTCACACAGGAATGTTGGAGCGGTGGGGTAAACTGAGGACAGAGGGGGTGCGCTGGAGTTCATATGCTGGGGCCTGGGGCGAAGCAGTAGGTGTGAAATGCAGGCTTGGCACATGGACCAGTGCCCTATAAACCTTCACTCTATTAACATGGGATGTTAATTGATCGGATTGTATTTGTAAATACCACAGGCTGCTGTGGGAAAATGGACTAACAGGAGGAAGGCAGGGAGGCCAATTTAGAGGCTGCTGGTGGTCCAGGAGCAGAACAGTGATGGAGGAGCACAGGGGAGGTTTTAGCAGGTGTGAGGAGTGGAGGAAGGAGGGCAGGCCTTTTGATACCAGGTGGTAATGACTAGCTGGAGGTGCCTCCCTCCTCTCTACATATAGGATATTGAACAAGGAGAGTAGGTTGGGGGGCAAGGTGCTCTGTTTACTTCTGCTGGACCAACAGACAGAGATGTCTGGCAGGCCAAAGACCCGTGCTTCTGGACCTAGATTGTACAGCCCTTGACTGGGGCCCTGTGAGCAATTAGATTGAGGCCCCATCCCCCCTCACGACATTTCCCTTGAGTCTGGAACAGTCCTTGGAGGGCAGCCTGGGCCCAGGCCTAAGATATGTTTGATAAATATAAATTGAGCACCTGTTCTGTTCCCAGCACTGCATTGAGGGTGACACAGACTATGGTTCTTTCCACTGCCCTAACAGGCCATATGGCTGCCTCAGTAAAAATCAATTTATGGCAGCGATCTGGGGGCCCTTAGAACACCCTTTTCAGACTCATGTGGCCCTGGGCTGAGGAAACACTTGAGTCTGCCCATTGTCCTCGCCCCTCCTCCAGAGGTCAGACTTGGGGGCACCTAGCCCACACTAAGTAAATGGCACTGGATGACTCAGGTCTGTTGGGACTGGCCCATCCCACCTCAGGGGCCATGGCTACACCCCAGCCTACACAGCCAGCCAGCCCCTAGGTCCAGGTCCATGGTGGGGCCCAAAGGCCATGGCCCACACTCCCTAGTTGCTACTCCTAAGGCCTACTTGTCAGTAGTCACACAACATCCATAGGGTTGTGTACTGAGCATTGCAGTCACGGGGTCACTGAGGAAGGTCACAGCCTGGCAGGATGGCTGTTAACCCTTAAGAGAAGCTTGGAAATCCACTCCCTCAGGGCAGCACTGAAGGAGTACTGAGTGCTGGAGTTCCCGGGTCCAGTTCCACCCCTCCTTTTACGAGTCCTGAGATCTTAAACAAGTCATTCACCTGCCCAGCCTCAGTTTCCCCGTGTGTGTAATGGGGGTACAATACAAATTCATGGCTTCCCTGGGGGCGTTGAAGGGAGTTCTGTAAGACAGGGCTCAAAACGCAGGAAGTGCCTGGCGCTGCAGCCTTCGTCGCGGTGTCTCTCACCCTCGGTTCCCCGCCTCCCTACTCCCTTTCCCCGGCTGGCGCTTCGGTCCAGGGAGGCGGGGCGGGCCTGTGGGGGCTGCCCGGAGCCGGGGCCGGGGCCAGGGCGGGGCCGGGGCTGGCCCTGAGGCCCCCTCCCCCGCAGCATAGACGCCCCCTCCTTCCGCCGCCGGGCGGCGGCTGCGGGGGCGCCAGAGGGCATCCAGGGAATGCGGCGGCGCGGTTCGAAGTCGAGGGGTGGCCGGCCGGACCCCTCCGCACGCGGATTCCCCTCATTCCAGCCGCCTGACGCGGCAGCTGGCGGGACGGGCACTGCAGCCGCGAAGCTCCGCCCGCTCTCCGGCTCCTCCCCTCGGGCCCCGGAGCCCAGTACCCGCTTACCGCAGGGAGCCGCGCTCGTGGTGGGGCTCTCTCGACCCCCTCCCCCCAGTCTTCTAAGGCACTCCCCACCCGGAGTAGGCTGGAGGCTGAGTCCCTTCTGCGTTCCTGCTCCCTCGGGTTTTGTTTTTGTTTTTTTTTTGGTGGCAGTGTCACTGGCCCTCACATGTGGGATCCGAACCGGGGCCGCCGGTGTCCCAAGCCAGCTCTTAACCACCGCGCCACTCGGCCGGCCCTCCCTCTGGAGTTTAAACCTGGGGGCACGGCAGAGGGCGCCCCCTCCCGCCCCGAGCCCGCCTATGCGGATGGTTTGCCCTTCGCTGCATTCATCTCCCAGCTGTGCGCGGTGGCACCCAGTCCCCTCGCCCCCTCCAGAGGGCCCCATCTCCCAGCTGGCGCCCGCCCCGTGGGGTCCCCCGGGTCGCGGTTCCGGCCGAGCTGTTGTTTTGGAGGTAATGAGCCTTTCCCACGTAGCTGCAGCCCGCACCTGCCGCAGCCTCACCCCCTTCCCGGGGATCACGGGTCCAAGGATGGGGCGCTGTGGGGCGCTCTGTGGTTTTGGGTCCCGGCTCTGCCTTCTCCCCGCTAGGACAAGTCAGTGTCCCCCGTACTAAGCCCCAGGTTCCTTATCTGTCAAATGGGGGGCAGGTGAAACTTTTGCGAGCTCTTTGTAACTGACCGACATGCCCGAGGGGCTTTCCCCACTAGATAAGAAATTTGGCCTAGGGCCTGGCTCTTAGTAGGTCTGCCCCTGGCGCGAGTGGAATGAATGCCTGACCAAGAGAGGGAAGTGGTGTTTACTTAAGGCCCTGGGAGGTGCCTTAGCGCTGTATCTTAGCTTTCTCAACAACCCTTTTAGACAGGTATTAGCTTCATTTTAAGAATGAAGAAGAAGGTCCGAGAAGTCAAGTGTCTTGCTCGCAGTCATACAGCTTGTAAGAAATACCCTAGCCTTTCGCAAGCACTAGCTAGCCATCACCACCCCACTAGCGGTGGGATTTGAGCTAGAGTTCACCCCTCAGGCTGGTGCCTCCCCAGACCAGCGAGGGTGGGGCCACTGGGGGATGGTTTGGGAGACGGAGGGTGTCCTGGGCAAAAAGTTTGGAGGGATCCAGAGGGACCAGAGAGACAGGCCCCCTCCAGAGGAGGGAGAGAGGTGAGGAGACATTGGGGCACGTAAGTCCTAGTTGGTGTGTCCAGGATAGCGGAAAAGGGTATTGGTCCCAGGTGCTGGAAGTCGGATGTGTTTCCCAGATGGGAAACTGAGACCTCCATAGGGGTCTGGCACACACCGTGCCCAGCAAAGGCGCCCTGTGTCTGTCCCTGCCCCTGGACGCGCGCCCTGTGCTGACGCGGGAACCTGAGATTTTCTCGGGGCTTCAAGACGCGGGGCCCACACCCCAGAGAGGGTATGGGGATGGACAGCGTCCCGCACTGAGGCTCCGCCCGCCTGGGCGCGCCGGCCGTATTTGGACATTTGGTTCTATTTTTAACTTTGCCGGGACTCGAAGTTGGGGGAGGAGGAGGGAAATCCTGCTTCCTTCGCGACCCAAGGGCCTTAGCCCCGGTTCTGCGCGTAGCCTGATGTGGTGTAGTGTAGACACAAGCCCGGAAGTGAGTTCCGGGTCGGTGTAGACGCGGCGGCAGCGCGAGTTCCGGGCCCCACCCTGGAACCAACGACGTTCCTCCTGGAAAACCTGAGTCAGGCGGAGCCCCTGCCCGGCAGGGAGCCCCGCCCCCGCCCCGAGATCAGCCTTAGTTCCTACCCCACCCCCCTAACTGGAAAGGGACCCCGATGTCCGCGGCCCCGAAGGATACGGGGGTGGCGGGGGAGTCCCGCGCTTCTTTGGCTCGCCGAGGGGGCGGTGCGGGGGGCGGGCCGGCCCCTCCCTCGCTGACGCCGCAGCCGCGGAGCCCCGGGCGGAGAGCACCGGCCGCGGAGCGGGGCGCCAGGCCAGCCCGGCAGGATGCGCTACCGGGCGTCGGTGAGCCGGGTGGGGGCAGGGCGGGGGGTCCCGTGAGCCCCTCCCTGCCTCGCTGAGCCTCCTGGGCCCCGCCAGGAAGCGGGCGCGGCCCAGGAATTTCGGGTGGATAAACGTCCCGGAAAGTTGCAGGGGGAGGAGGCCGAGGCAGGGAGGGCCGCGGGGCTCGAGGACCTGGGGCCCCGGCGAGTAGCTTGCGGGGAAGGCTGAGAGCTCGGAGACCCGCCACCCAGTGGGCATGGGAGCGGGAGCTTCAGGGCAGGTCGGGGGGCGGGGGGGGGCGTGGGGGCGTGGGGTGGGTAGTAAGGAAGAGGCAGGCCTCTGGTCAGACCCGGAGGACCCCCCTTCTCCTCCCCCCGCCCTGAGCCAGAGATCTGGGTGGTTTGTGAAGAAGATCTTGTGGCTTCTTTGGGAATCTACACCTCCCTTTTACCACCAACACCTTACTCTTCTCTGACCCTGGACACTCTTGGTGTTAATTTCCTAGAGCCCCCCAGACCCTTTTTGAAGAGTATGGAGTGAGACTGTCCCTCTCCCCCACCCTCTGGTGAGCCCCAGAGGTAGCTGGGCTTTCCCTGGTAAAACCCCCACCCCCTCGAGGCCTCTCAGGGCTCTCAGTGGAGAAGGGTGTCTGGGGAGCATGGCAGCTGAGGATGAGGGCGTGGCCCAGCTGTAGGAGGGAGGCCCCCTTTCTGGGGTGGGTGGTGTTGAGTCCAGCTGCTGGGATGGGAGGCCCCCTGGGAGATCCCTCTCCTGTGGCCTGGGGGTGGCTTCTTGCTTGGTTCCTAGACATCCTTCCCTGGAGATTTTAGTGGGGGGGTGGGGGGGTGGGAGAGATGGCTCCACCCTGCCTGCAGAATTCACTCTGAGCCATTTGTCCTCCAAAACACCTGTCACACGTGGCTCAGAGAGACCTGAAGTCACCTGGTCTAACCCAACTCCTCCTCCTTGAGGCGGAAGCAACCCTGAGAGAGGAGGCGATTTTTCCAAGGTCAACAGAGCTTTTTTTCTATATTATTCCAGGAGTGCCTTCTTATGACCTTCCCCCCTTTTCTCTACATAAAACTAGCACCTCGCTGGATTCAGTGGCCTTGCTCCCATGTCAACTAGGTTCTCTATGTTTCAATGTTCATGTCTAGATCCCATATTCCTAATGCGGGCTCTGTTCTGTGTGACCAGTGTCCTCAGTGTTTCATGTGCCAGTTTCCTGTGACCCAGGCCCAATGTACCCAGCGTGGTCCGTCTCCAGGATGTTTTTTGTGTCCTGTATCCACCTACCTCTGGTTGTCCTCTCAATCCCGCAGGCTGTGGTGGAGGGGGACAAGTGGCCTTACCTTACCCTGTTGGCCCTGATCCAGTCCCTTGGCTCATTCCCAACAGGCCCTGGGCAGTGACGGGGTGCGGATGACCATGGAGAGTGCACTGACCGCCCGTGACCGAGTAGGGGTACAGGATTTCGTGCTGCTGGAGAACTTCACCAGTGAGGCAGCCTTCATCGAGAACCTGCGGCGACGGTTCCGGGAGAACCTCATTTACGTGAGGCCCAAGTGGGAAGACAGTGGGGGTGCTGGGGAGCACAGAGGAGGGCTGAGAAGCACAGAGGCAGGACTGAAGGGAAAAGAGGGACCAGAGACCTCTGGGAGAAAATTCTGACCCTCCTCCTCTGACCCCCAGACCTACATTGGCCCGGTCTTGGTCTCTGTCAACCCCTACCGGGACCTCCAGATCTATACCCGGCAGCACATGGAGCGTTACCGTGGCATCAGCTTCTATGAGGTGCCACCACACTTGTGAGTGACATCCCCTATCTCCATCTGAGATGACCTTCACCCGACCCTCACTCTAAAATGACCCCCAACCTCCCTCTTTGGATGAACCACTATTCATGAAATCTGTGAGGAATCCCAGAATTCCTCTCTCTGGAGTGACCCCACTCTCCATCCAAGATGAACCTCTCAGCTCCATCTGGATGGGACCTCTCCAGCCCCCAACCTAACTCACACTCATGACTTATTCCCCCAACTCTTCCTGGCATGGCCCACAACCTCTGACCCTTACCTCTGAGGGACCTCCCAGCCCTACCTATAAATGATGTCAACCTCTTACTGAATGACCTGCAACACCCCCACTCATGAGTGATCCCGTCCATCCTTCATCTGAAAGTGACCCTGTCCTCAACAATGGAAGATCTCCCTTCACCCACACCCTTGACTGTCCCCCAGTCTACATCCTTGAGGGTACATGCAGCTCTCACAAGTGAACTCCAACCAGATGTGGGAGTGGCCCCCCAGCCCTACCTGTGGGATTCCCACTACCTGCAGCTGGTTGTCCCCCTACCCGCTGAGCTAACAAACCTCTGCCCCAGGTTCGCGGTCGCTGACACTGTGTACCGGGCATTACGCACGGAGCGCCGCGATCAGGCAGTAATGATCTCAGGGGAGAGCGGGGCAGGCAAGACAGAGGCCACCAAGAGGCTGCTGCAGTTCTATGCTGAGACCTGCCCAGCCCCCGAGCGGGGGGGTGCTGTGCGTGACCGGCTGCTGCAGAGCAACCCTGTGCTGGAGGTGAGGGACCAGCGGCATCTGAGGAGAAAGAGGAGCAGGGAGAGAAGGCCAGCATCCCTCATACCCCATTCCCTTCTAGGCCTTCGGAAATGCCAAAACCCTCCGGAATGATAACTCCAGCAGGTTTGGGAAGTACATGGACGTGCAATTTGACTTCAAGGTACGTGTCGGGGCAGGGGGTAGGATTCCCATTTAGTAGGAGTCCACTAGCCAGATCCTTGGCACCAGCAAATGTTTCTTGAGCACCTACTGTATGCCAGGTACTATTTCAGGTGCTGGTGCTATGGCAGTGAAACAAAGACAAAAATCCTGCCTTCAAGGAAGCTAGACGATAAAAAGAAAAATGTAATGTAGGTGACAAGTGCCATGTCAAAAAATAAAATGAGATAAGGGGTGGGGGCAGTTGCTCTTTTGAGCTGTACATTCTTTTTTTTTTTTTTTGAGGGCAGTGTCACTGGCCCTCATATGTGGGACCCGAACCGGGGCCGCTGGCTTCCCAAGCCAGCGCTTAACCACTGCGCCACTCAGCCACTCAGCGGGCCCGGCAGTTGCTCTTTTAAATGAGGCAGATAGGGTAGGCCTCACTGAGGTGGCATTTTGGTAAAGGCATGATAGAGATGGGAGCAAGCCATGCAGATACCTAGGGGAGAGAGTCCAGGCAGAGAGAATAGCCAGTGCAAAGGCCCTGAGGTGGGAGGGTGTTTGGTGTGTTCAAGCAAGGAGGCTAGAGTGGCTGGAGAAGAGAGTGAGGGGCCAAAGAATAAGAGAGGGGGCAGAATAGTGCAGACTCTTGAGGTCTTTGTAAGAGCTTTTCTTTTTTTTCTTTTTTTAACTTGGCATGAAAGGGGTCGTTGGAAGATTTGGAACAGAAGTGTGTCATGATCTGATGTTCCTCTTTAAAAGATTGTTCTGGCTGCTTTGTTGAGACTAGATGGTCAGAGAACCAGGCCACACAGGGGAACCAGTTAGGAAACTGATGTAATCATCGAGGTGACAGGTGACAGTGGGTGGGACCAGTGTGGTGGCAGTAGAGGGGGTGAGCAGTAGTTGGATTCTGGAGGTTTTGAAGGTTAAGGCAGCAGGATTGGCTGTCTGATTGGACGTGAGGTGTGGGAGAAAAAGAGGCTTCCAGGAGGACTGCGAACCTCTTGGCCTGAATGCCTAGAAGGACAAAGTAACTGTTGACCAAGATGGAAGACACTCAGAGGAGCTAGTTTGAGGAGGGCGAGATTAGGAGTTCAGTTTCAGGCCTGTTGAGTGTGAGATGGTTGTTGGACATCCAAGTGGAGCTGTCAAGTAGATAGGGTTGAAGGTCTTCATTTTTTAGATGAAGAAACTGAGGTGGAAGGGGATGACTTGCCTGAGCCCATGCAGCTAGTGGCAGAGCTGGAATTAGAGCCTAAGAGTGCATGGGAGAGGAGGGAAGATGGGCTCATTCCCCAGTCCCCCAGAGCAGTCACCACAACCTGCCCTGCCCACAGGGCGCCCCTGTGGGTGGCCACATCCTCAGTTACCTCCTGGAGAAGTCCCGCGTGGTCCACCAAAATCATGGGGAGAGGAACTTCCACATCTTCTACCAGCTACTGGATGGGGGCGAGGAGGAGACACTGCGCAGGCTGGGCTTGGAACGTAACCCCCAGAGCTACCTGTACCTGGTGAAGGTGAATAGCTGGCGGGCAGGGCGGGTGCCACCAGATGAGCACAGCGCCAGGGCTGATAACCTAGCTTTGCCCTTCCTCCAGGGCCAGTGTGCCAAAGTCTCCTCCATCAATGACAAGAGTGACTGGAAGGTTGTCAGGAAGGCTCTGATGGTCATCGACTTCACTGAGGATGAAGTGGAGGTGAGGCCTCTCCTGGGGACTCTCTTTCCTCCCGTCACACCCTGAAAATCTCAATCCACTTTTACAGCCTATTTCCACTTAGATCCCCCTTCTCCTCTTAGACACTTTAGTCCTGGGTCCCCACTCCATCGGACCATCCCCTGGTTGCCCTCATGGAGCTCTCAGCCTCTCCTGTGACCCCCCTCTGCCCCTGCCTGTCCCCCAGGACCTGCTGAGCATTGTGGCCAGCGTCCTGCATTTGGGCAACATCCACTTTGCTGCCGATGAGGAGAGCAATGCCCAGGTCACCACCGAGAACCAGCTCAAGTATCTGACCAGGGTGAGCAGGGTGAACAGAGGGCGAAGGTGGAACAGCTGGGCAAGGGGAACAGCGCCCTCACCATGCGCCCCCACCTCCCTTGACAGCTCCTTGGTGTGGACGGTTCAACGTTGCGGGAAGCCCTGACACACAGGAAGATCATCGCCAAGGGAGAAGAGGTGAGGCCGAGCCTTCGTCTCAGGAGGTGGGGTGAGGGGTACAGGTGTTCCAAGGCAGCCCCCACTCCCATTATTGCCCCTTCCCCTGGTTTGCTCAGATAATCTTCTCAGCAATGCTGGAAAGACACAGACAGGCGGCACAGAGAGGTACAGGGCACTGGCCAAGGTCACACAGGAAGAGGGTGATGGCGTCAGGCTGGAAGCAAAACTCCCACTTCTAGGAATGAAGCCTCTTGTCCCTATACCACCTTCTCTCTGGTGTGGCACGCGCGCGCGCACACACACACACACACACAGAGAAGAGAGCAGAGTAGGCTTAGTTTCCTGGTGTTCGGCCTGAATGCAAGGGGAGGGGGCTGAGAAGGGGTCTTCAGCGTTCATCTCCCCATCTCATGGCACATCTGCAGCTGCTGAGCCCATTGAACCTGGAACAGGCTGCGTATGCACGAGATGCTCTTGCCAAGGCTGTGTACAGTCGCACTTTTACCTGGCTAGTTGGGAAGATCAACAGGTCTCTGGCCTCCAAGGTAAGGGCATAGCCCAGGCTGCTCCCAAGACAGCAGGGAGAGCATTCCAGGGAGGCCTGGAGCTAGGAGCTAGGGCTTGCTGACATGGGACTTGGCAGGGGACCCATGCTTTCTGTTGAATGGCCCTAGGATGCTGAGAGTCCCAGCTGGCGGAGCACCACAGTCCTTGGGCTCTTGGACATTTATGGCTTCGAAGTGTTTCAGCACAACAGGTCAGCGACCTCTGTTCCCCCTGCCTGTCTCTCCTCCCATCCCCCTGTCCTGGTCTCTCTCCTTTGCCCCCTTGCCTCTGTCATTCCTGCCAATGACTCCCCCAACCACCCTGGGTCCTGCTTGGTGTTTCTTTCCTTAGCTGTCTCTCTCCTGTTCCCTCGTCCCTCATTGAGCTACTGTGGCCTTTTCTGTTTCCCTCACAGCTTTGAGCAGTTCTGCAT
This sequence comes from Aselliscus stoliczkanus, assembly GCA_033961575.1. NCBI lineage: Eukaryota > Metazoa > Chordata > Mammalia > Chiroptera > Hipposideridae > Aselliscus > Aselliscus stoliczkanus. Next base: position 13,764,332 of record CM066739.1, read on the forward strand.
CAATTACTGCAACGAGAAGCTGCAGCAACTCTTCATTGAGCTCACTCTCAAGTCAGAACAGGAGGAGTATGAGGCGGAAGGCATTGCGGTGAGTGCAGGCCTGCAGGTGTCCCCATGTACCGTAGGAAGCCCAGGCATCAGTCCCCCAGGACAGGTGCCAAGAACCCATAATGATGCCTTCTTTCCCTTTACCCCTCAGTGGGAACCTGTCCAGTATTTCAACAACAAGATCATCTGTGACCTGGTAGAGGAGAAGTTTAAGGGCATCATTTCCATTTTGGTGAGTCCTGTGTTCCTCCGAAGCCTCGTGTTGGGGCTTGGTGAGAGGATGCCACTCCTTCCCCTTTCTCTTTCTGCCTCTCCACAGAGGGCCAGAGTTTGGGGCTGAGCAGGGACGGGGCAGGGCTGTGCATGCAGGGTGAGGTGAGGTACTGGCTGGGTCTGGAAGCGATCCGGAGGAGCTCCCTATGATTTGCCCCTTTCCCATGAGTCTGTGCCTCGCAGCATGGTGCCCTGAAATCGCATGTGCTCTCCAGCCCCTCCCCCAATACATCCATTACTGTGCCACACCCCCCAGGACGAGGAATGTCTGCGCCCTGGGGAAGCCACAGATCTGACGTTCCTGGAGAAGTTGGAGAACACAGTCAAACACCATCCACATTTCCTGACGTGAGTAGGGCTGCAGGGCTCTCTTGGGGCAGGGCCTGTGGATGCCTGGGATCCCCCTAAAACACTAGCCACGAGGAGGTGACACAGGGAGGTACTAAGTTAAGGACAGTCACACGAAACTGCCACTCACAGTACATCCACAAAGGAAGAAGTTAGAAATATGGCTTCCTCCTTATTCATTTATTTTTCTTATTTTTTATTCTTTTCAAAGATTTTATTGGGGAATGGAGGAATGGGAACAGTGTCGGGGAATTGGGGAAGGGGAACAGCCAATTGTTGACCTTCAGTCTTAGTTGTGGAGGGCGCAGCTAGCTCAGCAACAAGTCCAGTCGCCATCTGGCTGCTGGTCAACAGCTCGCAGCCACTCAGCTCAAGGTGCTGTGTTCAATCTTAGTTGAGGGTGGACATAGCCCACCATCCCATGTGGGAGTTGAACCAGCAACCTAATTGTTAGGAGCATGTGCTTTCACCAGCTGAGCCGTCCGGCCATCTGTTGGCAGCTCACTGGCCCATGTGGGAATCGAACCGGCAACCTAGTTGCTCAGAGCTCGCACTCTTAACCAACTGAGCCACTTGGCCGGCCCTCCTTATTCTTTTTTGAGAATAAAATTCGCTAAGATACTTTTTAGCTTCCTTGTTTGGAAATTGCCTTTTATTTAAGGCATCCCCTAAAGTGGGGTGAGGGAGAAAGGAAACAACCCTGTCCTGCATAGCCTATGCTCATCGTCTCCTCTAACCTGTAGCAGCCCCTGAAGGGAGGTATTCATGGTGCTGTCTCCATTTTACTGAGGCTCAAACAGAAGTCATTTGTTCAAGGTTATCACACATCTAGTCAGTTGCCGAGCTGGGAGTCAGTCTCAGGGCTGCGAGTGCAAAAGCCCTGAGCATTTTTGCTTACTAGTATATTAAAACCCTTTTCCTGGTTGTAAAAATAACGTTGCTCATTAGAGAAAATCTGGAATGTGTGCAAAAGCCACTTGTAGTCCTGTCCCCCAGAGGTCATCGCTGTTAACAATTTGAGGCATTTCCTTCCTGCCTTTTTCTATACATTTTTTTTTTCATAGTTGAGAACTTACTGTGTACAGCAGGTCTTGAATGTCATTTCTTTCAACATCATATCTTTGTAACGTTAACTCTTGTTTATATCAATTAGCTTATGGTAAAATCGGTGTCATTATACATTGTTGTACTTAAAGTCACAGAACCTATCGACAATGTTAAGTGAGAACTCACTGTATAAGACTCAGGATTATGTTATATCCTGAGTATTTTCCTGTATTATCAAACGAAAAATTCCCACAGATACCCCACTGTTCTCACACAGCCTCTGGGGGCCCCTGATCAGCCTCTGGCTTTTCTGCTGGATAACAAAGCTGCCACAAACATCTTTGCGCCTTAAATCTCTGCCTGTATCTCTGGTTAGTTGCTTGGACTAGTTCATAAATGTAGAAAAGTAGAAAAAGTATAAACATGCTTAGACTTAAGTAATCTCTTGGGGGCAGATTCCTTTCTTAAAATGTAGTGGGCAGCACTTAACGTTCTGAGCAGTCACGCAACAGCCAGAGGCAGTGAAAGTAGCCCTATGCCCAGCGTGCCCTGGCAGTGCAGAGGCTCAGGTCCTGGTCCTGGCATGGTGTGACCCTGGGCAAGGCCACCTACCTCCCTAAGTCTCAGAGGCTGCCCCTGAGTGGCACACGGAGCTAAGGGGTGACGCTGGACATGCCTGCTCCTTACTGGAGGCCTGTTTCCTCAAAGTCTCTTCAGCAGGCAGGGAGCATGGCTCAGGCCAGTGCTCTATAGCTTCCTCTCCTTGTCACCCCCAGGCACAAACTGGCTGACCAGAAGACCAGGAAATCTCTGGGCCGTGGGGAGTTCCGCCTTTTGCACTATGCTGGGGAAGTGACCTACAGTGTGACTGGTGAGGATCCTGGGGCTGGGGCTCCACAGTGGGCAGAGAGAGAGGCTCTCCCTCACTTCACATCTGCTCTGCCCTCGTAGGATTCCTGGATAAAAACAATGACCTTCTCTTCCGGAACCTGAAAGAGGTAAGGAGGACTATGGGTAGGGCTCTGGGTTTGGCCTGGAATGATCTCTGCCCCAGGAATCTGTTCTGCCTTCCCCCTTGGCTCCCGCCTTGACCCCCTGCTCTGCCCTCACAGACCATGTGCAGCTCGGAGAATCCTATTATGAATCAGTGTTTTGACCGGAGCGAGCTCAGTGACAAGAAGCGGCCGGAGACGGTATGAAGGGACCAAAGGGGGTGTGGGTGTGCCTGCACGTGTGGACGAGTGCCTGCATGAACCTGGGAGTTGGCCATGTGCATGTAAGCCTGTGTGCGCATGTATGTGTCTGGGAGGCTGCCTGTTGGTGCATCTGTACCTACTTCTTTTTTTTGTTTTTTTTTTTTTTTTTTTTTTTTTTGAGGGCAGTGTCACTGGCCCTCATATGTGGGACCCGAACTGGGGCCGCTGGCTTCCGAGGCCAGCGCTTAACAACCGCGCCACTCGGCCGGCCCTGTACCTACTTCTTTGTGTGCCTCTGTGTATACCTGTGTCTGTGTGGGCACTTACATATGTTTATCCCCTCAGCAAACATTTGTAGCAGATATTGGCAGGCACTTAGGACACAGAAATGTATAGGTGCTCTCAGAGAAATGTGTACAGGATGCTTTCGGAGACTTAGAATAGGGAACAGCAAATTGCCGGAAGGAGTGAGAGGGTCAGGGAAGACTTCCTGGAGGAGGAGGCATCTGAGATAACATGAGAATAAGGAAGTGTTCATCATATGGACCTATGGGAGGACACTGTGGGCAGTGGGAGAGCACGGTAGTCTGGGAGAGGGCCCACCATACACACACAGTCCAAAAAAGACCAAAAGGTTTATAGGAGAATGACATCATTGAGGAGAGAGGCTGGGATAGGCAGGTGTGGCCAGTGGTGACAGATGTGAGCTGAGGGCAGAAGTGTGGCTGTTGGGCTTGGTAAGAGGAGGGCCATGGCAGCCCCAGGAAGAGTAAGGGCAGTAGGGAGGGAAAGACCTGAATGCTAGGGGCTGAGGTGTGTTTGGCGGGGAGGGCATAGAGGCAGTGTGTTGCCCAGGGCCTGACTCCCTGGGACCCTGCCCTCTGCTCGCTGCCCACCCCAGCACTCATCCTCAGGCCTCAGTATCCCTCCATGAGGACACTACTGCCCAGGCCACTCCAGCAAGCCCAGATTCACGTATCCAGTGATGTCCTCTGAGGGGCCCCCAGGCACTGCAGACTCCACTGGTCTATAACGGGCCCTGGATTGCCAGTCCCCTAGGCCTGCTCCCTCTGTGTCCCTAACTCAGGACAGGGATCACTCTCCACCCAGGTCCACAGGCCAGAAACCTGGGCAGCATCCCTGACTCTTTAGTCTTCCCCATCCCCCATCCAAGCAACCACTGACCCTTACCTGTTTCTGCTACCTGAGTATTTCTCAACTCCTTCCTCCCAGCCCCGTCCCCATAACCACTGCTCTGGCACAGTCCTTGTTATCTGTCTTCTGAGCCAGCCAGCCTCCTCCCTGGTCTCCTCCCTGATCTCTGCCTCCCCATCTGCCCTTACCAACCATCCTTCACCTACCTGCTATAAAGATATTGTAGGGCCGGCCGAGTGGCGCGGCGGTTAAGAGTTGGCTTGGGGGCCGGCCGAGTGGCGCAGTGGTTAAGCGCTGGCTTGGTACGCCAGCAGCCCCGGTTTGGATCCCACTTATGAGGGCCAGTGACACTGCCCTCCAAAAAAAGAAAAAATAAAAAATAAAATAAAAAAGATATTCCAAAATGCAAACCTGTTCCTGTCATTCCCTCTGAATTCCTCTATGACTCCCTACTTCCCTCAGGATAAAATTCACTCTCCCACATGTGACTCTGGAGTCCTGCCATGGTACTGCCTCTGCCTGAGTCTCTCATCCTTTTTCCACGTCACCTGTCTCTGTGCACTGCTTGTAGCACTCCATGTACATCAAACCTTTGCTCAGGCCATCCCTCTGCCTGGAATGCCTTGCTCCCCTCTCTCCCTTCTGGCTCTCTCCTGCATATCATTCATTCATTTATCTTCTCTCCGACATATCCTTTAAATCTCAGTTGAAGGGTCCTGTCCAGAAGGCCTTTTCTGATGCCCGCTACCTCCACAGACTGGATTAGTTGCCCCTTCTTGGTGTTCCCAGAACTCTCTGGCATATACCCCTGTCATTAATGGGACCACAAGCCTTTGCTGAGGAGCCTGCTTCTCCCACAGGCCTGAGATCCTTGAACACCCTGCAGAGTGGTGTACAGGGATAATGTACAGAGGTGGAGGAACATGGCCCTGAAATTCTAGAAAGAGAAAGAGTGGTTGCCAAAGGGAGATGTAGGATTGAGGTTGTATGGGGACCTGAGCAGGATTTTTAGACCCTCTAAACTGAGGTCTCTAGCCCAACCAGAGGGCTACAGGTGGGTGTAGTCTAGCCTCTTCCTCCATTGTGAAGGAGGAAGTAAAGGCGGATAGTTGTAGGAATCGGTGCTGCTTTGCCCCAGGGAGGGGCTGCACCAGTGATCAGCAGTCTCAGCCCAGCTCCAGTCAATCTTCCGTTCACCTTGGTTCACCAGGTCGCCACCCAGTTCAAGATGAGCCTCCTGCAGCTGGTGGAGATCCTGCAGTCTAAGGAGCCTGCTTACATCCGCTGCATCAAGCCCAATGATGCCAAACAGCCTGGTAGGCCCCTCCTGTCCATGGGCCTGTGGTGCTGGGCCCCCTTGGCAAGAGCAATGGGCCATCCATCAGTGCGAGCCTACTAACCACCCTGTTACCCCTCCCCTAGGTCGCTTTGATGAGGTGCTGATCAGGCACCAGGTGAAGTACCTGGGGCTGATGGAGAACCTACGAGTACGAAGAGCTGGCTTTGCCTATCGCCGCAAATATGAGGCTTTCCTGCAGAGGTGGGGATGGGGCCTGGCTCAGTGCCGGAAAGGGGGCAGGAGGGTAGGAGCCTCCTAGATCGCATCTCGGGAGGGAGGACAGGGATTTGGGGCCCCATTTCAGAGACAGGATGCTGAGGTTCTGAGCTGCTGTGGAACCCATGCCAGGGGCCCCTCCATGCTACAGGCCTAATGTCAAGCTTGGTAGAGAGAGAGAGAGCACCAGCCTCCCCAGGTCCTGCTCTCATGGAGCACCTGGGGAGGGGTCCATGAGGCAGGCATCCACATACCTGTCACCGGGGAGATGGTAAAAGCCTTTGAGGAGGACAGTTTCTGATCAGCTCAGAAAGGAGAGAGCAGCTTTGTAGTTATTCTGGGTTAGGGGTCTGGGGAGTCAATCAGGTATGAATTTCATCTCTGCTGCTTTCCAGCTCCATGGTCTTGGGCAGATGAGAATATCTTAGTGGCCTCATCTTTAAAATGGGGATAACAGGGCCGGCCAAGTGGCGCGGTGGTTAAGTGCTGGCTTGGGATGCCAGCGGCCCCGGTTCGGATCCCACATATGAGGGCCAGTGACACTGCCGTCTAAAAAATAAGAATAAATAAATAAATAAAATGGGGGTAACAGAGTGACCTCCCAGGCTTTCTGTGAGCTGCCAAACCTAGCAGATGCCCCAGGAAGCTGGTTTGGGTCCCCAGGGAAGGGCACTGGCTAGGATGGGAATTGGGTGCATTCCTGCTCCTTCCGTCCCCAGGTACAAGTCGCTGTGCCCAGACACATGGCCCACGTGGGCAGGACGGCCCCAGGATGGGGTGTCTGTGCTGGTCAGGCACCTCGGCTACAAGCCAGAAGAGTATAAGATGGGCAGGTGAGTGGTGCCCGTGTATCAGGTCTGCGGGGCATGGGGGTGGCAACCAGGGACTGATCACTGCTGCCCTCCCAGGACCAAGATCTTCATCCGCTTCCCCAAGACCCTGTTTGCCACAGAGGATGCCCTGGAGGTCCGGCGGCAGAGCCTGGGTGAGAGAAAGGCCCCATCCTTCCTGTGCCAGTGGGGCCTGTTCTGGGGAGCAGGAAATAAATCACTGCATTTGGGCTCTTCTCCAGGAAGTCCATTTCACCTATATTCAGCCACCCTCCTTACCAGCTCCATCCCCAGCACCTGCCATCTATCCTGCCTCTGGGTACAAACTCAGCATGTTCCCACCTTCCTTTGTTTTCTCCTACTCACTTTCATTTGCTGTGCCTTCACTTCTTTATCCTTTCACTCAATAGCTCAACAGCTCGTTCAACCACTCCCTCATTCATGCTACTCAGTTGCCCTGACAGCCATACCCTCAGCTAGCTCCCTTGAGCCCTGGCCAACTGACTTTCTTTCCCAACCACAGCCACGAAGATCCAGGCCTCCTGGAAGGGTTTTCACTGGCGGCAGAAATTCCTCCGTGTGAAGCGATCAGGTTCGGGGGACCCAGGGGTCTTCAGGAGGGGCAGGGTCTGGGGCTAGGGTGGGCCACCATGGTGAGGAGACACAGGTCAGCTGTCTGTGGTCTCTGCAGCCATCTGCATCCAGTCATGGTGGCGGGGAACGCTGGGACGGAGGAAGGCCGCCAAGAGGAAGTGGGCGGCACAGACCATTCGGAGGTGAGCAGCAGGGTGCTTGAGGGGGTACAGAGCAGGGTGTGTGCAGGCATCTGTGGTCAGACTTCTCACCCCGATCTCTGCCGGGCTCCCCACCCCCAGGCTCATCCGAGGTTTCATCCTGCGCCATGCACCCCGCTGCCCCGAGAATGCCTTCTTCCTGGACCATGTGCGCACCTCTTTTTTGCTCCACCTGCGGCAGCAGCTGCCCCGGAATGTCCTGGACACTTCCTGGCCCACACCCCCACCTGCCCTGCGTGAGGTCTGTGGACCCTCTGACTTAGGGACCTTCGCAGAACTCAGCGGAGTGGCCCAATCATCATGTGGCCAGAGGAGCCGTCAGGAGGACTCCCCAGGGGAGAGGACCTGGAGCTGGGCCGTGGGGGATGAGTTTTTTTGGAGAGAAATGGTTCGGGAGTGGAAGGGTTATCCAGGTTGAAGGGGTGTCGCTTAGGCTAAAGCCCCATGGTGGGCATATGCCTATTTCCCTCAGAGGGAAGGGAGCCAGGCTGTCCAGGTGCCCTGACCTCGCTTGTGCCCATAGGCCTCGGAGCTTCTGCGGGAGTTGTGCATAAAGAACATGGTGTGGAAGTACTGCCGGAGCATCAGCCCTGAGTGGAAGCAGCAGGTATGGAGAGCGAGGAGACAGGCAGGGACTAGCGGGGGGTCAGGGGAGCAGCAGGCACCACTTAAAAAGAGCATCTTATCCCTGATTTGCACGTGACTTCAAATGTATCCCAGCCCCTCTCTTGGCCTCATGTATGAAGCAGAGGCTGAAGTAGATTGTCGGGGAAAGAGGTTCATCTTCGGGGCCAAGTCCACTAGACTGGTAGAGGCTGCCCAGAGCTCTGGGTTGATAAGGCTGTAGCTTCAGTCTGATCAATTCGTAGTGTCTGCCATGATTCCAGAAACAGACATTGGTAGCCGATGTGTTTGCCAACTCAGGATTGGGTGATGCTAAAGGACCCATCCAGCTCAGATAACCTGTTGTAGTTTTTAGTATTAGTAATCAGCCAGCTTTAAGATCCCATGTTGAAGCTGAACCTTGGGGACTGCAGGACCTGATATGAGGGGAATTATCTGTCAAATTGGGCCTAGACCCTGATAATGCTGTCATGACCCTTCCAGGGAGCCCTCTGCCTTGGTTGGTAGAGCCGGGGACAAGGTAGAGTAGGTGCTGATGGGAGTGTTGGTGGCAGGGCTCAGCCTCCTGGTGTTGGGGGCAGATAGGGTAAAGGAGGCTGTCTCAGCTTCTGAAGCTGGCATGCTCACCCCCCACCATGATGGTCCCTACCCTCTGACACTCCTCCCCGCCCTTGTCTCCGCAGCTGCATCAGAAAGCTGTGGCTAGTGAGATCTTCAAGGGCAAAAAGGACAATTATCCCCAGAGCGTCCCCAGGCTCTTCATCAACACACGGCTTGGTGAGACCTTGACTTTCCAGTGCTCAAACCCCCCATCACCGTCCTAGTCCCTTCTTTTTCCCTCTGATTTCCCTTTTCCCTACCTGGTCGCAGGTGCAGACGAGATCAGCCCCAAAGTGCTGCAGGTGCTGGGCACTGAGCCCATCCAGGTGAGACCCTGCCTGCCATCCTTAGTCCAGCACGGTTCTCCTGCCCAAGGGCTGGATGGCGGGATCAGAACCTGGACAGAGGGTGAGGGGCTTATCCCTGGAGCCCCCTCAGCACCTCCCCTGCCTCTCACTCCATCCTCTGTCACCAGTATGCCGTGCCTGTAGTGAAATACGACCGCAAAGGCTACAAGCCCCGCTCCCGGCAGCTGCTGCTGACGCCCAGTGCCGTGGTCATCGTGGAGGATGCCAAAATCAAGCAGAGGATTGATTACACCAACCTGACTGGTGAGCCAGAGTCCAGGGCTACACGGGAAGGGGCCCCTGCTCTGACCCTTGATCCCTGACCTCTGCCCTTCCCCCATAGGAATCTCCGTCAGCAGCCTGAGTGACAGCCTCTTTGTGCTGCATGTGCAACGTGAGGACAATAAGCAGAAGGTACCCATTTGGCGACTGGGAGGCAGGGTGGGGCTGGGCTCTCCAGCTCTGGGCAGAGCCTGACCCCTCCCCTTGCTTGGGACTCCCAGGGGGATGTGGTGCTACAGAGTGACCACGTGATTGAAACACTGACCAAGACTGCCCTCAGTGCCGACCGTGTGAATAATATAAACATCAACCAGGGCAGGTGAGGCAAGTAGGGGGAGTGAGGGGCCGTGTGCACACACGTGGGCAGGCCTCACACCCCCCCTGCCTTCCAGCATCACGTTTGCAGGGGGCCCCGGCAGGGACGGCGTAATAGACTTCACCCCTGGCTCAGAGTTGCTCATTACCAAGGCCAAGAACGGGCACCTGGCTGTGGTAAGTGGGGACCTGGCAGGTAACACCTACTTCCCTGCAGATAGTTCTAGGACTGGGGTGGAGCCTCGGGTAGCCAAGGCTTCCTTAGCACTGCTTGGGTACCATACCACTCCCTTCATCCCATTGCGTGTTGAGGCTCCAGGGGGAGGAGCCATTTGAGCCCCCACAATGCAGAGGGTCATAAAGATGGCAGCAAGGGGAGGTGGGGAAGACCTAGAGGGGTTGGGGGGGTATGCTGGGTGGGAGGAGGGGCCTACTCTGGCTAGGGCAGGGAGTCCTATGGGAGTCTACAGGACCAGGCTGCTACAGCATGTATCTAACCCGTGAAGACAAATGCCCAAAGCACCTCTGTCAGCTTCCTGCTCACCACTTGGACTTCTCCCTCCGCCCCTACAGGTGGCTCCACGGCTGAACTCTCGGTGATGAAGGCACCCAGTGGACCCTCCCACCTCCCATTGCTTTGCTTATCCTCTCTTCCCCTTCTCAGTTACCAAAGACTCGAGCTTCCAGACAGGGACCCAGGGACACCTCGAAGCCCACCAACAAACTCCTGCCTCCTGCTCATCCCTCTCTCTCGAGGGAGCTTCGGGGGCCAGGGAGCTGCCACAGGAGCGGGCCAGGCCGGGCCACAGCAATAGGAAAGCTGGGGCCAGAGGCAGCTCTGCCAGCCCCACTGCCAATGCCAAATATTTGAGAGAAGGGAACTTTTGCAGAGGTTTTCTCTGAGATTTTTTGATGCTTTATAGGAAACTATTTTTTTAAAAAAGCCATTTCCTACCCCAAGACACACTGGATGTGTTTTCCCTGACTCCAGCAGGATGGGGAATGTAGCTCAGAGGTTGGGTGGTCTGGGCCCTGGTGCCCTCTTCCCTGCCCAGACCACCCTGTCCTCCTTGTTCCCTTAGCACCTTGTCTGCCTGCCCACCTGTATTCTTTGCACCCACTCCGACATCCCCAAGGGGCTGAGACCACCCTTGCCTGCCCCCTTCTTCCTGCCTTAAAAATGCCCTTTCAATATCATCAGCCCAGCCTGAGAGCTTCCTGGAGTGGGGGAAGGAGTCTTAGATCATAAAATGTGGAAGACAGAGAGCATCTAGTTCAGCTTCGTGGTGTGACAGAGCAGGAGACAGTGGCCCAAATTGGGGAAGGGACTTGCCCTTCATCCAGAAGGTTAGGTCAGAACCGGGACTGCAGCCCTGTCCTCAGCACACCTCACTGCCTCTTTCAGGGGCAGGGGGCCCCACGAAACAGGCTCATGTCTTAAGGGTGCATGTGGCCCCCTGACCAGCAATCACCCTTGGGTGCCACCAGGTGGGAGGAGCACTTCTGCCTGAGGCCATGCCTTAGGATGACACACACTCTGCCCATATAACTTGGGCTCCAATTCGAGGAAGTGGGTCTGACCCCCTCCCTGTCCTGGGAACCTGGGGACCGGGCTGGCCTTGGGAGGAGCTGCAGGGGCATCACCTCTTTCTGCTGCTTCCCTCACCCCGCACCTTCCCGGAAGGTCTGAGGGCTGCCCAGCTGCCTCTGCCCTCCTGGGGGCCTCGGCCCACTGCTGACACTTCTGCAATCCAGAGAAACACTAAATAAAGCAATATGTGTTTGCCAACATTGGTCTCCTTGTGAATGTCAGGAACGGGAGAGGACCCCTAGAAGGCAGCCAGGGGTCTTGTATTATAATTTTTACCTTGGCCCCAGAAGAAACAAGGCAGGGCCAGGGAAAGAGCGGGTGTGACCAGTAGCTACAACATTAGCTTGCACTTTCATTGACTGTCTCCGGAAAGGCCACTTAGCCTGGCCCAGGGCTGTGGATGGGGGGGGGGGGTGGACACACACACACAGTCCCTTGCCTATGGGCTTCAGCCCAGCAGGCAGCTTTGGCACACAAAAAAGCAGCTTAGTGTGGGAAATGCAGGCACCAAGGGGCAAACCCACAAGCAACTGACCATGTGTGTATGTATGATGGGGTGGGAGGGCTAGGGCTGCAAACACTTAACAGAGAAGATGACATTTGCGGTGGGTCTCAGGATAGTCTCCAAATTCTGTTGCAACTGACAAACGCAATCAGAATGGCTTGGGCAGAAAAGGAGATTTTTTTTTTTTTAAAGGGCAGTATCACTGGCCCTCATATGTGGGATCCGAACCGGGGCCTCTGGCGTCCCAAGCCAGGTCATAACCACTGCGCCACTCTGCCGCCCAGAAAAGAACATTTTTTAGCCCCAACAGCCCCAGGGTTGGGCTGATTCCAGTTATTCAGACAACATTGTCACAAATGTGTCGAACCACTTCTTTTCAGCCTTCCTCTGTGGTAGCTTCATTCTCAGGCAGTTTCTCCCCTTGTGGTATGGTGGCAGCAACAGCCACCAGCAGTTCCAGGTTTTCATTCTATGAAGTTGGCATCAGAGGCAGAAAGAAAACGTGTGTCTTTCTGAGTAACTCGAAAGTCTCAGAGCCGATTCTCAGTGGACCACCTGGAATGAGGTGCTCTTCCCTAACCCAATCCCTGTAATAAGGAAGAGGGGCATATTTTGATATATGCCTGCCCGGCCTGGGTCATGTGCCTACCTGCACTCCCAAACAAGTGGCACGAACTACACCTGACTGCAAGGAACAAGAGTAGGGGCAGATGCCTTCCCAAAAGAAAATCAGTGTTGCCTCCAGAAGAAAGGGGATAAGTGTTGCAAGCTGCCACCACAGAACTCATCAGCAGATAGCTAAGAGTTTTCCCAAGCAGGAGGGGCGTAACAAGTGGAAGGAATGGTAGGACTTCATGGCAAGAAAATGTGTAGTTTGGGGTCAGGCTACCTGCAGAGTTTAGATTGATCACCTAGGGCAGAAGTTCTCAGTGAATGAGATACCACATCTTGGGCTTGACAAAACCCTGGGAGCATACCTAGATTTTGACACCTCCTCAGAAGTTAATTTACAGGAAAATGAAAGCACTGCAATAATTTGTCCACTCTATCAGTAATAACAGTGGCTCCAAGAAGCCAACAGATAAGATAAATCCGGTGTTAGGTGCAATTACCAGCTTTACAACTGGAAGAACATTCCTTTCGTTAGCCAATTGGTATGCATGGGAGAGTGATGTCACAGACATAACCCAGATGCAACTGAGGACCCTGTCCTTTTGAGAGGTAACCAAGAACAGTTGGCACCCCCAGCTCACATACTGCAGGAAGTGCAGTGCCCTCCAAGAGATAGCTGCCAATGGTAGGAAGCTAACTTTGGCTCTGGACAAGAGCCTCCACCCGCCTTCCATTCATTCCTTCATACAACCAGTCGGGCTCCCTGAGACAGCCTTGATACGTGAGATACTGCAGGAACAAAAAAAAGAACAAAATCTCTGCTTTTATGGAGCTTATATTCTAGAAAGGAAGAGAGAAGAATATATAAAACAAACACATAAAATATACAATGGATTAGAAGGAGATAAGTTCTAGGAAAATAAATAAAGCAGAGAAGGGGGAAAGGGAGAGTTGGGTGTGCAGTTTGCAGTTTCAAATGGACTGGAGAGGGAAGGCCCCTGAGGGGGCAACCCTGGAACAGGGACCTGAAGGCGGGGGAGGGAGTGACTGAGGATTTCCAGCAGAGGGAACAGCAAGTGCAAAGCATGGTAGCTTGTTAAAGAAAGAGGAAGAAGGTCATTGGGGCATGGAAAGGAATGAGCAGGGGGAGGAGACAGGGAAAGAAGATAGATATGCATTTGCATCTCACCTCCTTCAGATTTTCTTGATTTTCTCAGCTCCTTGAGGACTGAGTCAAGGAAGTTGGCACCTGCTCCTGGATTCCTCCCTGCAAAAGGCTTCTGTGCAAGCAGCTCTCCCAAAGGATGGGGGCAATGAGGGGGGTTTACATTGCAGCCAAGCAGACAACTCATTCTCAACATCCTACAGGATGTCGCCACTGGGAACATCTCAGTGACCTTTCCGGGAAGGTCTGGCCTCCTGCCTTGGTTCCCAGCGCACTCTCCTCCTCTAGACTCTCCTTGGAGTCCTCTCACATTTCTCCCCAGAGCTTTCCCCTGGTGTCTGCCTCCAGATCTTATCTGTGCACATGTTAAGACTGGTTCTTGTCTTTGCAAAACTACGGGCTACCCACTGGGGGGTGGGGTATCCTTCTTGTTCATAGTCTAGAAACTCCAGTGGAGACTTGGAAATTTCTCTGTCTCCTTTCTCTCTCTCCCCTTGGGGCCTATATGTAAATGAGGACAGGGCAGAAGTGTATTTTCCCACTAATAAAAACTGTGTCTACACACACCCACTCTTCGCTCTTTTTCACACACACTTTGGAAAGCGATACTGTCAGTTTTCCCTCTGAATAATAATTTTTGTCACCTTGATACAAATAATTTTTCTGCTTGCCTTTTTTTTAAAAAAGGAAAAGTGGGTATGAGTAGCCCAGGTCCAGAGGGTCCCATTTATGGAGCACCCTGGAGTTGCACAACCTGCACAGTTGAATGAGACAGCTCTGGTAGCTTTAGGTGATACAGAGCAGGCAGACAAGCAGGTTGTTGATTTTCCTCTCCTCCTCCATTGCTAAAACAGGGAATGCCGTTCTTTGGTTAGGAGGATAGGGAATGGAGAACTTTGGTGTGTTTTTCTCTTGAACAGGACAGCCTTCTCTCTCCCTCCTCCTCTCCCTTCACCTCTGTTTCTCCTTCAGGAACTTTCCCCATTCTCCCCCACCCCCCAACACCAGAAGCCCTTCCTAAGCAAGAAGATCACATTCTTTGTAGGGCAGGTCTCAGGCTTCTCAGGGAGGGCAAAAGGCACCATTATAGCTGGAAATCCTGATGTATGAAGGGGAGAGGAGAAGAGAAAGAAGGGAGGAGCAGAGTGAGCTTGCCTTTTTCTTGTCCCACTCCCGTTCCTACCTTGTTGGCCTCTGAATTAGTAGATTCTCTGTGCTCCAAGGAAGAAACACCTGAGTAGCTCAGTTATGGCTTGTCCTTCCTTCCTTCCTTCTTTTGTCTTTCTTTCTTCTTTTGAAGTTTTTTTTTTTTTTTTTTTTTGAGGGTAGTGTCACTGGCCCTCATATGTGGGACCGAACCGGGGCCACTGGCTTCCCAGGCCAGCGCTTAACCTTCTTTTGAAGTATTTTTCCCATCAAGCCCATGTATCCTAGGGAGGAGGCTTAGAGGCATGGCTTCAGAACCTCACAGGCAGTCTCTGGGTAAGGTCCTGCCTCAAAGCCTGGCCATCCTGGGGCAATAAAGAGCAGGCACTTCTCTTTCCCAGAGGGCAAGAATTCACACTGGGTTGCTTCTGCCACTGGCTTGTAGTGACCTGCTGTGACTAAGCCATGATCATGGTGAGTCATCCACAACAAGGAAGGTGCCCTTGCTTCCCTTTGCTTCCCAGAGCGGGCCCAGGGGTGTGTGAAGTGGGTCCGGAAGAGGCGTGTTATACATGTAAGACTATAACCCAGGGCTGACTGTTTTTTTATTTTAATGTCTATTTCCTCCATCCTCTCCCTATCTGCCACCCCCACTGTTCCTATTTCAGACGTTTGAGGATATAGCAGAGTAACCATAGCTCTGTTCTTCTAGGATTTGAATCTCAGCTCCCCACTCAGCAGCTGTGTGTCTTTGGAGAAGTTACTTAACCTCTCTCAGCTTCATCTGTAAAATGAGGATGGTTGTAAAATACCGACCCATAAGGTTGTGAGAGGATTAAATGAGATAATCCACATAAAGGCGACACTATATCTGGCAGGTAGTGTTCCCTGAATAAATGTTAGCCATTATTATGAAACATATATGGGGTACCTCTTACACTAGATGCTTGGCCTTTGAGGAGCCCTAGCATGGGACACAGACAGACGTGTAAATGAAAGATTACAGTACCCTGGGTAAGAATTGTAATGGAGATAATATAATAGAAACATAGTGCTGCCATGCAGAGAGGGAGTGATGTGGTGGTCAGGAAAGGCATGGGCTGGGGGCGGGGGGGGACATTTGAGTTTGAGATCCCAAAAGGAGTGGAAGGGCAATCTAGAAAGAAGCAACACAAAGTTCGTGTAAGAGCAATTAAGATGAGACCATGACTCAGTTTTATGCTGTGAGCTCAACTGGGAGTTTTAACACCTGGAGAGTGTTAAAAGTTTTACACAGGGTAGCAACAGACTCAAGAGTTGTGATTTAGAAAGAAAACATTGGCAGCTGTGAGCACCAGCGAGCAAGCTGTTCACAAGAATACAGATATAGATATGGAATATATAGAAACAGAGATGATCCTGATGGCAGGGAGAATAGAGGATACCCATGGCCACAATTAGGGTTTGGAAGAATCTGGTCGAATGACTTGAGAGCCTCAATAGAGAGGACAACTCCATACTTGTACCTGGCTTGGCACATTCTGTTCCCTTTATTCTGAATGCCCTTCCCCCTTGCCATCCAACATTTAGGACATGCCACCTCTAGGAAGCCCCCTCTTGGATCCCTCTACAGATTGGATTAGGGGGCCCTACTCTGTGTTCCTAGAGCTTCTGTCTGTTCCCCATCATAGCATTTGGCATTCCTTTGTCATTGACTGTTGCCTGGTTCCTTGCCAGTCTGCAAATTTGGTGCGGGAACGACTCAGCCTTGATCACCTTTGCACCCACAAGCCAAATGTGTCCATAACTGTTTGCTGAATGAATCAATGCAAACAAGAGCTTTAGGTGGCCTAAAAGCTGGAGGAACCGTCAGAAAAAGACCGTCTCAGGTAGCCGAGGCCGTGGGTCCATATCATCTATTCTATTCCAATTCTGTCCCGGAGTCGCTGCGCTGACGTCCTGGGCATTCCAGGAACTTGAAATCTGGTGACGCGAAGAATCCAGCGGTCAACAGCACAGACACAAACTTCTGTGGGCAGCTGGTTGAGGCCCAACCCCATGGGCCTAGACTCCGCCCCTCCATCCTCTGCAGTCCCGGTCCCCGCCAGGGGGCGACGCCCATGAAACCGCATGCGCAATCCGCGCGCAAGCCACCCTTTGCCCTTCTCCCAATGGCGGGCGAGGTCCCTTTCCCGGCATCCTCCCGGGGGCAGGGAGTACGTCATTTCCGGTGGGGAAGGCCCGCGGCCGCCGCCGCCATTTCGGGCGCTGCTGTGAAGCTGAGACCTGAGCCGGTCCGCTGGGCGGCGGGCGCCGGGGCTGGAGGGGCGCGCGCGGCGGCGGCGGCGGCGGCCCAGCGTGTAGGCACGGAGGCGGCCATGGCGGGCAACTTCGATTCGGAGGAGCGGAGTAGCTGGTACTGGGGGCGGCTGAGCCGGCAGGATGCAGTGGCGCTGTTGCAGGGCCAGCGGCACGGGGTGTTCCTGGTGCGGGACTCGAGCACCAGCCCCGGGGACTATGTGCTCAGCGTGTCCGAGAACTCGCGCGTCTCCCACTACATCATCAACAGCAGTGGCCCGCGCCCACCGGTGCCACCGTCGCCCGCCCAGCCTCCGCCCGGTGAGGGACGGACAGGACGGGAGGCCCCGGGCGGGGGTAGGGGCCGCGGAGCTCCCCAGCCTGGCCGGCTGCTCCTCGCGAGCTGATCCCCACGGAGGACGTGGACAGAGGGATGGCGTGACCGTGGCAGGGGGCGGCTTGCTGCCGGGGCTGGCTCCCGCAGACCGGCGGGAGTGTGTGGGGGAGGAGGAGCCGCGGACCCAGGCCTCTGGGTGTGCCTTGGAAGGACAGGCCAGGGGAAGGGGAACTGCTTCGGCCCCAGGGTGGGGCCGGCGCCGGGGCCGGGCTCAAGGGCAGGGCCGGGCAACGTGGGGACAAAGCGCTGAGGGCGATGCTGGCACTGCGGGGGCATCACTTGGCAGCGGTGCCCAGAATGAATCCGATAATCCTACAAGTGGCTTTTTAGGCTTGAAACATTTCCTGCAGTGCTGGGAAGCCGAGTTGGGCTATTATCCTCCCCTGGTGGCCTTGGGTAGGAAGTCCCCACATATTGGCCTGGAGGGATGGAGACACCCTTCAGGAAACTGGTCAGCTTTTTCCTTTCTTGGGCATTTTTCCAAAATAGTTCTACCGTCCTCGTCCCTCGCGGAGCACGAAGGTGGTGAGCTCAGTGCCTTGGTGATAGAAGGCCTTCAGTGGTCAGCCCAGAATAATAAGGTGATGCCTGGCCGGCTGTGCCTAAGAGATCTTAGTGTCCAGAAAACTGTCTTCCACAACTAGAGGGTTCCATTTTTCAAAGTGGTTAGTGGAGGAAAGATTTTTTTTCTTTCTTTCGTAAAACCAGAAATAAGCCAATGGAAACAATCCCTTCTCTGAAAGTGAATGGAACCGTCATTTTTCCTGGCACTTAAACACTGTCAGCCTTGTACTTGGGGGCCTCTTCTCGCCCAGTAAGTTGGGGCTGTGATCTGAGCCTTTCTAGATATTGGGGACCGACCTTGCTGGGCAGGTTCTCTGAGAATTGAAATCATCAGCACTGGGTCTTCCTTGGCAAGGATTGATGAGATATGACCGTCTTACCTGTGCCATTGGAGTTGTTGGAATGTTAGGGAAATGGATGCACTTAGTGCTTGAGATTTGGGAGGTACAGAGTACTAATGAGGTGACCATTATCTGTGTAACAGCACCAAGTGTCTTTCTGCCGTCTCGCTGTTCCCAAGTTGAAGCCGTTTCCTCTTGACTAGCAGAGACTAGATCCAGGCCAGTCTTAAGGGAATTTGGAGGCTCCGGAGCCAGGCTTTGCAGACCGACCCATTTAGGGATAGTCCTAGTTTAGATTTATTCACTCTGGCCAGAAAAGGGGAGACAGGATAGTCTGTTTGTTCTTAACACATACCAATTTTAAAAAGAGTATGGGATCTTTAAATACACACATTATCCTAGGTCTTTTTCAGTCTTATTGGTTTAATAATAATATAACATGATATGGGAATATTGATGTATTGATTTGCCCTTTACCAGATATATGCTATTTTTTACCACATACATGGTGTCTAGGGTTTTTTTATTTTTATTTATGTATTTATTTTTTTGAGGGCAGTGTCACTGACCCTCATATGTGGGACCCGAACTGGGGCCGCTGGCTTCCCAAATCAGCTCTTAACCACCGCGCCACTCGGCTGGCCCAGGTTTTTTTTTTTTAGAGGGTAGTGTCACTGGCCCTCATATGTGGGACCTGAGCCGGGACCGCCGGCTTCCCAAGCCAGGGCTTAACCACCGCGCCACTCGGCTGGCCCCCAAATCAGCTCTTAACCACCTTGCCACTTGGCCGGCCCCTCTAGGGTTTTTCTTTTACAGTGCAGTGAAATGATGACAACTTGTCACTGAGACTTAATTTTCAACCTTTTGTTTGTGTATGTTTTATTGGTTGCAAAATTTGGAAATGGCAGCAATCAGGTTTCTTAGTAGTTTGAGCTTTCTCTACACCTTGGTGTTATGACTATATCTCAGTGCTTGATATTGAGCTCCACCTTTTCATAACATATGAGTTCAGATCCTTGGCCCAAGAGAGAAGGTAAAGATTGCCTAAGTTTGTTGATGGGGTGCGGAAAGTTCATGGGTATTGTGGTAATTCTTTTTGCCATATACCCTACTTTCCAATTGGTTCTGTTGCTGCCTCCCCTCCCCCATCAAGCTCTTTTTTTCTTTTGAAACCACACAGAGGAATTTCTTGAATTTTTGAAAAGTATATACAATATTAATAGCTAACATTTATTGACTGACTGTTCTATGCCGGGTATTTGGCTGAGCACTTTATGTGCCTTACCTCATTTACTGCCTGTAACAATCTAGCGAGGAATACCCTGTGATCTCCATTTATTAAAATAGTTCCACTTTGTAGATGAGGAAACTGAGAATCAGAGTCAATAACTTGGTCCCACAGCCTGTCCATATTGAGCCAGAATTTGAACCTAGGAGTTCTGACCTGAGAGCTGACGCTGTTACACTGTATTCCTTTCCGTCAATGCCAGTTTACTTTTGAAATTCCAGCAGTGCACGTAGAGGGCTCAACAGTTTTGTCTCTGTACTGGGGTCCTGGGTTCTAGCTAAAGACCAAAAGGAAAGGATGACAAGAAGAAACTTGCTTTAGTGTTCAGACAGTACACATCTGTCTAAAAGTCAGTGATGAAGAGGCTTTTAAAATCCTTATTTGGGAAATGAACTTTTTGCTTAGGATAATATAATGTATTTTGTGGATATAATACCTAGGTAGAATTTGTATGGAATGGCTTAGATGCAGCTTTTAAAGGCTTAGGGATAAAACTGACCAGGAATTCTCAACTTTTTCCAGTGAACCTATTTTTAACTTAGGTGTTCAACTCCTGCAGGCAACGGATGCTGCCATAGTCTGCAGGCCCTGGCTCTGCCCCAGAGCCACAGGGCAGGGCTTGGTCAAGTCTACTGGTTATATTCTGTCAGGCCGGACTTTTAGGTGTACCTCTTGTGAAGGCTTTGCAACTATTGATCCACTAGGTTCTTTCTCTCAGAACAATGAAGTATTATTAGAGTTTAATTATTAAATAACCGACGAAACAATGTGAGTTGGGAGAGAGTTACAAGCTTGAGCTCTTGAGCTGGGTTTGAATCTTACTGACCTGACATTTACTACTTGATGTAACTTGGCGCAAGTTCTTTAATCTCTCTGCCTCAGTTCCTCATCTGTGAAAGAGGTAAAATAGTAATACTGACCTCATAGGGTTGTTGGGAGGATTAAATGAGTTTTAGTGTATTAAATGCTTAGGATTGGGGCTGGTATATAGCAGGTACTCAGTAGATAAATTAATCTTACGAACATTGCTGTGAGGTTGGGAGGGAGTTGAAACAAAATGGAAAACTGTTCTCAGCTTTGAGAGGGTCACATGGTGTGGGTTGGTGAGCACAGGTAAAAACAGCATGTCTTATGGAGTATATGTTGGAGTAGAGGGGGTCACGTGCATCAAGAAGCGTGAAAGGACCTTGGAGCCAGTACCAGTACATGGAGATAGGATGGAGCCTGCTGTTACCCCTCAACACAGAGCCTCCTTCAGCATCGGTGTTTCGTTTGTGTATCTCATCTTTGCAGCTCTCAAACTTGGTCCTCATGTTTTACTCCTCAATATCAGAGTATCCCTCCATTCCGTGATTCTAGAGAAGTTCTTCTGTGAGTAACTTAGAGCTTTTACACCAAAAAAAGGATTCCATGGTAAAAGGAAGTAGGCGTATTTGTTGCAGGACTTCTCTAACCCTTTCCTATGACCCTCCAAGAGAGGCAGGTATTGGATCCTGGGGTTTTCAAACTTATTTGACCACAGAACTTTTTGAGAAGTATATTGAGATTCTGTGGAATCTTTTCTGGGAAATAGTGGAGCGGACTTTGGATTTGGAGATAAGCTAAAAATTTCTAAAAGAATTCAGAGGTTGGGGGCGTATTGAACTAAATTTCCCCTTTTTTGAGCACCTATAATATATACTGGCTACTTTTAGGAACTTTATTAGATAGGTATTTGGCCCCATGAGATGGTAAACAACAGCTCATACAGTTAGTAAATGGCAGAGCCAGAATTCCTCAAACCCAGTCAGTCTGAATCTACAAAGTACCGTGCTGATATGCACCGTTTATAAAACGTTCTGTTTGCTTGGGAGACCATACATCCTGATGCCTCTTTAGGATCCCTTCACAAATGGAAGTCAGTGGCCTTTTTAGCCTTTTGTATTGGACAGGTAGTGGGGAGTGTTCATCTAAGCAACCTCTAAATACTATAGGCCAAGGAGAAGGAAGGGAGGGAGTGGGAATTCAGGAAAGAGGAAGGGAAAAAGAGGTGCTGTGAGATCAAGGAGAGGCTGATGATGGCACCTCTGTGGTACTCATGCCAGAAGTGACCCAAGCCTGTTTAGGCCACAGAGCCCTTGGGTGTTCATAAAATTTTCAGGGAGCGGTGGTGTAAAAACTGATGTAGTCACCTGAGGGCTAAAATGCTTAAAAGTGGTAAGTTGGGCACGTACAGAAACCAAAACAGTAACTGCTCGTGTTGATTTTGATTTTCGAATGTGTTAGTTCATAGCTGCATGTCCAGAATCCAGTACAAGTTTGATGTACAGCAGGTCAGTGAGGTTTTCCAAGTCCCAGCAATGAGAACCCTGTCTTTGGTTCAGTTCTCTAGACTGACTGACTGTATCCCCTTCCTTTCCCGCCCCTTCTATTTCCTGCCTTTAGCTGTTTGTGGTTGGAAGGAGATGAACTAGGGAAAAGGAGCCGGAACACATAGTTGTGGTGAGGTTTGGGCTTATCTGTGACTTATGTATATTTTGTTCCCCTCCCTTCCCTTATTCTGGAGTTTGGATCAACAAAGTTTGATTGCTCCTATATATATCTAACTGCTCCAGCAGTACACAAAAACAGGTATTCCACTGTGGACTTTTTATAGTGTCATTAGAATAGAAAAAAATTTATAGTAATGTCAGAAATTTCCTTGGTGTTCAGCTTGTATTTCTGTGACTCTTGAGATTGCCAAGTGGAAAAAAAAATCAGAGTGGGCCCAGTTCACACCATGCATCATTTGAACAAGAAAAGAGTTGAACCAACAACTTCCTACTTTTATGACAGATGAGCTGCCAGCTTTTAGGATTTTCACACTGATTTTTGTAGGGGACTTGGCTTAGTGGTCTTATTTGTTCTTCTAAACCCTGTCCCCCTAAAAAACAAACAAACAAACAAACAAAACACCACATTTCACTTGGGCTGGTACAGTAATGGAGGAACTATAAAAATGGGTGACAGAGTGGTTGCCTTCCACCTTACAGTGAAAGGGGTACCTTGCAAATGTTGAGGGATGGTCAGAGCTGCTCTTCATTGCAACTTTGTTGTATCTGAGAACAGGTTTTGTTGCTCCAGTGTATAAGAACACATCTCCATTTGAAGGTGAAGGCCACGGGCGAAAAGGTGTTTTAAAACATGCTGCTTTGCTTCTTGCTCACCAACCACTGTATCCCCAGCTATGCTGTGAGCTTCTCAAAGCTGGGGACAGATTTTCACTTAACTTCTTTCCCTTGTTTCAGAGTTATGTTTATTAAGAATAATATCTGCGGGCCCGCCGAGTGGCGCGGTGGTTAAGCGCTGGCTTGGGAAGCCAGCGGCCCTGGTTTGGGTCCCACATGTGAGGGCCAGTGACACTGCCCTCAAAAAAGAAAAAAAAAAAATGTGGTCTGAGCTCTGAGCAACAGCAGTTCAATGCCCAGCCAGAGCTGAGGTGGCAACAGGTGGCAGGATGGCTCAGCTAAAAAAAAAAAAAAAGAATAATATCTACAGGCCGGCTGAGTGGCGCAGTGGTTAAGAGCTGGCTTGGGACGGATCCCACATATGAGGGCCAGTGACACTGCCCTCAAAAAAAAAAAGAAAATACTATCTAACACTTACTGAGCACTTACAGTCTGCCAGCCACTGTCCCAAAGGGAGACTGGTGAAACCACTTGCATCTTGGCATGTAGTGGGGTAAACTCAAGGAAGGGAGCTTCTCTCCCCAGGTGTTATCAGAACCATTTCCTGAGCCATGGACACTCGGCTAGTGTGAAGGCACTCCCTACCACTCTGCCCCAGAGACTGTCTCCACCAGGCAGTGCTAAAGAGGTATCCTTGGAGCTGACATCTGACCCTGTCCTTAGCGTAGTTCAGCTGGCCTGAGCGAGCGCTGCATTAGTCCAGTGGCAATAGGTGAGGGAGCCATGCGTCATCTCCTTGCCTACCAGACCTGAATAGGAATAATTTCTCCGCAATCTATGTGGTGAAGAGAAACTCCAAAAGAGTACCACTATGCTCTGGTATGGTCATAACCAAAATTCTCTCTCTAATCCTGCACTTGGAACTATTGGGGTTACTTTCTGTTGGTGCCCCTTGATTGTCATAGTCCTGGGTTTAGGCATCTATTTTAGCATCTGGAGTTGGAGAGACAGCCAGCATTACTGAGTGTGGGCTATGAAATTGTTTTAGCTTACATCTAAATGAATTCCTCAGATGGACTTTTGTGATCTAAGAAATGTGTAACTCTACTTTAAATTGTGTCTTGCTGTCATCATTCATGTGGGTGAACAGAAAAGGCACTCATCAATATTCATTCTGTATTGAAGACTTTTGGTTAACTTCCAAAGTTTTATCTTTACCAGTAAAGAATTTTAAATGTACTCTTTCTGGTTATTCTGGAAGAAATGTTTTCTAACATTGAACAAAATGATTGTGTCTCATTTCTTTACAGTAGAAAATTAGACATCTGGGCTGTCACAGTGTTTGTTTCTCAGCATTAATTGCTGTGGCTTTTAAGTGGGTAGGCCAGAGTTAATACAAGTGGAAAGGGTATGTTGGCCATTTTCCCCTAACAAAGCACTTGAACCAAGTAACCTTCACAAAGAAGTACAAATAGTCAATAAAGGTATAAAACATCAAGCAAGCAAAGATGTTTCAAGAGATTTCTCCTTATCAAATTAGCAATGGTTTTTAAAATGCTCTTTTGACTAGGATATAGGGGAAATGGGAGTTCAGGACCCACTGGTTGGAGTATAAAGTGGTATAAACTTTTTGGAAGGCAATTTGGCAACATAAACCTTAATGTTCTTACCGTTTGATCCAGCAATTGCATTTCAAGGAGTTTATCCTAAGGAAGTAATAAAATATTAATAGATAAAAATGCTCATAACGGCATTATTTGCACTACTGGAAATTCGGGAATACTTTATAGCCCTTAAATGTCACATTCTTGAAAAATATGGAGACATTATATAAAATGTTTTTATTTTATAATAAAAAAGGTAAGGTATAAAACTATGTATAGTAACCCAGTGATAAAAACGTGAATATGGGGCCGGCTGAGTGGCTCGGCGGTTAAGTGCTGGCTTGGGACGCCAGCGGCCCCGGTTCGGGTCCCACATATGAGGGTCAGTGACACTTCCCTCAAAAAAAAAAAAGAAAGAAAGTTATAAAAATGTGAATATGTTTATGACATGTATATATACAGAGGGTGCCCAAAAGAAGTATACACATTTTAAGAATGGAAAAAACTATTAATTGTAATAATATATACCGATAACAAAAGATGAATACAAGTCACCTTTGACTTCTGTAATGACAAGAGGTACTCAGAGTGGTTACCGTCAGTGTCCTGACCCTTCTGATTATGGCGAACTTGAGCATAGATAACATCTCTTAAAATGTGTATACATTTTTTTGACACCCCCGGTACATACACATACATACACACACAATAGAAATATATATTAAAATGTAGAATGTTATAACTCAGAGTGCTAAGAATGTATCCTGTGGCAGGGATAGGTTGATTAAAAAAAGAAAAACAAATTCCACAAAAGCCAATTTTCTATAAAGCTATTTATTACTTATCAGAAAACCAAAAAGTAAAAAAAATCCAATAAAGATGATTTGATAGTTTGGGTGCTTAGCAGAGTACAAGTTAAACGTTTGTAGTCCTCATTAGAAAACGTCATTTCTTTCTTAACCTGATGCACGTTCATTTATTATCCTTCAATTCTAGAATCTCAAGATAGGGAATACATTCTGAAGTATGCCTCATATGTCCTTTCTCTTGGATATACAGTGTGTCACCAGAGGTTGAGGATTTTAACACTTATTTTTTCCCCCAAGCACCCCCCCCTTTTTTTTTTTTTTTTTAATCTTTTCTTCATGACCTGTTTGCTTCTAAGGGAACAACCCATTTTCCACGTTTTATTTAAGTGAAGGCCCTTGGAATTGAATTTTAAGCATTTATAGTTTCTCTGTTTAGGCTCCTTGGTTTTTTGCCTAATTAAACATTTTTTGTTGTTTTTTTTTTTTTTTTTTAAAGATTTTATTGGGGAATTGGCGGAGGGGAACAGCGTTGGGGAATCAGGGAAGGGGAACAGACAAGTTGCCGTCTTCTTGTTCTTCAGTTTTTAGTTGCGGAGGATGTTGCGTCACTGTTGGTATCGTCATTGCGCTCTTCCCGGATGAGGCAGATCGGTCGCTGGCCTCTGGATGTCGCTCACCGCGGCTATTGGCAGCTCACGCTTGGCTGCCAGCCGCTCACGCTGGCTGCGGGCCACTCACTGTAGCCTATGGCAGCCCACTGCAGCAGGGGCTGCAGCCCACACCATCACCAGGGCTTGCACAGCCCAGCTCCAGGTGAAGCTGTTGTTAGCTTTAGAGGGCAGTGTCACTGGCCCTCATGTGGGATCCGAACCGGGGCCGCTGGCATCCCAAAACCAGCGCTTAACCAATGCGCCACTCGGCCGGCCCTGTTGTTGTTTTTTTGTTTTTGTTTTTTGCTGTCAGAAATGAAATTGAGATCAGCAATCATAGATTTAAAGATTTTTTTTTTTTAATTGGGGAATTGGGGGAGGGGAACAGTGTTGGGGAATCGGGGAAGGGGAACAGAAAAGTTGCTGTCCCTTTGTTCTTCAGTCTAGTTGTGGAGGACGTTGCTTCACTGGCCCATGTTGGCATCGTCATTGTGCTCTTCCCGGACGAGGCAGTTCGGTTGCTGGCCTCTGGATGTCGCTCACCGCGGCTCTTAGCAGCTCACGCTGGCTGCCGGCCACTCACTGTAGCCTATGGCAGCCCACTGCAGCAGGGGCTGCAGCCTACACCGTTGCCGGGGCTCGCACAGCCCAGCTCCAGGTAGAGCTGTCGTTAGCTGTAGAGGGCAGTGTCACCGGTCCTCATATGTGGGATCCGAACCAGGGCCACTGGCATCCCAAAACCAGCTCTTAACCAATGCGCCACTTGGCCGGCCCAGCAATCATAGATTTAAAAAGATAGTCTTAGGGCCAACCAAGTGGCTCAGTTGATTAAGACTTGCTCAAAAGTGTGAGCTGAGCTCTGAGCAACAGCAGTTCGATGCCCAGCCCGAGATGAGCTGCTGCTGAGCTGCCAACAGGTGGCAGGGTGGCTCAGCTCAAAACAAAACAAAAGATAGTCTTAAAATTCTTCTTTTGAATCGTGCATTCTAGATGTGAAGAGAACGAATGTATGAGCCCAGTGTAGATAGATACCAAGTTATCCCCACCTCTTTCTGTAATAGCTGCAGGGACCTATAAAAAAGGAGAGCTTGCTGCATACATATGCTGAAGTTGAAAAGAAGGTTACAACAAAACCTTGAATCTTATGTGGCTGTGTAAATCAGATAGCAACAGAACACTTTGGAAGAATGAAGGAAAGGTCTCCATGATGCTCTGTCTTTGATCCAGCATGAGAGCATGTGGCCTGGCTGATCGTGGCCTCCTGTTCCTTTTGTGCTGCAGGTGGTGATGGGCGACTTTCTCCCTGGGGAATGCTTCATCTCAAAATACGATTTCAGTTTACTATTAAAAGAAAGTTTGTTTGTTTTTTTCCTGATTAGCTATTGACTAAATGTGTTGGGGAAATGCTTAAAAATCTGCATTTTATCACCAGTGTAACACCTATTTAAATAATATCCTGCTTTTTTTTTTCCAGGGGTGAGCCCCTCCAGACTCCGAATAGGAGATCAAGAGTTTGATTCATTGCCTGCTTTACTGGAATTCTACAAAATACACTATTTGGACACTACAACGTTGATAGAACCGGTTTCCAGAGCCAGGCAGGGTAGTGGAGTGATTCTCAGGCAGGAGGAGACAGAGTATGTGCGAGCCCTCTTTGACTTTAATGGGAATGATGAAGAAGATCTTCCCTTTAAGAAAGGAGACATCCTGAAAATCCGGGATAAGCCTGAAGAGCAGTGGTGGAATGCAGAGGACAGCGAAGGCAAGAGGGGGATGATTCCAGTCCCTTACGTGGAGAAGTATAGACCTGTCCCCGCCTCAGTATCGGCTCTGATTGGAGGTAACCAGGAGGGTTCCCACCCACAGCCACTGGGTGGGCCGGAGCCTGGGCCCTATGCCCAACCCAGCGTCAACACTCCGCTCCCTAACCTCCAGAATGGGCCCATTTATGCCAGGGTAATCCAGAAGCGAGTCCCTAATGCCTACGACAAGACAGCCTTGGCTTTGGAGGTACATAATGTGCAAAATATAGAAAGAAGAGATCTGCTCCAGGGTCTCCCTTTCAGACCTCTTAGAGCTTTGTAGGAATGCTGAATACGAGCACAGCATTGTGATGTTGTAGATGTTGAACCATTAAGTACTGATTTTGGCATTTAATGTTGGGTTTTCTCTTTTTTTTATAGAAAACCTATCTTGAAATGAGTAAGCTTAAAATTGTATAACTGAATGTTCTGATTGATCTACTAAACACACTTGACTACTTTAATAACATCACAGAAATTAACCTAAAATATTTGTTCTCATCTCCATTCTAATCTGTTTCTTTCTTTCTGTTTATCATTGTCTAAAATAAGGTGGGCACACACAGATTTGAATATAGTAAGTGGCCTCTATCAAAGCGCTTAAATGGAACTTTCCCACAAAAATTTAATGTTTTTAGTTGAGGGGTATGGGATACCTTACCATTGATTAATTGATTATGTTCACCAGGTAAGAACTGGAGATGGGGGACAAAAAAGATTTGTAGAGGAACAGTGAAGCGTGGGACAGGTGTGAAGCAGTACATTCCCAAAAGTATGAATTCCAAGGAGCAGCAGGTTTACTTGGTTTTTGTTGTTTAGTGCATTTTGCAGGCGAGAAGCCAGTTCCTCCTGAGGAATAAGTTATTGCCTTTTACTGGTAAACAGTTATCCGTGGTAGCCCATTCCCTCTGGCCAACCATTGCATTGTGTTTATTCCTTCAATCCTCTCTCTAGCACTCACAGCTTTGTCTCTTACCTACTCCCTCTCTCCCTTGCTGAGTTACGCAGAATTAGTGGGTCAGCATAACAGCTTGTTCCGAACTGGCATGCCATCCCGTCTTTCAGAGCCTACTGATACGATAACTGGAATGTAAGCAAGTGGCTTTCATAGTACAGGCTGAAATTATGTGAGCACAGATTAGCAGAGAAGGGGCAAAAGTGTTTTCTTGTAAACTGAAATCTCTAAATTTTGTTTCCTTTGGTCATGTTCATACACTAAAGGTGTCAGAGCTGCCCTCTGTCTAAGTGACACTGGTTTCCCACAGAATAAGGTAGAATTTATTTGAACCAGTCTCTGGTATTATTGGATTTGAAATTTTTCTTTTACATTCTGGATAGTGGATGCAAAGGGAGGCTTAGTTGAGTCGTACTGGAAAATTTGTTTCTAAAGTGTGTATTTTTGAGGAGTCGGCGGAGTGGCATGGTGGTTAAGCGCTGGCTTGGGAAGCCAGTGGCCCCGGTTCAAGTCCCACATATGAGGGCCAGTGACACTGCCCTCAAAAAATAAAAAAATAAAGTGTGTATTTTTGAGATTATGGTAACATCCAGCATGGTGCTGTACATGATAGATGTGACTCGACATTTGTTGCAGACCTTGTTAGCACTAGGCTGCAGTGTGACTGTAGCATTCGTGGAACACGCCAGCTCACACCCAGTAGAAAATAGTTATCACATTAATTTTGCTTCTATTTGCATTTCCTTTCTCAGAATTGTTTTTAATGATGCCTCGATTAGAGGCTTTAGTGCTCAGATGGGTGAGCTGCTCTTCCTGCTGTGAAACTAATTTTGTGAAATAAAGATTTAAGTAGAAAACTAGTTTATGATTTTAGGTTTTCTCTTTTTGTTTGGATACTGGTTTTGAGCCACATAGGTTGATTGCTAAAGATGGCCTCTTCAAGTTAGAACAAATACCCCATACAGTAATAGCTTTAGAAAACACTTTCTGTGATTAAAAACGTGGTGTTAGTTTAGCATCATACAATCCTGTAGCTGGAAAGGACCTTAGATATCCCATTCATTATATGAGAAAAACTGATGTTTAGACAGATGGAATGGATCGTTTAAGCTGGTTGGAGGTGGAGATATGATGAACTCTCATCTATCCTTTTGGTGCCTTTTCTACCATACCTATATTCAATCTGTGATTCTTTTTGTTTTATAACAGTGCTGCCGCGCTCCTCAGTGCAAGTTTTATGTGGTTTCACTGACAGCATATCCTCAGTTGCACTGTCTATGCAGAGAGATACAGTTCTCCTTTCCCATTTCTGGTTTTTCTTAGGAGTTGATGCTTAATCCCTATTGAGATGAGACTGGAAGAAAAGATTAGGAGACACAGGCTTTCTGATCTTTGCATTCTGATTTAAAAAAAAAAATCATTGCTATATTTGACCCACTATAAATCCAGATCTGTGGATAAGCTAGGTAGGTATATTTTAGTGGAGTTTTACGCTTGAAATTGATTAATTAGAATCATAGCATGTTATGTATGTATGTATTTTTCTGGAGGATTTCTTTTTTTCTTGAATTGCAGTTGACATACAATAGAACCATTGTATTTTTTTATTTTTATTTTTTGAGGGCAGTGTCTCTGACCCGCATATGTGGGATCCGAACTGGGACCGCTGGCTTCCCAAGCCAGCTCTTAACCACTGCGCCACTCGGCCAGCCCAGAACCATTGTATTTTAGAATTGGGCAGGACCTTAGAGATAATATATTAGACCAGCAGTCTTTAGACTCCTTCCTAGTGTCCCACGAGTCCCCAAGAGGTGCCTGGGAAGAGAGGGAAGTTGAGGATACAGGTTCTTGGTTTCCTCTCTTGCTTAATGAAAGCAACTCTATTTTAACTGTGTTATATTGGGATCTCTGAAAGATTTTGTCTTAAGGGTTTTTGTACTATAAAAAAAAAGATTTAACAAACAGTGCTCAAGAACCACCTGCCCTCACCTAACAGATGGATTTGCTGTGACCAGAGTCCCCAACTAGAATATAAATTATTACTTACTCTTTTCCCACACCCACCAGATTTCTCTAGCAGGGATAAAAGCTTTGGAAAGAAGGGATTAATTCTAGTGAACAACCTAAATAGGGGTATCCGTCTGCATACTGTAGTTCTGTGGGTCAGCCAGTCACTCATATTCTGGGGAATATAACTGAACCCGACAGACACTCTCTCTTCCATCCTGGAGCTCTGGGTAAAGGCAGATTTTAATGCAGATATGCTGAGTGTTTTGAAGGAGAAATACTGGAGATAACACTAGAATAGTGCAGAGGCACCTTTCAGTTTTTTCATCTTAGATTTGAGATAAATTTTGGCCTTAGATTTTTGTCTTGTGGTTCCTTGGAAGTTAGAATAGTGATGAGTCTTATCTTGTAAATTGCAGGTGTTAAAGTTCATTTTATGCCTCTCTGTAGACTGTCCAAAGCAATCAGATTATCTTTAAATGCACTAATCATGTAACTTGCATTCTATGACTCAAACTGGCATTTTGCCCTTGATAAATGATAAGACTTCAGAGTAGTCAAGGAGCATTTCCGCCTGTAGGTTTGGACCTTCAGGGCACAGATAAGGAAGGTGTGAAGTGCTTTGAGTCCCTGATTGTGTGTAGCACTGATTACATCAACTCCACATCTTCCCACGGGGAACTCTGAACCTAAATTGTGAAGACCTTTTGGTCTGTGTATGGAAACTAGGAATAAAGACCCCAATTTTCTCTTTGTTAACAGAGTAAAAATGAGATTGGAAGGTATAAGAACATGAGTGGCATGTCCTAAGTGTGTCCAGTTTGTCTTTTTTGTTTGTTTGTTTTGTTTAGTTTTGTTTGTTTTGTTTTTTTTTGAGGGCAGTGTCACTGGCCCTCATATGTGGGACTGAACCGGGGCCGCTGGCTTCCAAAGCCAGCGCTTAACCACCGCGCCACTCGGCCGGCCCTAGTTTGTCTTTCTGAAATTGTAGGTCAAAATTTCTGTATTCATTGAGACAAGTGTCTACTCTCCCTCTCCCTTCCATCCTATTTGCACACCTTCATTTCATATCATAGAGTCTTAAAGGGAAGAGGCTTTGAAAGCAACTAATCCAGCCTCTCAGACATTGAAGGCAGGCCGACGTGTGAAGACAGGTGATTTTTAAACACCTGTTTGGGTATCTCTACTTTTGGGGAACTCGCTATCACCCATAGCAGTGTAGTCCAGAGATTCCACACTTTCTGGTTTCATAACACCCATATGTCTCAGGACTATTTCATGGTGCCCTCCGACCAAAAGAAATACATAATTGTTCCATTTATTAAGTAGGTAGGTTCAAACAACTTAAATATTTATATCCTATTAACTTAGACCCCTTTGAAAAAAACAATAAACATAATTGAAAGGAAACAATATTTTAATTTTAAACTTAACTACAATTATGTAACTAATGAGATCTATATACCTGTTAGACACTGAACAGTTTCTCAGACCTTGGGATTTTATTGAACACTGCCATCCTCATTTCCTAGTCCACACTTAATTTTCATGAGGTACTTGTTTTTTTATCATGGTAACTGCCAAAACCAAGCTTTGCAAAGAGATGACATCGTAGAAAAGAATGTAGTATGATCTAATGTCAAAATTGTCAACTGTCTTGAGTTACTGTATTTCCCCAAAAATAAACCCTAGCTGGAGAAGAAGCCATAGCATGATTCCTCCAGGATATGAAGGGCACGTACCCCTCACATGAGGGCTTTATGACCTGTTTCAGGGAGAAGGGTGCCTTTTCCACCAACTCCTTCAGCTTAAAATATTCAGTATACCAAGGTGCCATATTTTGGCACCTAAAATAATGCGAGGGCTTATTTCCCAGCTGGGTCTTATTTTGGGGGCACAGGGTAGTAGTTCACATGGCATAACAGATGTCAAATATTGCTATGTTTGTATCAAAAATTTAAAATACTTTGTGGCACCCCTCTTAGTTACTTGCCACAGTGTCTCTGACTCGGTACAGTTTGGAAACCTCAGGTTTAGTTTATTGTGTTAGTTTTTAGAAAATTCTTTGTTTCGCTGAAGTGTACTGACTGTATGTAGTCACCTCCCCACTTCTCACCAAGGGGATAGGGTACATGGTTTTAGGCATTATCAGCTGTTGAGCTAGCAAAGAGCTTTTCTGATTTGGACTAGAACCAGGGTGAGATCTGTCTTTCAGGGTTTGGTGGGCTGCTTTTTCTTTTCACCTGGAAGCCTAACAGTTAAATCTCAAAGACGTGCAGCTTTTCACCAGTGCAATACAACCTATGCCCATTTTAGTCTATCTCTGAGGCAAGTGAATCACTAAGGCTGGATTGCCTTCAGTTGTTTCCATTGATAGGAAAGACTGTAGATGGGTTCTAAATACTAGAATAAATACCCATTCCTTAGATCAGGGGTCTGCAAGCTTTTTGGTAAAGGCCCTTATGGCCTCTGTCACAACCACTTAGCTCTGCGATTGTAGCAAGAAAGCAGCTATAGACAAAACAACAAATGAGCTTGCTGTGTTCCAATAAAACTATTTACAAAAGAATAGGCAGCCAGCCGAATTTGGCTCATGGGCCATAGTTTGCTGACCCCCGTCTATTTTTCCTCCTTCAGCTAGATCTTGAAATATTTACCAAATGTGTACTTGGTGTGCTTGAAAAATGTGTGAAGACGAGGCCCCTGTATTCCATCTCTGTACGTGCTTTTCCCAGGCTTTATTTGTATGAATTTGTGTGTGTTTCCTGCCCTGAGCTCACCAGAATCCTGCAGCCAGCCAGGATCAAAGGAATGCTGGCAGTTGATGCTTTTCCCATTAGATAGTTGAGACAGAAAGTAGAAAATCACTCATCTGGGGTTAACCAGCCAAAGAGGTCACACAGTTTCCTGATGTCTCCTGTTTAGTGAATACCAAAAGAATCAGTGCCCTTTGGGTTCCATTTTCTTCCTCATTCCACTGGAACTCATTGGTGAAGATCAGGTGGGTAATCTTTTGCTCTGGAGCATTTCTAGGTTTAACCACATCTGTACCAGATTGTGATTTACCTTGGGGACTACACAGAGCTAGGGAAACAGCCAGTGTTCATCGGGTTCCCCGGGAGTGAAGAAATTGAAGTAACCAGGTTCAGGCCTCTTTATAGATGACACAGGATTTCTTTACAGACTTGCTCCTAGGATGTGGTATAGGATTGGGAGACCGAGGAACTGGACACTAGAACAGTACCTCTGTGGTGAAAGAATCATCACTGTCTCTTTCTCACAAGGTCTGCATCACAGAAAAGTTAGCTGCTGCTTAGTGCTTGCTATCTTCTATAAGGCCTTTCTTGTTCATTGGTATGCAGATGAGGATTTTTTTTCCATCTGTAACTTGAATTTTGAAATCAGTAGTGTTAGAATTAAGGTCATTATTGCACTTTCTGATGAGTATGGACATTACTTTGTATCTTAAGTTGGTAACATTTCTGGGACAAGTATTCAGTTTTGCTTTCTTTGTCTTTGAAATAGTATAATAAGCTTCAAACCCATATGGGTTCCCCTGATCCTCCCTGGTCTGGCCTTGGAGTATTCTGCTTTAGTGAGAAATGTGTGGTGTTTCTGACTTAGCAAAAGAACCACACTTAGTGTAGCACCATTTCCTTAGACTGCCCCATCCCCTGCTGTACTGCCCCCACCCTAACCCCGGGCTTGACAGCCACCCTTCCTTAAAAACTGTCCAAGTGCAGGCTGGCCCAATGGTGCATTGGTTAAGAGTTGGCTTGGAGGCCGGCCGAGGGGCGCAGTGGTTAAGCGCTGGTTTGGGAAGCCAGCGGCCCCGGTTCGGGTCCCACATATGAGGGCCAGTGACACTGCCCTCAAAAAAAAAAAAGAGTTGGCTTGGGACGCCAACTCTGAGCAGCAGGGCCCTGGTTCGGATCCCACATGAGGGTCAGTGGTGCTGCGCCCTCTACAGCTAAGATGGTGAACAACAGCTCATCATGGAGCTGGGCTGCCCTGAGTCGCCAGTGACGGTGTAGGCTGTAGTGGGGCTGGCCGGCAGCTGGTGTGCACTTTCATGAGCCGCTGTGAGCATCCAAGATGGCCAGCAAGCAACTGCCTCACCTGGGAAGAGCACAATGATGATACCAACATGGGCCAGTGAAGTGATGCCCTCCACAACTAGACTGAAGAACAAAAGGACAGCAAATTGCCTATTCACCTTCCCTGATTCCCCAACTGTTCCCCTTCCCCCAATCCCCTAATAAAATCTTTAAAAAACACAAAAAACTGTTGAAGCGCTAGGACCTGAGAGGGTCTAAGAGTCATGTTGCCTTTGGGACTTGTCTGATTTTGACCCAGGGAGTCCCCATGTGCTTTCACTATTTCAGGAGAAAGACTTCA
The DNA here is from genome assembly GCA_033961575.1 of Aselliscus stoliczkanus. Classification (NCBI taxonomy): domain Eukaryota; kingdom Metazoa; phylum Chordata; class Mammalia; order Chiroptera; family Hipposideridae; genus Aselliscus; species Aselliscus stoliczkanus. The sequence continues at coordinate 13,799,003 of CM066739.1, forward strand.
TAAGGTACAAAGGGTCATTTAACTTATTAATAAAGTCTTCCTTGAAGTATTTGTACTTCAAGGCCACTTTGGGCAGGTTAATAAGTCAGTTAACTGCTTACAACTTTTTCCTTTTATTTTATTGGGGAATTGGGGGAGGGAACAGTGTTGGGGACTCAGGGAAGGGCAACAGACAAGTTGCTGTCCTTTAGTTCTTCAGTCTAGTTGTAGAGGACATTGCTTCACTGGCCCATGTTGGTATTGTGATCATTGCACTCTTCCCGGCTGAGGCAGATCGGTCACTGGCCATTGGACAGCGGCTCACGGCAGCTCGAGCCAGCTGCTGGCCGCTCATGGTAGCTCACAGCAGCCCAGCTTCAGGGTGAGCTGTTGTTCACCATTTTAGCTGTAAAGGGCAGTGTCACTGGCCCATGTGGGATCTTAACCAGCAGCCCTGCTGCTCAGAGCTCACACTCCCAAGCCAACTCTTAACCAATGAGCCACTCGGCCGGCCCACAGTTTTTTTTGAGGGCAGTGTCACTGGCCCTCATATGTGGGACCGAACCGGGGCCACTGGCTTCCTAAGCCAGTGCTTAACCACCACACCACTCGGCCAGCCCTCGGCCCACAGTTTTTTTTCTGTTATCCATTTAAAAATCAGAATTGGGCCGGCTGAGTGGCATGGTGGTTAAGAGCTGGCTTGGGATGGCAGCGGCCCTGGTTCGGATCCCACATATGAGGGCCAGTGACACTTGCCCCTCTTAAGAAAAAACAAAAAAAACAAAACAATTGTTTCAGAGTCATGGTATAGCCTCATTTTCACCCTCTGATGTTTAAACCTCGCTGCCAAGAACCTAAGCAACCTTGAAAAAAATTTTGGATTCCAGAATATGGTGTGTTTCTCCTGTGCTCTCTCCTTTAGGGTAAAACCGAGAGAGTGTGTACATTAGAGATGGCTCCGATGTTGTCGGAAGGTCTAATTTAATTTGTACATAATTCCTCTCCCCTAGTAACCTCTCACCTTCTAGGAACCCCTACTATTACGCCCCTTGAACTCTGAAAGAAGAAAGGTCCGAGGGCAGATCAGCAGGCTCGGTCCTGCTTGTGGAGAAGCTGGTGTGGTTCTGTGGGACTGATAACAGCAATGGGTTGGGCTGGTCTGCATTTCAACCTACCTTTCAATTCTTTGAGCTCTGTGGGATGCGATTTTAGATGGCATTTGGAATTCTTAAGAATAAAGACAGTATAACATTGAGAGAAAAGACATGCTTCAACTTAGATTTTAATATCAAGTAGAATGGTCGGCTGAAGGATGTAGTTTGAAGAGCCATTTTCTACAAAGCACCTAGGAAAGCCAGATAAAATACAACAGGCATCCTTTCTTGACACCTTTTTATTTAGATTTGAAATCATTGGGTAAAATGTACTCAAGCATACAGCTCAGAGTTTACAGGCATGTACACCTATGCAGTAACCACCTAGATGAAAACAGAACATTGCCAGCACTCTAGAATGTTCCCTCATATACTTTGTGTGTGTTTTTAATGTCAATAAAAGGATGGATTCAGATATGAGAGCTGTTAGGGATGTTAGCCAGGATATTGTCAAACCAGCTTCTTAAAAAGAAATTGGCTCCTTTGTCCTCGTCTGGAGGAACTTAACATGAGGGGTAATTTAGACTTTTGACATGTGCATACACATCCCCTCCAATATTTTTCTTTCTCTCTCTCTCTTTTTTTTTTTTTTTTTTTTAGCTGAGCCATCCTGCCACCTGTTGGCAGCTCAGCGGCAACTCAGCTCGGGCTGGGCATCAAACTGCTGTTGCTCAGAGCTCAGCTCACACTCTTGAGCGAGCTCTTAACCAACTGAGCCACTCGGCCGGCCCTATTTTTCTTTTTCTTAGCATGGGGGACTGACTTATATTATTCTGGGTCCAGCTACCAGAATAGCATTTATTATGACATGAGTATTTTAACAGACAGTACGAATACTAAAACCAGGGGAAAGAAGTGCTGCACTTGAAATAATTGACCTTAATATAGCAAGGGGCTAGCAGCACAGGGGCATTAATTATATAATGAGAGAGGGAGAGAGAGGAGTGGGGGGTCAGGGGTAGCCAACAGGTCAGACACAATGAAAATTCACTGAAGAATAGTCAAATGTTATTATGTAGAGCTGATGCTATGAAGCTAGCTCCTTGCAAGACTTGTGTGAGTTTTAAAAAAAGAACAAGTGAGATAGAGTCGGAGAACTATTACAGAATTGGGGATATAGGAAGAAATCTTTCAGACTGATAGTACTAGCAAGGAAATTTTCACTTGATGTCCTGGTCTTTCTCTCCCCAAAGACTGAAAATCTTGGCCTGTCATAATTGGCTCACTCAGTTGTCAGGGAATGTGAATTGGAATATTGCTGGAAATAAACAGAACGCTGGTGCTGGCAGCCTGTAGGGCTCGGATCTTGTGCAAGGCTGGACATGCAGCATCATCCCTCCCTTCCCCCTCCTCACATCATCAGCCTTAGTCTTTACAGTGTTGGCAGACTGAGTTGCTGCTGCTTCTCACCCGTATATCTTACCTGTTCTCCAACGTTCCCTGGTTTCTGTTTCCTTGTCTCACCCTGTTGACCCCCACTTTAGGCCTGTGTGGTTTTCAGATGGTTCTTTAGGAGATTACAGACTGGCCAGTAGGCAAACTATTTCCTCTGAGTGAGATCAAGGTACTTTTAGCAAAGGCCCTGGGCGTAAGTTTGGCCAGTAGTTGTCCTGCAGACATTCTTAGGGAATCCCTAGGTCCTGGGAGCATAATTTGAAAGTTTCTATATAATGAAAAGAGCATAAATTGGCTTTGGAGCCAGGTACCTTCTGGGCTCAAATCCCAGCCCTGCCACTGCCTGTGTGACCGCAGGTATATGTAATTGCTCTGAATTTCAGTTTTTTCTTCTATAAAATGAAAACAATTCCTGTCCTACCAGGGTTATTATGATCAGAAAATAATTTATATAAAGTACCCTCTGCAATCTTTATGAAAGTTAAATAAATAATAATTAACTCAATAAAATCAAATGAACTATTATACTTAAGAAACCACTTGTGTGCTCAGAACTCAAATGTTGATAATTAAAGGATAGTCGTAAGTTCTTTAGTCCAGTGACATCTAGCGCCTTATCTCCAAATATTAAACAAGACATCGTTTAATATTTTGCCACAAGGTGATTCCATTCACCAGACGGACCTTGTCTTAAATTTCATAGCAGGACAGAAGTATATCTTAGATTGTTGAAACTTTATATTTGATGTTGGAACAGGAAGCTTTTTATAACAGAAGCAAAAGCATGATTTCTCCTATTATTAATGAACAGGTACTAAGTGGCACTGAGGGAGCAATAATCTGTCAGTACATGGTGGAGCGGGGGTTAGGGGTCGAGGGGCAGGTAAGCAGAGTCCCGCCAAGCAGAAGTTGCTGAAGGAGGTGCGCTTTGCACAGATCCAGTGGAATTTGGAGTTTTGACCTATATCTGTCCGAGTGGGAAAAGCCTTGCCTTGGTAGGAAGGTGATGAGCACGCATCATTTTCTGGGATCAAATGAAGTGTGCTTCCTGTGATTGCCTTCTGCTCTACAAGCAGTAACAGGCCAGGATATATGTATGAGAGGGGGCTGGGGGATTGTGCTGCTGCTGTATGCTGTTGCTTGGTGGGGAAGGCAGGGGGACTTCTTCCCCTAGGCCAGGTCCTGGGGTGTAGGCAGGAAGCTAAGGGTAGTGGATACAAAGAAAAGGAAGACCAGGTCACTCTAGCTGGGATTGCTTCTGAAAAGACACTTAAGATTTCCAAAAAGTATAATTCTTTAGGATCCTTTTTTTTCTGTACTGTGTGTGTTTTTCTGCACTGCTAAAATCACTTCTTCCTTCTGCCTGCATTAACAAGTGGCTGGGGCTTGGGAGGCAACAAGTAGCCATTTCTGTAATGTCAGCCCTAGGGCAATCACGTGGGCAGGGCATGCCTAACCATAGAATGGAGTTTTTCAGCTTGCGTTCATAACTGGAAATAAAGTGCTCTCCTTATTCTCCTCCTGCAGGTCGGTGAGCTGGTAAAGGTTACGAAGATTAATGTGAGTGGTCAGTGGGAAGGGGAGTGTAATGGCAAACGAGGTCACTTCCCATTCACACATGTCCGTCTGCTGGATCAACAGAATCCCGATGAGGACTTCAGCTGAGTATAGCTCAACAAACAGTATTGCTGACAGATGGGAACAATCTTTTTTTTTTTTTTCCAATTGCCATCTATACAGTTTTCTTACAGATGTCAAAACAGTCTAGTTTAAGCGTTCTGTTACCTGTGATCTTTTTTTAGACTGAACTACTACATCCTTAGTCTCATTTATCATGTTCAGGGTACGAAACTGGAGGGCTTGTGTGTTAACTTCTGAATTGGCAATTTTAGGTGGTAGCCACCATGCCTGGGTGTGTCAGAAGGGACAGTTGTCTTGCCTTCTTTCTCTCAGGCAGCGCACGTCAACCTGTGGAATACTGATGGACAGGAGAGGAGTGTGGAACGCTGCTTACCCTGATTTATTCGATGGTTTTGTTTTCATTTTGAAACCGTCCTATCAAATGGCAATAGACTGTTCCCTTCCACCCCCATGAAGTAATCATGTACCATGTGAATAGTACCCAGTGGGATTACTTTCTCATTTATAGAACATGACCATTGTATGACTCATCCTGACAGTTCAAATCCTGAGATTGCTGAGGACACTACTAGAGGCATTTGTCTTCCTTCCTAGTCAATGCTTCATAATTTTTTCTTGGGATTCTTTGAACCCTTGTCATTCTTCTCCCCTAAACCTACAAAGAGGTTAATTCTCCAGAAAAGTGTTTATTTTCATTCCAGATGACAAGCAGGATGTGCAGAGCACTTTATTCAGTGCATAGCTTTAAGCCAGTATTGGTTTCACTGAGTGAACAGCCAAACTCCCAGCTCTCTGCCTTCCCTCAAGGGGTCATGGTAGGTTCATGCTGCTACTGCAGCTCCATAGACTTCCTGACTAATGGGATTCCGCAGGGCCATTTCTTCTGAGTGCCAGTATCCTGTTAGGGGACTCTTTGGAATTCTTAGCTTCTACATGGAGTGGAAGGACCAATCACTTAGAATATTCCATAGAAGGTTGTGGGGCCAAATTCTGCCCTTTGCTTTATGTGCAACTTGTATAACAGTCAAGTTAAAATTATGAGTTTGGGGACAGAGTTCGCCCTTTGAAAAATGTTTGAACCAATCGTGAATTACTTATGTATTATTCATTTTCACATGGCCATAATAGTGGTTGAAGAACATTACATTATAAATTGCCTTCGTTTTTGGCTCTTTTTTTTATGTTCAAGTTTAGTTTGCAAATCCTGTTAAATATGGAACGGTTTATATGGGGTCAGGTGCTCCAAAGAATAGACTTCTGAGACCAAAAATGATCTAGGCTATTTAGACTATAACATGAAACCTTCAAAGTTAGTTCCCAGTCTAGAAAGGCACTAATTGGTTTATGGTGTGGTATGACCAATAGAAACACCTTGTATTTTGCTTTGGGCCTCATTTTAGAAAAGTAACGTGTCTTTCTGATTGTTTTGCATAGGTAATGTTAGTTTGTATTATTTGACATGTACCGAATCATGGTATCCCAGTGACTAGCACGAGGTTTGGCACAGCCGGTGTGCAGATGTTCTGTGAGTGAACGAGAGGCACACGGGAGCTCATGGCACAGGGAAGCCAGCTGGCCCGGGGTCACATACGTCACCACAAGCAAACTAATAAGTTGACGCTAATTTAATATATTTTTACCTCACACTAAGGTATGCTTGATAAAGACTTTAATACTCGACTTTTCAAATGTTAGCACAGTGCTATGCACATAGTGGGTGCTCAGTAATGTTGAATGAACAAATTCTCAATACTAGACTTAATTTCATCTGACTACTCTGTTAAATTTTCAGTTAGAGCATAGATACTGTAAAATCCGATTACACATTAAACCTTGTTTTCCTTGAAAGTATGACATCTGAAGTATTTGTAGAAAAACCTTGTCACAACTGATTTGAATGTTTGTATTTTCTTTTGCCTTTGCCTTTGATAACGGCTTGTAATGTTTCTTTTCATCACGTGTAATATTAGTGGAACATGCAACTCTACCCGAATCATTAGAACCTCTCTATGATGGGTTGTCCGAAGCCATTATGCGAACTGTTGGGTTGGATTTGGCAGGGTGTGGCAGTTGTTGGACCTTAAGAAATCAAAGGACTTCTTCAAAGTATCTTCCAAAAGCAAATGCTAGAATTCTATTCAAGTTCGTATGTACATTGTCACAGAGCAGATTGGCTGCTATATTTTATATAATCATTTCTGCAAAAGCCCATTTTTTGGAATACTAATATTTGACATGGTTAATTCTTATTAATTTGTTGGAATTGTTTATTGTTAATAATGCAAATAGATAATTTTTAATTATCCTTAAGTAACATTTCACTATTAATGGTTTGAAATGGATGATAAGCAAACCAATTTGAAATAAAATATGAACATGTGCCATTGTATTATAACACTATACACTTTCTTGACAGTTAAATTTTTTTAAAAAATGTTTTTTTTGTAGCATGTATTGTATATGTTTATAGTATACGTAGTAAATAAAAATATGGCCAAATGTTTGGCTTGGTGATCTTTTGAAGAAAGTAATCTTTGAATATTTTTCACAAAAGAGCTCAGTCTCTTTTATGCTTAGGGAATAAGGGGTGTGTGCACTCAGCGTACAACCATATAATGAGATAAAGAAACACTTAGACACACTCCGTGGGTACTCATTAAAGCTGGGATTGATCGTTGGTGATATTTTAAAAGGCCTCCAGAAGTCACAAAATATTGATTTGAAGGGAATATAAGAAGAATGAGTATAGGGCCAGCCGAGTGGCACGGTGGTTAAGCGCTGGTTTGGGAAGCCAGTGGCCCCGGTTCGGGTCCCACATATGAGGGCCAGTGACACTGCCCTCAAATTTAAAAAAAAAAAAAAAAAGAAGAATGAGTATAGGGCCGGCCGAGTAGTGCGTTGGTTAAGAGCTGGCTTGGGATGCCAGCGGCCCCAGTTCAGATCCCACATATGAAGGCCAGTGACACTGCCCTTTACAGCTAAGATGGTGAACAACAGCTCCACCTGGAGTTGGGCTGCGTGAGTACTGGCGACCATGTGGGCTGCAGCCCCTGCTGCAGTGGGCTGCCATAGGCTACAGTGAGTGGCCTGCAGCCAGCGTGAGCGACTGGCAGCCAGTGTGCAGGACCGTCCAGAGGCCGGCGACCGATCTGCCTAACCCTGGAAAAGCGCAATGATCACAATACCAACATGGGCCAGTGAAGCAACGTCCTCCGCAACTACACTGAAGAACAAAAAGACAGTAACTTTGTTCCCCTCCTAATTCCCCAATAAAAAAAATCTTAAAAAAGGAAAGAAGAAAGAGTATATAATGATTGGAAATCTGGAATGCAGAAACAAAAAACATCATACTCGTCCAAAAATGGTTATATGTGGGTGTAAAGAAAACAAGGATGTGGTAGAGGGCTTTGTCAGGCAAATGAGAAGTTTGCGTGTTATACAATAGGTTTTTAGAATGTTAGTGTAGATAATCAGATATCTCCCTTTTTTATTTATGTACCACATTTTCAGGGTGGGTAATTATAGACACACAGTGTGTGAATATATTTAAAATTGACATTATATGCTCTAGTTTTGTGTTGTGTGGATGCTGAAGTTTTAAAATGTAAAGAGCAGTCTTTGCCAGTTATGTATACTGTATTCTGCCTTGGGCTCAAAATACATCTAGTTACTGCTATGTGGACATAGCAATAACAACAGTTAAATAAAGGAACCTACGCCAAAAGGAGCCAATCTCGGCCTACACAAGTTTAACCGCAAGGTGATTTAAGTATGGTCCAACTTTTTTTGTCAAAGAATAAACTGCCAAAATCTTGTTTTAATATGAGCATGTTCAGTGTTGGGTTCCTTCACATAGCCTTGGAGTACTCATAACAGCTCTTAATTTTGTGACCCTGATCTTCAGCTTAAGTTCTATTCCTCCTATAGATATGAAGAGAGAAGAGGCTCCCTCCATAGAAGAAAATGTGAAACTAGTTCCAAGTTTAACAGGAGGAGGGTAAGTGTGGAGCTCTGCTGCCACACATACCTGTGGAAAAAGAAATGGGGAGATAAGGTGGGCAGCAAAGAACTACCTAGCCATCAAGAAGTGAGGTTCAAAAAGAGCAGTGTTTGAGGATCCTCTAGGAATACAGGATGAAAGCCAGAAATAAATGAGTGGCCAGACTGGCTTTTGTCAAGAGGCTGCTTACAATATTTCTGTGGTTGGCCTGGTTTTCTTAGATTTTAGACCTGCATTGAATCCTAGAAAGGGTGCACTCAGATATTAACTAAATGTTCAATGGTAAACTGACTTGGACAGAACTTTTCTTTTTCACTTCAAATGGGGGAGATTTTGGACATTTTAGTTTTCAGGGAGTGGGAAGATTAGTTGTGTATTAGACATGTGGAGGTTGACTTGTTCAAAGCCTCCCTCTATTCGTTCCCTTTGGGAGAACATGGAGTTTCTAGCCGCATTTCCAGCTGGTGGTGTACATGGGCTCAGGGTTCTGAGTACCAGCAAGGAAACTAGCAAAGGAGCCCTGAGGTAAGGAGTCAAGTCAGATGGGTTCCTCCTTTTGCCTTTATGCTGGGGAAGTCTATTCTGAGAAAGAATGAATTTGCTACTGTATGAGGGTGTAGTAACTGCTTGTCAGCTACTCTGCGCTAACCTAGCATTTTGTGTAATGCAGGATTGAGCTCCCTATAATCGCTCAGCCATTTGTGCAGGTTCATGTACTGACTGCTGCCTCTCTCTCCTAGGCTTCTAGCCTGACTGGGTTCCCCTGAGCCCTTTGTAGCTGGAGGCTGTAACACAGTCTTGGCTGCCGTGGCTGGTGTTGCCACAGTACAGAAATACCAACAGTGGAGTGACAGCAACCTTAACCTCACTTATCATTTTGTAACAATTTATTTTGAGAGAGCATCACATGAACCGAAGGGTATTGACTTCCACAGAAAGGAGCTACTCTTCATTATCACCAAAGGAGGGTTTGACTCCATATTTTATTGGCTATCTGGGTGCTTCAATGCCCAGAAATTTCAGATGACAGCAGTTCTAAGTGTGGGAACTCCTGTGGAATAGACTCGGCCATTGTGAATCTTACATTCTAGGAGTAACAGGATGGAAAACCACATCTATACCCCCGCAGGGGCCCCTGGTGGCTTTCTAAATAGTAAGTGTTCCTTGGGCTGGCCGAGTGGCACGGTGGTTAAACGCTGGCTTGGGAAGCCAGCGGCCCCGGTTCAGTCCCACCTGTGAGGGCCAGTGACACTGCCCTCAAAAAAAAAAAAAAGGAAATGTTCCTGTCAAAGTCACCAGATAAACAGCTTCGTGAGCAGATAGCACCTTTTTGTGAGGAAGCAGTAGAAAAAGGCACTCCTTTGTGGACCCAGCCAGACTCATGGCTTGGAAAGTGCAGGTGAGTGTAGTTTGGATTACAGCCCCTCTTGCCACCTCAGTTGAGTGTCCCTGTTCGGTGAACAACTATACATGGTTTGATTATTCTGTTTAATGTTCTAGTTGGCAACCTGCCCCCACAGCCAATTCATCACCAAGTCCACCTGTCAGCTCCACCTCCAAAATGCTCCCTGTTGCACATTTGTAGGGCTCTGGACACCCAGGCGGCCGCCGTTTCTGCTGCAACAATCTTCCTGGTTATTCACCTTCCCCAGTGTTTTCATTACAGGGTAGCCAGGGTGACCTCACAAGGCAAACTTGATTGTGGAACTCCCTTGCTTAAACTTTTTAATGGCTTCCTCTTGCTCATAAAATACGATCTGCATTCCATAGGGTGGCCTAGGAGGCAGTGATGACCTTTTCATCAGCCTGTTCTCTGTGCCCCTGGTAGGCTTTCCTTTCAGGTCCTTGGATGGGCAAGCCCTTCCCCATTCTAGAAGTCCTCCCACCTCTCCCACCTCCTTCCTCCCAACTCACTTGTCTCTTGGTTTCAGAGTAAATGTCCCTCAGAGATGCCTTCCCTGAACCCCTAAATGCCATTTATAATCATCACATTGTTCACTTTCACACCATTCCTCTCTAATGGTAATATATTTTTGTGATGATTTCATTCCATCTCAGACTAATATCAGCTCCAGCAGGACAGGATTAACATTTGATTTGGTCATTACATCTCCAGAGCCCAGCACAAAGCCTGGCTCACAGCAGATGATACATACTTGTTGAATGAAGGATGTTTTCCTCAGCAGGTAGGGACCTCAGCTGTTCCCCACCACCACATCCCCTGTCCCCACATCCCTGGTTTTATGTATGCTCAAAGACTGTAGGTTCATTTTTTTAAAAGATTTTATTGGGGAATTGGGAAAGGGGAACAGCCAAGTTGTTGTCCTTCAATCTTAGTTGTGGAGGGCACAGCTAGCTCAGTTCCAAGTCCAGTAGCCATCTGGCCGCCTGTTGGCAGCTTGCGGCCTCTCAGCTCAAGGTGCTGTGTTTAACCTTTAACCTTAGTTGTGGGTGGGCATAGCCCACCCTCCCATGCAGGAGTCAAAGCAATAACCTTGTTAGGAGCATGCACTCTCACCAGCTGAGCCATCCTGCTACTGTTGATATAGCTCAGTAGCAGCTCAGTTCAGGTGCAGCTCACTGGCCCATGTGGGAATCAAACCGGTGACCCTGTTGCTCAGAGCTCACACTCACTTCCTTTTTTTTTTTTTTTTTTGAGGGCAGTGTCACTGGCCCTCACATGCGGGACCCAAACCTCTTGGGGACCACTGGCCTCCCAAGCCAGTGCTCAACTACCGCGCCACTCGGCCAGCTCCCAGAGCTCACACTCTTAACAAACTGACCCACTCAGCCAGCCTGTAGGTTCATTTTTTTTTTTTAAAGATTTTATTGGGGAATTGGAGGCTGAGAACAGACAAGTTGCTGTCCTTTTGTTCTTCAGTCTAGTTGTCGCTTCATTGCCCCATGTTGGTATTGTGATCATTGCGCTCTTCCCCCGGGCTAGGCAGTCACTCCCCGGCCATTGGACAGCCGCTCACAGTGGCTCATGGCAGCTCATGAAAGTGCACGCCAGCTGCTGGCCAGCCCCACTGCAGCCTACGCCATCCCTGGCGACTTGCAGCAGCCCAGCTCCAGGTCGAGCTGTTGTTCACTATCTTAGCTGTAGAGGGCACAGTGTCACTGGCCCGTATGTGGGATCTGAACCGGGTCCCTGCTGCTAAGAGATGGCTTCCCAAGCCAACTCCTAACCAATGTGCCACTTGGCCGGCTCTGTAAGTTCATTTTAATAGAGGGCAGAGTAAAACCCACTTAGGAAGGTCCTTCTGATGCAGAAACAGGAAATGCTTTTCAAAGCCCAGTCTCAAGGGTTTGGGTGCTTCCATGTGACCATGTCCCTTTTCCATAGTAAGGAGGTGACTGGATCACTTAGAGGGGTGCTACATTCAAACAATGAAGATTATTCATGGTTATATCGTTATATATTTTTAATTTCTAGCTTTAGCCATACTTTCAAAAAGGCTGAATCCCATTACCTAAAATGCCACTTGTAGTGAAAGTAGCTTAGTAAGTATATCCTAAACACTATGCAAAGTAATTACTCCGTATCCTGTTACCATCTAGGTCTTTCAGTAATATAGACCTCAGAGGCAGCAACTCAAGAAGGCAGTTATGCATTATGGTGAAGGCCATGACCAATTCTAATGTTAAGGTAGGTTGGAAGTAGAGAGAATTGGCCTGAGTCTTGGGTCCAAATCCTTTTAGGAGTCTTGTGATATAACAAGAAAAAGGAGAAAGGCAGTTCCCATCTTCAAAAAAGAATGTAACAAGAGGAAGTGGTTTATTTAAATTCTTTGGTCACATCTTTTCTCCCACTAGCATCAAGTTCTTCCTCTACTTTCACTTTTTCTTTTGAATAAAAAATTGCCCCAGTTTCTCATTTCCCCTGTTAAGCATGCCTGTGGGATTAGGTTTATGTCTGAAACAGCTAGTTGCTTCTTGTTGCTTAGCAATTTCTGCCATATGATCAAGGGCAGTCTTTTTGTTGTTATGGCAACCAACATTTACATAAGCAAAAACTGGGGGGAAACATTTGTTGTTTTGGAATGATTTCTGGTAAATCATTATAATGGAAAGAGAAAACACTAACTTGATGGGCTAGCAGCTAGAACTTGAAATAACAGAGTGGACTTTTCCTTTTAATGAAATCTATTTGATAGGTACCACTTTTGGCTATCAAAAACCTATGATACCTGGAAAAAAAGAGAATGAATGCGATGATCTTTAATTCTGTCCTTAATCACATTTTCTATAGCAATTAAGATGTGGTGTGTGTGTGTGTGTGTGTGTGTGTGTGCGTGCGTGCGCGCACGTGCGCGCGTGCTTGTTTTTCTGAAGCAAAAGTTATTGATCCAGAATCTTTTGACCCCTAGAGGATCCACAGGTAGACCTCATAAGGGGTGTGGCAGAGATCACTCACTCAAAGCCCTGTTCTCTTCTTGTGCGCAGTGCTTGGCTACATTTTCAAGGCTCCAGGCCGGGCGGATAGAAACCTCCCTCAAGGGGCTCCTCCGTGTTCTTTCCATCAGGCTGTAATGAAGATGGCTCCCACAGCAGAGCCTTCATCCATCTGAGCCCTAAATGACTGCATGAAGAAGGGCCTCTCCAGCTTCGTGACGGGCTTAGTTAGCAAGAAATGAACTTCTGCTCAAGCATTCTGTTTTCAGGTCTGATAGCTAACAGCAATTAACCTACTCTGACTTATATAAGGGAGCTGAATTGGATAGGTGAGAGATTAACCAACTGGCAGGTGGTTATGACCACGTGATGCCAAAGCTTTGTAAAAATCAGTAGATGCTTCAAGCACCTCAGATAACCAGCAATTTAAAAAAATTTTTTTTTTTTTAGTATCAGTGTGTCCCATGTAATACCTGAAATTGAAATTGAATTGGGCATTCTGTATTTTCATTTGCTAAATCTGGCAACTTTCTCCATGGCCTGCCCTTTTGGGAAACCCTGCTGCAGGACTGCTGCTCTTTCCTCCAGGGGAATGGAATCCTTTTTGAAGCATTAACCATTTATACTGGGACAGCTGGGGCCACATTCCATCGCTCACATTCCTGTCATCTTTGTTAATTGTCTCATGTGCAAACCCCCTAGTCACCTCTGATTTTGTTACTGGCATCTTCAAGCTGTTCTGAGTCTTCTCTGACCATTCATACCCCCATTTTGGAACTTTACTCCATCTTTGAAGCTAATGCCATCCATCCTGTCATGGTCCCTGCCCTCTTTACTGTCATCAGTCAACCTTCCTTTTATTTATTTATTTAAATATTTTATTGGGAAATTGGGGGAGGGGAACAGTGTTGGGGAATTGGGGAAGGGGGACAGGTGAGTTGCTGTCCTTTTGTTCTTCAGTCTAGTTGTGGAAGACATCGCTTCACTGGCCCATGTTGGCATTACTGTTGCACTCTTCCCGGGTGATACAGTCCCTCGCCGGCCATTGGACAGCTGCTCACAGCGGCTCACAGCAGCTCACACCAGCGGCCAGCCAGCCCCACTTCAGCCTACACCGTCGCCGGCAACTCATGGCAGCCCAGCTCCAGGTGGAGCTGTTGTTCATCATCTTAGCTGTAGAGGGCGCAGCACCACTGGCCCTCTGAGTGGGATCCGAACCAGGGTCCTGCTGCTCAGAGCTGGCGTCCCAAGCCAACTCTTAAACAACGTGCCACTCGGCCAGCTCCCTTCCTCTCATTTATTAAAGGTTCACAGTCTTTCTTCACCTCAAGGCCTGTTATCATCTGGGATGACCCATCCATCAGCTGGGCCTCTCATTTTTTTGATCATCTCAAATCCATTGTCTAGTACTGTTGCATCTCTGGAATATTAAACTTCTTATTCTCTGATCACTACCTTTTAGTCTTCCAGTTCTCTCACTGTTTTCCCAAAGCCTTTGTTCTTTCATCTCGATGAGCAAACTGAATTCATCATCCCTTCCCCTATCTGCTCCTCATCTGGAGATTCCCTGTCTCAAAGTCTCTCACCATTTCGCCAAGCCAGTAACCTGGGGACAATTGTTCATTTTTTTCTCTCATTTGTCATGCCATTTCTAATCACTTACCAAGTCCTAACTCCTGAGCATCAAAAATTAGTCCACTTAATCTCCATCCCCACTGCTGCTCCCTTAGTTCAAACTGCCAACATCTCTTATCCGGATGATCTCAATAGCCCCTAACTGGTCTCCTGCCTCTAGTTTTGGCTCCTCCAATTCTTCTGTCATATTGCAGCCCTGGTGAGCTTTCTATAATTCATATTAGATTAGATACTACTTCAGCAGATATCTAAACTCCCTGCAAAGGGATGCAGAGCTCTTAATGTTCTAGTTCCTGTTTCTCTCACCAGCCTCACCTCTCCTCACTCTCCCTCCTGTACTCTGAGATTTAGTCATACTGAATTTCTCATCTTTTCTTTACCTGACCACCTGCTTTCCCCTCCAGGTTTTTGTACAGTCTGTACCTCTGTCTGGTTCACTTTCAGACACCAGTCTTATATGACACTCTAATTTGGGTTAGGTGTTTATCCCATGTCCTTTCTTAGCAATATGTGCCTACAGTCATAACATTACACTGAACTGAAATTGCCTGTACATGTGTCTATCACAAGACCAAGAATGCTCATTATATTTCCAACAAACAGCCCTGCTTGACACACAGCAGGTACCCAGGGAATGTGTTTTAAACAAAAGAATGAAAAACATAGGATAGGCGGACTAGAGGTCACCAAAAGCGAAGTGTGAGGTGTGGGTAGTAATCCTAGGGACTTAAGAAAGTTATTGTGTTGGTTAGCTTTTGCTGCAAAATCAACCACACCAATACTGAATGGCTTAAAACAGCAATCATTTATCTTACAATTCTGCAGTTTAGCAATTTGGGTTGGGTTCAGCTGGGCAGTTCTTCTGGTCTGGGCTAGCCTCATAGTTCTGAGGTCAGCTTCTGATAGTCTAGGGGCTGGCTGGTCTTGGATGGCCCTCAGCTGATACAGTTTATCTCTGCTTCCTGTAATCTCACATCCTCCAACAGAGTAGCCTGGATTGGTTCTCATGGCTATTGACAGGGTTCCAAGAAAACAGGCAGAATCACACAACACTTCTTAAGGCTTACTTAGCCTTAGAACTGACTCAATGTCAATTCCACTGCATTCTATTGATCAAAGCAAGTCACAAGAGCAGTCCAGATTCAAGTAATGAGGAAATAGATGGAGGAGCTATAAAGTTATATGTGCAACAGGAAGCTCACAGCAAGCACCACCTAGGAGGTATTCAAATTAAAATTTTTAAAAAATTGAACCTGGTTCTAATCCAGCTCAGTTTATAAGAAATGTGAGGAACAGAGGAAACAGTTAAATAAATAACACCATAATGAAGTAAAGAAACAAGTCCAGAATGTAAGATATTCTATAACAAAAATGGCCCAGTTTCTTTTCAAATAAATGGCATAAAAAAGAAAAAAGACATTGGAGATCTGTTAAAAAGAGACCTATCAACTGATGCACTATGTGAACTTTGTATTCTGATTCAGATAAACCAGTTGGAAAAGATACTTGAGAGCCGGCCGAGTGGTGCAGTGGTTAAGTGCTGGCTTGGGAGGCCAGCGGCCCCAGTTCGGATCCCACATATGACGGCCAGTGACACTGCCCTCAAAAAAAAAAAAAAAAAAAAAAAAAAGAAAAAGTACTTGTTTTTTTATCCCTTTGTAAACTACATTTGACATGAATTAAATCAATATAAACAGCTTTAAAAAATGTTAATCTTGGGCCGGCCGAGTGGCACGGTGGTTAAGTGCTGGCTTGGGAAGCCAGTGGTCCCGGTTTGGTCCCACATATGAGGGCCAGTGACACTGCCCTCAAAGAAACAAAAATGTTAATCTTGTTAGATGTAGTAATATTGTGGTTATAGTAACAAATCTGTTAGTGATACTATAGGAGACAAAATAATGATCCCCCAAAGATGTCCACATTCTAATCCCTGGAACCTGTGACTATGTTACCTTACATGGATGGCAAAAGTGATTTTGCAGTTGTGATGAAAGACCTTGACATGGAGAGATTATCCTGGTGGGCCTAATGCAATCACAAGTGTCTTTATAAGAGGGATGTGGGAAGAGTCATAGTCATAAAAAAGAGATGTGACAATGGAACCAGAGGTTCCGATGATGCACTTTGAAGATGGAGGAAGGGACAATGAGCCAAGGAATGCAGGTAGACTCTAGAAGTTGGAAATGGCAAGAAAATGGATTCTCCCCTCAAGCCTCCAGAAGGAACACAACCCTGCTGACACCTTGATTTTAGGACTTCTTATCCCCGAGAACTCAGATAATAAATTTTTGCTGTTTTAAGCCACAAAGTTTGTGATAATTTGGTACAGGGGGAATAGGAAAATATTACAAATATCTTCATGAATATAGCCTTTTGGTTCAACTTAATTATTTTTAGCACAAATGCCCAGGAATAGGATTATTGGGTCAAGGCTATTACCACATTTGAAAATATTGCTTTCCAAAGGGGGGTTACCAATTGTTAACACTGCCAGCAGAGTAACCTGGAAAATATGGACCATCATTCAACTTTTTAAAAGATAAATTTTGTAGTCTAAAAGTATCTCTCACAACAAGGTGAATGTTTTTAACACTGGGTTGGCCGGTTAGCTCAGGAGGTTAGAGCGCAGGCTCATGACACCAAGGTTGCTGGTTCGATTCCCACATGGACCATGGAGCTGCACCCTCCACAACTAGACTGAAGACAACTGCTTAAATTGGAGCTGATGGGTCCTGGAAAAACACCTCCAATAAAATTTCTTAAAAAAATAATTTGAGGGGCCGGCCGAGTGGCGCATTGGTTAAGCGCTGGTTTTGGGATGCCAGTGGCCCCGGTTCGGATCCCACATGAGGGCCAGTGACACTGCCCTCTACAGCTAACAACAGCTCCACCTGGAGCTGGGCTGTGCGAGCCCCGGTGATGGTGTGGGCTGCCATAGGCTACAGTGAGTGGCCCACAGCCAGCGTGAGCGGCTGGCAGCCAAGAGTGAGCTGCCAATAGCCGCGGTGAGCGACATCCAGAGGCCGGCGACCGATCTGCCTCATCCGGGAAGAGCGCAATGACGATACCAACAGTGAAGCAACATCCTCCGCAACTAAACTGAAGAACAAAAAGACAGCAACTTGTCTGTTCCCCTTCCCCGATTTCCCAACGCTGTTCCCCTCCGCCGATTCCCCAATAAAAAAAAAAAAAAAAAAAAAAAAAAATAATTTGAAAAATAACAAGTTTAAGGGCCAGCCGAGTGGCGCGGTGGTTAAGAGCTGGCTTGGGATGCCAGCGGCCCCGGTTCAGATCCCACGTATGAGATATGAGGGCCAGTGATACTGCCCTCTTAAAAAAAAAAAAAAAAAAGTTTAAGATGGTTAATTTTGTTGTGTGTACTTTACCACAAATTAAAATTGTTTATAATTAAAAATTAATTTAATTTTTAAAACTATATCTTAATCATTTTATGTGTATATTTTTATTCAGTAAGAATGAATATATTTCCCTTTATCCCTTTATTTCCTTATGTCTGATCAAATTATATTCTTTGCATATTTATGCAATATACTGTTTATTCAAATAGCAGATTGTTCCTTTTTTTTTTTTTTTTTTTTTGAGGGCTGTGTCACTGGCCCTCATATGTGGGACCCGAACCAGGGCCGCTTACTTTCCAAGCCAGCGCTTAACCACCGCACCACTCGGCCGGCCCCCCTTTTTTTTTTTTTTAGTAAAGAAAGTTTTATTGGGACTTCTGGTAAAATGGTGCAATAGACAGACCCTGTGCTAACTGCCCCTCAGGATCACACCAAAATTACAAATAAATTATACAGCATTCAACCCTGGAGGTCCCCGGAACACTGGAGGAACAGAACCACTAAACGAAGAACTTAAAGAGGAAGCCGCATCGGGTCTGGTAGGACGGGCGGAGACGAGAGAGGGCGAGCCCCATGAGGGAAGCCCCAGCCATGGGAAGCTTATCTGGTTAGGGGAGAGACCCTCCAGCCGCACACCACGCTCACCAGCCCAGAGTTCCTTTGCCGGGAAGAGAAGTTCTAAGATAGCCGGCAGTAAATTAGTGAGGACTCTCTTTGCTCAGCTCGGTGAGGCTAAGAGCAGCTGGAGAATCAGTGGGGCCGGCGCCCGGGCGTGCTCGCTGGTGAGCACTTACCTGGTTCCTGGTGGAGGGAGTTCCTGTGTGAGCCGGGAGCCTGTGGGGACGGACTGAACTGAGCACCTTTGGTGCAAAGGCTGGAGGTTTTTGATCTCTTGTTCCCGTGGTGTGGAACCCGCACGCGAGTGGTGTAGGGAGGACACCATTTTGTCGGGCTTGGGCCCTCCCATGAAGGATCAGGTCCTGGCCTCACTGGTCTGGTGGAATTGGCGCAGAAGTACGTGTGTGCGTGCGCGCCTGCGGCCTTGGATCCCCACCCTCTGCCCGGCTTATACTGTGTTGCCAGGGAAACGCATGGCGGGTGCCCTCCGGCTCCGACAGGCTGCTCACTAAGACGGCAAGCCAACTCGGTCCCCACTCTCTGCACTCCGCTTGCAGAGTTGCCAGGCTGGTGATTGGTTGTTGGGCTGCTCGGCCTGATCTGCAAGCGGCTGGTTGGGACAGGCTGAGACTGGGAGTTTTCCTGGGAGTGTTGGGCCGTGAGCTGTGTGCCCGTGTGATCCAGCCAGGGCTCTCCTGGTGATCTATCTAATACATCAAAGCAATCCCAGAGTGACAGCCAGAATGGGGAAACAAAGAAACATGTCACAAGTAAAAGATCAGAAGAAACCTCCAGAAATGGAACCAAATGAAACAGAGGGATCCAACCTTTCAGAGACAGAGTTTAGAACACTGATGATAAGAATGTTTAAGGAACTTAGTGAGGACATAAATAAGGATAGGGAAACCATAAAAAACAACCTGTTAGAACTAAAGAATACAATAATAACTGAAATGAAGAACACACTCGAAGGAATCACCAGTAGAGTAGATGAAGCAGAGGAGCGGATCAGCGATTTGGAAGATAAAATAGCAGAACTCACCCAGTTGGCACAGCAAAAAGACCAAAGAATAAAAAAGAATGAAAATAGTTTAAGAGCCCTATGGGACAAGGTGAAGCGCAACCACCTCGAATCATAGGGATACCAGAAGGAGAAGAGAAGAAGCACGGGGTCGAAAATCTATTTGAAAAAATATTGACTGAAAACTTCCCTACCCTGGTGAAGGAAATCAACATACATGCCCAGTAAGTGCAGAGGGTTCCAAACAAGCTGAACCCAAACAGGTCCACACCAAGACACATCCTAGTTAAAATGGCAAAGGTTAAAGACAGAGACAGAATCCCAGAGGCTGCAAGAGAAAGACAGCAGGTTACATACAAAGGAACTCCTGTTAGACTAACAGCTGACTTGTCTACAGAAACTCTGCAGGCCAGAAGGGAGTGGCAGGAGATGTTCAAAGTGACACAAAATAAAGGCCTACAACCAAGATTGCTTTACCCAGCATGGCTATCACTTAAAATTGAAGGAGATGGGCCTGCCGAGTGGCGCGGTGGTTAAGTGCTGGCTTGGGAAGCCAGCGGCCCCGGTTCGGGTCCCACATATGAGGGCCAGTGACACTGCCCTCAAAAAAAAAAAAATTGAAGGAGAAATAAAGAGCTTCTCAGAAAAGAATAAGCTTAAGGAATTCATTACCACCAAGCCAGCATTGCAAGAAATGTTTTTTTTTTTTTTTTTTTTTAAAGATTTTATTGGGGAATTGGTGGAGGGGAACAGCGTTGGGGAATCGGGGAAGGGGAACAGACAAGTTGCTGTCTTCTTGTTCTTCAGTTTAGTTGCGGAGGATGTTGCTTCACTGTTGGTATCGTCATTGCGCTCTTCCCCGATGAGGCAGATCAGTCGCTGGCCTCTGGATGTCGCTCATCGCGGCTATTGGCAGCTCACGCTTGGCTGCCAGCCGCTCACGCTGGCTGCGGGCCACTCACTGTAGCCTATGGCAGCCCACTGCAGCAGGGGCTGCAGCCCACACCATCACCGGGGCTCGCACAGCCCAGCTCCAGGTGGAGCTGTTGTTAGCTGTAGAGAGCAGTGTCACTGGCCCTCATGTGGGATCCGAACCGGGTCCGCTGGCATCCCAAAACCAGCGCTTAACCAATGCGCCACTCGGCCGGCCCAAGAAATGTTAAAAGGGCTTTTTTAAACAAAAGAAAGGGGTAAACAAGCTAACCCAGAGAGACAATTTAAGAAGATTGAAGTCATATCAAGCAGATATAAAGGAAAAACTGATGGTTGCTGGCTGGGAGGGAGTGGGGAAGAGGGAGAGGGGGAAGGTTTTGGACAGTGTATGTGGGACTACAATGTTGCCGCAGGGATATGGGGGCAGTTCTGGGAATGTAATTGATATTGTTGTGAAGAGACTATTATGTTGCGAGAAATAAGTCAGTTGGAGAAGGACAGGTACCATGTGATCTCACTTGTGTGTGGAGTCTGAAGAGCTGAGTGAACGATCAAAGTAAACAGACTCCTAGATGTAGAGGAAAAACTGAGGGTTGCTAGTTGGGAGGGGGGTGGGGATGGGGGGAAGGGGAAGGGATTAGACAGCATAAATAGACAACTACAATATTGCCACAGGGATATGAAACACAGCTTGGGGAATATAATAATGTTGTAAAAATTTTGTGGCGTGTCAGATAGTCACATTAGGGAGACCACTTCATGGATGGAGTAGAGGCTTGATCACTGCACTGTACACCTGAAGCTGATGTTGTATAGTATTGTATGCCAACTGCAACTGAATATGTGGATAGTCACAGGAGGTGGAGTATACTGTGGAGGGGAGTCAGTGGAGTTGTGATGGATATGTATGATATGGGGGGGAGTGGGGTGGCGAACTGGGGGAGGAGGGTTTTCACTGTGGGGGGGTAAAGAGTATAACTATTGAATTGTGTTGTACACCTGAAACTAATAAAAAAATATAAAATAATAATAATAATAATAATAATTTGAAAATCAAAAAAAAAAAAAGAAAGTTTTATTGATCAAGAAGGCACCAACTGAGAACACAGGATCCATAGTCATCCCTCAAATCTATCTGAAGAAAGTACAGAGTTCTTTACTTAAAGAAAGCCAAGATAGGGCCGGCCAAGTGGCATGGTGGCTAAGAGCTGGCTTGGGACGCCAGTGGCCCCAGTTCGGATCCCAAATGAGGGCCAGTGACATTGCCTTCTATAGCTAAGATGGTGAACAACAGCTCCACCTGGAGCTGGGCTGCTGTGAGTCCCTGGGACGGCATAGCTGCAGCCCCTGCTGCAGTGGGCTGCTATAGACTACAGTGAGTGGCCAACATCCAGCAAGAGCTGCTGGCAGCTGGTGTGAGCTGCCAAGAGCCACTGTGAGCAGCCGTTCAGAGGCCAGTGACCAATCTACCTCACCCGAGAAGAGCATAATGATGATACCAACATGGGCCAGTGAAGCAATGTCCTCCACAACTAGACTGAAGAACAAATGGACAGCAACATGTCTGTTCCCCTTCCCTAGTTCCCCAATGCTGTCACCCTCCCCCAATTCCCCAATAAAATATTTTAAAAAAAAGATGCCAGGGCATAAAAGAAGCCAAGGGATAGGAGAATGGGAGGGTCTATTTTTGGAAAACTGAAGCCATAAGTAGAATTCCTCTTAATGATTAGTATGTCTAAATGCAAGATAAAGCAAGGGGTTATTAGCCTGAAGACCATGGGAATAATGCAGGCTTGATCAAGATGGTGTCAGAGAATCAGAGCATTTCATTCTGTTAACAATTCCTTCTAAATTTTTAGGGAAACAGGGCAACTAGCTTCAGGCTCAAATAAGAGGAAGGATTAGCTTTTAAGATGGAGTCAGATTTGTCTGCCCATCCTGCCCCTCTTATCTGGCTTCTACCACCTTACATGCCAACCTCTTCTGCAATGGTCCCTGAGCCTTAGAGGGGCATTCTTGGTATTCAATTTACAAGATACCACAGCAAAGGTAGAAGCAGCAGGCCAGGATACCTGTACCCCCACAAACAAAACAGACAGTAGACCAAAGTCAAAATACATTTCCTGGGGCCGGCCAAGTGGCTCAGTTGATTAAGAGTTGGCTTAGAGCACAAGCTCTGAGCAACAGGGCCACCAGTTCGAGTCCCACATGGGCCAGTGAATACTGTGCCTGAGCTGAGCTCTCACTGAGCTGCCAACAGGTGGCAGGATGGTTCAGCTGGTGTAACAACAAGATTGCCTCTTCAGTGGTGGGCTACCCCCACCCGCAACTAAGACTGAACTCAGCACCTTAGTCACCAAATTCTCACTTTGGCACCATAACCCAAGACAAGTCTAAAGCCTGACTCTATCCTTCTAGAGTAAGGGAACTGACAACATACATGGCCTTGATACCCATTTGCAGAGGCACCTTAAAAGTATAATGCTTCCAAACACAGTACAGTATGTTGGTTTGACCATTAGAGACTACAGCTAGCCTCAAGCAATGTTAACATGCTACAATTTGGGAAATACACCCTCAAAGGACCACAGCTAAAACTGACAACAAACGTTTTGTTTCCACTCTCTACACCACCACCACCTGTAAAACTATCTCATAATGGTCACGTCACACTAGTTTGTCCTCCCCCTGCTCAATCCTCTATTGTATATGAAAATGATTCTTTGGAAATGGGCAGAATAAAAATCTCCTTTAAAATAAAAAAATGCGCAAAATTTGGGCTTTTACATTTAGAATAAACATTAAGCCCTCCACCCCATCATAAGATTAAGTTCTATAAACTCTAGTAACAGTTTTCAACTATACCGAAAACTCTAAAAAATAAAAACGGATTACACCAGACCTCTTAAATAGGACAACCTAAGGGATGGACATTCAATTTGCTCTATAGAATCCAGAGGGAAACGAATTCCTTTTTCAGACAAAAGATTTCCAGAGAACATGCTTCAAACTGTCTTCTAATAACATCTAGTTTTAAGGCAAGAATATCCCTCAGCCAAAGCAGTGATCATGACATTTAAATAAATTAACCTTAGACCCTAAAATTGAATCTGAGGAAGACAAAAAATGAACTGCCTCCTCTAAAGAACTCACACAGGTGTCCCCAGGAGAGCCAGTTATATGTATATAAAACGAACAAGTTAATCCAACAATGCAACTGTGGTTCCATATTAGGAAATTTATTAATATAATTAGTTACACTTACTCATTAAAGAAAAAAACCATAGTTCATAAAAATAGAGTTTGAAACAGCTTCCAGTACAAGTCAACACTCACTTTTTTTTGTTATTGATTTTATTGGGGAATTGGGGGAGGGGAACAGCGTTGGGGAATCTGGGAGGGGACCAGACAAGTTGTTGTCCTTTTGTTCCTCAGTCTAGTTGTGGAGGACATTGCTTCACTGGCCCATGTTGGTATTATAATTGCTCTCTTCCTGGATGAGGCAGCTCAGTTCCAGGCCTCTGGATGGCCATTCACAGAGGCTCTTGGCAGCTCACTCCAGCTGCTGGCCGCTCGCTGTAGCTTATGTCAGCCCGCTGCAGCAGGGGCTGTAGCCTCTACCGTCGCCGGGACTCACGCAGCCCAGCTCCAGGTGGAGCTGTTGTTCATCATCTTAGCCTAGAGGGCAGTGTCACTGGCCCTCATATGTGGGATCCCAACCAGGGCCTCTGGTGTCCCAAGCCAGCTCTTAACCAGCGTGCCACTCGGCCGGCCCAACACTCACTTTTATTGTATTTTATTTTTTTCCTTTTTTTTTTTTTTTTGAGGGCCGTGTCACTGGCCCTCATAAGTGGGACCCAAACCGGGGCCGCTGGCTTCCCAAGCCAGCGCTTAACTACCGCACCACTCGGCCGGCCCCCAACATTCACTTTTAGTAAACCTTTTACCAAATTAGAAATAGAAGAATCTCTTTAACTTGATTTAAAAGAATATCATAGGGCAGGTTGAGTGGCTCAGTTGGTTAAGAGCTTGCTCAAGAGTGCGAGCTGAGCTCTGAGCAACAGCAGTTTGATGCCCAGCCTGAGCTGAGCTGCCGTTGAGCTGACAACAGGTGGCAGGATGGCTCAGCTAAAGAAAAAAAAAAAATCAGAAACCAATAATAAATATCATCCTTCATGGTGAGATAGTAGAGACATTCCCAATAAAATCAGAAATTGAACAATGCCCATTTTTTATTTCAATATTTCTATGAAGCTCCATGTTTTTGCAATAAGAAATAAGAAATAAATAAGATATTAGAAAGGAAGAGATAAAAATTTCAGTAGTTCACTGTGAAGAGCCAAGCCAATTAGCTGAAAAACTATTAGAATAAGAAAGCTCAGTAAGGCAGTCTGATGCAAGATAACTTTCAAAAATAACTATCATCAATTCTCATATATATCAGCAGTAACAATCAGAAATAAAAAGCAAAGGGAGGGCTGCCCAAGTAGCGCATTGGTTAAGACCTGGCTTGGGATGCCAGCGGCCCCTGTTTGGATCCCACATATGAGGGCCAGTGACACTGCCCTCTACAGCTAAGATGGTGAACGACAGCTCCACCTGGCGCTGGGCTTCTGTGAGGCCCCAGAACAGCAGAGTTGCAGCCCTGCTGCAGTGGATTGCCATAGGCTACAGTGAGTGGTCAGCAGCCAGCGTGAGCTGTCAATAGCCACCGTGAGTGACCATCCAGAGGCCGGCAACCGATCTGCCTCACCTGGGAAGAGCGCAATGACGATACCAACATGAGCCAGTGAAGCAACGTCCTCCGCAACTAGACTGAAGAACAAAAAGACAGCAACTTGTCTGTTCCCCTCCCCCAATTCCCCAATTAAAATAATAATAATTTTCTCAGTGGTTAAGCGCTGGCTTGGGAAGCCAGCTGCCCTGGTTCAGTCCCACATATGAAGGCCAGTGACACTGCCCTCAAAAAAAAAAAAAAAAATTTCCTCTTCTAGAAATACCCTTGTATATGTGTTAAGATATAAAGGGGTTTGTTGCACTCTTAATTATAATAGCAAAGCATTTTAAAAAGCTTAAATGTTGGGCCGGCCGATGCTGTGGTTAAGCGCTGGCTTGGGAAGCCAGCGGCCCTGGTTCGGTCCCACATGTGAGGGCCAGTGACATTGCCCTCAAAAAAAAAAAAGCTTAAATGTTTATCAATAGAGGATTGATTAAATGATGTAAAATCCATTCAAGAGAATATCATAAAGTTATTAAAAAGAATAAATAGCTTTATAAGTACTATTGGAAAGATATTCATAACATATTCAGTGGAAAGAGCAATCTGCAAAACAATATTATAGCAGGATTTTTTTTTTATAGATTCAGGATGGAAGTTATTTTTATTTCCTTTAGTTCACTTTTTTAACTTCTAAAAGTAATATATAAAGACATTTATGAAACACACACAAAAGCTGAAAATAAAATGCCTGTAATCCCTAAACAAAGCTTATTTTAACCTTCTTTTAATGTGTTTTTCTGATTTTTTTTCCCTAAGTATAACTGTATTTTTAACAATGAATAATATTGCAATGTAATTTTATTTCTTGGTTTTTACCCTTAATCATGCATTGTGAGAATTTTTAATGTGACTGCATATTTTCATAAATACATTTAAATTGTAGAGGAAATACACACACACCCACACACACAGTAAAAATATTAAATTAATTAAAAAAGGATAAAATTAAAATAATTAGACTATTTTTACAAATAAAAACAAAATAACTTTTTTTTTAAAAGCACTAAACTGCAAGCTCCTGGAGGCAATGACTAATCATATTTTTTAATGTCTTATTTCCTTCTTGTAGTGCTTAGCACACTGTCATTTATCTGTGTATATTCTACTCAAGACAGGTCAAGTGAGTTGTTGTTTATTTTAAAACAGATTCTTCAGTAAAGTTGGGAGACTTGTACTTAAGGATGTGACCTAATGACCTGGTGATTGTTTTAATGGATTTTCAATGCAGTGTGAAGTATCTATTAACACAGCAGTGGTGAGAAGAGAGCAGTATTGTACAGTGAGAGCAGCCTCAGTACAGCACCAGGATTTTTTTATAATCTGTTTATAATCCCAGATACTATATCAAAAAGGTTTGTTTATATTTTTGTTGCCCTATCAACGATTTGTGTCCTTTCTCGTTCTGTCTGTTGAGAGAACAGACAGTACAGTCCGAGAAATCAATCTAGGTTTAAGATTTCTGCCTTCTCAGCAGTTCCTTAAGAAGAGGCACCTTCAAATAACTTCAGCCAGTCTTGGGAGACACGATTCAGTAGTTAAAAGGAGGTTACCCCTAATTTTTCTGCGTGTCTATGACAGCCCTGTAGTCATCCTGGCCTCAGTCTGCTTTGTAGGGTGGGGTGGGTTTTGTGAACATGTGAATCAACAATATTATTGGGCCACTTCTATTGGCCACTCATTTCTCTTAAATGATCCCGTTCTACCTCTTCACTGCTATTCTTCGAATACCCACCCTTAACTGCTTCCACTCTCTCGCCTTTTTTATGCTTCAACCAAATTCAGTCTGGCTTCCAACATCCTTTCGAAACTGCTCTTGAAGGTCACTAATGACCTAATTGCTATATCCAATGGCTTTTCCTTGGTGCTAATTTTGATGTCTCTACAGAATTAATATGCTTACCACCCCTTTATTTTTTAACTCTTCTCGCTTGTGTTTTGGGTTTTTTTCGCTTGTGTTTTATGACACCAACTTCTCCTGATTCTTGCTCAAATTTGAACCATAGGGATACGAACAAATATAGCTAATAGTCATTGAGTATCAGGTTCTTTTCATGTAATCTCCCACTTAATCCTCTTTTGTATGAGAAAGAGAATTCCTATTTTATAGAAAACTAAGATATGAGAAAACGAAGGTTTAAAGAAGGTGAGTAATCAACAAAATGAAGGATAAAGATCACATGGTCATTTCAATAGATGCAGAAAAAGCATTTGACAAAATCCAACAGCCATTTATGTTAAAAACCCTTAGCAAAGTGGGAATACAGGGATCATATCTCAACATAATAAAAGCCATATATGATAAACCTACGGCTAACATCATACTCAATGGGGAAAAGCTAAAACCATTCCCCTTAAGATCAGGAACAAGACAAGGCTGTACACTTTCTCCTCTTTTATTCAACATAGTGCTGGAAGTTCTAGCCACAGCAATCAGACAACAAAAAGAAATAAAAGGCATCCAAATTAGCAAGGAAGAAGTAAAATTGTCATTATATGCAGATGACATGATACTGTATATAGAGAACCCCAAAGACTCCATCAAAAAACTATTGGAACTGATGGACGAATTCAGTAAAGTAGCAGGATATAAAATCAATGTTCAGAAATCAGTGGCATTTGCATATACCAATAATAAACTAATGGAAAGAGAAATTAAGAAAACTGTCCCATTTACAATTGCATCAAGAACTATAAAATACCTAGGAATAAATTTAACCAAAGAAGTGAAAGATCTGTACTCAGAAAATTATAAGACACTGAAGAAAGAAATCATAGAAGATACAAATAAATGGAAACACCTACCATACTCATGGATAGGAAGAATTAATATAGTTAAAATGTCCATACTGCCTAAAGCAATATATAGATTCAATGCAATTCCTATCAAACTACCAAGGGCATTTTTCACAGAAATAGAAAATATAATCCTAAAATTTATATGGAATCATAAAAGACCCAGAACAGCCTCGGCAATTCTGAGAAATAAGAACAAAGTCGGGGGGATCACGCTACCAGACATCAAAACCTACTACAAGGCTACAGTAATCAAGACAGTTTGGTATTGGCATAAAAACAGGCACATCGATCAGTGGAACAGAACATAGAGCCCAGAAATAAATCCAGGCATTTACGGACAGTTAATCTATGACAAGGGAAGCAAGAATTTACACTGGAGTAAAGCTAGTCTATTCAATAAATGGTGCTGGGAAAATTGGACTGACACATGCAAAAAAATGAAACTGGACCACCTCCTTACGCCTTATACAAGAACAAATTCAAAATGGATTAAAAGGGCCGGCCGAGTGGCGCGGTGGTTAAGCACTGGCTTGGGAAGCCAGCGGCCCCGGTTCGGTCCCACATATGAGGACCAGTGACACTGCCCTCAAAAAAAAAAAAAAAAAAAAAAAACAAAATGGATTAAAGACTTAAATGTAAGACCTGAAACCATAAAAATCCTAAAAGAAAATATAGGGAGTACATTTGCAGACATTACCTGGAGCAATATTTTTACTGATACATCCCTACGGGCAAGGGAAGTAAAAGAAAAAATGAACATATGGGATTATATCAGACTTAAAAGTTTTTTCACAACAAAGGAAACCATTAATAAAACAAAAAGGAAGCCTACTGAATGGGAGAATATATTTGCCAATGATATATCTGATAAGGGATTAATATCCAAAATTTATAAAACACTCATGAAACTCAACACCAAAAAAACAAACAACCCAATTAAAAAATGGGCAGAAGATATGAAGAGACATTTCTCTAAAGAGGACATACAGATGGCCAAGAGGCATATGAAAAAAAGTTCAACCTCACTGGTCATTAGGGAAATGCAAATAAAAACCACCATGAGATACCACCTCACTCCAGTCAGAGTGGCTATCATCAATAAATCAACAAACAACAAGTGCTGGCGGGGCTGTGGGGAAAAGGGGACCCTGCTGCACTGTTGGTGGGATTGCAGATTGGTGCAGCCACTATGGAAGTCATTATGGAGGTATCTCAAAGAACTGGAAATAGAGCTACCGTTTGACCCAGCAATTCCACTTCTAGGTATTTATCCTGAAAAAAACAAGACACTTATTCAAAAAAAGTTGTGCACCCCTATGTTCATAGCAGCACAATTTACAATAGCTAAGACTTGGAAACAACCAAAATGCCCATCAGTAGATGACTGGATTAAGAAACTGTGGTATATTTATACAATGGAGTATTACTCCGCTATAAAGAAGAATGAAATCGTACCATTTGCAATGATATGGACGGACCTAGAGACTATTATGTTAAGTGAAATAAGTCAGTCAGAGAAAGACAAATACCATATGATCTCACTCATATGTGGAATTTGAAAAACTGTATGAATGAGCAAAGTAAACAGAAACTGTCTCATAGATATAGAGGAAAATTCAGGGTTGCTAATTGGGAGGGGGATGGGGATGAAGGAGAAGGGGAAGGGATTAGACAGCAATAATAGGCAACTACAATATTGCCACTGGGATATGAAAAACAGTTTGGGGAATATAATTAATAATGTAAATATTCTGTGGAATGTCAGATGGTCATAGGTCTTGTTAGGGAGACCATTTCATGGATGGAGTAGAGGTTTGATCACTGCACTGTATAACTAAAGCGGAGATTGTATACCTACTGTAATTGAATATATATAATCACGGGATGTGGATTATACTGTGGAAGAGAGTCAGAGGAAGAGTAATAGATATATATGATATGGTGGGGAGTGGGGTGGCGAATTGGGGGTGGGGGGTTGTCTCTTTGAGGGGTAAAATGTATAACTATTGCACTGTGTTGTACACCTGAAACTAATTGAAAAGAAATAAAAAAAAATAAAGAAGGTGAGTAATTTACTCCGTTGTACAGGTGCTAAAGAGCCATCCATCCCAAGGAGACCAAGGGCAGAGGCCATGACCTTAACTGCTATGATGTGTCGGAAAGAGTGGGAAGGGATTTCTAGAGGTCAGCAAATTTAGCTGCTTCGCTTCTGCAAAAAACACTATTGGGATTTTTATTGGGATTGCATTCAATCTGTAAATCACTTTGGGTAATATTGTTGTCTTAAGAACTTATGTCTTCATTTTCATTTATTGTTCTTTAATTTCTTTCAGCAATGTTTTGTAGTTTTTTTATGTACAAGTTTTTCCCCTCCTTGAGTAGTTTATTCCTAGGTATTTTATTCTTTTTGATGCTATTGTAAATAGAATTTTTTTTACAATTGGGGAATTGAGGGAGGGGAACAGTGTTGGGGAATTGGTAAGAGGGACCAGCCAAGCTGTTGTTCTTCAATCTTAGTTGTGCAGGGTGCCAGTCACCATCCCATGAGGGAGTTGAACCAGCAGCCTTGTTGTTAAGAGCGCATGCTCTATCCACTGGCAGCAGCTCAGCTCAAGGTACCATGGGTTGGCATAGCCACTATCCCATGCGGGAGCTGAACCGGCAGCCTTGTTGTTAGGAGCAGGTGCTCTCACCAACTGAGCCATCCTGCCACCTGTTGGCAGTCAGCAGCAGCTCAGCTCAGGCGCAGCTCACTGGCCCATGTGGGAATTGAACTGGCAGTCCTTGTTACTCAGAGCTCGTGCTCTTAAGCTAACTCTTAAGCAACTGAGCCACTCGGCCGGCTAGAATTGCTTTAATTTCCTTTTTGTATAGTTTATTTGCTGCTGTATAACTGAGTTTTGTGTGTTTATTTTGTATGTTTCAACTTCACTGAATTCATTTATTCTAACAGTTTGTGTTTGTGTATGTGCGTGTGCGTGTGTGTGTGTGGAAACCCTAGGGTTTTCTATATACATAGGTCATGTCTGAGAACAGAAATAATTTTAATTATTTGGATGTCTTTTATTTCTTTTTATTGACTAATTGCTCTAGAGCTTCCAGTACTATGTTGAACAGAAGTGGCAAAAGGGGCACCTTATTTTATAATAATCTTAGGGAAAAAAGTTTTCAGTCTTTCATTATTGAATATGATATTAGCTGTGGGTTTTTCATATATAGCTTATATTATGTTGAGGCAATTCCCTTCTATTCCTGATTTGTTATTTTCATCATGAAAGGCTATTGGATTTTGTTAAATGCTTTTTTTTGAGGGCAGTGTCACTGGCCCTCATATGTGGGACCGAACCAGGGCAGCTGGCTTCCCAAGCCAGCGCTTAACCACCGTGCCACTCAGCCAGCCCTAATGCTTTTTTTTAATTTAATTTTTGCATCAATTGAGCTAATCACGTTGTTTTTTCCCTTGTTTTTTCTATTAGTGTAGGATATTACTTACATTGATTTTCTTTTTTTTTTTAAAGGTTTTATTGGGGAATTGGAGGCTGGGAATAGCGCTCACAGCGGCTCTTGACAGCTCACACTGGCTGCCAGCCACTCACTGTAGCCTATGGCAGCCCGCTATGCCATCCGGGGGACTCACAGCAGCCCAGCTCCAGATGGAGCTGTTGTTCACCATCTTAGCTGTAGAGGGCAGTGTCACTGGCCTTCATATGTGGGATCCGAACCAGGTCCACTGGCGTCCCCAGCCAGCTCTTAACCACCGTGCCACTCGGCCGGCTGCTCATCTATTTTTTGAAGCTATCTGGTCCTGAGATTTTCTTTGTTGGGAGATTTTTTCTATTTCTTCTTCTTTTTTGAATTGTGGTAAAATATACATAACATAAAATTTACTATTTTAATCATTTTTAGCATATAGTTCAGTGGCATAAGTACATACATTCACATTGTTTTGTTGTTGGGAGGTTTTCGATTATGATTCAATTTCATTACTTGTTATATATATATTCAGATGTTCAGATTTTCTATGTCTTCTTGAGTCAGTTTTGGTATTTCGTGTACTATGATTTATCTATGCATAACACTGATGATACCAAATGTGTGGGTCTTCCACACCAAACAATTTTCCAATTTTCTGTTGACACCAACTGGTTGTCCCAAATTTAATTCAATTCTGACACCGCCTAGTTAGTGCAGACCCACAAGACTGAGGTTAAGAGCTACGTCTCAAAGACTGTCCCATTTCAGATACCAATCTCAAGTTGTGGGTCCCCAGGTTATCCACACTTATGTCTAACTTTGCTATAAATCAGGAATTCTCACGTCCTCTTCCTCAGGTTTGATAATTTACTGATAAGGGCTCACAGACTGAGGGAAACACTTTACTTACTCTTACCAGTTTATTATAAAGGATACAAATGAACAGCCAGATGAAGAAGCGCATAGATCGAGGTCAAGAGAGTGCTAAGCACAGGAGCTTCTGTTCCTGTGTAGTTTGGGGTATGCCATTCTCCTGGCATGTGGATGTATTCACCAACCTGGAGGCTCTCTGAATCCCATTGTTTAGAGTACTTATGGCGGTTGCATTGCCTAGGCGTGCTTAACTCAATCTCCAGCCCCTCTCCCATTCCTGGAGGTCAGGAGTGGGGTAAGTGGGATTGAAAGTTCCAATCTTCTAATCACATGGTTGGTTCCTCTGGCAACCGCCCCTATCCTGGAGCTCTCTAAGGGACCACCAAGAATTACCTCATTAGCATAAACGCAGGTAGGGTTGAAAGGGGCTTATTATAAATTACAAAAGAAACTCCTGAGGGTAACCAGTTAGCTCAGTTGGTTAGAGCTTGGTGCTGATAACACCAAGGTTGCCTGTTCCATCCCTGTGTAGGTCACTGTGATCTGCCCCCTTCCTAAAAGAGTTAATTATGCCATTGTTGGGCCGGCCGAGTGGCGCATTGGTTAAGCGCTGGTTTTGGGATGCCAGCGGCCCCGGTTCGGATCCCACATGAGGGCCAGTGACACTGCCCTCTACAGCTAACAACAGCTCCACCTGGAGCTGGGCTGTGCGAGCCCCGGGGATGGTGTGGGCTGCAGCCCCTGCTGCAGTGGGCTGCCATAGGCTACAGTGAGCAGCCAGCAGCCAGCATGAGTGGCTGGCAGCCAAGCGTGAGCTGCCAATAGCCGCAGTGAGCGACATCCAGAGGCCAGCGACCGATCTGCCTCACCCGGGAAGAGCACAATGATGATACCAACATGGGCCAGTGAAGCGACGTTCTCCACAACTAGACTGAAGAACAAAAACCAGCAACTTGTCTGTTCCCCTTCCCCGATTCCCCAACGCTGTTCCCCTCCCCAATTCCCCAATAAAATCTTTAAAAACAAAACAAAACAAAACCTCTCCTTCCTTCATTTAAAAAAAAAAAAATTATGCCATTGTAGCGTGAAACCTACCTATGTAACCAATGATGATAGCTGTTCCCCAGTAAAATTAAAAACACAACAAAACTCCTCGGGGCTGGCCGAGTGGCTCGTTGGTTAAGAGTTGGCTTGGGAGTGCGAGCTCTGAGCAGCAGGGCCGCTGGTTCAGATCCCACATGAGCCAGTGATGCTGCACCCTCTCTACAGCTAAGATAGTGAACAATAGCTCAACCTGGAGCTGGACTGCTGTGAGTGGCCAGCAGCTGGTGTGAGCTGATGTAAGCCTCTGTGAGCAGCCGTCCAATGGCCAGCTACCAATCTGCCTCGGCTGGGAAGAGCGCAATGATCACAATACCAACATGGGCCAGTGAAGCAATATCCTCCACAACTAGACTGAAGAACTAAAGGATAGCAACTTGTCTGTTCCCCTTCCCTGATTCCCCAACGCTGTTCCTTTCCCCAATTCCTCAATAAATATCTTAAAAACAAAACAAAACAAAACAAAAACTCCTCATCCCTATCACTTGAGAAATTACCAGAGTTTTAGGAGCTCTGTGCCAGTAACCAAGAATAAAGACCAAATATATATCTCTTTTTTTTTTTTTTTAAATGGGGAATCGGGGAAGGAGAACAGACAAGTTGCTGTCCTTTAGTTCTTCAGTCTAGTTGCGGAGGACGTTGCTTTACTGGTCCATGTTGGTATCGTCATTGCGCTCTTCCCGGATGAGGTAGATTGGTCACCGGCCTCTGGATGGTTGCTCACAGCGGCTATTGGCAGCTCACGCTGGCTGCCAGCCACTCACTGTAGCCTATGGCAGCCCACTGCAGCAGGAGCTGCAGCTATGCTGCCCCAGGGACTCACAGCAGCCCAGCTCCAGGTGGAGCTATTCTTCACCATCTTAGCTGTAGAGGGCAGTGTCACTGGCCCTCATATGTGGGATCTGAACCGGGACCGCTCGAATCCCAAAACCAGCTCTCAACCAATGTGCCACTCGGCCAGCCCTAATTTGAGTCTTTTTGTTTTCTTAGTCAGTCTAACTTTTCCCACTTTGTTGATCTTTTCAAAAAACCAAGTTTTGGTTTGTTGATTTGCTTTTTTCCTCCTATTTTCTATTTTATTTATCTCCACTTTAATATGCTATTTTTTCCCTTCAGCTAGCTTTGGGTTTAGTTTCTTCTTTTTGTAGTTCCTTATTCGGTTAGGTTATTAACTTGAGATCCTTCTTTTTAAATGTGGCATTTACAGCTATAAATTTCCCTCTTAGCACTATTTTCACTGCATCTCATGAGTTTTGGTATGTCGTGTTTTTGTTTTTATTCATATTATGGCATTTTCTATTTTTCCTTGTGATTTTGACCTATCAGTTATTTAAAGTGTTATTTAATTTCCACATACAGTCTTCCATCAGTACCTGCAGGGGACTGGTTCTAGGCTCCCTCTTGGATACCAAAATTTGCAGATTCTCAAACCCTTACATGAAATGGTTTAGTATTTGCATGTAGACTACAGTGGCGTATGCCTACATCACTTCATTCATGTGGATTTGGTGTATTGCTCAACATGTGGCAGATTCAAGTTTTGCTTTTTAGAACTTTCTGGGATTTTAAAAAAATAACAGCTTTATTGATTTATATTTTCAATTACAGTTGACATTCAATATTATATTAGTTTCAGGTGTAAAGCATAGTGGTTAGACATTCATATAACTTATGAAGTGATCCCCCATAAGTCTAGTACCCACCTGGCACTATACATAGTTATTACAATATTATTGACTCTATTCCCCATGTTGTACT
Organism: Aselliscus stoliczkanus; assembly: GCA_033961575.1. NCBI lineage: Eukaryota > Metazoa > Chordata > Mammalia > Chiroptera > Hipposideridae > Aselliscus > Aselliscus stoliczkanus. The sequence continues at coordinate 13,833,915 of CM066739.1, forward strand.
TTACATTCCTGTGTCTATTTTGTAACTGCCAATTTGTACTTCATAACCCCTTTCCCTTTTTCACTCAGCCCCTCAATCCCCTTCCCGTCTGGCAACGTTCAGTTTGCTCTCTGTATCTATGAGTCTGTTTGTCTTATTTGTTCATTTATTTCGTTTTCTTTTTTTTTTTTTTTTTGAGGGCAGTGTTACTGGCCCTCATATGTGGGATCTGAACCGGGGCCGCTGACGTCCTAAGCCAGTTCTTAACCACCGCGCCACTTGGCCGGCCCATTATTTCGTTTTTTTTAGATTCCACATATAGGCGAAATTATACGGTATTTGTCTTTCTCTGTCTGACTTAGTTCACTTAGCATAATACCCTCTAGGTCCATCCATCCATGCTGTTGCAAATGGTAAGATTTAATTTTTTTTTTAATGGCCAAGTAATATTCCATTGTATATGTACCACATCTTTAGCCAGTCGTCTATTGATGGACACTTGGGTTGCTTCCATATCTTGGCTGTTGTTAATAATACTGCAATGAACATAAGGATGCATATATATCTTTTCAAATTTGTGTTTTGGATTTCTTCAGATAAATTCCCAAAAGTGGAATTGCTAGGTCATAAGGTAGTTCTATTCTTTTTTTTTTTTTTTTTTGGTTGAGGGTAGTGTCACTGGCCCTCACATGTGGGACCTGAACCGGGGTCGCTGGCATCCCAAGCCAGCACCCAACCAATGCGCCACTCAGCCGGCCCCCAAATCATAGGACTTTATTTATTTTTTTGAGGGCAGTGTCACTGGCCCTCATATGTGGGACTCGAACCGGGGCCGCTGGCTTCCCAAGCCAGCACTTAACCACTGTGCCACTCGGCTGGCCCCCTTTTTTTTTCTTTTTTTTTTGAGGGCAGTGTCACTGGCCCTCACATGTGGGACTGAACCGGGGCCACTGGCTTCCCAAGCCAGTGCTTAACCACCATGCCACTTAGCCGGCCCCCTTCTTTTTTTTTTTTTTTTTTAAAGTAGTTCTATTCTTAATTCTTTTGAGGAAACTCCATACTGTTTTCCATAGTGGCCACACGAATTTGCAATGGGATTTTTTTTTTTTTAAATAGTTTCAATCCAATGTTGGTTGAGTCCATGCATCCAAAACCTGTGGATGTGGAGAGCTGACTATACTTGTTAAATTTCCAGTTTCCCTGGAAACTTCTGTTATCAATTTCTAGTTTCATTCCATTGTGATAGGAAAAGATATTTTGTATGATTTCAGTCTTTTAGCATTTATTGAGATTTGTTTTATGGCCTAATACACAGTCTCCAGTTCCTTAAGCTTACTGATGCACATGAAGCTCAGAGGTGAAATGACTTGCAGAAGGTATAAGCAAATAAATGTGTACTCACTTAGTTATAGAATTAGAATTAAGACTGATTCTCAGTCTTTTACCATTGAAATTTGATGTTTGCAGTCTCTGCAGTCCAAATTTGATGTTTGTTTAAAGCGTGAAGGTGCTTAATTTGGAAGGCAATAAGGCATCACCAAGTCTCCTTTGTTGGTTCTTCTGCTTTTACTTATATCTTAAAAGTAGGTATTCTCCGAAGTTTTGTGTTTGGTCCTCTTCTACCTCCACACACTTTTTACCTGCTTCCACCGCAGCTTCCCTTTTCCAGTTTCATGCTGGTTATTTCTACCTAGGTGATCTTTGAGAATCTTAGAATCAAACATGTGCTAAAAGGAACTATAACTTCTCTGTATTCTATCAGCAATTTTTTCTAGCATTCCTTTTTTCTTGTTAATGGAACTGCCACTCATTATTCCAGTGACTCAGGATGGGAAAATGGAAAGTCAGTTTTATTTTTTTTTCCCTTACAAGATCTCCACATCTGATCAGATAGAAACTCTTGTGGCTTCTCGTTGTAGTACTATTTCTATTTGTTCTTTCCTTCATGTTTTCTCTGCCTCTTGCTTGTATTAATGTAATAGCCTGATAATCTATCCTCTTCTTTAATCACTACTATACCATACTTAATAATCTTCCTATGCTGTTAGATAAATGATGATGTCATTCTCCACGCAGTCCTCAAAAAATAGCTTCCTTGTGCCCATTGAATAAGGTGCAATTTTTTTTTTTTTTTGAGGGCAGTGTCACTGGCCCTCATATGTGGGACCCGAACCGGGGCCGCTGGCTTCCCAAGCCAGCGCTTAACCACCGTGCCACTCAGCCGGCCCAAGGTGCAATTTCTTAGCTTGCCATCCAAGGCTCATTATAATTTGGCTCCAATCTATTTTTTTATTCAACATTTATTGCAGACCCCATCACAGAGCTTATGTTTAGTTACCTGAGCTTGCAACTGTTATTGTTTTGAGTAAAAGGTCCTGGGAATCCATTGGGAAGGAAAACAGACTAGGTCCTTTCTCATTCCTGCCTCCTCAATCTCAATTTGATCTTGGTCCCACTCTTCTGTGCCTTGAGCTCCAGACTACGTTTCTCTATTAACCTCCCTGTTCCTATCCATCGTGGGCTTAAGGGCTTAAAGGACAGGAGAAGAAAAAGATTGCCAAGTAATAGGTTGAAGTTGGTGTGAAAATGGGAGTACTCCTTCCCCTACCAATTGTAACTCTTTACCCTGGAGTTAAAAGGGTCTGGAAAAGGTCCAGGACTGAGCTTGTCTGAGAATACAGGGACAAGGTGGGAGAGAAGTTGGTTTGTGAGGAAGGCCTGCCATTAAAAAACTTACATGGGGGCTGGCCAAGTGGCATGCTGGTTGGGAGCTGGCTTGGGATGCCAGAGGCCCCAGTTCGGGTCTCACATGTGAGGGCCAGTGACACTGCCCTCAAAACAAAACAAAACAAAACTGTTACATGTGTTCAGAGAGGATTTTATGAATTTGACTTCAAAGGCAAGGAAAGCTAAAATAAATGAATGAGACTGTATCAAACTAAAAAGCTTCTGCAGAGGAGCTGACTGAGTGGCACATTGGTTAAGAGTTGGCTTGGGGCGCCAGCTCTGATCAGCAGGGCTCAGGTTCAGACACCACATGGGCCACTGACGCTGCGCCCTCTACAGCTAAGATGATGAACAACAGCTTGACCTGGAGCTGGGCTGCAGTGAGTCGCCAGCGACAGAGCAGGCTGCAGTGGGGTTGGCCCGCAGGTGGCCTGCGCTTTTGTGAGCTGCTGTATGTCACCGTGAATGGCCGTCCAATGGCCAGCGAGTGACTGCCTCACCTAGGAAGAGCGCAATGATAATACCAACACGGGCCAGTGAAGCAATGTCCTCCACAACTAGACTGCAGAACAAAAAGGACAGCAACTTGTTTGTTCCCCTTTCCCCCGATTCCCCAACGCTGTTCCCCTCCCCCAATTCCTCAATAAAATCTTAAAAAAAAAAAAAGCTTCGGCATAGCAAAAGAAACCATTGACAAAATAAAGAGGCAACCAACTGAACGGGAGAAGATTTTTGCAAACAATGCCTCCGGTAAGGGGCTCATATCCAAAGTATATAAGGAACTCATACAACTCAACAACAACAAAATAAACAATCCAATTAAAAAATGGGCAGAGGACCTGAATAGACATTTCTCCAAAGAGGACATATTAATGGCCAATAGACATATGAAAAGATGCTCAACATCACTAATCATCAGAAAAACGCAAATAAAAACCACAATGAGATATCACCTCACACCAGTTAGAATGGCTATACTCAACAAGACAAATAATAACAAGTGTTGGGGAGACTGTGGAGAAAAAGGAACCCTCATACACTGTTGGTGGGAATGCAGACTGGTGCAGCCGCTACGGAAGGCAGTGTGGAGCTTCCTGAAAAAATTTAAGAATAGAATTACAAAAATAAATAAATAAATAGAATAGAATTACCATATGACCCAGCAATCCCTCTCCTGTGTATCTACTCAAAAATCTGAAAACATTTATACATAAAAATAGATGTGTTCTGATGTTCATTGCAGCTTTATTTACGGTGGCCAAGACATGGAAACAACCAGTGTCCTTCGATAGATGATTGGATAAAGAAGATGTGGTATATATGCACAATGGAATACTATTTTGCCATAAGAAAAGGTGAAATAGTGCCATTTGCAAGAACATAGATGGATCTTGAGGTTATTATGCTAAGCGAAATAAATCAGACAAAAAAAAGGCGAGAACCATATGATTTCACTGATATGCGGTATATTAAACTGAAAACATTAAAGGAACAACACAAAGAAACAAAAACTCATAGACAGAGACAATAATTTAGTGGTACCAGAGAGTAAGGTGGGAGGGGGGTGGTAGATGAGGGTAAAAGGAATAAAATATATGGTGATGGAAGGAGCACTGACTGAGTGGTGAACACACAATGCGATATATAGATGAGGTATTATAGAATTGCACACCTGAAATCTATGTAACTTTACGAACAACTGTCACCCCAATAAATTTCAATTAAAAAGAATGAAAACAAAACCAAAAAAATCATTACAGCCTCTAGCTTTCTCTGCCCCAAATCCTGGCTCCCGTTCTTGGTCAGTGTCTAGGCTCCCTAGCTCACTGTCTTTAGGCATGGTCCAGGATTGCCTGGCCTCCAGCATCCCTGGCTTCCTTGGGGCTGCTCTCCCTCCCCTCAAGCGCAATTCCCGCCTCAGAGATCCAGCACTTGCTGGGCCCAAGGAGGAGGGGCGTCTAGCTGGTTCCAGCCCCTTCGGGCGCCGTGCTCTCCGGCCCGCCCCACGCGCCAGTTGCCAGGGAGCGGTTGCCATAGAGCTGAGCAGTTGTCCGCGTGCGCAGGCGGAAGTCCCGGATTGAGGCGCCGCCATTTTTGCTGCCCGGACGCGGAGGGAGAGGCTGAGAGAGTCGAGACGCTATCCGCTTCCATCCGTCGCGCAGACCCTGCCGGAGCCGCTGCCGCTATGGATGATCGGGAGGATCTGGTGTACCAGGCGAAGCTGGCCGAGCAGGCTGAGCGATACGACGGTGAGTTGGGGGGGCAACGGGGGGCTGGAATTCTCGGACCCTCTGCCGCCGCCCACAGAGGCCGGGAGCAGGAGACAAAATGGCGGCACCGTCGCCGATCCTGGCCCGGGGACGTGGATTCGGGAAGCAGGAAATTGCCTGTGGTCTCCCGGAGCGGTGGGAGGCTCCGGTCCCAGGAGCTTGACCCCTTCGGCGTTCTCAGCCGCAGACACTTGCAGGCCTAGAAACCGAGGCGATAGGGTGGAGGAGTTGGTTGTAAAATGGCGGCTGGGGGGAGGGCGAGTCCTGGGGCGGGGGAAGGGGAAGAGATGGCGGGTGCTGTCTCCGGTAGAGCAATCCCTAGGGGCTCTTCTGGCCGGTCTTGGGATGTGGAGAACAATTGGGTGGCGTGGTGGGGGAAGAGACACCCGCCACATGGGGGACAGTGGCGATCAGGAGCCGTAGCGCGGGCGCCTTTCAGGGAAATATGGCGGGTGGGGGCGGTGGCTTTTCCCCGGAGGCCCGATGTGGGGCGGCGGCTGTGGAGTCTCACAAAGGAGTAGCCTCACGAGCGGAGGTCGTCTCCGGGCTCGGGGTGGGGGGCAGTCTTGGATGAGAGTCGGGGCAGGGGAGAGGGTGGGAATCACTGCAGTTCATCCTTGGGCGGAGGCCAGCTGAGATGCTGCGATCGGATTTCTTTCCCGGAGGCCTGCACACCTTGTAGTGGAGGGTTTTTTATGAGGCTTTGCATTCAGCCTCGCCTGCTTCTGGGGAAATCTAGCCAAAGCCGTCCCTCACGCTCGTCCCTTTCCTCAGACTTAACCCGGAGAACTCGAAGTTCCTGTAATGTTTTTTTTTTTTTGTCTCTATTGGGTTCTGGTGGATAGAACATGGAAGTGGAAACAAGGAGACCATGAGTCTGATAGTCCCTTTCTTGTGCCTGGCTCAGTCTACACGTTTGTTTTACGCACACCATTATGACAAATGGAAAAAGACCTGTTGAAAAATAAAGTGATTTCAAATAACGTTTAGTAACTGCATTTTGGTTGAGGGCCCGGGCTAAGAATGCGTGTTCTTGACCTCATTGAGGAGCTTCGATCCCAAGCACCCAGCTGAGGCTTTGGGTGTTTGGCATTATGAACATAGAGGGCCCCAAGCAGATCCTACATATGTATTTTTCCATTTTGAATAATTGGGTTTAATGTACAGGTTGTTGAACAGTTTTTCTTTGTTCCCTGATTCTTCGTTCCTAAAGGTTCTTTCGCCATTTTTCAGAATTTTGTCGAACTGCCCATTGTGTGTGTTTAGTCTGTTCCAGGCTGCTGTTTTTAAAATCCCCCTCCCCCACCCCCATTTTGGAACTAGGTTCTTGAATTAACCCCACATCCGTTAAAATGTATATAAAAACAAAAAGTCATCTGTGGTTTCTGTGGTTTTAATGCGGTTGTGGGGTGAGACTTGATTGGAATCAAGTGCCATTGATCTTTAGATTTTTCTTAATTAAGCCATTTATTTTTCAAACTATTATGAGGGTCCTTGTTTTCCTTGAAAGCCTATTTGTCCTGTGCATACCCTTAGGGCTAGCGTAGATTATCATTACGATTCAAGAATTTGGAAAATTAGGAGAAAAAGGCCTCAAACTCGGGAAAGAAACTGCACTAAATTTCGTTCTGTAAATCCTAAAATTGCTGTTTGTATTGAACAAGATTCTTGTTGGGAGGAGGAAGGCAATAAGATGGGGAAGTACACCTCAAGGTCAGATTTGTCTTTATTTCAGTGTGTAAAAGCCAAACAAATGTAGGTGTGCTTGTAATGGAACTTTTCTTTTTGCCTTTCCCCCCCTCATGCTCCAGATAGGTTCTCCTTTTAATCTACCAGTGCCTTTGGCAAGAAACTTTATATTTTAATGCTTTCTGTTCTGTAAGGATTTAGGCTCTGAGTAAACTTACTGTGATAACCAAAATGAGGACTAGGAGGAAGGTTTTTTATTTTTAACTTGTTTTAAAAACTGATTTGGAAGCTCATGATTGTAGTTTCCAAATAAGTGGCTGTTTAGTGATAACCATACTTTGGAGTTGAGTACTGAGGATTTTTGACCAAATCTCTTACTGGTTATTCAATATAGGACTCTCTAGATAGAGCCTTATCATTACATTGTACATTTTTTAGTGTCTCCAGGATCTAAAGAGAGAAAGAAATAGGGTTTACCAGGTGGGGAGGAACTGCTATGACTGTTGGGCCCCAGGTAGGAAGGGATTCATTGGAAAGGAAGAAGAGGAAGACAGTCATCAAGAATCAGACTTTTACCTGTGTCCACTCCTTTATTGGGTGCAATAACTCAGTGTTGTTGTAACAAAAAATGATCCCATAGTTTTTAGTCACTAGACAATTTTTCAAGTGTGGGGAGTGAAGGAGGTGAGAATGCATTTAAATGGTTTGATTTTGGGTTCGTGGATATAAATAATTGGCTTTTCTCATTGTTTCTGCAGTACCTTTGTCTTTAATTTTGCATGCTGTGTTGAACCAATACTAAACTTTTTTGTAGAATCATTTAACTCTATCTTGGGGACTTCAAATCAATTTATATGGTTTATTTAATGGTACTGGAGGAAGCTCTAAACTGTGTTTAGAAAAATGGACAGTTCTGGGTTTCTGATAGGAAAAACAAGTTCGGGGCTAGGATTGTTCACCTTGAAGGTTAAATCTAGCATTCCATCACTTAAGTCAATCATAGCATTTCCTGAACTTAAGTCTTACTGTCCCATTTATATGAACCACATTAGTACAGAAAAGTAGGGAAAAAGTGAGTACTTTTCACATTTTTTTTGAGAATAGAGAGGTCAGCATAAACTACGTTTGGTTTTGTGGGGTAGTAGCTGGTTTTGTCTTTTCACCTTCTTGTGATGATTGGCTCCATGGGGGAAGTAGGGCTCAAGTTTTGATGTTCACTTTTGATTCACTCTGAATGCATTAACACAAGGAATGCGTCTGTTCTGAGTCACTACTTAGCTGTCCTTTTAAAACCCTAGAGCTTTGTCTCTAATTTATTCTGGTAGTCAGTGAAGGGTGGGGGTGTGTTTTGAATTAACTTCTTAATACATGTCTTGCTAGAAAAAAAGGATAATAGTAAATTTATTTTATTAATGAGTTTAAAAACAGGTAATTATCAATTCTTGACTGTAGGTCAGTAATAATTTTTATTGCTATTTCAGTTAATAGAGTTTACTGAATGCGTTTTTTTCCCCCTCCCTAAACATAAGCAGAATTGGATAATGCAATTTTAAAAATCCTTCCTACTGGTAGCTTTTAGTCTTCGTATTTAAAGAAGATGCTGTTGAGTATACTTTAGACTTTTTTACAGTACTGTGCATATTGGTTATACAAACGATATAGAATATAATGAAATCGTGAATCATTGCAATTTGAGGTGATGGGGTAAATTCTCACTACTGTGGACATTCCTAGGTATCACCTTTATTTGAAAGCCCATATAAACAGGCTTTCCATAATTGTTTGATAGCTTGATCAGGGGATTATGAAATGTTTGAAAGATTGGTATAGCAAGTGAAATTTCAGCCCAGTAAATAAATACCTAATTTTACAAATGAGTTTCAAATTTTAAGCAGCTGATCTGAAAGCATGATTTTTTTAAAAAAAGGGCTATAAGGGTGATTGTACCAGAATTTTGCCTTATATTTAAGAAAAGGGTGTGTATTTAAACAGTAATGACAGGCATAGGATAAAAATTAAATTTTAGAACTATATGGTGCCATATTTATATAGAACGTCTCACAGACTACTTTCGCAAAAATTTTTATTTCATGTAGCATTGAAATAGTGTTACTTCCATTTTATGGTTCAGGAAAGTGATTTGAGAATATTAAGTGATTTTTTTTCTTCTTTCCTATATCACATGACTAGTTGGCTAGTAAATAGCAAAGCCAGAAATTGTCTGACCTTTAGACCAGTTTCTTCTGACCCACTCACAAAAGACCTATGTGTAACTAAGGTGGGATGTGTATATGTGCATGTGCTCATATGCATGTGTGTGCACACGCTTGCGTGTTCTCGTATTTGCATTTATTTCTGTTGCAATTACTTCAGATAATGTCTTGGTGTTTATGACTTGACTAGTATCTATCAAACAGGTAAAATACCTTAATATTTTTCTAAAGAAACCTTGTGCTTTCAAAAAACTATCTCAAGACACAGTGAATGAAGTAAGTAAGAAAAGGGATTTTAGGTGATTTCAGAATGTGTGTTTGCATATAGGTTCCTTGGTTTTTCAGTGTCTGGGGGTATGGCTAATGCCATGCATTTCTGTAAAGTACAGTACTTTTAAAACATTTTACCAGAAGCCAGCGGCCCCGGTTCGGTCCCACATATGAGGGCCAGTGACACTGCCCTCAAAACAAAACAACATTTTCTCCTTCCCTTTTGCCTTAATAGATACAGCCCTTAAGTTAATGATGTAATGATAAAACTTGTAGAAGGGGGAAAGATTGGCAAATGATTCACAAATGTTCTTAGTAGCCTAAATAGCCGTCAAACAATCCATTAAGGGGTAGTGAGAAACAGCAACAGAAAGTAGTTAAGTTTGCTCTTGTCGAAATGGTCAGTTAACAGTTTGATATGGTTAAATACTGACATATCCGAGTTGACAGATTGGTTTGCCAACATAATTTTATGGTTGAGTTCATTAAATATTCATTCTGGTCACTCCTAAATAATTTCAGTTCATTTAAACTTACTAAGTTGTAGTAACAACTGCCATAACAATACAAGGGACATCATAATTTACCATCTAAATCCGGATACCTTAAAAAGAAGGGGTACCAATTCGTAATTATGTTGTACGCATAACAGATTGTCCTGAGCTGCAATCTTGCCCCTGTGGTCATTCTACTTAAGACCTTTTTTTTTTTTGGAGGGCAGTGTCACTGGCCCTCATATGTGGGACCGAACCGGGGCCGCTGGCTTCCTGAGCCAGCGCTTACCACTGCGCCACTTGGCTGGCCCAAGACCATTTTTTTACTATTGGTTGTTTCATTTAGATTCATACAAAAGTTTCTTAAGCTTTGTCCATCTCTCTTTAGCAGAGATATCTTAGATCTAAGTCCTCGGATTGGTTTTCTTTCTCAAATGAAGTCAACATTTGGCAGAACATAAGACAAAGACAAAGTGAAAGATTTTCTCCTCTCAGTCCTCCAAACGGGAACTGGAAAAGCCAAGGATATGGTAGCTGCTGAAAATAGAGGTTGCTGGCATATGAACTAGTCATTCTGACTGAGTGTCAAAGGCAAGTATATTGGTTTTATGTATGTCTACCTTGAGTATATGCAGAAAGAGTTTATAATACTTGACTTAGGTGTTAGTAAGGGCCTGTCCTAAACTAAGAACTTTTTCCCCCAAATACATTTTTAAAGGCTCATCCACACCTTGTTAAAACCATTCTGTTTAGAACATCACTGCACCCTGTGTAGTTTAGAAAACAATTGACCATGGAGACATTTTACAGTGAGTAAAAGTTGTGATTTTCATATTTTGTAAGATGCCGTGTAATACAAAGGCCTTGGAATCATCTGGATTCCTTGTCTACAGAATGGGAATTGATGTCTGCCTTGCTTGCTAATTTACAGGGTTGTCATGAAATTGTGGGGTTTTGCAAACTGCAAAGTATAATTTTTGTCAGGTAGCATTTATGGTGAGGAATTCCTATCACCCAATGTGAATAATGAAGTAATGTCTTTGCTGTTGATCTATTATGGTCATATCAGAAGATAATCTACTTTTATTGAGTTATTATTAGAAAGCGTACTCTTATAGGTTTAGTCTTTAAGTTACATTCGCGTAACTATAGATTAATTCTTAAAATTTTTTATTTTTTTGAATTGGGGGAGGGGAACAGACAAGTTGCTGTCCTTTCGTTCTTCAATCTAGTTGTGGAGGACGTTCTTCAATCTAGTTGTGGAGGACGTCCTTTCACTGGCACATGTTGGTATCATCATTGCTCTCTTCCCCGGGTCAGGCAGTCTGGTGTTGGCGGTCCTGGCTGTTCACGGCAGCTTACTGCATGCAGCAGGGGCTGCAGCCCAAGCCATCTCACGGCGACTCAGCAGCCCAGCTCCAGGTCGAGCTGTTGTTCACCATCTTGGCTGTAGATGGTGCAGCATCACTGGCCCTCATGTGGGATCCTAACCAAGCCAACTGTTAACCAACACGCCACTCTGCCGGCCTCTTAAAATTATTATTTTTTTTATAAAGTGTTTTTTTTTTGGGGGGGGGAGGGCAGTGTCAGTGGCCCTTATATGAGGGATCCGAACTCGGGCCGCTGCCATCACAAGCCAGCTCTTAACCAATGCGCCACTTGACAGGCCCTTAAAATAAAATTCTTAATCTTAATTCATATCTGGAAATTTGCATATCCAGAAAGCGAAGGTTCAAATTAACTCCCAAGCAATTTAATCTATATTTTGGCCATGTTGAGCTGGTATGTAGTTCTTTTGATATTAATTCCAGGTTAATATTCAGGAGAATATATTTATCTCCCTAGCAAATATAACACCTGTTTGTGGATTTCGGATGGAAGGTTCCATAGTATGAAAATATAGAAGTTAATCAGTGTTAAATATTTGCTTCATAGCAATGTTAGATTACTGACTAGGAAAATAATACTACAGGTTTCCCCTGCTATCTGAAAATAGAAACCCTTAAGCTGAAATGGTGTAAAGCAAAACAGCAATTAACTTTAGGATACATTTTGCTAAGGGCACAGTATAAATCTAGGTAAAGCACAGATGCTCACAGACAAGGTTCAAAGCTGTGGTGGTCTGATGCTGAGATGCCTGGTGTAGATCCAAGGAAGGAGCTTTTCTGTACCATGCTCCCTGCTTTGGGTGAACACTGCCTCCCACAGCAAAAGCTAAATGGTATTTCTGCTTTTTGGTAAAAGCAAAAATCCCCTTCGGATTTCTTTCAGTTAGTGAAAACGGGTACTACTAAATGTAGGTCTTCCTTAAAAGTGGAGTGGTGTAACTGGAACTTAGGAAAATTGGGGATACCAGCACACATAACCAATTTTGTGAAATGTGATTCTAAAGGCTTATTGTAAGTTTTGGACAGTGAGTGGGTTCTGATTAATAGAAAGCTCCCAGTTAAAACTACTTAATTCTTGGTGGTTTAGTCATTTAAGGATTTTCTGGGACCTTGGAATGGTCATTACGAACACCTTTGTGTTGTAGAAATGTTAAGTATCTTACATAAGAATTTGATTTATTAATGCAAAATTTTAAAGTATAAATTAGTAAAAAGTTATGGTTAATATGACAATTTCAAAACATTGTGTGCTCTTTGATTAGAAAAATATCAGTGACAGTTGATGTTCCTTTTATAGAATTTTCAAGAGGTATATTCATTAACGAAATATTTTTTCTGTGTGGAATAGACTTCCCTACAATTTTAAAATATATTACTCCGAAAGTGCTGAAATTTTGGTGAGGGTTTCTTGGCTGTTCAAAGACTTAGGAAAAGAAGTCAAATTAATAATAAATCTGAATACATAGTATAACCCTTCTTTTAAACTGTAATAATTTCTGGTCACTTTTTCCTGATGTATTCCAAAACATAATTTTAAGACTTTTTTTTCTAATTCTACAAAAATTATGAAAACAGATTTAGACTTGGAGCTCTCTTTTCCCTCCCATATGTCAGTATCTTAGGTCATTTACTTCTCCAATCTCTTACTTTGTACCTGTACTTCCTCTGCACATCATCTTTTTGGTTCTATAGCTAAACATGTTTGACTGCCTGAGGGAGTAGCTTCTTAAATTCTAAGAGGAGAAACCTCTTAGTTTTGATCTAGTAAGATGTATCCTCCCCACCCCCAGTTTTGAAGACTGATGGGAGTGATACCTTTTTGCACTCAAAATTGTAGAAACTGGGTAAAAGTTTGTCTTGTTTTTTTGTTTTTTTTTTAATCTAGCAGAAAGATTTTTTAAGTTCTTTGGAAGACTAATTTTTTTTTTCCTTTTTTTTTTTAAGAGGGCAGTGTCACTGGCCCTCATATGTGGGAACCGAACTGGGGCTGCTGGTGTCCCAAGGTAGCTCTTAACCACCATGCCACTTGGCCCTAGAAGGCTAATTTTTTTTCTTCTTTCTAGGGAAAGTAGGAGTCGATTTTACTTTCTTTTTCTTTTCTTTCTTTTTTTTTTTTTTTTTTTTTTTTTAGCTGAGCCATCCTGCCACCTTTTGGCAGCTCAGCGGCAGCTCACCTCAGGCTGCACATCGAACTGCTGTTGCTCAGAGCTCAGCTCGCACTCTTGAGCTGGCTCTTAACCAGCTGATCCACTAAGCCGGCCCCAAGAGTCGATTTTAGAGTCTTTGTTTAGGTTGGTATGTGAAGTGGAAAAACTATACACTGGTCTCAAAAAAAAATAAAAAAAAATTCCAAAGCCGCTTGACAAATACATATTGAATGCTATGTACCAGGCACTGTTCTAGAAACTTGGGATTCGTTAGTAAGTAAGACAAAAGATCTCTTCAATGAGCTTATTGTAATGTATAAATGCTTTTTTAGAATTATACTTTCGTTAGTATGTGTAATTAAGAGTTAATTTGAATTAGTAACAACAATGGAGTTTGCTATAATGTAGGGCACTATACCTAGTGCCATATCAAAGACTGGAGAAAGCTACATGCTTTTTTCATTGACTACTAGTGTCAAGTGGCACTAACACATTGAAAAGGTTCTTTAAAAATTTATTTTCATTGTGATAACAAAACCCTATAACAATAATACCATCTACTATTGCCAGCTATGTTAGGTGATTACCATTCTCTCAGTCCTCAAAAACAACCTTGCAAGGTAGGTACCACCCATTTACAAACAAGGATTAAGAACCTAGGAGAGGTGACAACAAATATTAATAGTAACACCACTGAGATTTAGCCAAGTCTTTTTCACTTCCAAGCTGATATTCCATCCATTTCCATACTTGTAAGTAAACATTAGTCCAAACTGCTTGAAACTCTCCTTCCGTTTTTTAGATTTTAATTTTATAACTTAAAAGTTGCTCCGAATGGTCTTTTGCCTTAATTTTTGTGTTAGGTGTTATTTTTCATATATGAAGAAGACAGAAGGGTATGTCGGCTGAGTATATTTTCCAATGGAAAGGTAACAAGAGATAATAAAACTAGCACTGGACCAGAAGTCGGTAAATTTAGGGGAGATCTAGGATCGGCAGAGTGGCGCGGTGGTTAAACACTGGCTTGGGAAGCCGGCGGCCCCAGTTAGGGTCCCACGTATGAGGGCCAGTGACATTGCCCTCAAAAAGAAAGGAAAAAAAGTAAATAAATTTAGGGGAGATCTATAATGTCCATGTTTTATTTTTTTTTAAGATTTTTTTAACTTGGGGAATTGGGGGAGGGGAACAGACAAGTTGCTGTCCTTTAGTTCTTCAGTCTAGTTGCGGAGGACGTTGCTTCACTGGCCCATGTTGGTACTGTCATTGTGCTCTTCCCGGATGAGGCAGATTGGTCACTGGCCTCTGGATCGTCGCTCACTGCGGTTATTGGCAGTTTGCACTGGCTACCAGCCTCTCACCCTGGCTGCCGGCCACTCATTGTAGCCTATGGCAGCCCACTGCAGCAGGGGCTGCAGCCTACACCGTTGCCAGGGTTCGCACAGCCCAGCTCCAGCTCCAGGTGGAGCTGTTGTTAGCTGTAGAGGGCAGTGTCACTGGCCCTCATACGTGGGATCCAAACGTGGCCCGCTAGCATCCCAAAACCAGCTCTTAACCAATGCGCCACTTGGCCAGCCCTGTTTTATTTCTTGACTACTGTCCCTTTAGAAATGTCACATAGTCTCATGGCCTTTCTTATCTGTATAATGAGACATTCCTTTTCTGAAAGCTATTTTATACACTGAATTTGCAGGCTGAAACTTCTGTGACCAGCAGTTAAGGGCTATGAAACAGATGTAAATTCAGTGCAATCTGTATAACTTTGAGTTCTACTCCAGCCAACTCAGCTACTGGTTCATTTAAAAGAGACCCCCGCATTCTCTAAATTTGCATTTATATTGTTGTGTTGGATGACTTATAAGGTTGAACTATATGAAATGGACAGTTTCAGTCATTTTGTATGGTTCAGCCTAGTGTGAAGTGGTGGTTGGATGGTCTCAAGTTTTTAAGGAAGCACCAGGGTTATTGAGGGACTGTACCTGAATACTGTCTTCCTAAGGCTAGTTTTGCTTTTTGTACTTACCTGAATTGATTTTATTTATGTTTACTTTTTAGGTCTGTATCCTGCTTTTTGCCTCTTTGTCTCAGAATAATGGATTCAGATTTACTTTAAAATTTTTTTTAAAGATTTTTTTAATCCGGGAATCGGGGAAGGGGAACAGACAAGTTGCTGTCCTTTTGTTCTTCAGTCTAGTTGTGGAGACTTTGCTTCACAGGCCCATGTTGGTATCATCATTGTGCTCTTCCCCAGGTGAGGCAGATTGGTCTCCGGCCTCTGGACGGCCGCTCATGGCCTCTCTTGGCAGCTCACACCGGCTGCCGGCTGCTCCCGCTGGCTGCCCACCACTCACTGTAGCCCATGACAGCCCACTGCAGCAGGGGCTGCAGCTATGCCGCCCGGGACTCACAGCAGCCCAGCTCCAGGTGGAGCTATTCTTCACCATCTTAGCTGTAGAGGGCAGTGTCACTGGCCCTCATAAGTGGGATCCCAACTGGGGCCGCTGGTGTATCAAGCCAGCTCTTAACCAATGCGCCACTCAGCTGGCCCTGCAATTCATTTAATGCAGTATTTTCAGGGCTACTGTGTAGTGCAACTTCTGGAACTGGGCCACATAGGGACCCAGATATTTTGATCATTTTGGAGAAAAGTTGGTACATAAAATACTGTTTTTTCCCCCACAGAGAAAATGAATGGAATTTACTTTTTTTTTTTTTGGCTAGTTCAGAATAAAGAGAATGGAAAAGGTCCCAGTTTTCTTTGCAGAAGTTTGTCTCCGTGGTATACTTCACAGTTGGTAGAATGCAGTTGTAACAAAATGTTTGGATTTATTAGATTATGCAGTAGCTTCCTTTGCTGTAACCAGTAGAATCCTATTTATTGTGGAATTTTTCTTACTGTTCTATATTCTATATTTATTTTAAAGAACTGCTATCCTCCTTTCCCCTCTCTCCTTGTGAGATTGTTTCTAGCTTTGAAAGTTGACTAGCCCTTATTCCTCCTAGCTTTTTCACATGGCCAGTGAATATGTTCAACTGTTACTCTGTTGAATCAAGGAATAGAGAAATTAAACAATGTTGAGCATAATAAAAAATACCACTGCTTGTAACTCCTTGGTATATGAGACTAAAGCTTTATAAAGTGCTGGATATGAAAGAAGCTCTAGGAACTTAATGGTATAGCAGTATGGCTGTCTACTTCTTCATGTACCTTTTCAGTAGGTGACTTTTCAGGCAGTCTTTTTGGGGCATTGAGGATGACTACAGGGAACCTTGGCTTTTTCCTGTTGAGTTGCAGTTAAATCAGTTTTTTCCTGCTTCCAAACAGTAAATATATATTATTAACATGGTCCTTCATCTTGACTCACCTTTTATTGCTGCAACTTTCTTATGACTGTCTTGACCCTTACCTCACTTCAGAAGGCTGTTGCCAGCATTTTTTTAGTCATTTTTGTCTTTAGCTTTTATCCTGTTTATCACACTGCATTAATCATTTCCCAATTTTCTTTTCTGCACTGCTAAAAGCTAAAAGAATTTTCGAAAGGTAGTGTTAATCCATTTAGCAGTCTGTAAGTTTTGCATGATTTTGAAGTTAGTTAGGTTAGAAGGATGATTACCCTTATTTTAGAGGACTTCAGATCAAGATTATCAAGTGGACTTATTTCCACTTAAGATGTGATTTAAAGTATTAAAGTATACTTTTTTCTCATTTTTATTTGACATTCAGGTTTTAAGCTTAAAAAAGCTGAAGGTGATTTTTGAAAATTTACTGATACTTTTGAAGCAAAGGAATTTAGGATGACAGTCATTACTAAAAATAGTAGCTGGTTAAATTGCATTAAAATTGACTTGGTCAGCTTGGGTATTTTCCAGCTAACGTATCTTCAGCACTGTATATTTTCTGCATTGTTTTCAACATAGACGTATTTACATATTCATGGAACATTTTAAAAACCAAAGGTGGGAAGAAAACTTGTATTATCTGGTATTTTCTGTGAAGAAGTTTTTTGTTGTTACGTGCATTATATACATCTTTATAACTGATTTTTCTCAAGTTTGTGTCATGACATCTTATGAGCTGTTGTAAATACTTTTATTGGCTATAACATGCAGCAACAAACTAGTATGAGTTTTTAGCTAGTATATTGTCAGCAACCCTGCAGTGAAATACACATATTCAAAATATAATTTTCTGTAATTTGGGTTGTTTAGGAAAGATTCTGAGAAATGGAGTTTTCTGGTCAAAGTAAGTGAACTTGAAGCTTTGGCTTGAATGCTCCCATTGTTCTAGGAAAGGATTTTTAGTTTTCAGTTGTGGAGGTCTCCTCCACCCCTCAGAAGAGCAAGAGGTCCCAGCCCCCCTCCAGCTCAGGGTTCCAGCGCTGGGGAGAGACGTTCCCATAATTTCGGGTTGTGAAAACCAGTGGAGATTGTGACCGAGTGAGATGGAACGCGACTGCACTCCCAGGCGTTCCTCTTAAAGGGACTGCACGCGGACTTACCCACTAGCAGAATCACTCACTCTGAGCTCTGGCACTGGGGCAACAGCTAGAAAGGCAGCAGGGATATATAGTGGGATTGAGTTGTTTGGCTTGGGACAGGGGCTGCAGAGACAGCTTTCTCCTGGACGGAGGAGCTGGTGGAGACCATTGTTTCTTTGTTGAGCCCTCCCCCTTCGTGGTGTGCAGACTGAGGTGGCTGCCATATGTGAGTCTCCGAAGTTCCTTTACCACACCCTGACGATTCCAGATGCCCCTCCGCCCAGCTTTTGGGCACACCCAACCTGTTTCCAGTGGCTTTTTGGTACAAACTGCCTGCCTTAGCTCAAGCTGCAGACTTTCCTAGGGTCTCTCAAAGGTTCACGGAACTCAGACAAGCAGCATCTGGCTGACCAGCCCTAAGCTGGCACTAGCAGCAGCTATCTGAATTTCTTTGTGGCTCCTGCCCTGTGGCTGAACTTGACCTATAGCGGATCCCCTACAAGGTATTCCTGGGGCTGGCTTCTCCAGTGGCCAGCTTCAAAACGAGATGGAGCATCACCTAGCCACCTCCAAGTAGGACACATTCAAGGAAGAGATTGGGCCGACACCAGAGTCCTGCTGAGGCAGATCCTGCTCCATGGGGTCAGCCCCTGCACAACTCTTCCACTGTAGTTAAGGCCAGTTCACAACCAGTGAGCTCAAGGGTCTGTCCCTCCCATTGATGTGCAATTATCAACCAAGGCTCAACTACAATAGGAGCACGCACACAACCCACACAAGGGGGACACCTGGAGTGCATGGCTCAGGTGACCAGAAAGACTGTGCTACTGAGCCTCACAGCACACCTACTACATAAGGTCATTCTACTAAGACCAGATGACATAGCAGCCCTACCTAATACATAGAAACAAATACAGGGAGGCAGCCAAAATGGGGAGACAAAAGAAACGTCTCAAAGAACAGAACAAAGCTCCAGAAAAAGAACTAAACAAAATGGAGACAAGCAATCTATCACACACAGAACTCCAAACACCGATTTTAAGGATGTTCACTGATCTCAGGGAGAACCTTAACAAGCTAGGAAACAAAAAAATGGAGATAGAAAACATAAAGAACCAGTCAGAAATAAAAACTACAATAACAGAAATTAAGAATATAGTACAGAGAATCAACAGTAGATTAGATGAAGTAGAGGATTGAACCAGTGATGCAGAAGATAAGGTAGCAGAAAACACCCAACTAGAATAGCAACAAGAAGCAAACGCAGAAAACTGAGGAGAGCTTATGGGGCCTCCGGGACAACATCAAGCAGACAAATATTCGTATTATGGGGTACCAGAAAGAAAAGAGAGACAGCAAGGAATTGAAAACCTATTTGAAGAAATAATGATGGAAAAACTTCCCTAACCTGGGGAAGGAAATACAAGCTCAGGAAGCACAAACAAGACACATAATTAAAATGCCAAAGGTTAAAGATGGAGAATCTTAAAAGTAGCAAGAGAAAAGCAGTTTGTGACCTACAAGGGAGTCTCCATATGAATGTCAGCTGATTTCTCAACAGAAACTTTGCAGGCCAGAAGGGACTGGCAGGAAATACTTGAAGTGATGAAAAGCAAAAGCAAGAACCTACAACCAAGATTACCCAGCAAAGCTATCATTTAGAATTCAAGGACAGAGAAAGATCGTGCCAGACAAGAAAAAGCTAAAAGAGCTCATCATCACAAATCAGATTACAAGAAATCTTAGAGGACTTATTTAAGATGGGGAAGGGGTTAGGGATGGGTGAAAAGGGGAAGGGATTAAGATACAAACTGGTTGTTACATAATAGTCATGGGAATATAGGGTGTATAGCATAAGGAATAGTCAATAATTATGTATGGTGCCAGATAGGAATTAGCTCTATCAGAGTGATAACATAAGAATGGGGTTGGGGGCATGGTGGAAAGGTGAAGGCATTAAGAAATACAAATTGGGGACTGGACGAGTGGCGCATTGGTTAAGAGCTGGCTTGGGACGCCAGCGGCCCTGGTTGGGTTCCCACATATGAGGGCCAGTGACACTGCCCTCTACAGCTAACAACAGCTCCACCTGGAGCTGGGCTGTGTGAGCCCCGGTGATGGTGTAGGCTGCAGCCTCTGCTGCAGTGGGCTGCCATAGGCTACATTGAGTGGCTGGCAGCCAGCGTGAGCTGCTGGTAGCCTGTGTGAGCTGCCAGTAACCACAGTGAGCGACATCCAGAGGCCGGTGACCGACCTGCGTCATCTGGGAAGAGCGCAAAGACGGTACCAACATGGGCCAGTGAAGCAACGTCCTCTGCAACTAGACTGAAGAACAAAAAGAGAGCAACTTGTCTGTTCCCCTTCCCCGATTCCCCAATAAAATCTTTAAAAAGAAAAAAAGTGGGTATTTGGTCTGTACTGTAATGCATATCTCTGAGTATACAGCTGGGTTTGACTAGCTGACCTTGTATCTCTCCTGTCTAGAGGTCATCTCAGCTTTTTTTCAGCAGTTAATTGCCAGGAATCCTGAGTTTGGTGGGAATATTTGAATCTGAATGGCAATACTGCATAGCCTTTTCTAGCTTTTGCCTGTTAAAATTTTTTTTCTTATTTTATTGGGGAATTAGGGGAAGGGAACAGCATTGGGGAACCGGGGAAGGGGAACAGACAAGTTGCTGTCCTTCTGTTCTTCAGTCTAGCTGCGGAGGACGTTGCTTCACTGGCCTGTGCTGGTATCGTCACCGCGCTCTTCCTGGGTGAGGCAAATTGGTCGCTGGCCTCTGGATGGTCGCTCACCATGGCTATTGGCAGCTCATGCGGGCTGCCGGGTGCAACCTACACAATTGCCGGGGCTCACGCAGTCCAGCTCCAGGTGGAGCTGTTGTTAGCTGTGGAGGGTAGTGTCACTGTCCCTCATATGTGGGATCCCAACCAGGGCTGCTGGCGTCCCAAACCAGCTCTTAACCAACGTGCCACTCTGCTGGCCCTGCCTGTTAAAGTTTTTAACAAACAATGGTTAATGGTTATGTGGATAAATTTGCCCAAGTGCATTATTAGAGAGTTGCTACTGTTTTGCAAATGATTTAAATATTTAACATCATCTTAAGTTTAAATTCATAAATGCTAATGAGATTTAACTGGATTTAAACATTATCAATAACTATCTTGGTTTAGTGTACTGCATACCTTATGGACTTCCTAGTATTTCTTCCCTTTGTTTACTATAGCTTGTTTATTTCAATCACTTCTCCCTGTATCTGCCTCTCTATTTTTATAATATATTTTGATTAGTTAATGTGATTAGGAATTCCTCGCTTCCCCCTTCAGAAGTACTCCTAAGGATTTTTCCTGTAAATCCATTCTTGGACTTTTTAAATCAACAGTTACCTTAGCATGTCTTGGGAATGAGTTTGCCCTTTTGAATAAAATAATTAATAATACCTAATATAGAGGACTTTGTAGTCTTGTTTAAGGAGAACTGTGGCTGAAAACATGAATGATTTTTGCCAACTTCCGTGATACAGAAATTTTAGAGTACTGAGGGCATTATGGGCCGTAGTTGTCAAGAAAAACTTGAGTATAGATGGATATTCATTGGGGTGGATAGGATTTGGATGGTGTGAGAGGGAGATTCCTTCATATATATCATCAAAAGTATAAATGTGTAATTAAGCATGTGAGGCCTAAGAATGGGCTTTTACCTGGGCTAGAAAGAAAAAAATGGAGGCATATTATACAAAAGGCTTTTATTAGATTTAGATTCTAAGTTCTGTTCTTTATTTAGCTCATTACTGCAACAAACACATTGTTAACACTTCTCTTTAAGTGCTTACATCCTTTTGATTTCTGTGTGTGTGTGTGTGTGTGTGTGTGTGTGTGTGTGTGTGTTTAATTTTGGAAGACCGGCAAGCCAAGAAAAGGATTTTAACATACTGTTGACTTCCTATTATGTACTAGAGAACTTAGTATGCAATCACATTTTAACTTTCATAAACCAGGAGGAGGTATCTCCCACGTTGTAAATGAGGAAACAAGTTCATAGAGGTTAACTGACATAGGTCAAATAGCACATAATCAAACACCAGCCCCAGAATGAAAATCTAATCTGAATTTTTCTGGATATAAAGATGGTATTTTGCTATTATTCTGTTTTCCAAAGTGAGTGTGTCTTTTGATCCACCTAATAAGAGTACAAGTGTTAGGTAAACATGACAAGAATAGTGAAAGTGTTACTAGAATAGAATGGAACCTCTGGGCTTCCCAAAGACCTCCTATTTTCTGTTTTAGCATCCTGTTTGTTCCATAATGCTCAACACAAAATGTTCTTAGATGTCAAATATTAATCTTGTCCACTTTAAGCCATTTAAACCTTTGCTTAAAGAAAAATCCCAAATGTTGGCAAACTTTACTTCAGATTATTCCTTCATTGTAACTTTTTTTTTTTTTTTTTAATAAGCTGAACCATGCTGCCACTTGTTGGCAGCTCAGCAGCAGCTCAGCTCGGGCTGGTCATTGAACAGCTGTTGCTCAGAGCTCAGCTTGCACTGTTTTTTTTTTTTTTCTTTAAGATTTTTATTGGGGAATTGGGGAAGGCGAGCAGACAAGTTGTTGTTCCTCAGTCTCCGTTGTGGAGGGCGCCAGTCGCCAATTGGCTTCGCGTTGGCAGCTCGTGGCCTCTTAAGCTCAAGGTGCTGTGTTCAGTCTTGTTTGCCAGTGGGTTTAGCCACCATCCCATGTAGGAGTCGAACCAGTAGCCTTGTTAAGAGTGCACGCCCTATCCACTGAGCCATCCAGGCGGCAGCTAAACTCAAGGTGCTGAATTCAGTCTCTAGTTGCAGTGGGCATAGCCCACCATTGAACAGGCAATCTTGTTGTTACACCAGCTGAGCCATCCTGCCAACAGCTTAGTGACAACTCAGGTAGGGCGCAGCGTTCACTGGCCCATGTGGGAATCGAACCGGTGGCCCTGTTGCTCAGAGCTCGTGCTCTAAGCCAACTCCTTTTTTTTTTTTGAGGGCAGGTTCACTGGCCCTCATATGTGGGACCCGAACCGGGCCGCTGGCTTCCCAAGCCAGCCCTTAACCACCGTGCCACTTGGCTGGCCTAAGCCAACTCTTATCCAACCGAGCCACTCGGTTGGCCCTAAAAAAAATTTTTCTTTTTTTTTATTAAAGCTGAGCCATCCTGCCACCTCTTGGCAACTCAGCAGCAGCTCAGCTCGGGCTGGGAATCTTGTTGCTCAGAGCCAACCAACTGAGCCACTGGGCCAGCTTTGTAACTCTTTTTTTTGTTTGTTTTTGTTTTTGAGGGCAGTGTTACTGGCCCTCATATGTGGCATCCGAACCGGGGCTGCTGGCATCCCAAAACCAGCTCTTAATGCGCCACTCGGCCAGCCCTGCATACTACTTTTTAAAATCAAATATAATAAAAACAGTTTAACTTGGGACTTTTTTTATTTGTTATTTTTCTTTTTTCTAATTTGGGGCATTTTAAGTTGTTGCTTTGATGCCATTAAATTTGTGGTCTGCGTTATTTGCCCATGGTCCTATATTCCTATATGTATTGTATCTCTGCGCTTTTTAATAATGTCTGCTTTTACTTGACAGCCTTTTTTATTTTAGTGTGGTTTCATTGGCCTTTTTTTTTTTTAAATGTTGAGACACTAGTGTTCCCATCCTCCTTTTCCCAACTTCTTATTCTTAGGCAGCAGGGTCATGTGAACTCTTTTGGCCAGTGAAATGTGAGCAGAAATTGTATGTGTAATGTGTGTAGAGGCCATGAACCAAAACCCTTTCTTTTTTTGGTTTGTTTTGTTTTTAGCTGAGCCATCCTGCCACCTGTTGGCCGCTCAGCGGCAGCTCAGCTCGGGCTGGGCATCGAACTGCTGTTGCTCAGAGCTCAGCTCAGACTCTTGAGCGAGCTCTTAAACAACTGAGCCACTAACATTACTTCCCTGTCTAGGGAAGCCTCAAGTATCCAATGGTACAACTCTGAGACAGTGGATCCTCACTAAAACATTTAAGTGAGAAAGAAGCCTTCATTGTGTGAAGCCTCTGAGATTTGGGGAATAATTTGGTTTTCAAGAACACCTATGGTATCTTTTGGGGATACAGAGTCATCAATCACAATTCAGTGCTGTTTTTATTTTTAATTTTTAATTTTATTGGGGAATTGGGGAACAGTGTTGTGGAACTGGGGAAGGGGGACCATTGTGTTTTTCCAGGACCCATCCAAGTTAAGTTGTTGTCCTTCAATCTTAGTTGTGGAGATTGCAAGCTCAGCTCCCAAGTCCAGTCGCTGCTTTCAATCTGGTGGTGGGGCGGGGAGTGGGGGCAAGATGCAGCCCACCATTCCATGTGGGAGTCGAACCAGCAATCTTGTTGTTAAGAACACATGCTCTCATCAGCTGAGTCATCCGGCTGTGGGTTGGCAGCTCAGCTCGGGTGCAGCTCACTGGCCCATGTGGGAATCAAACCGGCGACCCTGTTGCTCAGAGCTTGAGCTCTTAACCAAGCCACTTGGCTGGCCCAAGAGGGGAACATTCTTAAAATCTAAATTGTTGACACTCCCCTCCTAAGTTCACCTTTGCTTTATTATCAAAGGATAAATACTCTTACTCAACAACTGGGAAAAGGCTTCAATATGTGTTCTCTTCCATGCTGTTCTTTTCCAGTGCATAATGGCTTTCTGTGATGGTGAGTCTTTTCTCTTTCCATATTTTCAAGTGTTTAGTTATCTTGTGAAGTCTGTAAGGTAATAGTCATCATGTGATAAAGGAAAACTCAACGTGAGGGAAAGAGGGTGGCATGTTGTTGAAAAGTACTACAGGTTGTACCCTACCATTTTTTTTTTTGAGGGCAGGGTCACTGGCCCTCATATGTGGGACCCGAATTGGGGACGCTGGCCTCCCAAGCCAGCGCCCAACCATCGTGCCACTTGGCTGGCCCCCCCTACCATTTTTTATTTAACAATCTACCCTACCATTTTTTTCTTTTTAAGATTTTATTGGAGAATTGGGGGAGGGGAACAGTGTTGGGGAATTGGGGAGGGAGACCAGCCAAGTTGTTCTTCCATCTTCATTGTGGAGGGCGCCAGTCTCCATCTGGCTGCCTGTCGGCAACTCGTAGCCTTTAAGCTCAAGGTGCTGAGTTCAGTCTTAGTTGCGGGTGGGCGTAGCCACCATCCCATGTGGGAGTCGAACCAGCAGCCTTGTTGTTAAGGACGTGCGCTCTATCCACTGAGCCATTCTGGTGGCAGCGCAGTTCAAGGTGTCGAGTTCACTCTTAGTTGCGGGTGAGCATAGCCCACTATTGAACAGGCTATCTTGTTACACCAGCTGAGCCATCCTGCCACTTTTTGGCAGCTCAGCAACAGCTCAGCTCGGGCGCAGTGTCACTGGCCTATGTGGGAATTGAACCGGCGTCTGTTGCTCAGAGCTTGCATTCTTAAGCCAACTCTTAACCAACTGAGCCACTCGGCCGGCCCATACCCTACTATTTTTTATTTAACTCTTTTGAAGATGTGCTCTTGTTTAATAGAACTATCAGAGGGTAAAGACTTCACTGTGTGTCAGTGCAGGTGTATGCATATAAACAATATTCTGATAGACCACAAACTAACACCAAACAACCTTATGCCTGATAACTAACAGTTGGTCTAAAGAGATTTTTACTGAGGTGAATTTTATGGTTAGAACATGGTGAACTTGATAGTTTTACAGTTTACAGAGGTACCTTGCTTTTTTCCCCTGACTTTCCCCATGATAGTTCTGTGTCACCCTTAAGATAACTGCATTCTTTCCATTTGACATCATGATTTGAGAAGCTTGCCTTCAAGCAAGCCAGAAATAAATTGATTGTGTTCTGTTTCTTTTCATGTTTGTTCTTTGGAGGCGTTTCTTTTCAACAGTCAGCTGAAGATTCCACTGCCATCATTGTCATGTCTGTCATCTGGATTACTTTTCATTGCGAAGGGGACTGCAGAGTTTGGGGCAGAACTACTTAGTTTGCCTTAGTCTTTTTATTTTAAATTGTTATTAAAATACCCATAACAAAATTTACTGCCTTAACCATATTTTTTAAATTTTTTTAGAGGACAGTGTCACTGGCCCTCGTGGGATCTGAACCGGGGCCGCTGGCGTCCCAATGCACCACTCGGCCGGCTGCCTTAACCACTTTTTAAGTGTACAGTTTAGTGGTATTAAATACATTCACATTTTTGTGCAGCCATCCCCATAACTCTTTTCATCTTGTAAAACAAACTGTACCCATTAAACAATTACTCCATTCTCTCCTTCCCTCAGCCCCTGGAAACTATCATTATACTTTCTGTCTTTATGATTTTAATTAAGAACATCGTATAAGTAGAATTATACAGTATTTGTCTTGTGACTGACTTCTTGCACTTAGCATTACTGTCCTCAAGAGTCATCCATGTTGTAGCATATTTTAGAATTTCCTTCCTTTTTAAGGGTGAATAATAATTCCACTGTATATATATGCGTCATTTTGCTTGCCCATTCATCCATCAATGGACACTTAGGTTGCTTCCACATGTAGCTTTTATGAATATTGCTGCTCTGAACATCAGTGTACAACTAACTGTCCCTTCAAGACCCTTCTTTCAGTTCTTTTCAGTATATACCCAGAAATGTGATTGCTTGGTCATATAATTCTATTTTAAATATTTTTTGGGGAACCACCATACTGTTTTACACAGCAACCATACCATTTTACTTGCCCACCAACAGGGCATAGGTCCATTTTTTCCCCACATCCTCATCAGCACTTTTTTAAAAAGATTTCTTTTGGGGAATTTGGGAAGGGGAGCAGCCAAGTTGTTGTCCTTCAGTCTTAGTTGTGGAGGGCGCAGCTCCAAGTCCATTCGCCATCAGTCCACCTGTCAGCAGCTCATGGCCACTCAGCTTAAGGTGCCATGTTCAATCTTAGTTGCGGGTGAGTTGTAGCCCACCATCCCATTCGGGAGTCAAACCGACAACCTTGTTGTTAGGAGCACGTGCTCTCACCAGCTGAGCCATCCTGCCACCTGTTGGCAGCTCAGCTTGGGTGCAGCTCATTGGCCCATGTGAGAATTGAACTGGCGACCCTGTTGCTCAGGGCTCGCGCTCCTAACGAACTGAGCCACTTTGCTGGCACAATACTTGGATGTGAAGTGGTAGATAATCTTAGTGTTTTAAAGAGAAAAAGAGCTTGTTCTTTTTCTTAACACATTGTTTGTGGGAAACGAGTAAACTCGTCATATCGCTCAAATGTCCGCTTACAGTGTGAATGTGGGAAACGAGTAAACTCGTCATATCGCTCAAATGTCCGCATACAATGTGTTAAACTGTTTCGCCCTAGGAGCTCTTGATTGGAAATCAAATCTGGTTATTGTATAAAGTGACACTTTTCTATTTGTTATAGCCTGCTTTGACGGGCTTATCCCCCTTTTTTATACCAGTTAGCCACTTCACTATTTAGAAGTTAAAACCCTATACATTCTGCCTGTCTTTTATTGGTAACTTATAGCAGACAAATCGGTAAGGCTTCTTTCTGTATGGCATACCAAGTTCTCCGAACATCCCCAAATACCTTGACTCATATACTATATAATGAAATGGTGTGCGTTTTCCTTTAGTCATTTCATTTGCAACATCAGATCATATAATACAAGATACTTTATATTTCAAGTCTCTCTAGATGCCATAGTCTTGTTAGTTGGTAATAAGAGTTTATGTGTGGGCACTTTGCTAAAATGTGATAACATAGGACACCTGTATTAAAATTACACCCAATATACCGAGAGTGCCAAAAAATATATACACTTTTTTCCCCCCCGATTTTATTGGGAATTGGGGGAGGGAATAGCATTGGGTAATCAGGGAAGGGGCACAGACAAGTTGCTGTCCTTTTTTATCTTCAGTCTAGTTGTGGAGGACATCGCTTCACTGGCCCATGTTGGTATTGTGATCATTGCGCTCTTCCCAGCTGAGGCAGATCTGTCGCGGGCCATTGGATGGCTGCTCACACCGGCTGCCGGCCACTCACTGTAACTTACAGCAGCCCCACTGCAGCCTCACGGCAGCCCAGCTCCAGGTCAAGCTGTTGTTCACCATCTTAGCTGTAGAGGGCGCAGTGTCACCGGCCCAGGAGGGATCTGAACCGGCAGCGGCCCTGATGCTGAGAGCTGGTGTTCCCAAGCCAGCTCAACCAATGAGCCACTCAGCCATCCCCACTTTTTTTTTTTTTTTAACTTTTATTGAGAAAACTGTGTGTTTTTCCCAGGACCCATCAGCTCCAAGTCAAGCTGTTGTCCTTCAACCGTAGTTGTGGAGGGCGCAGCTCAGCTCCAAATCCAGTTGCCGTTTTCAATCTAGTTTTGGAGGGCACAGTCCACCATCCCATGTGGGAGTCAAACTGGCAACCTTATTGTTAAGAGCATGCATTCTAATCAACTGAGCCATCCAGCCACCCACTGGCAGTTCAGCAGCAGCTCAGTTCAAGGTGCCGTTTTCAGTCCATTTGCAGGGAGCAATGGGTGCAGCCCACCATCCCATGCTGGATTCGAACCGTCAACCTTGTTGGTAAGATCATGTGCTCTAACCAGCTGAGCCACCTGGCCGCCCCTATACACATTTTAACAAAGGAGAAACCTGGATTAACATATACCAATAACAAAGACTACTAGTCACATTAGACTTCTGCAATCATAAGAGATGCTCTAAGTGGTTGCCATCATCATCCAGACACTTCTGATTATGGCAAACTACTGCTCGAGCAATGTTGACCAAAGTGTTAACATCTCTTAAAATGTATATACATTTTTGTGTGTGCACCCCCCCACCCCCCACCCCTACCCCCAGTATATTTAATGAACAGACCTCAGCCCTTCGGAATGGTTTTGGGTCTCAGAGACTTCTTTAGGGACAGATGTAATAAAATTTTCTCCTAAATAAAGTGGACTGCCCCAAAGGGCCTATTGAAATTACTGAGAAAGGACTATAGAATCTGGTTCAATCTAGAGAGGATCCTTAAACAAGTTTCATTTACCTAGGACATGCAGTCAGGCCCACCAGGATATATTTTTCAATCTCAATTTAACATAGTGTCTTATCCTCTTCATTCTTTCCAGTGTTTGTGTGCCTTTTGTGTCTTTAAATAATTGTGTTTTTCTAGGATTATAGAGATAAGCACAGTTCATGCCCTTTTAAGAAGGTAAAATGTGATGGGAAGAAAAACATTGATCCTTAATAAAGCAAAATACAAACGTGGATTGAGGAGCATAGGAAGGTTTCACAGAAGACGATGTTTGAGTTTGATCCAGATCGGCAAATAGTTTCCTAGGCAAAGAAGAAAGGTCATTGGCCAACTGATCAATCTTTACATAGAGCTAACACAAAACCTTTCCAGAACCTTAAGTCACTGAACCTTTTCTTTTTTCTTTTTTTGAGAGCAGTGTCACTGGCCCTCATATATGGGACCCGAACCGGGGCCGCTGGCGTCCCAAGCCAGCGCTTAACCACTGCGCAACTCGGCCGGCCCCCCTCAATGTTCTTAGACTTAAGAATTTGTTTCTTTGAACACTGTACTTGGAAAGTTAGTTGAATGTGGTTGTTAAGATCTCAGGCACTTAAGTTTGATTGTCTAGGTTTGAGTTCTGGTTTTACCACTTACTAGCTGTGTGGCTTTAGGCAGGTTATTCTTAGCCTTTTCTCTTTATTTATTTATAAAGATTTTATTGGGGAATCGGAGGGGAACAGACAAGTTGCTGTCCTTTTGTTCTTCAGTTTAGTTGCGGAGGACGTTGCTTTACTGGTCCATGTTGGTATCGTCATTGCGCTCTTCCCGGATGAGGCAGATGGGTCACTCTCTACAGCTATTGGTAACTCACGCTGGCTGCCACTCGCTCACACTGGTTGCCGGCTGCTCACTGTAGCCTATGGCAGCCCACTGCAGCAGGGGCTGCAGCCTAACATCGTCGCCGGGGCTCGCACAGCCCAGCTCCAGGTGGAGCTGTTAGCTGAAGAGGGCAGTGTCACTGGCCCTCATACGTGGGATCCGAACCAGGGCTGCTGGCATCCCAAGCCAGCTCTTAACCAATGCGCCACTCGGCTGGCCCATAGCTTTTTGTCTTTAAAGTCAAGATTATGTGTTGTAACAGCTGGCAAACATTTTTTTTTCCATGTTTGGAGAAATTATGGCTATGACCTCGTATGTTTTGGTACAAGCCATGTTAACCTGTCAGCCAGTACAGAGCCTGTTCGTTTTCCCATGACGAATTCTGAACAGTTTGTTTCCATCCTGTCCTGGATCTCATTAGGAATGGTACAATTGGGCCTTGCGGTAGCTTGTAGTCAGTCTGATAAGTGGTGATGTGCCCTCTTGTAGATCTCTTGTATTCTGTCTTTAAAAGATGATTGAAACTCAGCAGAGACTTGTTTTACCAGTTTTCAGGGACAGTCTTGGAATGTTGATGTAGAGGTGTTAGTGGCATGGGAGTATCTACTCTCTAATAGGCATCTACCAAGCTTTTTGGAGGGAATGTTGGGGCGGATAACTTTGTAGGCGAAAAGGTATGTTCCAAGCAGGAATAAACCACAGTTTAATACACAAAGAAGCAGTGTCTTTGTTGTCATTGAAACTACCTTGAATCTGTTTTTTAAGAGGGCAGTGTCACTGGCCCTCACATGTGGGACCCGAACCCGGGGTTGCTGGCTTCGTAAGCCAGCGCCCAACCACCGCGCCACTCAGGCGGCCCTCTTGAATCTGTTCTTAATAAAAGCAAACAAGGATCCGTGTACAGAACACAAGTCTGGAGTCAGATTGCTTGTGTTGTAATTGGAATTTGATTTTTGAGCAAGTTTAGCCTCGATGTTAGTTTCCTTGTATAAAATGAGGATAATACTGGTACCTGCTTCAAATGCCTGTGTTGAGAAGATTAAATGCATTAGTACATGCAAAGCATTTGGAACAGTGCCTGGCATGAGGTGTTTTATTTATGAATGAGTTTACTGAATGAACGTGTAAATAAGTTCAAGAGAGCAAAACGAACCAAAGGTAAATGAAAGTCTGCGTGTTAAACATTCGACTCTTTGGGAGGATAAACAGGCAAGCTGCTTTAATGAAATGAATGTCTAACTAGGCTATTCTCTCACAAAAGGGGAAGTGACCTGGAATCTGAATGTTTAAGATGCCCTTTTTGAGTTGTGGCATTTGTGGGATCCCAGAGTTTCTGTAACAGTAGTGATATTCAGCTACGCATTGACCCCAAACTAACAGAAATCCCAGAAATTGTATTTTATTGCCCAAACTTATTGTACCAAACTGCGTTTGCATCCACAAGTAGTGATTCAACCATGAATCACAGTTCTCTGGTTCATAAATTACTACCATACTTGCTGTAAACAGATTTGACAGTTTTTCCTGTCTCAGAAATGCTTAGATTACATTGATGAAGTAGTTGCTGCTAGGATAATTTCATAAAATGCCAGTTGTATTGAGAAATTCATGTGAATATAATGGATGTGAATCTGCTGATGGAGGTTTGAGGGTGTGGTCCATCTAGGGTTCGAATAATCAGAGCTTTCACATAGTTTACGGGATACGTCACAGTTCAGGTCATGTTTCTGTTGCTGGTAAAATGATAAGAATGACACCAGTGTTATCATAAGAGCTTCATTATAGGCATAATTTGTATAAATTGGTACAAAGCAGTGATTGTAGAACTTTTAGTGGTAGTAGGAAGGCTCTTTCCTCTTCTGGACTCAGGCTACTGTACTATCTTAATTTGCTACCTTCAGGAATGGGGACATTCCTAAAGATGAGGGGCTAAAAGGAATAGTTGGGGTTTTAAAAGTAACCCCTGCAGGGCTGGCCGAGTGGCGCATCTGTTAAGAGTTGGCTTGGGGCGCCAGCTCTTAGGCAGCGGGGCCCTGATTCGGATCCCACATATGAGGGCCAGTGACACTGCCCTCTACAGCTAAGATGGTGAACAACAGCTCGACCTGGAGCTGGGCTACTGTGAGTCGCAGGCGATGGTGTAGGCTGCAGTGGGGCTGGCCAGCAGCTGGCGTGCGCTTTCGTGAGCTGCTGTGAGCGGCTGTCCAATGGCTGGCGACCGATCTGCCTCACCCAGGAGAAGCTCAATGATCACAATACCAACATGGGCCAATGATGCATCATCCTCCACAACTAGACTGAAGAACAAAAGGACAGCAACTTGTCTCCTCCCCTTCCCCAATTCCCGAATGCTGTTCCCTCCTGCAATTCCCCAATAAAATCTTTAAAAAAAAGTAGCTCCCTACAACTCAGTAATAAAAATGCAAATAACTCAATTAAAATTGGCAAAGCTTATGAATATTTTCATACACAAAAATGGCCAATAAGCACATGAAAAGATGCTCACCAGCATTAGCCAGCAAGGAAATGCAAATCAGAATCATGAGATACCAACCACTCCATACCCATTTGGATGACTTTTTGTTTTTTTTTAAGGGAATCTAGTGTTGGTGAAAATGTAGAAAAATTAGAATCCTCCTGTATTGCTGGTGGGAATGTAAAAATGAGTAGCTCCTGTTAAAAACAGTTTGGCAATCCTCGGAAAGTTAACATGTGACCCTCCAGTTCCACTCCTAGGTATTATATGTGTGTATGTATACCGCCCCCCCCAAACAAAAACAAAAACACACCACACGAGACTTGAAAGCATACTTCTATCAATGTTCATAGCAGCATTCATAATAGCCTCCCCAAAAGGAAACTCATCTCAAATGTCCATTAACTGATAAAGGGATAAATAAAATGTGGTATGTTCATATACTAAGTGATGCATATTGGGCTGGCCGAGTGGCACGGTGGTTGGGCGCTGGCTTGGGAAGGCAGCGACCCCAGTTCGGATCCCACATGTGAGGGCCAGTGACACTGCACTCAAAAAAAAAACAAAAAAAAAACATAGTATATGGTTCCGTTTATATATCCATAGAGATGGAAAGTAGATTGATTAGTAGTTGCCTGTGGTGAGGGAGTTGTGGGTAACTGGGGAGTGACTGGCTAATGGGTTTGGAGCTTTTCTTTTTTAAGTGATGAAAATGTTGTAAAATTGGTTGCACAGTTCTATGAATATACTAAAAACGGTTGAGCATTGTACAATTTAAATGCGTGAATTGTATGGTATGCGAATTACAAATCAGTAAAGTTGTTACTTAATAAAAGTGGGTAACTGCTGCTTCTGTAGTTGTATCAGTCTTTTGTACATTGTTTTGTGGCTTTCTAAGTGAAGGGAATTATGTACTTAACTGATTTGGGGATAGCAGTCTATATCGAGTGTTTTAAATATATTTCCCCCACACTGTAAAAATCCTGTTCTTTGTTGAAAAATTTTAAAGCATAAAAAGGTGAAGAAAATGTAAATCACTTGGAATAGTACCCAGAGACAGATCAGTGTTAAATTTTTGATGGATTTAGATATTTGTGTATAGTTTTCCATATATAGTGTTGCAAAGCACTACAGTTTCAAAGAATTAATATTTTTTTTTTGGTGTAGTAAGGTTATTTTTTTCAATGTTTTTGGGAGATCAATTTAGAAAAGTGAATTTCTGGTTCACTTAAAAAAATTTTTTTTAAAAGAATTTTTAATTACTGGTTTCAGGTGTACAGTATAGTGGTTAGATATTTATGTAACTTAGGAAGTGATTCCCCAATAAGCTTTGTACCCACCTGGCACCATACGTAGTTATTACAGCATTATTGACTATATTCCCTATGCTGTATTTTACATCCCTGTGACTATTTTGTTGTTTTTTTTTTTTTTTTTTTGAGGACAGTGTCCCTGGCCCTCATAAGTGGGACCCAAACCGGGACCGCTGGCTTCCGAAGCCAGCGCTTAACCGCCGCACCACTGGGCCGGCCCCCCTGTGACTATTTTGTAACTGCCAATTTGTACTTAATGCCTTCACATTTTTCACTCAATCCTTCAGCCCTCGTCCCATCTGGCAACCACCAGTTTGTTCTCTATATCTATGAATTTGTTTGATTTGTTGTTAGTTTTTGAGAATAAACTAGTAAATATAGAAATGAGCTTGAAATGAAACCCTTTTACTCAACTGCCCCTAAATTTAGCCTTTTCTTCCATGATTGGGTTTTTTAAAGAATTGGATGTTTAAAATGAATGCCTTTGGGCTCCTACAAATAAATTGTCTTATTACCATACTCTCTGATATTTCTTGTTTTAGAACTGCATTTTGAAAAATGCACCTTTTTGCTTTTTTTTTTTAGAATTCTGCTGAGGAGAGAATGAGTTGAAAGGTTTAGTTAGAGGCAGCAGTTTTGTTTTTGGTTTGTTTTTATGTAAAGATTTTTATTGGGGGAGGGGAACAGTGTTCGGGAATCAGTGAAGGGGTACAGAGAAGTTGCTGTCCTTTTGTTCTTCAGTCTAGTTGTGGAGGACATTGCTTCACTGGCCCATGTTGGTATTGTCATTGC
Source organism: Aselliscus stoliczkanus (assembly GCA_033961575.1). Taxonomy (NCBI): domain Eukaryota; kingdom Metazoa; phylum Chordata; class Mammalia; order Chiroptera; family Hipposideridae; genus Aselliscus; species Aselliscus stoliczkanus. Next base: position 13,868,045 of record CM066739.1, read on the forward strand.
GCTCTTCCTGGGTGAGGCAGATCAGTTGCCAGCCATTGGACGGCCGCTCACGGTAGCCCGTAGCCCCACTGCAGCCTATGCTGTCGCCGGTCACTCACTTCAGCCCAGCTCCAGGTTGAGCTTTTGTTCACCATCTTAACTGTAGAGGGCACAGTGTCACTGGCCCATGGAGGATATGAACTGGCTCCCTGCTTCTCAGAGCTCACGCTCCCAAGCCAATTCGTAACCAACGAGCCATTCGTCTGGCCCAAAAATGCACTTTTTAAAACGGCATTTTTCAGAACTGCTTTATTAGGTTGAGGTCTAATTTGTATATGTTAAAGTTTACCACTTTTAAATGTATAATTCATTTTTTTGATAAATGCATTTAGTTGTGTAACTGTTACCACAATAGAATATTCTGTTCCTTCCCCTCCATCCTGATTTTCCTTGTATTCCTTTGCACAGAAGCCCCTCACTTCACCCGCATACCCTGGAAACCACTTAGTTTGCTTTCTGTCATTATATAATTACGTATTTTCTATAACTTGATTCTAGTGGAATCATACTGTCTTTTTTGGTCTCCCCTCCCCCCCCCCCCCAGTTAGCATGGTTTTTGAAATTCATTATTTTTCTTTGTCTTTTTTTTTTTTTTAAGAGGGCAGTATCACTGGCCCTCATATGTGGGATCTGAACCCGGGCTGCAAGCCAACTCCCAACCACCGCACCACTTGGCCGGCCCTCATTATTTTTCTTGAGTAGTATTCCATCATATAGATGGACAGTTGGGTTGTTTTCATCTTTTGGCCATTCTGAATAAAGTTGCTGTGAACATTTGTGTAAAAGTTTTTGTGAAGATACATTTTTAAAGTTTTATTTTTAGTTTTATTTTTTGATATATTTTTATTTTTCCTGGGTAATACCTAGGAGTGGGATTGCTGAGTCTTAGGATGTTGGGTTATATAAGAAACTAGTGAACCGCTTTCCAAAGGCATTACATCTTAAGATATTTGCTAACTGATATTCCTGAAAGGACAAGTTTTTGAAACAGGTATTTTCTTGGGATTACACATAATTTAACATAACATTAAGTAGTGTTTCATAAAGTCACCATCTGTCTGCATCATACCTTAAGGTAGGCTTATGTTCAGTGCATGTTAAAATGCAGGTCCTTGGGCCTCATAACCGAAATTCTGAATCAGTGAAGTTGGAGAGCCACGTGGTAATAACGGCATTTAGTTTTCTCTAAAAGCATAGTTTTCATTAACATATTTATTCAGTTTGTGTTTACTAAGCTGTTTCTGGTTCTTCCTTTGCATTCACTGTGCATTGTATTACCTATTTTTTCCTATACTTGGGATCTCTTAAGGATTATCTGGGCCTCTTTATTTGCTTGCCACCTAGTGGTAACAAATAGGAATCATCAAAAGTTTTGCCGATGAATGAATTCATAGGATGTGGGCAGTGCTCTTCTATAGGAGGAAGGATGGGAACATCCAAAGATAAGCTTGGTTTGTGTTTGTGACCAAATGCTCAGTATCTGTTGGCTATGTGAATGAATCCCCCTTCCTCCCATAACTCTTACTTGGGAAATATAATTTACTTGTATTTGGAAATCATTTATTTATAAGAAAATACATTTTAGAGCCTGTGAATTTTAAATCTTTGTGTTAAACTGCCAGCTCAATTATTTTTCCTGGGAAATGGGTAGGTATATATTTCTAGTTACCTTATTTAATATGAGAGAGAGGCCGCCAATCCAGACTATATACTACTATGTACTGTTTGAAGTTGTTCTGATTCCATACAACATATAGTCCAGATTCTCTTTTTTTAGGCTCTTGGTTTGCTTTCTTTTACATTTTAGTTTTTTACTTGTATTAGTTTTAATTGTGTTTTCGTTAAAAATGTTATTTCTTGGGCCGGCCGAGTGGCTCAGTTGGTTAAGAGCTAGCTCAAGAGTGCGAGCTGAGCTCTGAGCAACGGCGGTTCAATGCCAGCCCGAGCTGAGTTGCCGTTGAGCTGCCAACAGGTGGCAGGATGGCTCAACTAAAAAAAAAAAAAAAACATTTAAAAATGTTATTTATTTTATATAGCTTGACAGTAAAAAGACCTACTGAGAAGCAATGTGTTAACGAAACTGAGTTTTTAAGGTCTTATTTTACTTCTCTTGTATAGAAATGGTGGAATCAATGAAGAAAGTAGCAGGGATGGATGTGGAGTTGACGGTTGAAGAAAGAAACCTCCTATCTGTTGCATATAAAAATGTGATTGGAGCTAGAAGAGCTTCCTGGAGAATAATCAGCAGCATTGAACAGAAAGAAGAAAACAAGGGAGGAGAGGACAAACTAAAAATGATTCGGGAATATCGGCAAATGGTGAGATTGTCATCTCTTAGACATCTTTAAAGAAAGGTGCCTCATGTGTTGGATATTTGAGATCACAGTGTAGTATACACTCGTTGTATACATATGTAACACACGTTTTGTATTTTAATGGACTTGCATCTTTTACTCACCTGGATTAGGAATTATAGGCTATACAAGGCAAAGAACTTTTTTCCCTGGAAGCTGCAGAGGGTGGTGTTCAATTTTGACTGCCACGCAAGTAAAGAACTATTGTAATTTAATCTTTGTTTTTATTGTTGTAACTGCAAAATACTTCATAGAGTGACATGAAGTTACCACTCAGGGCAATTTAATAAATATTTGCCTCTTACACAACAGAATATATGTTTATATACATGTATGTAATATTTTTCTTATTGTGGGTTTTGATAAAAAAGATTTGCTAACCATTGATGCAGTATAGTGGTTCTCAACCAGAGGGTGGTGTTGCTCCTCAGAGGATGTTTGGCAATGTCTAGAGACATTTATGGTTGTTGCAACTTGGAGGGTGCTACTGGCATCTGTTGGTTAGAGATAGGGATGTTGCTAAACATTGTTCTATGCATAGGACAGCCCGGAATTATCTAGCCCAAAATATCAATTGTGCTGCTGTGGAGAAACATCTTAGTGGAAAAGATAGGCATATAAACACACAGAGTACAATGAGGGAAATGCTAAAAGCAGGCACAAAGTAACACGGGGAGCGGGGAGTTCAACAAGCGGAGGGAAATGGAAACCACAGTTGACCAGCTCCAGCTCTGCTGGGAACTGTTTTTAGTGGGGAGATAGTATACATAATTACGCACAATGTTGTATTTATGTAATCTTTAAACGACCCCTTGTAAAAGGTAGGTATTATTCCAGTTTATAAATGGGAAAATGAAGGTTCTGTGTGCTTAACATACCTGAATGATTAACAGACTTGATTAATATAACTCCTGTAGAAGGTTGGTGAGCTGGTCTCACTGTGACCATTACCCTCAAATATGTTGGGACAGAGAAAATGGACTGTCAGACAAGTTTGGTCTTGCAGAGCAGTGAGAAGATGAGAAAGTTAAGGAAAAGTCCCGTGTGCTATAATAGAATGTGGGATTTGGGCTACTTAGGAAAGGAAATGGGCAGTAGAGAGGTACTGATAAATTGGGAGAAGATGAAAGATTCAAGAGGCTGGAGGTCTTAATGTGTCCCTAAATAGAATAACAGCAGTAAAAGAACTAAAAAAGGAAGTTATAGTCCAGCAGTGAAATATTAGAATTTGAGACTTCTAGGATAGAGCAGCCACAGGGGTATTGACAAGTGAAGGTCAAGGAACTGTATTGAAACAAACATGGGTGATAATTCCTTGGTGCAATCAAGAATTCGAAAAGTAGGCTGTAGATACTCAGTGAATATGGATGCAGGGCCTACAGATTCTGTTGATGGCAGAAATTGAGAAATTCGAACCTAAAGGATGAGCTTCCGAGGAGGAGGGGTTTGGAGTAATAAATAGGAGAGCAGTCATACGAAGTCAGCAAGGACCTAAGAGAATTCAGAAATCTTTCTTCTCCTAGAGCAGTCTCTACTTTAAAAGCCACAAGGGGAGGTCGTTTATTTAAGAAAGAGCTAGTTTTACTTAGGGTGACGATGAGATTATAGGAAAGGAGAGAGTGGGAGAGTTATTTACAAAGGAAAGTAGGTTACAGAGAACATGAGAAGAACTTGGAAAGGTTGAGCAATGTCACTGAGTTAATAGAAAATGGGGAGAGCAAGATACAAGGTTGCACAATTAAGTTCATGAACTCATCCTAGGAAAAGGGCTACATACCTCATTGCTGAATATCACTAAGGTGATATTCACCTTCCAATTACTCCCCTTGGGAAGCTATGCACCGATGCCAGCACCTAGTCCACACTTCAGAGCAATTTTGATACTTTTTTTGGAATGGCCATCAGTACTGTTGTATTATCCTTGATGCCCTGAATGTCATCAAAATGTCTTCCTTTCAATATTCCCTTTATCTTCAGATATAGAAAGAAATCATTGAGGGGCGGCTGGGTGGCTTAGTTGGTTAGAGCGGGAGCTCTGAGCAACAGCGTTGCTAGTTCAATTCCCACGTGGGCCAGTGAGCTGTGCCCTCTGCAACTCCAGTAGATGGAACACGGCACCTTGTGCTGAGCTGCTGATGCGCAACTGGATGGCTTAGGTGGTTAGAACGCATGCTCTTAACAACAAGGTTGCTTGTTTAACTCCTGTGTGGGATGGTGGGCTTCCCTCCTCCTCCCCAACTAGATTGAAAAGGGTGACTTGGAGCTGAGCTGCACCCTCTACAATGGTTCATGGGGAAAAAACACTGTTCCCCAATAAAGTTATTTTAAAAAAGTCATTGGGGGCCAGATCAGGTGAGTAGGGAGGATGTTCCAAAACTGTTGTTTACTGGCTAAAAATTCCCTCACACAGTGCCATGTGAGCTGGTGCATTGTCGTGATGCAAGGGCCATGAATTGTTGGCGAAAAGTTCCAGTCGTCTAACTTTTTCATGCAGCCTTTTCAGCACTTCCAAATAGTAAACTTGGTACAAATTCATAATGAATAATCCTTCTGATATCAAAAAAATTTAGCAACATTGTTGCAATGAGTTCACAAACTTAATTGTCAGGCCTCTTATGTGTGTGTGTGTGTGTGGGGGTGCTATTTTGCCATGATAAATGAATTGAGATGAGAGACAATATTTGTTATGCAGAGTTCTGGTGTCACAACTGGCTATGGATCACTACCACTGAAGTGATTGTCTATTGAGCACAGGAGTGGTTAGGAATGTGAGCACTAGAGGCAAGCAAATTGCATCGGTTTGTATTTTTATTCCATCCCTTGTAAACTGATGGTAGGCATGCAAACTGCCTTGATTCAAATCCTAACTGCCTCTCTTAAATTCTTTTAAGTTAGTGAACTTTGGGCAAATAGTGTAATCTTTTGTTTTCCCATGTAAATGAAGACAATAGTTGTTACCTCACTTAAAAAGGTAATAGAAGTGTGCAGCACTTAATAAGTAAAATCAGTGTTACTCTTCTGTACCTGAGCTATGAGTTCTTTTTTCTTTTTTTTAAAGCACTTACTAGCACGAGAAAGAAGATAATTTCTATACCTGGAGACAACTTTTCTCTGCTTTTTGTACTAAGAAGAGGAGGTGAAGGGGGTTTGGACAGGAATGTATGTTCTGTTTAGTATGACTCTTCATCAAAATGAGAGGTAGAATGTGTGATAATTTATATAATACCTTAGACGTAAACAATTTTTTTACCTTTTTTTTTTTTCCAGGTTGAGACTGAATTAAAGTTAATCTGTTGTGACATTCTGGATGTACTGGACAAACACCTCATTCCAGCAGCTAACACTGGCGAGTCCAAGGTTTTCTATTATAAAATGTAGGTTCTATATTAGAAGGGAAAATGTCAGATTAAATGTTGGCCCTCTTAGAATCATTTTTTTTAATGTAGGTTTTCAACTTTTATTTAAGAATAGTTTCATATTGGAAGGATAGTTATATATAGGAAGAGTGATTCTCAAATTAATTTTTAAATACTCATTTGCAAATTATTTGTTAATGAAGTATTAATATTATTTTTTTCTTCCCTCCCCCAAAGTATTAATATTATTGTATTTAGATGGTCCACACTATTACTGTACTAAGTTTTGCTTCACCTATTTACAGTCATTTGCCTGTGTGGGGTTCCCCCCAGCCACAGCAATGAATTACCTAGTTTAATCTTAACATTTTTATATGGAGGTTTTTGTTACATTATTTGGAGCCATTTTAGTATTTTAATTTTAGTCTATGAAGTGATACATTTGTTGTTTTTTGGGGTTTTTTTTTTAGATTTTTCATTAATTCCTCTTAAGATTTTGCTTGTTTCGCAATATGAAATCTCTAAGGAGGAAAACTAAATAGATGAGTCAGTCATTCCTGAAAGAGAGTTTTAAAAATTATTTAAGAATACCTGTTGATTGTTAAATCTTTTTTATATAGAATACATTTTAAGTTTATTTTTCATTTAAAGAGCATTCCTAATTCTGTTTTGTTTTGTTCTGTTTTCTTTTGTTTAGGAAAGGGGACTACCACAGGTATCTGGCTGAATTTGCCACAGGAAATGACAGGAAGGAGGCTGCGGAGAACAGCCTAGTGGCTTATAAAGCTGCTAGTGATATTGCAATGACAGAACTTCCACCCACGCATCCCATTCGTTTAGGTCTTGCTCTCAATTTTTCTGTATTCTACTATGAAATTCTTAATTCCCCTGACCGTGCCTGCAGGTAAGTCATGAAAGAACAAAAGCTCTCCCCATGAAAGTGAAACAGGGTTTCAAAGGAAAATAGCTGTTGTTTTTCTGTTGTGTTCCCTGGGACTGTCTTTGAAAGCTTGACCATGTAATAAAGAATTCTTTTGGCTCTCAGTGAAAGTACTTTGGATAATGTAAAGGCAGACCAATCTCAATTCAAGATACACTTAACCTCAATTCACTAGGATAGCAGGATAATTATATTGATATTCATTTTTGTATATTAGCTTTCAGTCTTTGTAGGTGTATTTTTTTTTTTTTTTTTTTGAGGGCAGTGTCACTGGCCCTCACATGTGGGACCGAACTGGGGCCGCTGGTTTCCCAAGCCAGCGCTTAACCACCATGCCACTCGGCTGGCCCTTTGTAGGTGTATTTTTAATATAGTTATACTCTTAAATATAGCATTTTGTATTTTAATACAGTTTTCTATCTCACTGATGTATTAGACTATTCCTCCAGATTTTTATATAGGTACCAACTTAAGGAATATATTTATGTACATAGCTCTTTAAAAAAATATGGTGATGTATATGTTGCATGAAGTTTATCATTCTAACCATTTAAAAATGTACAATTCAATGGCACCACTATATATTTCCAAAGCTTTTTCATCACTTGAAACAAATTATAACCATGAAACAGTAACTCCACATTGCCTTTGCCCCCAGGCTCTGGTAATCTCTGAATTTGCCTATGTTAGATACCTCGTATAATTGGAATGTAGACACAGTTGACTCTTGAACAATAAGGGGGTTAGGGGCACTGACCTATCCCCACACAGTTAGAAATCCACATTAATTTTTGGCTCCTCATAAACTCAATTGTTAATAGTCTGCTTTTGACTGGAAGCCTTAATAAATAACATAGACAGTCGATTAACACATTTTGTATGTTACATGTATTATATACTGCATTCTTAAACGAGAGAAAAGAAAATGTTATTAAGAAAATCATAAGGAACAGAACATATGTATATTTTATGCATTCGTGATATCCTTTTTGTTAATAGTTTTGATATTTCTAGGCTATATGGTTTGAGTTTTTTCAAATTGTTGCAGATCTCCAAAATTTTTTCCAGTATAGTACTCATTGAATAAAAGTTGTGTATTGGTAGGCCCATGGAATTCAAACCCATGTTGTTCAAGGGCCATTTGTAGTTGTCCTTCAATGTCCTTGAGTATGTAGGAACCAGATATTTTACAAAAGGAGAGATTTTCCTAATGTAAGGTGGATTCATTTGAATACAAACCAATATTAATTCAGCTAAAAACATTCTAAATGGCTAGTTGAGTTTGTCCCAAGTATTTGTTAAATCTTTCATTGTCATTCTCCAGTCTAGCTGTCCCATAACATGGCTTCAAAGAAGTCACCTCCATGCTTTTGCTTTAATCTGAAGGGTGCTGTTTATGCTCTTTCCTACCCATTAAATTAGTTCAAATTACACGTCCGCATTTTTTCCCTCCTCCTGGGTCCCTGAAACACTTTCTCTGGAATAGCACTTCATTCTTTCATCACAGTTATTTGTGTGCCCTCTATTTCTAGGTCTTTCAAGTTTATTGTGGACTCAGATTATGTCTCTCTGCTCTTTACTGTTTCCCCATCAGTGTCCAGTATCACTTGGTGTACACAGTATACAATACTCAGTAAATGTGGATTTTATTTCTTTTATAATAAATGACTTCTATGATCACATTTCCATGGGTTCTGTATTGCCCCCTTTTTTGCTTCTATTAACATTCAATTCTGTTGGATTAAACAGATACTTTTCAGATTTTTTCCCTTTTTGTGTTACAACTATTAAATAAGTGAGCTATTGACTAGAACTTAAAATACCTTTATTATGCATATATTTTGGTGGTAATTTGGTTTGGAATTTGACCTGTATAATCTATTTATTGATAGGCTTGTTGAAAACATAGTAAGAAACGATGCTCTAAAAGTTCCACTAACTCCATAGTTCCTAGATTACAAAATTAAATAGAAAGTTATTTTTCATCAGTTACATTAAATTTTTCTTTATTTCAATGCCTACACCCAAGTACTCAGTGTCACTATTACATACTGTGGGATAATTGAATGAAAGAGTGATATCTAACTTATATCATTTCTAATTCTGTTTCTGGACTTGTTTAGCTTATTTTTTGTAATATATTCATGTAAATACTTGTAGGTTGGCAAAAGCAGCTTTTGATGACGCAATTGCAGAACTGGATACGCTGAGTGAAGAAAGCTATAAGGACTCTACACTTATCATGCAGTTGTTACGTGATAATCTGACACTATGGACTTCAGACATGCAGGGTGATGGTAAGGAAACTCGGAGTTAAACATGTCTCTCTTAGTTGTTGGATCTTCTTACTCTTAGAAATTCCTTGGTGTTTCTTTACATCAGGCTACAGCTTAGAGTCATAGCGTATCCTCCAAACTATCAAATTTTAATTAGTGCTTTTCAAGAAATGACAGCAAAGTACAGTCTTCTGTTTCGGGCTATAAGATGATAAAGTAAAAGAACTATTTGGAAAAGGGGATTTTTTTTGTTAATCAAAGATTTAAAAGGTTTGCCGCTAGTTAATATCTGCTAAGCGATCTCATCTCTTACACTGTTTTTGAAAGATGAAGGGAGGAGGAGGCAGTTCATTTTTTGTCTTCCTCAGATTCAATTTTAGGGTCTAAGGTTAATTTATGTAAATGTCATGATCACTGCTTTGGCTGAGGGATATTCTTAGCTTAAAACTAGATGTTATTAGAAGACAGTTTGAAGCATGTTCTCTGGAAATCTTTTGTCTGAAAAAGGAATTCGTTTCCCTCTGGATTCTATAGAGCAAATTGAATGTCCATCCCTTAGGTTGTCCTATTTAAGAGGTCTGGTGTAATCTGTTTTTATTTTTTAGAGTTTTCGGTACAGTTGAAAACTGTTACTAGAGTTTATAGAACTTAATCTTATGATGGGGTGGAGGGCTTAATGTTTATTCTAAATGTAAAAGCCCAAATTTTTCACATTTTTTTTATTTTAAAGGAGATTTTTATTCTGCCCATTTCCAAAGAATCATTTTCATATACAATAGATGATTGAGCAGGGGGAGGACAAACTAGTGTGACGTGACCATTATGAGATAGTTTTACAGGTGGTGGTGGTGTAGAGAGTGGAAACAAAAAGTTCGTTGTCGGTTTTAGCTGTGGTCCTTTGAAGGGTGTATTTCCCAAATTGTAGCATGTTAACATTGCTTGAGGCTAGCTGTAGTCTTGAATGGTCAAACCAACATACTGTACTGTGTTTGGAAGCATTATACTTTTAAGGTGCCTCTGCAAATGGGTATCAAGGCCATGTATGTTGTCAGTTCCCTTAACTCTAGAAGGATAGAGTCAGGCTTTAGACTTGTCTTGGGTTATGGTCCTAAAGTGAGAATTTGGTGACTCAGCTTCTAGTGCTCACTAGCTCTACTAAGTATTTAGGTATTTAACTAGGGACTGGCTTGAGACATGTAGCATATGTGACCTACTTGTACACTTTTCCAACAAAGCCAGATGGAATCACAGATTACTTTTCAACACAACTTCAGGCAACCACTATCAATTTGTGGGACTCAAAACCAGTTTACCTTCTCTAAACTAATGACCTAAGGTTCCTTCTAGCTGTAAAATCCTATTGTATTCTATAACAATAACTGCTAAGAAGAATTGGCCAAATAACTGTAGACTTTTCAGTCACCCCAGCTCAGAGAAGACTGAGGGGATAAAAGGAAAGCATGTGGAGAGTTTTGTAAGCAGTATTGATCTAGTAAGCTATACCCCTCTGGCCTCTGGGGATCCTTTTTTTTTTTTTTTTTTTTTAAAGAAATGTTATTGGGGAACAGTGTGTTTTTCCATGCCCTATCAGCTCCAAGTCAAGTAGTTGTTTCAATCTAGTTGTAGAGTGTGCACCTCAGTGGTGCCTTGTGGGGATCGAACCAGCAACCTTGGTATTATGAGCCTGTGCTGTAACTACATGAGCTAACTGGCTGCCCCTGGGGACATTTTTTTTGAAGGTAAAAAGAACAAAGAAGGTGACCTGTTTGAAATATTTATTTTTTTTAGACATCTGGTACGAGCTCTTACAACTAAGTTGTTAGATTACAAAATTAGAAATAAAGTTTTCTAGTGCTGTTTTTGTTCACTGATAACCAAGAATTAAGTAGACATCGTGTCACTCCCATTTTTCTGCAGAACCAAAGGCACATCTTTTCTTAGTGTCATTTTATGAAATGAATCATTTTAAAATAGGATATTTTCTTTAAACTACTTAATGTTTTTATAGTTGGGAAGGTTCTTTGTATCAAGGTATTTTATTACATTTTAGCATATTTAATCCTAAAAAATTTTTTTAATCTAGTTGCTTCAATTCCGTTATCACTTTATAATTGAATGGTTGATTAAATTTGGTTAAACAGACTAATTTCCATTTAAAAAATTTGTCCTAAAATATTTGGAATTATGAAACATAATTTAACATTGGAAATCCAAGCAGTCTCTTGACATTTTAGTAAAATTAACAAACTGTCTGAATTTATAAATTGTTGGGGATACTGGGAAATTATTTGCCGGTTTTGCTAAAAGGTGTAGTATTACATGTTTTATTAAATTGGTTTTGTGACTTAGAATTAATGTTGAATAGAGAAGAATTTCTGCTATGGAATTGGCAGTTTTCCAGGATGTTACTTGAGTTTAGTTTTAAGTGTTATTTAGATGGTTTTCTCCTTTTTTACTTTACTGACTAGGAAAAATAGCGTCATGAAACAATTTGAATTGAAGGTTTCTAAAGGAAGAAATGTATGTGGTTCACAAGCTTTTCCTTATACATTTTTAATGTTTTTTAAACTGCAGAATATGTTAATGTTTATCTGAGTGTGTTGGAACATAATTCTTTAGAGGGATCACTGCTTTTTCTCATCGAGTGATTTTAGTCCTTTTGTCTTGACCTGTGGTCAGAGGACTGTTTCATACACAGAGAGGAAATGTGTATTCTCTGCCTGCTCCTCCCCCTCCAGAATCTAGATACAAAGAAATACTATCCAAGAAAACCGTTTTGTTTTTTTTTTTTCTTGTATACCTTTTAAGAGGACATCCTCTTTAAAGGTAAAGGAAACTATTTCTAGAGCGAAGTTTTATACAAAGTAAAAAGACCAAAATCTGACTCTCTTAAATCTTTGATGTTTTCCTTTGTCCTGCTCTCTTGGTTTATTTTTCTTGTAATGTTGCTTTCATGTGATTGTTCTCCCTCCCTTTCTCCTTGCAATATAGATTCCTAAAGGAAAATCCAACTCTTCCTTTCCTAAAAACTACTTTGTAAGTCATTATCATGGCACAGTGAACTCTGCTTTTAGTTTTGGTTCTTCACTAATCATGCCTGCATATCTTCATCCTTTCGCTTATAAAACTGCCTGTTCTACATTCCAGGATGCAAAACCTAAGACATTCATGATCTGCGCCACCCTCCTCCCCGGTCTACCTCTGGTTGGGTGTGATTTACCTGACTATTTTTATGCCAAAGTTACTTGGAACTTTTTGGCAACCCTCATGTTTGCTTATGAGTGAATTAGAGTGTGTTCTATTGTTGTAATGTTAACCTTATTTGGGCAGTGTATTGCTGTTAAAAATGAGAGTGAATGTTCTATGATTTCCTAAGTTTGAGTACATTATTGTTCTTTGGGGAATGAACAGTTGGGTGGTCCATCATTCTTTTCCTCAGTAAATGGTTATTTTTGTCTTTCTTTGCATGTCTTTTTCTGAGTCCAAAATCTTTGTGTACGTACCTCCAGTACTTTTTAGTCATTTATCAATGTCAAACATTTTCATCACAAGTAAAATTTTAAAATGACTAAAACTAATCTTTACTTAATCCTTGTTGCCATGACAGCATTTATTGTTTTATCATATCAAGGTCTTTAAGACTGCTTTTAAAAGCATTTCTTATGGTACATGCTTTATGTCTGTAGGCAGCCAGGCTTAGTGTTTGTCCATTCTAATTAACTTAACAAGTAATATGAATGGATGGATTGTCTGAACCGTCATATTATGATTGTTGGATTGGTTCATTGATTTTTCAGTTTTGATTCAAACTACAATAGTAATATGTAGGGATTATGTGTGATTTGTTAAAGCACAAAAGAATGTAACTTTTACCTGTTTTATTTTTTAGTGAAAGTCTGCATGCTTCCTTATGGCTGACTTATTTAATGCTTATTAATAGATAAATGAATAGGCTGGCTTTCTGTTGCATGTCACGGTGCAGTTGAAACTCCTTAGGCTAATCATGTTCAAAGGGAAAAGAAAAATGGCATGAGAGAACTGGTCCAAATGCCCTTCTTTAATAACCTCAGTGGTCTGGTTTACTTTGAGCATGCTGTTCCTCTGTGGATGAGAAACCTGGTTATGGTTTGGTGTGACTGGCCAAGATACAAAATATAAAATTTTCATAAAAGCAGAACCTTCCTCCTAAAACTCAAGAAGTCCTTTGGAGCATTTTATTGCTCAATTGTCTTTATTAAAGTATGTTTGATATGAAGCTTGTGGGTAAATTAGATTTTACAGAAAATTGTAAAATACTCCTGATTTTTGAAGAGGTGAGGTTATTGAGAAAGAGTATTTTGACACAAGATACACGTGAAAGCTTGAAAATCGTTTTAATAATATTGGTTACCTTGGCTGTCCACTTGAAAAAGCTTCTGTAGCATAAAAACAATGACTTTCACTATTCGACAGGTTTTTTGTTTTGGTTTTTTCTTTTCTCATCTTGACTGTTGATCCATGTAGGACCTTGATCCAGCAGCACTTCTTGGCTTAGGTATCTCAGGATGAGAAGTCCTTTGCTTGTCTATGTTGAATACCAATTGTAGCAAATATCAGGAATGTTACTTTGTTTATGACCATGACAGCCTAAATTAGTCAGTGTGAAGTAATTCACTGTCATTCTTCTTTGCAGGTGAAGAGCAGAATAAAGAAGCGCTGCAGGATGTGGAAGATGAAAATCAGTGAGACATAAAAGCCAACAAGAGAAACCATCTCTGACCACCCCACTCCTTCCCACCCCACCCCCCTTGGAAATTCCCCCATTGTCACTGAGAACCACCAAATCTGACTTTTACATTTGGTCTCAGAATTTAGGTTCCTGCCCTGTTGGTTTTTTTTTTTTTTTTTTAAACAGTTTTCAAAAGTTCTTAAAGGCAAGAGTGAATTTCTGTGGATTTTACTGGTCCCAGCTTTTAGGTTCTTTAAGACACTAACAGGACTGCATAGAGGCTTTTTCAGCATTACTGTATTGTCTCCTGCCAGATGTGGCAAGATCACCATTAGAAATGGAAATTACATTTGAAAGCCATTAGGCTGGCTTCTAGGTGATGCAAGCATCTAAGAGAGGTTAATCATACTGTCGAGGCATATGTGGTATCAATTTTCCTTTTTCTAATTGTTCAAATAGAATTTTATACCAATGTTTAAAACTAATTGGGTATTAGCTTGAGGTGGTTAAAGGTCGTTTGGGGAGTTTGTTGTAATGGTTTTGCTGTAAAAAGTGTTTCAAACTCTGCTGAAATGTTGCTGAAAAGCATGGTGCTGGTAACAGTTCAACAATCCGTGGCTGCTCATTCTTGCCTACTTTACTCTCCCTCTGAAGCAGGTTAGCATTGAAGGTGGTATGGAAAAGCCTGCATGCGTGTTCAATTCTTTGTTTCTTCTCCTTCCTTCTCTCCTGCCCCCCCACCCTTCGCTCGCTCAACCTCTTTTGTTCAGTATGTGTAACTTGAAGCTAATTTGTACTACTGGATATCTGACTGGAGCCACAGATACAGAATCTGTATTGTTCTTACTGAAACACAGCATGAAATTAACATTAAACTTAAATAAAACAAACCTAAATTAAAAATGCCAAATATTATTGCGCCTCCATCCTTTATCTTTCTAAAATAAAATCTCTAGTCTAAACACATTGATGGTATTATTTGCCTGAATCTGAAAAGATCGCTTTTCTCTCTTTTTTCTTTCATAAATCACTTGTCTGTTTCCCAAAGATGATGTATATGGGGGGGGCGGGGCAAAGGGTGGGGGGTCGGGGACTGTAACCTGATTGTGAAGAACACCAAGTGTAGTCCAAGTCAATTCATTACCTATTCTGTCTTCTAAACCAGGTAGCAACACCGTATTTATTTTAATCATTAAAGTACAAATGTATGTTTAATACACAGTGTAATTATGGATCATTTTCTGGTGTGGAATTTTGGATTGTATAACCAAATATGGCTGAATATGTCAGAAAATCTGTAGGCTGAGGTAAAAAGCCGTCCTCCCCCGCCACTACCACCACAAGCAGAGAAGAACTCTCAGTTCTGCATGTACACATGGTTAATAGTCTAGTGGTCCCCTTACCAGAAACATGAAGTCGTTTCTTCCAGAGAGAGTCTGTATTTCAGTTAATACAGATTCACTCTATATCAGGAATTTAGACCTGTCTCATCTGAAGGACTGCCTAACATGGATGTACTACTGATTTTTTTTTTTTTTAAACTGGTTGACTGCTTTTGGATGTTCAGATTGTTTCCAGCCTTGCTGTTAGGAATGGTGCTGCAGTAACTAACAATCTCTACTTCAATAGATGTTTGTCTATCTGTATGATACATTTCTAGATTTCCTGTTTAGAAAATGTGTACTTTCCAACAGGTAAAATACTGGCCATTTCTCGCCAAAGGGTGGTTCTACTTTATAGCCCCATCAACAACTTATGAATATACCAGCTTCACCACCACACTTGACTCATTGCTAAATGAGATGTTGACACCAAATGTATACCCTTGGCTTAAGTTTTTTTTTGTTTTTTTTTTTTTGAGGGCAGTGTCACTGGCCCTCATGTGGGATCCGAACCAGGGCCGCTGGGCTTAACCACTGCCCCACTCGGCCGGCCCTAGGCTTAAGTTCTTAGTAGTAAAAAACTTACGAAACCGATTAGTGATAGATTTTATATTAAATATATTAATTATATGTTAGTAATTAGAATTGTGAATTGCTTTCCCATCAGATGGTTGGAGAGGATTTTGTATAAATCATTCTTTGGCGCCACCTATAAGAGATTTTCAGGTTGATAAGGTCTTTTTCCAGTAGTTAAGTGGCCAAATGCCTGCTGCATCTCGGTCCCAAACTGAAGGAATTCATACCACTGTAGAGTTTTAAAGAAACCACCAATGGGATTCATGGTTTTGTAGGCTGCTACCACTCTGGACACTAATGCACGAATGCCCGAACTTGAAGAGTCCAAATAAACAGGTAATGGTTTTACTAAGTCTGCTTTTGGAGGTGATTCTCTGTCAAGTTAGGCTGTCACACGAGTTTAGTGAGTTTTTTAGTTGGCTGTATAGACTATTCAATCAGGATGCTGCTATGAACATTTTCAAGGATGTGGCAATCTTGGTATGGAAAGGAAAGGAGCCTGCCACCCAAAGAAACTAATGAAGGCACTTAGGAAGATGATTTGTATACAGGTCTTAAGAAATACCCTTATCAAAGACTGAAAGACACGGGAAAGGGAGTTTGCAGAAAGTACTGTAAGGATAGCATCACTCTCACTTGCTGTAACTGGCCTGGAAAAAAGGGAGTATTTTTTCAGCTCTTGGTGTAGTCATATTTGAGATTCAGTTGATGTCAGTAGAAACTCAACATTACAATGTGAATACAATTTTGTGTTTTCAATATAATTCTTAGTGCTTTGCTTTGAAAAAGTTTTAAACTCAAATGTTTTCTAAAGTGTTAGCACTGATAATGGGTTTATACCCATCCTTGGGTTCTTGGATGGATGGCCAGGAAAGGAAATCGCCAATGATGTATTTTGCTTCTAGGAAGATGAGAATGAACTTCAAGTTAGGTCACTCTAAGGGAAGTTGATGGAATATGTGTAAACATCTAAGTTGGCTTCTGCTCCAGACAAATGCCACTTGAGAGTTCATAAACAAGATCCTAAGTTAGCTGCTTGCTGTTGATCCTAGGACAGTAGAGTAGAGGGAAGAGTGAGCATGCTGAAAAATGGGCATGAAGATGAATTTTTATTTGTTTTGAAAATTATCACAAGTAATTGTTCACAGGGATTCCTGGTAAAATTCTAAGATGGTGATTAAAGGAATTGTGATCTTTTAGAGGAAGTGCTGATTCCAGATGCAACTTGGATCAGCAAAATCCTGTATTATATATCATTTCTTAAGTTACTAGGCTTGTAATTGATACAGTAATACAGAAGGTGCCAAAAAAAAGTATACACACTTCAAGAAAGGAAAAAAAGCTGATGGTAACCACTTTGAGCACCTCTTGTAATTACAGAAGTCAAATGTGACGTGTTCATCTTTTATCGGTATATATAGTTTTTTAATAGTTTTTTTCCTTAAAATGTGTACACATTTTTTGGCACCCTCTGTATTTAGTGTTGAGTATTAGCTATGTGCAAGGTACTGTGCTCATTTATTAAGCAGTATCTGCAATGTAGAGTACATAGGTATTCAATAATCAGGTGAGTTGTCACCTGTATTTTGCAAATAAAGCTGGCATAGGGAGAATTTGAATTTGCACAAAGCCAACGGAGCTGGTAGTAAACAGGATTCTGTTAGGTTTGTATGATTAAAGAGCCCATGTTCTTAACCATTAATGCATTGTACCTTTTGTTTACCAAAACTCTAGTGTTTTATTGCAACACCATTTTCTGTATCCTAAAGTGATGATTTAAAAAATATATATACATTTCTGAGGTAAGTATGTTTTACTACTGATATCCCTTACAGAGCTGTAATATGTATTAATCAGTTAGAATAAAATGATGAACATATTTAGGGCTCTTAGGTGGCTACTGTCTAAAAAGGAAGTCAGGCTTACTACCTAGATTAATTTTGGGAGCAATTTTTAATCTAGGTTAATTTCGAATTTTAAGAATTAGTATTTTTTACAGTTGGAGTACCTCCTTCCAGTTTAAAATAGGTTCGCTTTAGGGCCGGCGGAGTGGCTCAGTTGGTTAAGAGCTCGCTCAAGAGTGTGAGCTGAGCTCTGAGCAACAGCAGATGCCCAGCCTGAGCTGAGCAGCCGTTGAACGGCCAACAGATGGCAGGATGGCTCAGCTAAAAAAAATAAAATAGATTCGCATGGACAAGTAGAGCTATAATTCCCATATAATCAGTGATTGTGGATTGTCAGGCTGCCTCAGTGCTCTTGAGTTTCCTAGAGAACCAAAGTCTTAATACTCTAAAGGCAAACTTTTTGAGCCACTTTTGGTGGAAATATTTAAAAACATCAGTTTCCTGCTCTTTAAGAAACAGGCCCTTATCTCGGTTACTGCTTTGGGGAAAGGAAGATTCTGGACTGGCACTCGTGCACCATCAACTCACTGTGTGTGCCTGTAGTCATCAGGAGGACTGAAATGGTTTCTCTTAATTTCCTGGTTTTTTGGACATTCGTATCTCGCATAATTGAAATTAATGTATACCTGCACAACCCAGGCAGTATGAATCATGTCCAGGGCGCTTCCTTTGTGAGGCTACCGATCATTTGTTTCCAGCTGTCATGAAACTCCTGACACTTGACACTCAAGTTTCCATCCCATAATGCTTTTGTGGGGTTTCCCACAGAGACCCTTGTTTGCCATTTAAAATTCTGGTACTATAGGGTTGCATAGGGCTTATGTCAGCACCTATGGCTTCTTTTCCATTTGATGAAGGGCTCATTAGTAGCCGTGGTAACAGGCCGTAATACCTGCTGAACTCCCTCAGAATATGCTTTCAGCAGAATTCCTGGAACAAATGATCTTTAAAGACATTTTTCTCACTCAACTTCATTCGCCATTAAGGAGCTGTAAGCCCGAAGAGATGCCAGTTCCACCTTGGCAAAGATTAAATTTATACTCTGTTGTGAGGATGTAGAGAAACATATACTGTTGGTAGTTCTAAAGTAATTTTAAAATTTAAAAGCACATCAAAAGTGTAGTTTATTAATTTTCACACGGGATATACCATTTAGCGACCACTCACATCAAGAAATAGAACAGGACCAACATCCTGTAAGACTCCGTCATGCCCTTTCAAAAGTCGTTACTGGTGGTGCAACTCAAACCAGCATCGATGGCCATCCATTAGTTTTGCCTGATTTTAGACTTGATACAAACGGAATCACAACTTTTTTTTTCCCCTGTCGACATTTGTGGGGTTAGTCCGTGTCATTGCTTAAATAATAGTATATTTTCGTGGCTCTATGGTACTCTGTTGCATTGTTAGTATACTATGTATTCTATGGATGAACACTGGGTTTTTTCAATTTTGGGATGTTGCAAAATGTTACGGACATTCCGGTACATGTCTTTTGGTATATATGTGTATGCATTAATGTTGCATATATACCTAAAAATGGAATGACTGGGTCATAGAGAATACATCTATTCAGCTTTAGTAGATATTGCAAAAACAGTTTTCCAAAGTGATTGTACTGTTTAGCAGTCCTATCAGCATGCGTATGAGAATCCCCCTTGCTCCATGTCCTCACTGGCATCTGGTGTGGTTACTGTTTTTCTTTTTCTTTTTTTTTTTTTGAGGGCAATGTCACTGGCCCTCACATGTGGGACCGAACCGGGGTCGCTGGCTTGCCAATCCAGCGCTTAACCACTGTGCCACTCGGCCGGCCCTAGGTTACTGTTTTTAGCTGTAGGCTTCTGCTGGAAGTGTATCGTGGTATCTCATTCCGGATTTAATTTGTATTTTTCTGATGATTAATGAGACTGAGAACTCTTTAATAGGTTTATTGGACATTTGGGTATTTTGTTATGTTAAATACCCACTTTTGCCTGTTTTTCTGTTGGGTTGTCGTTTTCTTATGTGTAGGAAGTCTTTATATGTTTAGGAATAGAGCATGTCTTTGGAGTTGTTATAATTTATTTTCTCACATTTTGTGACCTGCTTTTTCATTATCTTGATGTCTTTTGATGAACAGGAATTCTTTAATTTTAATATAGTGCAGTTTATCGATATTTTTCTTTAAGGTAAGTGCTTTTATATGTCCGATTTAAGAAATATTTGCCTACTCCAAGATCATTAATATTTTATGTTGTTTTTCTAAAAGCATTGTTTGACCTATCAAGATCTAGAATCACCTAGAATTTTTGTTTATGGTAACGGCGGGATGTTAAAAATAATACTTTTCCATATAGATACCAATTGATCCAGTACAATTTATTGTTCCATCGATCTATTTGTCCTAGTGCCAGTGCAACACTATGGGTTTAAAATAATTCGATATCTGGTAGTGTGAGTCATCCAGTATTTTGTTGTTCTTCAAAATTGTATTGATTATTCTTGGCACTTTGCATTCCTATATATATATTTTAGAATCAGTGTGTCAATTTCAATAAAGAACAGCAACAAAAAAACCCTGGGATTTTGATTAGGATTTTATGAATCTATAAATAAATTTGGAGGAATTAGCATGTTTATGCAATTATGTCTTTTAATTCATAAACATAGTATACTTATTTGGATCTTTAATTATTTTCAATATGTTTTATAATTTTCTCTGTAGAAGTCTGGCACCTTTTGTTGGACGTATTTCTAGGTATTTGATGTTTTGATATTATTTTAAATAGTATTTAATTTTTTTTTCAAATGGTTGCTACTTATGGTAATATTGATGATTGTATATTGACCTTGTATTCCATGACCTCGCTAAATTAATTTATTAATTCTGACAGTTTGATGAAACTTCAGAGAGACTTTTTCCAGGATTATTTGATGACAGAAATGAAAAATTTAAATGCATGTACCCTTTGCTTGTGTGTATATGCATACAAATATATGCAAAATATGTTCATTTCAGCATTATAATAGCAAAGTAGAAATAACCTAAATGCTCATCGATCATGCTACATCCTTAATACTATATACTATGTTGCTGTTTAAAAAAAATGAGGTAAACCATTTTTGCTAATATAGAAAGATGTCTGTATATGTTAAATGAGAAAAGTAAGATACATAACATGCATAATTTTAACGTGTGTAAAACAGGAAAAATTCTGTATGTGTACTTGTCTATCTTTAGAAAATTTCTGAAATATATACTTTTTCATTAAAAATTTATTGATGTATGATTTACATAAAAAGTGCATGTATATAAATTATACAATTTAAGTTTTGGAATATGTATACACCTGTAAAATCATCATCATAATCAAGCTAGACAATATAGCATTCTCCCTCAAAAGTTTTCTCATTGTACTTTGTAATTTCCCCCCATGACCCTAAGCAACCACTAATTAGATTTCTACTATTTTACCTTAGTTTGTACTTTCTGGAGTTTTATATAAATGGAATCATACAGTATACACTCTTATTTATTTGGTGGGGGGGAGGTGTCTGGCTCCTTTCACTCAATATAATTGTTTGAGACATGTCGTATGTATCAATACATTCCTTTTATTGCTGAGAAGTATGCCATTGTTATGATAAACCACAATTTGTTCATCTGTCCACCTTTTGATGGGCATTTGGGTTGTTTCCAGTTTTTATCTGTTACAAATAAAGCTGCTATGAATGTTTCTGTACAAGTTTTTATGTGGGCTTTTTTTTTTTTTTTTTGGTGGTTAAGTAGGAGTGGAATGGTTCTGTAATATGGTAGGTATATATTTAGCTATTTAAGAAACTGTCAAACTGTTTTACAAAGTTGGTTGTACTATTCTACATTTCCACCAGCAGAGTCTGAAAGCTCCTGTTTTTCCACATTTCCAGCATTTGGTATGGTCGGTCTTTTAAAATTTTCCATTCTAATAGGTGTATTGTGGCATCTCGTGTTTTTAATTTGTATTTTTTTTTTTAAGATTTTATTGGGGAATTGGGGGAGGGGAACAGCGTTGGGGAATCGGGGAAGGGGAACAGACAAGTTGCTTTCCTTTTGTTCTTCAGTCTAGTTGTAGAGGACATCGCTTCACTGGCCCATGTTGGTATCATCATTGCTCTCTTCCGGGTGAGGCAGATCAGTCACCAGCCATTGGACGGCCGCTCATGGCAGCTCATGCCAGCTGTCAGCAGCTCACGGTAGCTTATAGCAGCCCACTGCAGCCCCGCTGCAGGCTATGACGCCATCGTTGGCAGCTCATGGCAGCCCAGCTCCACGTATAGCTGTTCACCATCTTAGCTGTAGAGGGCGCAGCATCACTGGCCCTCATGTGGGATCTGAACCTGGGCCCTGCTGCTCAGAACTGGCATCTTAAGCCAACTCTTAACCAACGCGCCACTCGCCTGCCCTGATTTGTATTTTTCTAATGACTAATGATGTTGAGTATCTTTTTATGTGCTTATTTGCCATCTGTATATCTTATTTTATGAAGAGTCAGTTCAAATATTGAGTCTTCTGATTCATGAACGAAGTATTTAATAGGTTAGGCCTCCTTTAATTTCAGCAATACTTTGTACTGTCCATTGTACAGGTCTTTCACTTTTTTATCAGATTTATTTCTACGTATTTCTTAATCTTTAATCGTTGTGTAAGATGTCTGCTTTTTAAAATTCAATTTTGGGGGCCAGCCGAGTGGTGCGGTGGTTAAGAGCTGGCTTGGGACGCCAGCGGCCCCGGTTTGGATCCCACATATGAGGGCCAGTGACATTGCCCTTTAAAAAAAAAAAAATTCATTTTTTTAAAAAAGATTTTATTGGGGAATTGGGGGAGGGGAACAGTGTTGGGGAATTGGAGAAGGAGATCAGCCAAGTTGTTGTTCTTCAGTCTTCGTTGTGGAGGGCTCCAGTCGCCATCTGGCTTCCCGTCAGCAGCTCGTGACCTCTAAGCTCAAGGTGCTGTGTTCAATCTTAGTTGCAGGTGGGTGTAGCTACCATCTCATGTGGGAGTCGAACCAGCAGCCTTGTTATTATGAGTGCATGCTCAATCCACTGAGCCATCCAGGTGGCAGCTCAGCTCAAGGTGCCCAGGTCATAGCCCACCATTGAACAGGCAATCTTGTTGTTACACCAGCTGAGCCATCCTGCTACCTGTTGGCAGCTTAGCGACAGCTCGGCTTGGATCAGGGTCACTGGCCCATGTGAGAATCGAACCGGCGGCCCTCTTGCTCAGAGCTCATGCTCTTAAGCCAACTCTTAACCAACTGAGCCACTTGACCGGCCCTAAAATTCAATTTTTGATTGCTCATTGCTAGTATGTAGAAATAAAAGTGATATTTGTGTATTGATCTTGTATCCTGCCACCTTGCTAAACTCATTTATCAATTCTGGTAGTGGTGTTTTATTTTGTTTCATCAGAATTTTTCATAGAAAATCATATTGTCTGATAATATAAAGTTTTAATTTCTTTTTTTCTTCAGTCTGGAGACTGTTTATTGTTTATCTTGTCTGATTGCATTGGCTGGAGTCTCCAGTACCATGTTGAATAGCAGTGGTAAAAAGAGACGTCCTTGTATTGTTTCTGATCTGATGGAGGAATGCATTCTGTCTTTAACCATTAAGTATGACGTTAGCTGTTAAGTTTTTCATAGACTCCGTTTATCGGGTTGAGGAGTTCACTGGTTTTTTTAGTTCGCTGAGAGTTTTTGTCAGGAATGGAAGTTGGGTTTGTCAAATGACTTTTTTTCATCTATTGAGATGATCATATGGGATTTCATTTTTTATTTTTTATTTTTAAAGATTTTATTGGGGAATTGGGGGAGGGGAACAGCGTTGGGGAATCACGGAAGGGGAACAGTCAAGTTACTGTCTTTTTGTTCTTCAGTCTCGTTGCAGAGGACGTTGCTTCACTGGCCCATGTTGGTATCGTCATTGTGTTCTTCCTGAATGAGGCAGATCGGTCGCTGGCCTCTGGATGGTCGCTCACCATGGCTATTGGCAGCTCGCACTGGCTGCCAGTCGCTCACGCTGGCTGCCGGTCACGCACTGTAGCCTACGGCAGCCCACTGCAGCAGGGGCTGCAGCCTACACCATCGCTGGGGCTCGCACAGCCCAGCTCCAGGTGGAGCTGTTGTTAGCTGTAGAGGACAATGTCACTGGCCCGAACCGGGGCTGCTGGCATCCCAAAACCAGTTCTTAACCAATGCGCCACTTGGTCGGCCCTGGGATTTCATTTTTAGTTAATATAATGAATTACATTGATTACCTTTTGAATGTTAAACCAATCCTGCATTCCTGAACTAAACCCGAGTTATGTATTATCCTTTAAAATGTTTTTAGATTTGATTTACTAAAATTTTGTTTAACTTTATTTATTTAGCATTTACATTCATGAGCCCATACCTGAAAGCTCTGGGGTGATGAAATGTTAACACCAAGAGTTTTTCTTCCGTGGCACTAAGGAGAAGATATAACAGTTGGCATTCATAATAGATCTTCAAGAAGGAATGGAAGGACACTTGAATGGTAAATATGAAGGTAAATATAAAAGACATTTCTCTGTTAATTTCTCTAAAAATCTTATAAGTGTTTAAAGCAAAAATTAAACCTATATTGTGCGTTTAGTAAAGTATGTAGTCACATCCTATATATGGTAACTATAGCATAAGAGGTAGCCAGGGAGTGGTAAATAGATCTATTTGATTGTAAGTTTTGTTTTGTTTTGTTTTAAGATTTTATTGGGGAATTTGGGGAGGGGAAACAGTGTTGGGGAATTAGAGAAGGGGACCGGCCAAGTTGTTCTTCAATCTTCGTTGTGGAAGGCGCCAGTCGCCATCTGGCTTCCTGTTGGCAGCTCGTGGCCTCTAAGCTCAAGGTGCTGTGTTCAATCTTAGTTGCGGGTGGGCGTGGCCACAATTCCATGTGGGAGTTGAACCAGCAACCTTGTTGTTAAGAGCGCAAACTCTGGGCCGGCCGAGTGGCGCATTGGTTAAGCGCTGGTTTTGGGATGCCAGCGGCCCCGGTTCGGATCCCACATGAGGGCCAGTGACACTGCCCTCTACAGCTAACAACAGCTCCACCGGGAGCTGGGCTGTGCGAGCCCCGGTGATGGTGTGGGCTGCCATAGGCTATAGTGAGTGGCCCGCAGCCAGCGTGAGCGGCTGGCAGCCAAGAGTGAGCTGCCAATAGCCGCAGTGAGCGACATCCAGAGGCCAGCGACCGATCTGCCTCATCTGGGAAGAGCGCAATGACGATACCAACAGTGAAGCAACATCCTCCGCAACTAAACTGAAGAACAAAAAGACAGCAACTTGTCTGTTCCCCTTCCCCGATTCCCCAACGCTGTCCCCTCCACCAATTCCCCAATAAAATCTTTAAAAAAAAAAAAAAAAATAAACAAACGAGCGCAAACTCTATCCACTGAACCACTTGGGCAGCAGCTCAGCTCAAGGTGCTGAGTTCAGTCTTTGTTGTGGGTGGAAGTAGCCACCATCCCATGTGGGAGTTGAACCCGGCAGCTTTGTTGTTAAGAGCAAACTCCCTATCCACTGAGCCATCCGGGTGGCAGCTCAGCTCAAGTTGCCGAGTTCAGTCTTAGTTGCTGGTGGGCGTAGCCCACCATTGAATAGGCAATCTTGTTGTTACAGCAGCTGAGCCATCTTGCCACCTGTTGGCGCTTAACGACAGCTCACCTAGGGCACAGTGTTCACTGGCCCATGTGGGGATCAAACCAGTGGCCCTGTTGCTCAGAGCTTGCGCTCTAAGCCAACTCTTTTTTTTTTTTTTAAAAATTTTATTGGGGAATTGGCGGAGGGGAACAGCATTGGGGAATCGGGGAAGGGGAACAGACAAGTTGCTGTCTTTTTGTTCTTCAGTTTAGTTGCGGAGGATGTTGCTTCACTGTTGGTATCGTCATTGCTCTCTTCCCGGATGAGGCAGATCGGTCGCTGGCCTCTGGATGTCGCTCACCGCGGCTATTGGCAGCTCACTCTTGGCTGTTAGCCGCTCACTCTGGCTGCAGGCCACTCACTGTAGCCTATGGCAGCCCACTGCAGCAGGGGCTGCAGCCCACACCATCACCGGGGCTCGCACAGCCCAGCTCCAGGTGGAGCTGTTGTTAGCTGTAGAGGGCAGTGTCACTGGCCCTCAAGTGGTATCCGAACCGGGGCCGCTGGCATCCCCAAACCAGCACTTAATCAATGTGCCACTCGGCTGGCCCATAAGCCAACTCTTAACCAACTGAACCACTTGGCTGGCCCTGATTGTAAGTTTCTTAACTATTATTTGAAGTAATACAATATTAACTCTAAGAAGACCTTGAGAGAGTAACGATATATGGTAATACCTAGGGCATGCAATATATAAAAATAATGCAAAGAAGTATAGCTAAAAATCTGTAGATAAACAAGTAGGATTCTAAAAAAATATTTAATCCAAAAGAAGGCGGGAGAGGACAAGAACATTTGTGCTGCCAGATCTTCCAAGGGGAGGTTGAAAGCTCTATAAGACATAATTTTTACAGTTGGGAACTCTTATTTTTTTAATGGCTGGAAACTTCTCAGCAGTTCTGACGTTTGGACATGAATCCTCTGAGAAATTTCCAGAATTGTTCTGTAGATTATGCTATGTGCGTTGAAACATTAAAGTCAACATTTAAAAATATGCCCAAATAGGGGCCGGCCAAGTGGTGCAGTGGTTAAGTGCTGGCTTGGGAAGCCAGCAGCCCCGGATCGGGTCCCACATATGAGGGCCAGTGACACTGCCCTCAAAAAAAAAAAAAAAAAAGCCCAAATAGTTTACTCATTAAAAAAATCTCTTTGCTAGGGCCGGCCGAGTGGCGCATTGGTTAAGCGCTGGTTTTGGGATGCCAGCGGCCCCGGTTCAGATCCCACATGAGGGCCAGTGACACTGCCCTCTACAGCTAACAACAGCTCCACCTGGAGCTGGGCTGTGCGAGCCCCGGTGATGGTGTGGGCTGCAGCCCCTGCTGCAGTGGGCTGCCATAGGTTACAGTGAGTGGCCCGCAGCCAGCGTGAGTGGCTGGCAGCCAGCGTAAGCTGCCAATAGCCGCAGTGAGCGACATCCAGAGGCCAGCGACCGATCTGCCTCATCCGGGAAGCGCGCAATGACGATACCAACAGTGAAGCAACATCCTCCGCAACTAAACTGAAGAACAAAAAGACAGCAACTTGTCTGTTCCCCTTCCCCGATTCCCCAACGCTGTTCCCCTCGGCCAATTCCCCAATAAAATCTTTAAAAAAAAAAAAAAATCTCTTTGCTGACTAACATATTTCAGCTGCTACTCATTGCTGATGAGACAGAATTTGCAATTTGATTTCAGCCAAGCAACTGCCTGATACAAATTAATAGCTTCAGAGGAACATAACAATATCAAGAATCTCATCATGTACAATAACCTGGATACAATCTCAACTACTTATCAGAAGAAATAGTAAAACATGACCGATACTCAAAGGACAATCAGTGGAGGTTGTCCCTGAGATGACCCAGATATATAAATTAGCAGACAGAGTTCTATTGTTGTTCTCCCACAATAGCAGACAAGAATTTTAAAGGAGTTATTTATACCTATGTTAAAGGATGAAAGAAAAATATGTTTATGACAAATGAAAAGAGGAAATTTTAGAGGAGATACTGAAACTATAGTAAAGAACCAATTGGACATTTTGGAACTGAAAAGTACAATATCTGAAATAAGAATTCACTGGATGGGTGAAACTGCAGAATAAGAAGAAAAGTGATAGAGAATCAGTGAACTTTGTGTTAGCTCAATAGATTTCCAATCTGAAGGAGAGAGAAAAATATTTTTTAAAAAATGAACACAGTCTCATGGGATCTGTGAGATAATATTAAAAAGTCTGGCATATATGTAAATGTAGTTTCAGAAGGAGAGAAGAGGAAAATTGGTATGGAAAAAATCTGTGATGAATGACTAAAATTTTCTCACATTTTGTGGAAGACAAATTCACAATTGAGGAAGCCCAGTGAAAATTAAGCAAAATAAATACAAAGAAAATGAACACTTTGGCACATTATAATAAAAATGCTGTGAAAATCAAAGGAAGAAACATATTCAAAATAGCATAAGTGTATATTGATAAATTATATACAAGGAGATAATGGTTTAAATCACTGACTTTTCATTAGAATAACAGAAGCCACAAGATAATGGAACAGCAATATTGAAGTATTTAAAGAAAAAAAAAAAGCTAATCCAGAATTCTATATCAATTTGGAAAGATCATTCAAGAATGAAAGTGAAACAAAGACACTTTCAGATAAAAGAAAACTAAAAATTAGTTGTGAGCAGACTTCACAGTAGGGAATGCTGAAGAAAGTTCTTCAGGCTGAGAGGAAATGATACCAGATAGAAATACAGATATTTAGGAAGGAGTGAAAAGTATTTAAAATGTACTATGGAAGTAAATATTTTCCTTATAATTTTTTAAAAAGACCATATGACTGTTTAAAGTAAAAATTATGTCATTGTGAAGTTAATGGCATATGGATGTACTAATACACATGACAACTATAGAATAAGTAATGGAAACACTAGAGGGGTTCAACAAAAGGTTTGAGCAGGCAGAAGAAAGGATCAACTTGAAGATAAGATAAATGATCCAGTCTGAGTTGCAGAAAGAAAAGAGAATGAAGAAAAATTAATAGTTCTTGAGGGACCTGTGGAACTATTACATGTACCAACATATGTGTTATTGAAATCATCAGGAGAGGAAAAGGGAAAGGAGCAGAAAAACTATTTGAAGAAATAATGGCCCCATGCTTTCCAAATCTGAGGAAAGATATGAATATACATGTCTAAGAAGCTCAATGAATTCCAAGCAATATAACCTCAGAGATCAAACTGCTGAAACCCAAAGACAATTTGAAACAGCAAGAAAGAACTGATTCATTTGTATAAGGCAGGGTTTGGCAAACTTTAGAGATGGAAGAGCCACCAGGGGTAGGCAAACTGTGGCTTGCGAGCCACATGTGGCTCTTTGGGTACTGAAGTAAAATAAAATGAAAATAAAACTATCATAGTTTCATTTATAATATTACTTTAAATTTTCCTTATTTGTAAAAATATATTTATGGCTCTCAAATAATTTTTAAATTGTTGTGAGGGACAGGATTGGCTCTTCCAGGGATCTGCGAACTTTTGAGACGGGACGTACCCAAAGAGCCACATGTGGCTCGTGAGCTGCAGTTTGCCAACACCCTGTATAAGGGATCCTCAATAAGATTAACAACTGATTTCTCCTAAAAAACCATAGAGGCCACAGGGCAGTGGGATGATGTATTTGAAGTCCTGAAAGAAAAAACTGTCAACCAAGAAACCTATCTCTGTCAAAACTATCCTTCAAGAATGAAGAAGTTAAGATTCCCAGAGAAAAACAGAGGAGTTTATTACCAGTAGACATGACCTACAAGAAGAGCTAAAGGGAGATCTTCAGGCTAAAATGAAAGAACCATAACTCAAAGCCACAGAGAAAAGCTAACTGTTGGGTCATCGGGAAAGTCATGATGCATTTTTG
Source organism: Aselliscus stoliczkanus (assembly GCA_033961575.1). NCBI lineage: Eukaryota > Metazoa > Chordata > Mammalia > Chiroptera > Hipposideridae > Aselliscus > Aselliscus stoliczkanus. The sequence continues at coordinate 13,897,144 of CM066739.1, forward strand.
CATTGAAAAACATAGAAAAATATGTCATGACTTTCCCGACCACCCAATATATAGGTAAATGTAGAAACCAGTTTTATTGTACTTTAGATATGGTTTGTAACTTCTCTTCCCTCTATATGAGTTAATAGGCAAATGCATCAAACAATAATTACAGATATATGCAAATGGGCATAAAGATGTATAAAGATGTAATCTGTAACAAAAACAATATAAAAGGGGAGGACAGAGGTTTTGAGAGCAAATGTTTGTATATTATTGACACTAAGTTGGTGTTATTTAAATTAGGTTGTTATAGTTTTAGATGTTAATTGTAACCCTCAAGGTAACCACTATGAAAATAACTTTAAAATATATAGGAAAGGAAAGAAGGGAATCAAAAACATACAGTACAAAAAAATAGACACATATAAAAAAGTAGTAATGGACTTGAGGACCAAAAAACATGAGAGAAAACAGATAGCAGAAGGAAATCCTTTATCAGTAATCACATTAAAAAATAAATGGATTAGGGCTGGCCGAGTGGCTCAGTTGGTTAAGAGTTGGTTTAGAGTGCTTGCTCTGAGCAACAGGGCTGCCGGTTCGATTCTCACAAGGGCCAGTGAACGCTGCGCCCGAGCTGAGCTGTCGCTGAGCTGCCAATAGGTGGCAGAATGGCTCAGCTGGTGTAATAACAAGATTGCCCGTTCATGGTGGGCACACAACTAAGATAGAACACAGCACCTTGAGCTTAGAGGCCATGAGCTGCCGACGGGAAGCCAGATGGTGACTGGGGCCCTCCACAATGAAGACTGAAGAACAACAATTTGGCTGGTCCCCTCCCCCAATTCCCCAACATTGTTCCCCTCCCCCAATTCCCCAATAACATCTTTTTTAAAAAAAGGCAGATTAGCAGACTATATTAAAAGACAACAACTCCATTGGGTTGTTGAGTAGTGCATTGCAACCCAGCCGAGTGGTGCATTGATTAAGCGCTGGCTTGGGACGCCAGCGGCCCTGTTTCAGGTCCCACATATGAGGGCCAGTGACACTACCCTCAAAAAAAAAAAAAAAAAAAAAAAACAACCCCAAAACTCCAATTTATATGCTCTCTACAAAAGACTTTATTTATTTAAACATGTATCTATTTTTCTTTCAATTAGTTGACATATAATATTAGTTTCAGGTGTACAACATAGTGATTAGACATTTATACAACCCATAAAATGATCATCCCACTAAGCCTAGTACCCAACTGTTACCATACATGGTTATTAAAATATTATTGACTATATTCCCTATGCTGTACTTTATATCCCTGTGACTATTTTTATAACTGGCAATTTGTACATCTTAATCCCTTTCACCTTTTCACCCATGCCCCCTACCCTCTTCCCATCTGGCAACCATCAAACTCTTCTCTGTATCTATGAGTTTGTTTCTGTTTTGTTTGTTCATTTATTTAGTATTTATTTTTAATTCCATGTGTAAGTTAAATCATGTGATATTTTTCTTTCTCTGTCTGACTTATTACATTTAGCATAATACCCTCTAGGTCCATCTGTGTTGTTGCAGATGGCAAGATTTCATTTTTTAAGATGGATGAGTAGTATTCCGTTGTTTATATGTACCACATCTTTATCCATTCATCTATTGATGGTTACTTAGGTTGCTTCCATATCTTGGCTATTGTAAATAATGCTGCAGTGAACATGTAGATGTGTGTGTCTTTCCGAATGAGTGTTCTGGATTTCTTTGACCAAATACCCAGAAGTGGAATTATTAAGTCTTTGTCTTTTGTTATAGCCCTTGTTTTAAAGTCTATTTTGTCTGATGTAAGTATTGCCACTCCTGCTTTTTTTTTTTTTTTTGAGGGCAGTGTCACTGGCCCTCATATGGGGGACCTGAACCGGGGCCGCTGGCTTCCTAAGCTAGCGCCCAACCACTGCGCCATTGGCCGGCCCTTCCTTATCTTCTAAATTGTTGATTCGGTCCTCTGCTTCATCTAATCTCTTGTTGATTCCCTCTAATGTATTCTTCATTTCAGCTATTGTATTCTTCATTTCTGACTGATTCTTTTTTATGTTCTCTGTCTCCATTTTTATGTTTCCTATCTCTTGTTGAAGTTCTTCCTGAGATCATTGAGCATCATTATAACCAGTGTTTTGAACTCTGCATCTGGTAGATTGCTGTCTCCATTTTGTTTATATCTTTTTCTGGAGTTCTGTTCTGCATTTTTTTTTTTTTGAGGGCAGTGTCACTGGCCCTCACATATGGGACACGAACCGGAGCCACTGGCTTTCCAAGCTAGCGCCCAACCACTGCGCCACTCAGCCGGCCCTTGTTCTGTTTTTCTATTTGGACATATTTCTTTATCTTCTCTTTTTGGCTGCCTCCTTGTATTGGTTTCTATGTGTTAGGTAGAGCTGCTATGTCTCCTGGTCTTGGTAGAGTGGCTTTATGTAGTAGGTGTGCTGTGGAGCCCAGTGGCACAGTCTCCCTGGTCACCTGAGCTGGGTGCTGCCGGTGTGTCCCTTGTGTGGGTTGTGTGTGCCCTTCTGTTGTAATTGAGCCTTGATTGATGTTTGCATGTTAGTGGGAGAGATTGACCCTCAGGCTGACTGGTTGTGAGGACTGGCCCTGACTAGAGTGGAGGAGCTGTTGTGTAGAGGCTGACCCTACGAATCAGGAATTGCCTTAGTGGGGATCTGATGCCTGCCGAGTCTGTTGTTTGGGTGTGTTATTTCTCGAGGTGTTGATTGGTGATCTGGTGTTGTTTGAAGCTGGCCACTGGGTGTGTTGGTTCTGTGGCCTCTTGCGAGGAGCTCTGGTGTAGGCCAATATTCATAAGAGATATTCATCTCTTTTATTTTCTTTGTCTGGATTTGGTATGAGAGATACTGTCCTCATAGGATGAGTTAGAAAGTATTTCCTCCTCTTCAGTTTTTTGAAAGAGTTTGAAAAGGAGTAGTGTTATTTCTTAAAACCTTTGGTAAAACTTTCCAGTGGAGCAATGTGGTGTCCTGGGCTTTTCTTTATTGGGGTTTTTGATTACTGATTACTGACCTATTGGGTTGTTGGGAAAGTCATGACGCATTTTTGCATAGAAAAATACGTCATGACTTTCCTGACAGCCCAATAGTTTTACAAGTCTATTCATGCACTTCTGGTCAGAATGTATAGTGTTGAAGCCACTGTGGAAAACAGTTTAGTGGTTCCTCAAAAAGTTAAACAGACGCACCATATCTCGCAGCAATTCCACTCCTAGTTACATACTTAAAAGAAAACAGGGACTCAGATTCTTGTACAACAATGTTCGCAGCATGATTTACAATAATTAAAAGATGGAGGGCCGGCCGAGTGGCGCATTGGTTAAGTGCTGGTTTTGGGATGCCAGCGGCCCCGGTTCGGATCCCACATGAGGGCCAGTGACACTGCCCTCTACAGCTAACAACAGCTCCACCTGGAGCTGGGCTGTGCGAGCCCCGGTGATGGTGTGGGCTGCAGCCCCTGCTGCAGTGGGCTGCCATAGGCTACAGTGAGTGGCCCGCAGCCAGCGTGAGCGGCTGGCAGCCAAGCGTGAGCTGCCAATAGCCGTGGTGAGCGACATCCAGAGGCCAGCGACCGATCTGCCTCATCCGGGAAGAGCGCAATGATGATACCAACAATGAAGCAACATCCTCCGTAACAAAACTGAAACAAAAAGACAGCAACTTGTCTGTTCCCCTTCCCCGATTCCCCAACGCTGTTCCCCTCCGCCAATTCCCCAATAAAATCTTAAAAAAAAAAAAAAAAATTCATTAAAAAAAAAAAAAGATGGAAACAATCCAAATGTTCATTAACAAATGAATGGGTCAAAAAAGAAGGTATATCAATACAATGGAATATTATTCAGCCATAAAAAGGAACAAAGTTCTGATACATATGACAACATGAAGGGAAGTTGAAAATACTATTCTAAGTGAGACAAGCCAGATATAAAAGGACAAATATTATATGATTCTAGTTATATTGCCTGCTCCAGAATAGGCAAATTCATAGAGGCAGAAAATAAAATAGGGGATACCAAGGACTGGGGTGAGGGGGAGTAGGGAGTTATTGTTTAATGGGTACAGAGTTTCTGTTTCAGGTGATAATAAAGTTCTGGATGACAGTTGCACAACATTGTGAATGTACTTAATGCCACTGAATTGTAAACTTAAAAAATGGTTAAGAGGATACATTTTATGTATATTTTACCACAATGAAAATATTGAGAATAAAAAGGATTGTACTCCACACTCAATTTAAATTCTTTGTTCCCGTTACTTTCTATCACACTTTTCCAGGATATCGTGCCATGTTGATAATTAAAAATGGAAATGGCTGCATACCTTTCTAATCTTCACATGGATCATAATGGAATTTATTCACTCTTTGTTGACCATTTAGGTCGTTTCCTGATTTTTTTAGTTTTTTGTTCTTGGCTGTTTACTAGCCTTTTATTTTTTTAAACTTTATTGGGGAACACTGTGTTTTTTCTGGGACCCATCAGCTCCATGTTAAGCTGTTGTCCTTCAATCTTAGTTGTGTAAGCCACAACTCAGCTCCAAGTCCAGTTGCTGTTTTCAATCTAGTTGCCAGAGGCACAGCCCACCATCCCATGCGGGAATCGAACCAGCAACCTTGTTAAGAGCACATGCTCTAGGGTCCCGCTAAGTGGCTCAGTTGCTTAAAAGCATGAGCTCTGAACAACAGGGTTGCTGGTTTGATTCCCACATGGGCCAGTGAGCTGCGCCCAAGCTGAGCTGCCAACAGATGGCAGGATGGCTCAGCTAGTGAGAGCATGTGCTCCTAACAACAAGGTTGCTGGTTCAACTCCCACATGGGATGGTGGGCTATGCCCACCTGCAACTTAGATTGAACACAGCACCTTTAGCTGAGTGGCTGAGAGCAGCCGATGAGTGGCTGGCGACTGGACTTGGAGCTGAGCTAGCGGCGCCCTCCACAATTAAGATCGAAGGATAACAACTTGGCTGTTCCCCTTCCGCAATTCCCCAATAAAATCTTTAAAAAAAAAAAAAAAAGCATGTGCTCTAACCAATTGAGCCATCTGGCTGCTCAGCTCAAGTCGTTGTCTTCAATCTAGTTGTGGAGGGCACAGCTTACTGGTGCATGTGGGAACCAAACCGGCAGCCCTGATGCTCAGAGCTCGCGCTCCCAAGCAAACTGTTAACCAACTGAGCCACTCTGCCAGCCCTACCCTTTGCTTTTTGAATGGTCGTTGTTCTAGCATACTGTGGCACTGCTCTTTGACCCCTGTCCCTTCTTTTCCTTGACTGGAACTTCTCCTTCCTCATTCCCACTGGCTCTGGGACTTCTTGTAAAAGACATATTTGTCCCTGTGTGCATTGCCAACAGCCATGGTTTTACCATATGATCTCATTCCTTGGACCTTTGGCACAAGAAGATGAGTCTAACCTGGAGTGAGCCATTTCTCTCTGGAAAAGCTAAACTAAGAGTCAGAAAATGTTCCTAGGTAGCCATGGTGAGCCAAGACTTGGCCCACCCAGACTTGGGGCTGAGGCCACCATTTTGGATCGTTTACATGCTGATGGATCAGCTGAGAAATTGAATGTGCTGAGAGAGGCAGGAGGACGGAGGAGGGTGCAGAGCAGTGAAGAAGAGAACCCAGGAGACTCTGAGAGGTCTTGATTTCTCAGTGTTCTGATTTCCATAATGCAGTAAATTCACACTGGCTCACACCTGGCCTCTGGGAAGCCACACAAGTGCTCTCCAGTTCCACATCTTCTCCAGATAAGAGATCTTGCTTGACTATGGCCAGGGGAAAATGGGGCTTGTGACGATGGGCAAAGATGAGTACTGCATTCGGTCAAGACTGATAGCAAGTACTCTAAGGGTTAGCCCTGGGAGATCTTTTCTTTTTTTTTTTTGAGGGCAGTGTTACTGGCTCTCATATGTGGGACCGAAACGGGGCCACTGGCATCCAAGGGAGATCTTTTCTTGAAGAGCATGATCCTGCTATTCCTGGGGACTTGGGGGCAAGGAGGGCTGAACCTTCAAGAGCCCTGAGAGCCTTCTACGAGGCCTGGCAACATCATCTGCTTCATGCAGCAGCATGGTGTAAAAATTAGAATATTGATTCTGGAGCCATAAGGCTTGGGTTCAAGTCCCAGCTCTACCCTTGTACATGAGCATGTTCCTCTGTCCCTTAATTTTTCCATCTGTAAAGTGGGGATTAAAACAGTATCTCATAATTATGAGGAGAAAATGAGTACAACATTTACAGCCGTCTGCATGTCTTACTGGGACCTCTATATGGATGTTATTGCTTCTAATGTTGTAATTCTGGCACCTTCTCTCTGGTCCCTGTTATTTTCTTAGTTTTTTTTTTTTTTTTAAAGATTTTACTGGGGAGTTGGGGAAGGGGAACAGTGTTGGGGAATTGGGGAAGGGGAACAGCCAAGTTGTTGTTCAAACTTAGTTGTGGAGGGTGCAGCTAGCTCAGCTCCAAGTCCAGTGGCCATCCAGCGACCCATCGGCAGCTCAGGGCAGCTCAGCTCAAGGTGCTGTGTTCAATCTTAGTTGTGGGTGGGTGTAGCCACTATCCAATGTGGGAGTTGAACCGGCAACCTTGTTGAACAATCAACCTTGTTGAACCATCCTGCCACCTGTTGGCAGTTCAGCGGCAGCTCAGCTCCAGCACAGCATCACTGATCCATGTGGGAATCAAACTGGTGACTCTGTTGATCAGAGCCTGTGCTCTTAACCAACTGAGCCACTCGGCTGTCCCTATTTTCTTAGTCTTTAAGGACTCCCTTCCTTGCTGAAATAGCACAGGAGCTAAATAGCACATGTCTGCCCCCAAATGGTCCTTTTCTTTTTACTCCCTCTCCTCAGGGCCTGGGGGACAGACCTGTGGAGTTCTGCCTTCCTTGTGGTGGAATATTTAGGGGGAGAGCAGGGTCTCTGGAGGAGGCTGCCCCACCATAGCCTCTGCTGGTACTGGAGCACCCTGGCGAGTTGAGGACTGCTCCAGTGTGTCCTTATGAACAAGCAGTGCTCCCACCAGGTCTCAGTGTCCACAGAGGGCGGTGCAGCTCCCAGAAACCATGTGTGCCCACGTTCCACTCCTCACTTGTCCCTGTGTCACACAGCCAGGCCTTTGACAGCCTCAGGCTGAACTCTGGGCCTCTGTCCATCTTACCAGTAGTGCTCCATCTCCTCTTCCACCCATCTTTATACCCATTCCATACCGTTTTCCTGGCTGGGAGATGATCCAATTAACAGTCTCATAAAGAATCTAGCACAATACCTATTCATACCCCAATGAATCTTAGCGATCAGGATTAATACCACAACACTGGTTCTACTGAACAACAGATCTGCTTCCTTGTCCCCATTGCTGCTGGCCCTGGATGGGGGGACATGCCCCTCCTGGTGTGATTTGTTCCTAGACCCCTCTTTAGTCCCTACCCAGGGAGTGGACACTATGGAAAGCTGTATCCTCGGCTATACTGGGCTGACACTTGCCCTGGATCCCTGCGTGTGCAGTGTGGCCGGCCTCTCTGACCCCTGCCTGTTCTTCCCAGGCACATTCCTGCCACCCCTTTTCTTCCTTTCCTCCTCAGTTCCCCTCTTCCTTATTTCTTTTTTCTTTTTCTTTTCTCTTTTTCTTTTCTTTTCTTTCCTCCTTTCCTTTCCTTCTCCTTCTTCTCCTCCGCCTCCTCCTCCTCTTCCCCTCCCCCTTCCTTTTCTTCGTTTCTCTCTCTTTTTCTCTTTCTCCTCCTTTCTCCTTCCAGTCTTTCTTTCTCCTCCTCTTGCTCTCATTCTCTCCCTTTCTCTATCCAGGATAACCTTCTGGTGCCTGGAGTCCTTTCTCATCTGTACCCCAGGAGTCTTTGGCACTAACAAGAGTCTTGTGCACACGGGGCTTAGACCCAGCATATAATAACCTCGTGCTCTGGACACATGGCTTTAGATCCTTTCAAACAATGTCCATGGTGGCAGCTTTTATCCATTCATTCAACAAAGACTGATTAGAAGGCTGCTATATGCTCAGGTCCAGTCTGGGGTAACAGGTATAAATAAGACAGATGTGGCCCCAACTCTCATGAAGGTTACTGAGAGGAGGAAAGAATGAACAAACACACAAGATGATTTTGTTGATAAGTGCCATGAAGAAAAGTAAGCAGGGTGATGTGGGAGAAAGTGACTGAGGTTGTCAAGCGGCCCCGATTCAGGTTCCACATATGAGGGCCACTGACACTGCCCTCCAAAAAAAAAAAAAAAAAAGGTGAATTTAGTCAAGACCTAGAGGATCTGATTGCATCAGAGCACCAGGCAGTGTTCTTTGTCAGAAATAACAGGATCTGACTCTGGTTAACGTGAGCAGACAAGGAATGCACTGGAAGGGTATCAGGTAGTTCAGAGAAGGGGCGGGAGGCCTGGAAAATTAGGGCGGTACAGAGGCGGTTGCAAAGGCAGACAGGTGGCCAGAACCTTGACCAAAGTTATGTCTCAGCAGGCTCTGGTTAGGACCCCAGCCACCACTGCTCTGGATACTGGTCGGCATTTGGACCTTAAACCCTGGACCCACTGACATGCCTCCACCAGAGGGACCTCCAAACAGCCTGATCACCTACCCCAGACCACAGGTTTGTTCTCTGCTGGGTGGCCTGTTAGAAACTAAGTTAGCTTCCATCTCATGCCAGTCTTTATCAAGTGCTACTGGATCTGGCCTGTATCCCTGTGCCCTCATCTACTGCTCTTCACTTGCCCCAACCTGCTCCAGCCACATGGGCCTTCTTGCTATTCCTCTCACGCCAAGCCTGACCCCACCTACAGGGACACTGGCTGTTGTCGCCATCTGGAATACTCTTCCCCAAGTATCCCCATAGCTCCCTCCCTCACCCCCTCCAAGTCTTAGCTAGATGTTACCCTCTCTGGAGGCCCCCTCATCTCCCTACTTAAGCCCAGCCTTCCCGGTTCACATGATTTCTTTATGCCCATCCTTTTTTTTCCCCCTTGTCATCTTTTAACAGATAATTATATCTACTGTTTACTGACTCTTTTTTTTTTTTTTTTTTTGAGAGCAGTGTCACCGGCCCTCATATGTGGGACCGAACCGGGGCTGCTCGCTTTCCAGGCCAGCGCTTAACCACCGCGCCACTCGGCCGGCCCTGTTTACTGACTCTCTTGATGATGAATCTGCCCTAGATGCCTAGACCAGTGCCTGGTGTTAAATACCCCACAGCTGTTTGTTGAATGGGCGGCTGATAGCATGGCATGCTGATCCTGGTGTAAAAAAGTCTTGGGAGGCTTGAGTGGAATTCTGGTTCTATTACTTCCAACTGTGTGATTCTGCACAAATATGTTAACCTCTGTGAACCTCAGTTTCCCCATCTGTAATGGGAACCTCCCTCAAATGGGTTCTTGGTGAAGAGTAAATGGGAAAATGTTCTAAGTAAGCCACAGTTGCCATTCTCTGGTTCTTCCCTGCCCACCTATTCAAATCCATCAAAAAGGAGTCTCCCCAAGCCAATATGATCGCAATGAACGTTTCCATTTACTTTGGATTATATGTCATTATAAATATTAACAAATAAGACTTAAAAAGGACACCTTCGGGTAGGTCAGACGAAAATACAAAAATTGTGTGTGGGGCTGCAGTTAAGGACGATTTCTGCAGCCATCACGTGGTAGCAAAACGGTGTTAAGCAGTGCGCGAGAGTCTGCATCGACGACAGCCAGAGTCCATGCGTGGGAGGTTCTCTCAGTTGACAAGGAACAAAGGCTGGACATGCACGGGCCGGGAGGTGCAGTTCCTCGCTCTCGCCACTGGAGGTCAGGAAGTTACCGCTTCAGGGTTGGAAGACGGGCCCGTTGGGGATTGGCTAGTGGTGGGTTGGTGGGGCGGAGACCAGGTAGGGAGGTGGGGTGGAGGTGGATGCAGCGCCTCGGGCAACGCCCTGATCACTGACACCTGACTTTGAAATGACTCTTCTCAAAGAGCTTTTTCTTTTAGAGATACAATCTGCAACAGTGCCAGGGGCCTGGGGGCCCTCCTGCGCCCCAATCCTCCACTTGGGCTGCCTGTCAAGAAGTCCCGCCTCCCTGCCAGACTGTCCATGTGGTCAGCCGGGACCATCTTTCTGGACCAAGTTTATACTTGCACTGCCGGAGGCAGCCGAGGGCCCTGGACTCGGTGCCAGGAGTCCTAGGTTCTTGTCCCCGCTGGGCCTCAGCTGTGAAGATTCATTAAGACAGTGCATATAAAACCCTTACCACACACAAAGCCTTCTTAAAGATGGGAAAACCAAGGCTCCATGACCAGCGAAAGTTCCCAGGTACTGTGTGGGGCTGAAGTCCCAAGTTCCCTGCAAACTGGGAAAGGGCTGATGGGCACTTGGTGGGATTCGAATCATCACCCCAGGCCTCAGATGGTGGTGTGCTTTGTGTTTGCAGCAGAAGGTGCAACCCCTGTGCCCCTGCTGCTAGTGTTGGAGTGGGTGGCAGCAGGCAGGGGTGAGCCCCAGGCAGGCAGCCAGCAGGACCTCTCATGTGTGAGCCCAGCACCTCACTTCCCCTGAAGTGTGGTGTCCAGAGCTCTGGGTTGGGGGTGGGGTAGGGGCCATGAAGCCTGGTTCACCCCCGCTGTGGTAAGGCTGGAAGGCCTTAGGTCACTTTCCTTATGTGGGCTCCGTTTCCGATCAGTGCAGTGATAGGTTGAACACAGAAATGCCTTGGTTATACATTTGTCCATCCAGCATTCCTGATGGCCCCTTGGTAGGCAGGAAAAGTCTGGGGCTTCAGATCTGGGCCCCAACCCTTCAACACCTCCATGGAGACGCAGACTCAGGGTGCTGACAGGCCCGCCAGGCAGGGTGTCTCCCTCTCAGCTTTCCCAGAAACAAGGCCCTGGACTGCTGCCCAGTATTCCTGAGAGGGACATCAGTGGCCACAGGAGGGCCAGGATGCATGGGCAACCACCTGGGGTCCTCCCACTACCCAGCTCCGAACCCAGGAGGGCCCAGGTAGGAGGCAGGGGAAAGGATGAGGGGGGTGAAGACAAGGAGGCCGTTTTGCTTCCTTTCATACAAAACAAAGGACCCTTTTTCTCTCCCTGACTACAGCTGACCTGATGGTAAGAGGGAAGAATGAGAGGCAGGGTCCAGCCTCTAGGTTCCTCCAGAGAAGAAAGAGATCCAAGGCAGGGGACCTGGGTCTTAGGCCTGAACTTGACCCGGCACCAACATCAGTTTCACCACGGTACTTCCAGTGCTTCTGTCATTCCCCCACCGCTATGAGCCCAGGCTGGCCTGGCAGCCAGGGTGGGGAGGGAGAGGGGCTAGGTGCCATTGCCCTTGCCCCCCAGATATACCCTGGGTCCCTCACAGCACCCCTGGCCTCATCACCGTTCTCTCCCCTACAAGCCTATACAGACCATTCCCCCTGCCTACACCGCCCTTCCCTGTATCTGCCTAGAAATTCTACTATCCTTTAAGGCCTTGCTAACGCATCACCTCCTCTGGGAAGCCCTTCCTGCTCGCCCAGCAGAATCTGCAGCACTCATGGTGGGCCAGGTGGGCCTTGGCGTTCCCCAGTCCCTGTTGTAGAGGTTTGTTTCCAGCTCCCTGACCAGACAGGGGAACCCCACCAGGGCAGGCCCTGGATCCCAGTCATCCCCAGGGGCTTATGAAATCACTGAGTGAAACCTTTGCCAACTAAACCATGTTCACTGGGAGTTTCTGGGAACCTCACCAGACTCCTGGCTCTCAGGTCAACTTTCTTCCACCTGCCCACTAATGCGGGAGATGAATGGATGTAGTGAGTCCTGTCCTGCCCACAGTCGCCTCCCCCCATGCACCTCTTCCTAATGCCCCTCTCAGCTCTCACTGGCCTTGCCAGGACACCCCCGGACTCCCGTTCTCTCAGCCTGGGGCCCTTGTGACTTTCTGCTGACTCGTAGAGGGTCCTTGGCTCTGGACAGCCCCACCCGCTTCCCTGGGGTGGGTCCTGAGGCCAAGCTCCTCTCTTCCCACCTGTGGCTCTATGGGGCCCCAGAGCTGAAAGAAGGCCCGGCTCTGTCCTCGCTGTCCCTCGGAGTGGCTGGGTCTTCCATGGGCTCCAAGTGGGGGCTGTAGTGGTTCTGTGTCTGAGCAGGTGTCCTGGATTTCCCCCAACGTGGGGGCCAAGGCCCTTGATGGCAGCTGAGGAAGCCCAGGGCCAGGCCTGGGCTGGGCCAGGTGACACGGAAGGGCGGGTGCGGCAGCAGGTGGGGGCCGGTCAGTCGCTGAGCACAGCCCCAGGGAGTTCATTGGTGAGCGTGTGCCAACGCTCTATCCGCTTATCCTTGTTCTTCAGGCAATCAAACCAGTGCTTCAGGCGCTCGCCCTTGGCGTTGATGCCCAGAACCACACCACCTACAGATGGGGAGTTAAGCGGGCAGCCAGGGGCTGGGGGGCAGGCCCTCCCGTAGGCCCATCCGCAGTGCGCCCCCCACCCCCTCCTAGATTCCACGCTCCAAGGCTGGACCCTCCACCCTGCCCACCGGGCTCTGAGGGTGGACAGTGGTGTGACCGCCATCCCACACTCTTGGTTCCCTGGATTAGGGCCTGGGGATCCTGCTCTTCATCTACCCAGGACCACAGCAGTACTGGGGTGGAGTGCATTGGCACATGTTAGGGGCCAAGGGATGGGGGCAAAAAAGAGAAAGAAAGGGCCAGGGCAGCTCTACTGTGCACAGCCACCAAGTCTACCAGGGATTCCGGGCCAGGAGGGCTCAGAGTCCAGCCTGAGGTGCTGACCATCATCACCTCTCACTCCTGCTCTCCCAGACTGCTGTGTGGCCCTCCAGGCCTCTTTCCCTCTCTGGGCCTGTTTCTTCCTCTGTCACATGGGGTCAGGCTGGATAATGTCTGAAGCCCCTCAGGTGTGGGGGCAGGTGGTCTAGGACCCCAGATTTCCCCAGAGGCCAAGAAGGAGGGGCTGTGGTCTGATTTAGGGCTACTGCCCTTCACTGAAGTCAGGACAGGCACGTGGTAAAACGACATTCTTGTCATGTCCTCTTACCAATGAAATCGTTGGATTTTCCAATGTCGTAATCCCAAACAGTGACCTCCAGGGTCTTCTTGGCCAGGTCTCCGTGCTTAATCTCGTAACAGAACTCCTGGTGGCCAGAAGGGGACAGTCAGGGTCAATGCCACATGGCCAGGAGGGCTCTGAGGTAGGTGAGGGCATGAACCAAGGGAGGGATGGGTAAACGGGAGGGGAGTCAGTGCACGGTGGTGGACAATGGTGGATTCTCACCTACCCTGTACATGTCTGCCTGAGAGCTTGGCCAGGGTCCTTTTCACTCCAACCCACCTGCCCCCTTGTCACTGAAGCCTCTCAAGGTCCCCCGAGAGCCTCTTTATTGCCAAATCAACTCACATTTGGCAGCCTTGGTGTGCATGGCTTCTCCTGGGTCTGGCTCTGCTGACCACTCCCTTCTTTGTGGAACCTTCTCTCACACTGGCTTCCAGGTGGTCCAACACCTGGCACCCACCTTCAACCTCTGGAAGCATCTCTTCAGTCTCCTGTGTTTGTCCCTGCATTGCTCAGGCTCTGTCCAAGGCCCCTGTGCTCACATCCCACCCAGAACTTCCCCATCTCCCTCACCCCTCCCACTCCTGCTGCTGGGTTCCCCCACTTCCAACTCCTCATCCACTGTGGCCATAATCCCGTCACTTCCATCCACCCTCTGACCTTTCCAGGCCGCCCTCTCCCCTCCATCTGCACTACCTGGTTCAGCTCGGCCTGCACCTCTCCCCTGCCCCCATGGCTGAGGGTTCTCCTGTCAGCCCCTCCCCACCCTCTCTGCTCACCCTCCAAGCTCCCACAGTAACCCTTGAAAACCCAGTCCCTCCCAGAGCTCCCCCACGCCCCTTCCAGGGGAGAGTAAGCAGCTTTCTCGTGGCTTCATCAGCCCCTGGTACCTCATTGAACTCTGGATTCAGGGTCTTCTTCTTTACTGCTGTCTTATGTTTGGATTTCTTGTCCACATCTGGCTTCAGGTATCTGGATAGGCAGAGGGTGGGGAGAAGCTATGGGTACAGATGGAGCCAGCAGGGCTTGGAAGAGCTTTTGGTCCCTGGAGAGATATTCCTGGGTCCCCCTTGTTCATCCTAATCATCAGATTCCCTGCACTACTTTGTGGCAAAGGTGGGGGGTCAGCTACAGGGGAGAAACAAGTGGTTCCTTCATTACCTAGACGGACTTCCGTTCACATGCCCTTTCCTGGAATTAACCACGGAGCCTCCTCCCTCTCTCTAGGAAAGAGGATTTTCCTTGTTTCTGCAAGTCTAATTTTCACAAAGCTCACATTTTTTCACTGGAAAAACATTTTTAGCAGAGTTGTTAGAGCTTTGATTTTTTTTTTAAATAGCAGGTTTATTGATATAATTCACACACTATAAACTTTATCTTCCTAAAGGGTAAAATACAGCAGATTTTAGTATATTCTCACAGCTGTGCAGCCATGGCCACTACCTCACTGGAGCTTTGAGGAAGGAAAAAGTCCTTGTGGACAGTGACAACGATGCTTCCCAAACGGAGAGGGAAGCCCCGCTTGTGAGCCAGTTCTTCCACAGGCATCGGCTCCCAAGACTTTGATGCAGACCAGCTGTCTTTATCTGAGACTCAGAGAGGTAGAGGGACTTGCCCAAGGTCACACGGCTGCTCAGCACAGGGCTGGTGTTCAGAAGTCAGGACAGGAGGCCCAGAGCCTCTCCTTGGCAGAACCCCTCTTATCTGTCCCTGCATAGATGATTGAGTGAAATTACTCTGCCCCAGCTGGGGGATCTGTAGGGGTGAGGACCACACCTGTCTCACTCATCACCAGCTTCCTGGGACCCAACTCCGTGCCTGGCACTGAGTAGGCCAATAAACATCTGTTGAATGACTAAATTCCTAGAAGTGAAATTACCTATCCAAAGTCACACACGTGTCAAGCTTCTTGCTTTGTTTTGCCAAACTGCCCTCCAGAAAGGCCATACAGTTGACACACAGTGCCCTTGACAAAGTTGAATACCATTGCCTTTAAAATCCTTGCCATGGATGGCAGCATCAAGCAGAGTGAGAAGACTCTTTGCTTCTCCCCTTAAATTTACAAGTCGGACAACTATAACAACAAAGGATCCTCTGCTCAACACACAGACACGTCTGCAAGATCCACACATGGAACATCTGAAGGTGGGCGTATTGGAATGCGTAGGGGAGGTGGGACAGGGGAAGGACAGGGATGGTGGCTGCGGATGCAGTTCGGCACTCACTGCGGCTCCAGTGAGTGTGGCATTGATGGAGACGTCGGGCTGCAGCCCTTATACTACCACCTAGAGTGTAAGAAGGGCAGAAACAGTGTTCCCCTGGGAAAAGGCATCACTTCTCCTCCGTATCATGGCAGACCTCGGTAGGAGTGGCTGGGAAGCCTTAAACAGCACAGTGGTGCCAACAGCCATTGCTGGCAGAGGTCACAGCTGTGAGATCATCAACTCCCTTGCCCCACCCATCCTAACAGCCAGGTAAAGATAGTAGAGAAAACCTAAACAGCACAGTGGTGCCAACAGCCTCTGTTGGCAGGGGCCAGAGCTGAGAAATGTGAATTTGCCTTCCCTACCCATCTTGGCAGAGCCTGGTAGAGGCAGTAGAGATACCACCAGGAACGCAGTGGGGCCAGTGACCAATTAGTAAAAAGGGGGTGGTGTTGGGAGCTCCCAAAACTGGCTTTTCCACCACGCACCACATTACCCCACCACAGAGGTGGTGCCCTGTATCCAAGGTGAGCTGGTCACAGAGGGGCCATCCCAGTGGGTATACAGCATTTTCCTTAACTGAAGTGACACTGCTCCACTGTGATCCCAGAGGTGCAAATAGTGCAGGTAAGAGAAAACAAAAACTTGTGCTATAACACCATCTACTGGAAAACAAAAGAAAATACCCTACCTATCAAACTGCTGCATTGT
The DNA here is from genome assembly GCA_033961575.1 of Aselliscus stoliczkanus. Taxonomy (NCBI): domain Eukaryota; kingdom Metazoa; phylum Chordata; class Mammalia; order Chiroptera; family Hipposideridae; genus Aselliscus; species Aselliscus stoliczkanus. The sequence goes on from CM066739.1 coordinate 13,913,124, forward strand.
TGAGAGCAAAAAGGTAACTAAACAAGAAATGAAATCACTACTCCAAATATGCAGGCAGAGAAACAATCCATCAAATAGCATGAACAACCAAGGTAACATGGCAGCACAGAAAGAAAATGACGAGTTTCCAGAAGCCAAACTCAAAGTCATGGAAGACTGTGACTTAAATGACAGAGAATTTAAGATTGCAGTTATGAAGAAGCTCAGTGAGATACAAGAGGACTCAGAAAGGCAGCTCAATGAGCTCAGGAATAAAATTAATGAACAAAAGGAGTACTTTACCATAGAGATTGAAACTATAAAACAGAACCAAATTCTGGAGCTGAAGAACTCAATAAATGAGGAATGCATTAGACAGCACTGGAAATAGAGCAGGTCGGATGGAAGAGAGAATTAAGAGAGCTCGAAGATAGAAACTTAGAAATGATCCAAGAGGAAGAGAGAGAACCAAGAGTTAAAAAATAATAATAAAAGAACTCTATGAGAACCATCTGATTCCATTAGAAAGAGCAACATAAGGATAATGGGTATACCAGCAAGCGAAGAGAGGGAGAAGGGAACAGAGAGCCACTCAAAAAAATATTGATGAGAACGTCCCAAGCCTATGGAAAGAACTGGACTTTAGAACAGAAGAGGTTAACAGAACACCTAATTATAATCAATGCAAAAAGACCTTCTCCAAGACACATTTTATTCAAATGGTCAAAAATTAATAACAGATAATTCTCAAGGCAGCCAGGGAAGAAAAGACTGTAACCTACAAAAGAAACCCTATTAGATTAGCATCAGATTTTTCAGTAGAAACATCATAAGACTGGAGAGAGGAAAAGGAAATATTCAAAATAATTGAAAGAGAAGAACCATCAGCCAAGGATAATATATCCAGCAAAGTTATCCTTTACTACCACCTCACTCCGGTCAGAATGGCTATCATCAATAAATCAACAAACAACAAATGCTGGCGAGGTTGTGGGGAAAAGGGAACCCTGGTGCACTGTTGGTGGGATTGCAGATTGGTGCAGCCACTATGGAAATCAGTATGGAGATATCTCAAAAAACTGGAAATGGAACTACTGTATGACCCAGCAATTCCACTCTTGGGTATCTACCCACAGGAATCCAAGATGCTAATTCGAAAAAATATATGCACCTATGTTTACTGCAGCACTATTTACAATAGCCAAGACGTGGAAACCGAAATGCCCATCGGTAGATGACTGGATTAAGAAACTGTGGTACATTTATACAATAGAGTATTACTCCGCTATAAAGAAGGAAATTGTACCATTTGCAACGATATGGATGGACCTAGAGACTATTATGTTAAATGAAATAAATCAGTCGGAGAAAGACAAATACCATATGATCTCACTTATATGTGGAATCTGAAAAACTAAATGAATGAGCAAAGTAAACAGAAACAGACTCATAGATATAGAGGAAAAACTGAGGTTGCTAGTTGGGAGGGGGGTGGGGATGAGGGAGAAGGGGAAGGGATCAGACAGCATAAATAGGTAACTACAATATTGCCACAGGAATATGAAAGACAGTTCGTGGAATATAATTAATAATGTTGTAAATATTTTGTGGAGTGTCAGATGGTCACATGTCTTGTTAAGGAGACCACGTCATGGATGGAGTAGAGGCTTGATCAATGAATGCACTGTACACCTGAAACTGATGTATAATATTGTATGCCAACTGTAACTAAATATATATATTGTCAAGGGGTGAAGGGTAAAAAGTATAACTATTGCACTGCGTTGTACACCTGAAACTAATTTTAAAAAAAATGTTTATTTCACAATAAAATTAAAAAAAATATCCTTTAGATATGAAGGAGAAATAAAGACTTTTCCTGATAAACAAAAGCTGAGAGAATTTACTGTAAGACCTGAATTACAAGAAATGTTTAAAGAAGCTCTTCTATCAGAAACAAAAAGACAGAAGTGTACAGAACTTTGAGTGTGAAGACTAACAGGCAGGAGCAGGAAAATGCAACTCTACCTCAGAATAAGGCATTAAACATTTATAAAGGTTGAAGGGGAAAAGGGGGGCATTAAAAATAACTATAACTAGAGCCGGCCGAGTGGCTCAGTTGGTTAAAAGCTTGCTCAAGAGTGCGAGCTGAGCTCTGAGCAACAGCAGTTCGATGCCCAGCCTGAGCTGAGTTGCCACTGAGCTGCCAACAGGTAACAAAATGGCTCAGCTAAAAACAAACAAACAAACAAACAAACAAACAAAAAACAACAAAAAAAACCCAAAGAGCCGGCCGAGTGGCGCATTGGTTAAGCGCTGGTTTTGGGATGCCAGCGGCCCCGGTTCGGATCCCACATGAGGGCCAGTGACACTGCCCTCTACAGCTAACAACAGCTCCACCTGGAGCTGGGCTGTGCGAGCCCCCGTGATGGTGTGGGCTGCAGCCTGCCATGGGCTACAGTGAGTGGCCCGCAGCCAGCGTGAGCGGCTGGCAGCCAGCGTGAGCTGCCAATATCTGCAGTGAGCGACATCCAGAGGCCAGTGACCGATCTGCCTCATCCGGGAAGAGCGCAATGACAATACCAACAGTGAAGCAACATCCTCCGCAACTAAACTGAAGAACAAAAAGACAGCAACTTGTCTGTTCCCCTTCCCCGATTCCCCAACGCTGTTCCCCTCCGCCAATTCCCCAATAAAAATCTAAAAACAAAACAAAAACAAAAAAACCCCAAAGACCCAACCATATGCTACCTGCAGGAGACTCACCTCAGCTCCAAAGGCAAACATAAGCTCAAAGTGAAGGGGTGATACTCCAAGCAAATGGCATCCAGAGAAAAGTGGGGGTGTAGCAGTACTTATATCAGACAAAAATAGATTTCAAGATAAAAAAGGTATCAAAAGACAAAAAATGGACATTTTATAATGATAAAGGGGACAATTCATCAAAAAGATACAACACTTGTCAATATATATGCACTTGACTTGGGAACACCTAAAAACATAAAGCAATTACTAACAGACCTAACAGGAGAAACTGACAAAAATACAATTATAGTAGGGGACCTGAATACCTCATTCACAGCAATGGATAGATCATTCAGACAGAAAGTCAATAAGGAAATATGGCATTAAATGACACATAAGACCAAATGGACTTAATTGATATTTATAGATCTTCCCATTCTGAAACAACAGAATACCCATTCTTCTCAAGTGCACATGGAACAATTTTCAAGAATAAACCACATGTTGGGGTACGAAACTAGTCTCAATAAATTTAAGAATGAAATCACATCAACCATATTTTCCAATCACAATATTGTGAAACTGGAAATTAACAAGGAGAAATCTGGAAAAACCACAAATGCGTGGAGATTAAACAACATGCTACTGAACAACAATAGTATCAAAGAAATAAAAGAAGTGGTCAAAATACATAGAGACAAATGAAAATGAAAATAAAACATACCAAAATTGTTGGGATGCAGCAAAAGTGGTACTAAGAGGGACTTTTATAGCTTTGCAGGCCTAACTCAAGAAACAAAAAATCCCAAATAAACAATCTAACAGTACAACTTAAAAAACTAGAAAAAGAAGACCTAATGAGCCCAAAGTCAGTAAAAGGAAGGAAATAATAAAAAACAGACAGTAAATGAAATAGAGAACAAAAAGACAATAGAAAAAAAATGAAACAAAGAGCTGTTTCTTTGAATAGATAAATAAAATCGATAAACCTCTGGCTAGGCTCATTAAGGAGAAAAGAGAGAAGACTCAAATAAAATTAGAAATTAAAGGGAAGTTACAATGGACACCACAGAAATACAAAAGATTATACAAGAATACTGTGAAAGGCTACACACCACCACATTCAATAGTCTAAAAATGGACAAATTCTTAGAAGGATACAACCTTCCCATATTTAATCATGAAAAAGTGGAAAACCTAAATAGACCGAGCACTAGTAAGGAAATTCAAACACTAATTGTAAAAAACCTCCCAAAAAACAAAAGTCCAGGACCAGATGGCTTCACTGATGAATTTTACCATTCCACGAAGATTTAGTACCAATCCTTCTCAAAGTCTCCCAAAAACTTGAAGAGGGAATATTTCCCAACTCATTTTATGAGACCAACATTATCCTGATACCAAAACCAGGCAAGGACAACACTAAAAAATAAAATTACAGGCCAATATAATTGATGGACATGGATGAAAAGATCCTAAACAAAATACTAGTAAATTGAATACAGCAATACATTAAAAGGATCATACATCATGATCAAGTGGGATTCATTCCAGGGATGCAAGGCTAGTTTAACATCTGCAAATCAATCAATTTGACATACCACATGAACAAAATAAAATATAAAAATCATATGCTCATATCAGTAGATGCAGAAAAAGCTTTTAACAAGATACAAAATTCACTTACGATAAAAACACTCAAAAAATGAGTATAGAAGTAAAGTACCTCAACATAATAAAGGCCATATATGTATGATAAACCCTCGGTTAGCATCATCCTCAATGGTGAAAAACTGAAAACTTTTCCTCTCAGATCAGGAACAAGACATGGATGCCCACTCTCGCCACTGTTATTCAACATAGTATGTACTGGAAGTCCTAGCCAGAGCAATTAGGCAAGAAAAAGAAAAAAAGGCATCCAAATTGGGAATGAAGAAATAGAACTGTCACTATTTGCCAATGACATGATATTATATATAGAAAGCCCTAACAACTCCACCAAAAAACTAATAGGAATAATAAACAAATGTAATAAAGATGCAGGATATGAAATCAATATACAAAAATATGTTGCATCCCTATATATTAATGACAAAATATTAGAAAGAGAAATGAAGAAAACCCATTTGCAATCACAACAAAAAGAATAAAAATACCCAGGAATAAACTCAACAAAGGAGGTGAAGGACCTGGACACTGAAAACCACAAGGCATTGAAACAAATTGAAAAAGACATGAAGAAATGGAAAAATATTCCATGTTCATGGATTGGAAGAATCAATATAGTTAAAATGGTCATATTACCTAAAGCAATATTCAGATTTTTTTTTAAAAGATTTTATTGGGGAATTGGGGGAGGGGAACAGTGTTGGGGAATCGGGGAAGAGGAACAGACAAGTTGCTATCCTTTTGTTCTTCAGTCTAGTTGCGGAGGATGTTGCTTCACTGGCCCATGTTGGTATCGTCATTGCGCTCTTCCTGGATGAGGCAGATCGAGCGCTGGCCTCTGGATGGCCGCTCACCGCGGCTATTGGCAGCTCATGCTGGCTGCCGGCCACTCACGCTGGCTGCCGGCCACTCACTGTAGCCTATGGCAGCCCACTGCAGCAGGGGCTGCAGCCTACACCATTGCCGGGGCTCGCACAGCCCAGCTCCAGGTGGAGCCGCTGTTAGCTGTAGAGGGCAGTGTCACTGGCCCTCATATGTGGGATCCGAACCGGGGCCTCTGGCATTCCCAAACCAGCTCTTAACCAATATGCCACTCGGCCGGCCCACAATATTCAGATTTAATGCAAAATCCTAAAGGCATTTTTCACAGAAATAGAACAAAAAAATCCTCAAATTTGTATGGAATCACAAAAGGCCCTGAATAGCCAAAGCAATCCTGAGGAAAAAGAATAAAGCTAGAAGTATCACACTCCCTGACTTCAAACTATACTACAAAGCTACAGTAATCAAAACAGAATGGTACTGGCAGAAAAACAGACACATAGACCAATGGAGCAAATTTGAGAGTCCAGAAATAAACGCACACAGGAGGTCTGACGATTAAGTTTGTGAACTTGCCACCGTGTGCTTACATTGGCAGCACTGTACAAACAGCTTGGTAAGGTTTCATAACCTTGGTATATCTGGGTCTCACAGCTGTGCTCGTTTCAACGTGTGGTGGTGTCTTGCTGAGTGGCATTCATTAATGTTGTTGTGTGTTTTTTTGTGCCGTCATGAGAATTCCTGAGCCTGAATTAGAGCAATGAACAAAGATTAAATTTCTTGTTAAACCTAACAAAAGTGGGAGTGAAATCAGGGACATGTTAGTCCAAGTTTATGGGGAGAATGCCATGAAGAAAACGGCAGTATACAAAGGGATTAAATGTTTTTCTGAGGGGAGAGAACATGTCACTGTTGAAGAGAGGTCAGGGTGGCCAATAATGAGCAGAACTGATGAAAACATTGCAAAAATTCATCGAATTGTGCGTCAAAATTGTTGTCTGATTGTGAGAAGAATAGCAGACCAAGTAGACATCGATAGAGAAACAGGAAAATCTTAACTGAAAATCTTGGCATGAGAAAGGTGTGCACAAAAATGATCCCAAAGGAGCTCTTGCATCCAGACAATGCACCAGCTCACTAGCAAAAATAACTGTGTTGGGACACCCTCCTTACTCACCTGATCTGGCCTCCAATGACTTCTTTCTTTACCAAAAGATAAAGGAAACATTGAAAGGAAGACATTTTGATGACATTCAGGACATCAAGGGTAATACGACGACAGTCCTGATGGCCATTCCAGAAAAAAAAAGAGTTCCAAAATTGCTTTGAAAGGTGGACTAGGTGCTCTGGCATCAGTGCATAGCTTCCCAAGGGAGTACTTCGAAGGTGACTAGTAATATTCAGCAATGAACTTTTTCTAGGGTGAGTTCGTGAACTTAATTGTCAGACCTCATATACGGGCCCTAATTTTTGACAAAGGAACCAAAAACATGCAATGGAGAAAGGCAAGTCTCTTCATTAAACGGTTCTAGGAAAACTGGAAAGCCACAGACAAAAGAATGGAAACTAGACTGCTATCTGACACCATACACAAAAGTTAACTCAAAATGGATTAAAGACTTGAATATAAAGCCTGAAGCAATAAAATACATAAAACATACACAGTAAACTTACGGACCTTGATGTCAGAGGGTTCTTTTGTGAACTTGACCCCAAGGACAAGGGAAATAAAAGCAAAAATAAATAAATGGGACTATATCAAAGTAAAACGCTTCTGCACAGCAAAAGAAACCATCAACAAAACACAAAGGCAACCCACTACATGGAAGAAGATGCTTGCAAAATGATACCTCTGATAAGGGGCTAATATCCAAACTATATAAAGAACTCATACAACTCAACAACAACAAAAAAAACATCAAACAATCCAATTAAAAAATGGCAGAGGACCTGAATAGACACTTTTTCCAAGAAAGACATACAGATATGTGAACAAAATGCTCAACATCACTAGCTAAGGGAAATGCAAACCAAAACCACAAGATACCATTTCACACCCATTAGAAGGGCTGTTATAAAAAGCAATGTGTTGTTCGATGCCCAGCCCTGGCTGAGCTGCTGACAGGTGGCAGGATGGCTCAGCTTAAAAAAAAACCAAAAAAAAAAACACAAAAAGCAATGTGTGGGAGAGGATGTAGAGAAAAGGGAACCCTTGTACACTGCTGGTGGGAATGTAAATTGGTACAGCCTCTAGGGAGAATATGGAAATTCCTCAAAAAATTAAGCATAGAGCTACCATATGACCGAGCAATCCCTCTTCTGGTATCTACCCCACCAAAATTGAAAACACTTATTCGTAAAGATACACGAGTGTGCACCCTATGTTCACTGTAGCATAATTTGCAATAGCCAAGGCATTGAGACAACCTAAAAGCCCCTTTGAAAGGGGAGAAAATCGCTGTGTGTAAACTATGCCTCAATAAATCTGATGGCTTTTTTTTTTTCTTGAGGGCAGTGTCACCGGCCCGCATATGTGGGACCTGAACCAGGGCCACTGGCTTCCTAAGCCAGCACTTAACCACTGCGCCACTCAGCCGGCCCAAACCTGATGTTTTAAAACAAGTTGGGTGATTCCCTTAAACCCCCACCCAGATAGAGTGAGTTTCTTCAGTTCCTTATAAGCTTCCACATGCTTGTTGACCATTTTGCTGTTCATTGGTATTTTGTTTTCTGACGTGTCCTCTGCCCATTTTGCTTTGGTGTGAGAGATGGAACACACCCACACTGCCTTTGAAAGCCTCTTTAAGGAAAGCTGTCAGGATCCTCACACCTTCAGTGTTGCATGGCCACTATCTACCTAGCAACCCCTCCCCAGGCTGTCCACCAGCCTCAGGGCCGCCAGCGCCAGATGTTCCCCTCGGGGTCATCCCCTGTTCTGCCTCCAGTCCAGCCCTTTGTCTGTTTCCTCTGACTGGGGCACCCCTCCTGCCTCATCTCACCATTCCGTGAGCTCCCTCCCAAGAGAGATCTGTGCAGGCCAAGAGGGCACCCTGGCATTGCCCCAGAGGCTTGCCTGGTGGCCTCGCCCCCTCCATTGCTGTCAGGACTCCTTCCTGCCCTGGTCAGCAGGGCTCCTGGGGAGTCCCCAGCAATGTCACCTCTGGTCCCTTTTGTACAGTGACTACTGCTCACCTAAGGACTCTAGAAGAAACCAGGGGGCCAGAGAAAGAAGGAGTTGCCCAGGGTGGCCTGGTAAGCTGCTTGAGTTTCCTCCTTTCCCCCTAGGATGTAACATGGAGGAAGTAACAGACCTGACTGTGTGGGGTTATTGGGGGTGGGGGTTGAAGAAGCCTAGCACAGCCCCTGGCACCCAGCCATTGCTCAGCCCATGCTAGCGAAGACCATCACGGTCAACTCAGGTTTTCTCCATCGTACTCTGAAGAGCTGGGTTTGGGGTCAACTTTCAGCCTGGGGAAACTGAGGCACGTGTTATCTGGGGTGAGGTTTATAAAAATATGGGCGCTGACAAAAAGTATTGGCTCACCCAGCTTTGCCCCTCAGCACCTACCCCCTGGCACTTTGCTAGCTGGCTCTCTTCTCAGGGTCACACTGCTCCAAATGCAACCTGTGCCTTTATTTCTCCTGCTTTTAGTAAAAAGGAGGCCCACGGTCCATGAAGGGGCTTCTCAGAGATAGGGAACCATCAGGAGGCCTTAGCAGCAGCCCCGATGTCTCACCCAGGGAATTTTAACCCAATGTGGGGTTTCTAGGTCGCTGTGGGGCTCTCCATGGGAGCGCCACATGGCTCTGATACAGGGAGCCACCCCCAGATTTGTCTGTCTTTGAAAGACCACGCTGACCTGGCCTGTGGCTGGGTGGTGGGACACTGTTACAGTGGCCCCAGCAGCCTCCACACCTGTGGCAGGGAAGAGCCTCAGGCGGGGTGGACATGTCCTGCCAGGGCCAAGGGAGACGGCTGGGCCATCTGTTGTGCCAGTTTGAGACCCTGCTTTCTGGATAACTCAGCACAGGCCCCTGGGGCTCCTGTCAACCTGGCAGGTGGCCACTGAGCCTGATTTAAAAATTTCACACCATTTTGGCTTCAGACTATATTTCCTGCCGTAAGTGAACTCTAGTGTCAGGTGGAGGCACCTTGCTCCCCTCCTCAGAGTCCCTTCCCCCTCAACCCTCCCCAGGGTTTATGTCCAGAAACAATATCACACAGTGTGTACTGTTTTGCAGTTTGCTTTTGGGCTTAGCGTGTTTTGGAGGGCTGTCCATGTTAATTTGTTTAGTCCTAATTTATTAATTTTAACTACATAGTATACCATTCTATGCATATGCCACATTTTATTAATCTATCCCTCTGCTGATGAATGCCTGGCTATTTTCAGTTTATCGCTATGATAAGCAATGCTGCAATAAACAGCTTTCCACCCAGGCACGGGTTTCTAGGATACAAACCTGGAAGGGAAATAATGTAGCTATAGGGCGCACCATTTCCTACTTCCTGAATACTGCCGACTTTCCCTCTAATGGTTATTAAGCGTCTCCTGATTGTTTTCTGAACTATAATGGCGCTTCCCCTCACAGTGGTCTCTAACTCACTGGAAATCATTGTTTTGTTAATGGTTGGCATTGGGGCCCAATTCATTGTTGTTGTTGTTGTTTTTAATGTGGAAAATGAGTAGTCCCTGCCGTTTGTGGGGAACTGCCTTCCCCCAATGATTCTGGTCACTTTCTCATCACACCTGGGCACTTCTCATTGCTCCTGAGGCCTGGTGGCATTGGATTAAAAAAAAAAAAAATAACAGCTTTACTGAGATGTAACTTACATGCTGTACAACGGACCCTTTTAAAGAACATAATTCAATGGATTTTGTAGTATTTTACAGAGTTGTGCAACCATCACCTTGATCAATTTATAACATTTATATCACCCCAGAAAGGAATCTGGTACTCATTAGCAGTCACTCTCCCCACCCCCCACCAAACATCCCCCAGCCCCTGGCATTACCAATCTCTTTCTGTCTCTATGGATTTGCTATTCTGGACATTCATATAAATGGAATCAAACAAAGTATGGTCTTCTTTCACTTAGCATAATATTTTCAAGGTTCACATTCATACATGTAGCATGAATCAGTATTTCACTCCTTTTTATGGTGGAATAACATTTCATTGTGTAGATAGACCATATTTTGTTTATCTAGTCATCTGTTGATAGGCATTTAGATTGTTTCTACCTTCTGTTTATTGTGACTATTGCTACTATGCACATTCTCATACAAGTTTTTATGTGGACATATGTTTTCAGCTCTCTTGGGTTATATACTGAGGAGTGGAATTGCTGGGTCATACAGTAGTAACTCCATGCTTAACCTTTTGAGTAACCACCAGACCATGTTCAATAACATCTGCATCATCTTTGTCATCTGATTCTAAAAGTGACAGAAATATGATAGTGGTGAGTGGGAATAGTAGCTCTAGAGTTGTGCCATGTGGCAGCACTGGCTTCCTTGTGGTGTCAAGACATCCCTGGGCCGGCCGAATGGCGCGTTGGTTAAGAGTTGGCTTGGGATACCAGCTCTGAGCAGCAGGGCCCCAGTTCGGATCCCACATGAAGGCCAGTGACGCTGCGCCCTCTACAGCTAAGATGGTGAACAACAGTTCAACCTGGAGGTGGGCCACTGTGAGTGGCTGGCAACGGTGTAGGTTGCAGCTCCTGCTGTAGTGGGCTGCCATGAGCTACCGTGAGCGGCCATCCAATGGCGGGTGACAGATCTGCCTCACATGGGAAGAGTACAATGATAATACCAACATGGGCCAGTGAAGTGACGTCCTCCACAACTAGACTGAAGAACAAAAGGACAGAAATTTGTCTGTTCCCCTTCCGTGGCTCCTGAACGCTGTACCCCTCCCCCAATTCTCCAATTTAAAAAAAAAAAAAAAAAAGACATCCCCATGGTCTCTGTCACCTGGGCCTCCCCACTGTCCCTCAGACCAGGCCCATCCCTGTTTCTGTATCTTTTTTTTTTAAAGATTTTATTGGGGAATTGGCGGAAGGGAACAGCGTTGGGGAATCGGGGAAGGGGAACAGACAAGCTGCTGTCTTTTTGTTTTTCAGTTTAGTTGCGGAGGATGTTGCTTCACTGTTGGTATCGTCATTGCGCTCTTCCCGGATGAGGCAGATCGGTCGCTGGCCTCTGGATGTCGCTCACCGCGGCTTTTCGCAGCTCACGCTTGGCTGCCAGCCGCTCACGCTGGCTGCGGGCCACTCACTGTAGCCTATGGCAGCCCACTGCAGCCCACACCATCACCGGGACTCGCACAGCCCAGCTCCAGGTGGAGCTGTTGTTAGCTGTAGAGGGCAGTGTCACTGGCCCTCATGTGGGATCCGAACCGGGGCCGCTGGCATCCCAAAACCAGCGCTTAACAAATGCGCCACTCGGCCGGCCCTGTTTCTGTATCTTAACTCCTCTGTCCTCTGACTGAACAGCAACACGTCCTTTCTGCTGAGCCAAATTCCTCCTCAAGTCCCACCTTTCACGAGTCTCATGGTGAATGCAGACTACAGTGTTTCCTGAAAATAAGCCCTAACCTCGGGCGGGCCGAGTGGTGCGGTGGTTAAGAGCTGGCTTGGGAAGCCAGTGGCCCCGGTTTGGGTCCCACATATGAGGGCCAGTGATACTGCCCTCAAAAAAAACCAAAACAAAACCAAGACCTAACCGGAAAACAAGCCCTAGCATGATTTTTCAGGATGCTTGTAATATAAGCCCTGCCCCAAACATAAGCCCCAGTTAAGATTGTCAGCCAGACATGACTGTTTGAATAAATGTAGATTTTTGTACATGAATAAATGAATAAATGTAGATTGTTGCAGCAAAAATTAATATAAGACCTGGTCTTATTTTTGGGGAAACATGGTACTAACCACCTGTTGTTTGTGGAGGGCCCAAAGCAGTGACGGTGGTCACTGCGACAGCTGCTTCATCCCTGTCCAAAGGGCCACCAGCTCCTGCCTGCCCCTCAGAGCTCGGATCACAGCCTATCCTGGCAGGTGTGAATGACTTGGGGCCCAGGTTGCCTTGTGTGGCCCCTAAGTTAGTGTCTCCCCCGACCGCCACCATGAGCCCCTGCTGGCAGGGCTGGGTGGACCCTTGTGTGCATCTGTGGCACCAGCACAGGGCTGGGCACGTGGACAGCACCAGGTCCTGGGGAATTCCTTCATGGGACCTCTCAGCCTCGTGGCATGGGCCTTTCCCCTCCAGTCCCCTTGCAACCTGCTCGTGGCCCCTCCTGGGCCCCGTGAATGGGGTGTCAGGAGATTAACTACTCTCTATCTGTGAGGCCTGGGAAGCCACTCAACTTCTATGGGCCTCAGTTTCCTTATCTGTGAAATGGGGCTGGCCAGGCTTAACCCACAGAGTTGCCAAACAAGCACAGAAGGTAATGTGGGGCTGTGGTAGGCCTCTCTCGGCTCGCCACACGAACTACTTATCTTGTCACACGGAACTCCCATCCTCTGAGGTGAGGGGAGAAGGACGTGGCCCTCCTGGTGGCACACTCACGTTTTCACGTAGGGGTCCGAGTAGCCGTTGGCGTCCATGGCAGCCAGGTGTGCACACCGCACGATGCCGACCAGCAGGCCCTGCTTCTGCGAGCTGTACTTGAGGGAGATGAGGATGCGGCCCCGCTCCTCCAGGGACTTGTCTTCTGTCTTGTCCACCTGCGGGGTAGGTGGTTACTAGGCCGTTCTCACTTGCTCTCATCCCCACCCTCAGCCATGCGCCTCCTATTCTGCCCATGGGCCCAGGATAAAAGCCTGTGGATAGTGAGGGGTCACCCTGGCCCCGGCCCCTGCTAAAGGCACTTCCTGGGGCCTCTCAGGGTATGGGGGGGGCAACCCCCTGGGGGGAAACATGGAAGACAGAGCTTTGACATATTCCTATCCCCAAAGGGAGCTGGGAGGCAGATGGGGCTGCCCAGGTCTCTCCTGTGCCCATCTCTGGGGTCAGACCTCAACTTTCCCCACCCCAGCCAGCCTGCTGCTTCTCTATTCCTCACCCTCTTGAGATCACCCATTTCCACATTCTGGTTGCCACTCATGCAGACCCCTGTCCTTTACTCTCTGTCTACCCAGACACTCCCAGCTGGAGGCCCATGATTCACAAGGGCCCCTCAGGTCTCTGTGCCAGGTTTCTCTCACAGTCTCAGCCATGTCCCTTTGCCCACGACTACTCTCTGCCTATCGCTAAAGTGATGCCCCATATGCCCCCTCATCTATACCTCCCTGGAGATGGGGCTCCTGTGAAGAAAGGACCATCTCCCTCAACAATCCTGCCCAGAGCAGACATGGCTAACTGATCACAGCATCCACCCTGAGCTTCAATGCAGCCTCAGCATCTTTCTCAACACAGTGCTCAGGCAGCCATCACCAACGGACCAGACGAGGTGTGTGAAAGTTAACTGTGCCACTCTGGCCTAGGGCGTCACTCAACCATGGCTCTTGTGCTAGTTTGTGTGATGTGTGAAAAATGAAACAATATAAATGAGCAGGGATATTTTCAGCTGTTTTTTAGGGGGAGTATATTGTACTTTGGTTTGTTTCATAGGCAGATCACTAAACTGGGCATCGTTCAGTATTGACTGAGAACGAATAAGCTCTCAGACTATGTAAAGTCTAAAATGTACCATTGGGGCCGGCCGAGTGGCGCGGTGGTTAAGCGCTGGCTTGGGAAGCCAAGTGGCCCCGGTTAGAATCCCACATATGAGAGCCAGTGACCCTGCCCTCAAAAAAAAAAAAAAAAGTACCATCAAAATATGTCTTTACTGCCAGAGCCGACAATCCCAAACTATGGTCGCCCTGTACCCTTGAAACCAGACCAATGAGCTCCTAGCAAATTCAAGCAAAACCCGGCAACACCTCGATCACGCCCCGTGCACAGCCGTACGCACACTCTCACCCGTCCATGTGCATGCACACACACTCACACACTCACATGTGCCCACACATGTATGCTTGTTCACACACAGATACATGTTCACTCACATACACAATGCTCTCACACACAATGCACACTCACACACACACACATACACATGCAGGCTCACACCCACACACACTTGCTTATTTATGCCAGGGATCAAAACTCAGGAACACAATTATAGTAGGAGTTGATGTTGCCTTTTATAAGTGACATAGATCATTTGGAAAAACTGGGTTACCTGTGGTTAGTGACTAATAATAAAATAAAAAACCTCATATCCATCACGCAAATGTCTATGAGTGGGAGAGAACATGACAAGGGAATAAAATTTGATCAAGTTATGCAAGAAGACAAGAGCTGGGGTTCTGGCAGGGAGCTCTAGCCTCAGGTCGACTTGTTCCCAGGGCTGGACCAAAGCCAGGCTGCTCCGAGCTTTTGTCCCAGGGCCCAGGCCCCGCCAGGGGGCCTGTCCCCCCTCCCCACCTCCGCACATGGGGACAGCCCCTGGGCTCTGTCCTCTTGAGCTTCCCCCTTGCCCCAGGCCTCTTGGGGAAAAATGTCCTGGGAAGGGGATTGTGCCCTGAACACTGCCAAAGGGTCAAGGTTTCTCAGGACCCCAGGGCCTCCTGGTCCAACCCTCCCAGCTCTTCTGAACTGGGTAAAGGTGAGGCCTCTACCAGGGGAGGCAGAGCTGAGAGACGAATGGACAGAGACTCCGGGAGGGCTCAGCTGCTGCAGACGGCCAGGGGCAAAATCAGTTTTGACATCATTTTCAAACAATTGCAATTTCTAGGAAAGAATTATTTTCTGTCTCCTCTGGGTATCTCACAAGCACCTCACGCCTAACATGTTCCACTTGAGCTCCTGCGTCCCCAGCTGCTCCTCCTGAGGTTCCCTACATCACAGTTAATGACCCTTTATCCTTCCAAGGGCTCACCCCCACCCCCCACCCCATGCAGATCTGCTGGCACACTCATCCAGGACTCAGCACGTCTTCCCCTCCGCTGCTGCCCTGGCCCAGGCCTGGGTCATGCTCATCTCCTCGGCTGTCTCCCTGCCCTCACCCTCCTATCCCTCCCATTCTGAGCCATTCTGAACCTGTTAAAACGTAATCAGATGCCCTAGGCCCTGCCTAGCACCCTCTCGTGGCCCATCTCAGGATGAAGGCCTGAGTCCTTTCCAGCTCCCCGATCTCCCAACCTCTGTTCTCAGCTCCTAGGACCCCCTCCCCTCTTTCTCTCCACCCCACTCAGTTTTCCTCTTGCCTGTGCCTCCAAAAGGCTGGGCACGGCTTTTTGTACCTGCCGTTTCCTCTGCCCGGAATATCCCTGCTTTTCTGGTGAGCCCCCACTGAGCACGCATCTAAACCATCAACCCCTCTCATGCTCTCTTGCTTGGCCTTGATCACTGTCTATGATCTGTTTGGGTGACTTATCCCGTTTTGGGTCTGTCTCCTGCTCAAGCTCCTTGCAGACAGGGACTTTTGTTTGTCTCCCAGTACCTGCCACTGTGCCAGGCACATAGTAGGTGCTTCATAAAGGCTGCTGGCCCTGAGCTCACGCCAGGGAGGGCCCTGGACGCCCTGTGGAGCCCCGTGGCCCACTCACCGGCAGCTGCTTCTCCAGGCAGATGCTAAACGTCTTGGTGTGGTTGGGTTTCAGCTTCTTCAGGGGCACTCTCGTCTCCCCAATGAATTCGTTGTGGCGGAATTTGTCCTCGTCACACACGGAGATCCTGGAGGGCAAGGGCACAGCCAGCTCTTCAGACACACCTGGGCGCTTTCACTTTGTTTTCAAAGAGGATTTGCAAACAAAGGGTGGGGAGTGGGTAGGCAGGGCCAGCCCCTGAGGACAGTAAGGCTGGGTGGGAAGGGAGCCTGTGCCCCGGGGCCCTCACCCACCGCAGGGTCTTTCGGATCATGTCTTCATCTGTGATCCCATAGTAAGTGAGGGTCTCATTCCACGTGGGGTTCAGGGTGTTTCGGAGAGTTTTTGTTCTGAGCTTATTTGCCTGGAGAGCGCAAAAAAGAACCAAAGAAACCCATCCTATGAGCATCCAGGAGTGTGCAGCGGGCAGGTTATGGCCCCAAAGATGGCCACGCCCTCATTGCCCTAAACCTGTGAATATGTTCTCTTCCGTGGCAAAGGGGAATTAAGGCTGTGAATCTGCTGACTTTAAAACAGGGAGATTATGTGGATGATCTGGGTGGGCTCTGTGTAATCACAGGGTCCTCGAAAGCGGAAGAGGGAGGCAGGAGAGGAGAGTCAGAGGAAGATGTGAGGAGGGAAGTAGGGCAAAGAGGTGCAACATTGCTGGCTCTGAAGACAGGAAGTGGGGGCCTCCAGAAGTGGAAAGGGATGGGACGTGGCTTCTCGCCTAAAGCCTCCAGAAGGGACCACAGCTCTGTGACACGTGGCTTTAGCCCAGTGGGACCTAGGTCGAACTTCTAACCTGGAAAATAAGAAATTCGTGTTGTTGTAAGCCACCAAGTTGGAGAGGATCCCTGCCTCCAGGCTCCTGGGGGCGGGGGGAGGGTGTGTGTGTGTAGTGGGTTCTCCAGGAGGCTGGGCTGCTGGGAAGCCCAGCTGTGACACTGGATTCTGTCTCTCACACCCCTTGCCTTTGCTCAGGCTGTCCCCTCTGCCTGTAATGCCACGGGTCCTAGAGAATGCCTGTGGGGTGGCCTGTCCAAACTGCCATGTCACCTCCACTTCTCTCTCTGTGTTTCTGTCCATCTTGGTTCTTACACGCCTTAGTTGTCTGGCCCCCTTCAGCCTCTGAGCTCCGTACCTGAGTCCCTTAGATGTCTGCCACACTCGGCCTAGGCTGAGGTCATTTAGGCCTGGGTTCAAATCCCAGCTCCACCAGTTAGATAAGCTCTGTGGAGCTCAGCAGGCTATTTATCCTCTGAGTGTCAGGTTCCCCACTGTAAGAAGGGTATAATAATACCTCTTTTCCAGTATTGCTTTTAGGAACCTTCCTTATTAGAAAACTTCTTTTTAAAACGCTGCCCTCTGTGGGAAAGTCTGTGGAGGGTACTGCTGGTTCTAGATACCAGGAGTCTAGGGACTATGGTCATTGAGTTCCCAAGTTGAGCACATCCCCCTGGTTACAGGGCCCTCCGCCCTCAGAGCCCTGGGAGTCGCACCAGTAGCATGAGGGTGTGGAGGCCTGAAGTGGGGAACTCACTGCCCAGGTGGTGGGCCACTGCTGTGTCTTGTATAGCCCTGACTTCCCTGAGAAAGAGTCATGGCCCTTTCTTGGTGGCTCTCCGGGATGTACCCCGGTCCAGAGGGTTTGGGCCTCAGAGTCAACACAGGCCCCAGCAGCCTGTGGCTACTCAGCTGGGGGCAGGACTACCTCGTTGGCCTGGAAGAGTCCCACCAGTGGTCAGTGTGGCCCTCTTCTCACGTGGGCTTTCCCGTGACTGATTCTTCCTCTCTCTCAGGCCACTTGAGGGCCAGGAAAGAGTTCTCCAAGTGTTGGCTTTGGAGAAAGAGGCCAGGACAAGGCCACCGGCCACTGAACTCTGCTGCTCACGCCCCCATGTCCCATGTCCCCCTGCCTTCCCACTGGTCTCCCGTCGAGTTGCCCCCAGCGTGGGTGGGGTCTGTACAACCTGCCCCTTGAGACGTCTGTGAGGGCCAGGGCAAGATCCAACTCTGAAAAAATGATGTGTCCTTCCCTCCCATGAAATTAAAAAATAAAACAACACTGAACTGCAAGACACATGTAAGGAAGTCTAACCAAGTTTTGATCTTCCAGTGCTGTGGGTCACCTTGACGCTTTTGTTTCATAGCAAATTTTTGCTAATCTTTTTTTTCTCTCCTTTCCTAGATGCACCACGTGCTTGGTCTGCTTGTTGGGTCACCTGGCATGGGAACAAGAGTTCTGTGGTCAAAAAAATTGAGCAGATGTTGCCCACTCCATCCCCCTTGTAGAGCATCACAGAGCAGCCCATCAATAAATTAAAGGCTCTGATAAGTCCTGCAGTAAAGAAACCTGTTTAACAATGTGTCCCAATGTTATTTTGACCACAGAAACTTTTTTTTTTTGCACATAATATTAACTTCCAGCTAAGACTACTGCTTATAAAATGCTGCCCTGGAAATTCTCTGGAAGGGTTCCTCAACTCAGCAGGCAGGTAGTGCTGACTTGAGGTTCCTGGGAGGTCTGGAGGGTGTGGGGCTGATTGGGTACTCTGGGTGGAGGTGCATGGTTGAGGTTCCTATTAGCCTGCTTGGGCTGTAAGAAGGCTGTAAGAGCTATGGGCCTCCCTGGATGCCCCAAGCCCAACCTGAGCCCCTGCCACAGCAGGCGGAGCTGGTAGGCAGGCCAAGGGCAGACTCCCTCACCTTACTGGCTCCTGGCAACAGGTGCAGCTTGACATAGGGATCCGCCAGCCCATTGTGGTCCATTGGCTTCAGGCCCTGAGCAGAGGAGAATGGCAAAGGGTGTGAATTGGGGGTTGGGAACATAGAGTAGTCAGGGCCTCCAGGCACCCCCGGCAGCAGGCATCCCTTGTCCCCTGGGCTGCCTGCTGGGTCCACTCATGACCCTCTTCACAGAAGCCTCCTTACCCCACACTCTGAAGACGGGAGGGTAAGGATGGCTCCGTGCTTGTGCAATCTGCCCTCCTCCAAATGCCCCGGCCCAGGGCAGAGGTCATGGGCGTCTTTATCAGAGCAGCCTTTCTGTTTCTATTCTCCTTATCACAGAGGCCAGATGACTCACCTTTCTCTGAATGAGGCCCTCAATATGGTGCTTTGGTCCTGATTTCCTTCCTTCTTCCTGATTCCCCTCCTCTACTCTCCAAATAAGGGGCTTCCCCCTCACTGACCCTAAAACCACATGATGCCCTGTCTACTCATCCACATGCTTTCCTCTGTGGCTGTGGAAGAATGTTCTAGGACCTGGAGACCAGGCTCCATTTCTCTCTTGATTCACAACAGCTCCCTGCTTGTCTGTGTCCACGGAGGCCACACAGCTGGCTGGCCAAGGAGGGTCCCTCCACAAGATGGCATCCCTCACTCACTCTGAACAATCAGTCAAGTATGCACAGCCAGGGAACCAGTGCAACTGTAAACAGACAGGGCTTAGCCATGCCTGCTCTTGTTTCTGAAACATTTTATTTTTTTCTTCTGGGATGGTGCACAGGGATGTAGGGAGGCAGCTGTGGGGTATGTGGGCAGAGCTGGCAACCCGGTGACATCATTCAGAGATGAACTGCAAGTTGGCTGTTCATGACCACGCCCACCTCCAAGGGGCGCTGAGGCTCTTCTCCCACCCTACCCCCCACCTTGGTTTAAAGGTGGGGGCTTCCAACCACCGGCTGTTCTGCTTCTGGGAAGGGGCACCCAGGTTTTAGAGCCAGGCCTGGGTTCAGATGTCAGCTCCTGCACTTACTGTAATAGCTAGGTAAGAGGGTGAATTCCTTTGCCTCCTGAGCCTCAGCTTTATCATCTATAAAAGGGATCAATAGTTCCCACTTGCCGGGGTTGGAGTGAGATTATCCGTCCTCCAGGATAATGCTGACAAAGGGCCTGGACAGCTGGGGGTTTTCTAGCCCCCTGGGAAGATGCCAAAGTGGCTGAGGGCCAGAGTGGGCAATCTGAGCCCTGCTCCATGAGGCCGGCTCTGGGACGAGGCCCAGCTCAGAGGCCCTGTATGCACCATAGCAATGACACGGCCCTTCTGAACGCAAGTCCCTCATCCTGGTCTCTTGTCTGCTCCCACAAAGCACCCAGCACTGGGAGTCTGCCCGTTTTCTTAGTTCCTCTGTGAATGTGAGTGTGTCTGCGTGTCCATGTACACGTAGGTGGGCGTGGGCATCTGCCACTGTCCTCCAGGATACATTAGGTACTGAGCACTCAGTCATTTAATTCTCACAACTCCCACATGGGTGGGGGTGATTAACCCTGTTTTCAGATGAGTAAACTGAGGCTGCTCTGCTAACCCAGGGGAAGGGTGGCCAAGCTAGGGTCCAGCACCGGGGCATCTGGCCTCCTCCTAGAATGCCCTGAGGGGCTCTGCTTGTCAGCCCTGCCTCAGCCTCCTCACCCCCTGGACCTCCTTCCCACACCCCAGCCCAGAGCCTCAGCTGCTCCCATGCCTGTGCCACCTTGTCCCCTGCAGAACTGGATCTAAGCAGAGAATGACTTAGAGAATCAGGGAGTTGCCATGGCTCGGGGTCCTCCCGCCCCCTACCTCCAATGCTTTGAGTGACACACCTCTAAGTCAACACACACGTATGCACACACAGGTGCCCACAGAGACCTGTGCATGCCCACACAAGTACATATCCCAGTGAAAGCCTTATAGCCCCTCTGGGGCCCAGGTAGGGAAGGTGGGGCACACAGTACAGGAGGGCCTGGTGTCTGGAATGGGGAGGGGAAGGGGTGGCTCTGGCCCGAGTGGCCTGGCAGCCAGTGCCCAGTCTCAGTCCCCAAACCTGGACAAAGCTGGGTGGAGCGAGAGGGGAAAGAATCTAACTGTTCGGGATTTGCAGTCCGCCCTCACCGTGGCATAGCTGGGGGTCACCAGGTTCTCAGCTCTGTACCTAGGGGCAGGTCTGAAGCCCCTGCCATGCCAGGCGGGGCAGGCCCTGCATCACCACCTGAGCAGCTCCCAGAGGACAGGGCAGGGGATGGAGCCTGTGGGCCTCTAGGTGCCCAGCTAGAACCCTGGGCCCAACATGGATGCTATTCACCCTTGCCATGGCAGTCCAGGTGTGGTAGCTCAAGCTGAGTGGGGCAGCAGGTAGCCTGTCCCTCTGCATGGGCAGAGCCACGGGCAGCGTAGGAGGGAGGGGCAGGGAAGCTTGCAGGTGGGGGTCCTGGAGAGCAGTCTGGGCCCAGGGAGCTCTGCTGGAAGCTCCTGGCTCTGAGCTGGGCCCAGGCCCTTCCATGACTTTACTGGGAGGTTCTATTAGGCTGCGCTGCTGCCCTTACCTTTTGAGAGAACATCAACTTGGGCACCTTCCTCCCAGAGGGAGTGATGTGCGGGGAGATGAAGGGAACAACATGGCTGAGAACACAGAGCTGACGGAAGCCAGCCCGAGGGGCAGGGCCACCCACAGCTGGCACTGAGAGCGAGGCTCTGGCTCGGACCCTGAGTCCAAGAGACTAATCCCCTGCCTGGAGTGGTCTCAGCGTCCAGAAAGGGACAGTGGTGCCTGCGCACCCCTCCCTCCCTCCACAGCCCCTCCCCAGCTCCGGGGGCCTGCTGTGCCTTAAAAAGCCCCACCCAGGCCTTCATCTTCTCATTTTCCTCCTGTTTCTTTGTGCTGCTCCTTCGCCAAATGCCTCCCTCTGCAGACATTTTGGGGCAGCTGAAATGACTGAGGCAAGAATTCTCTCCATGTTCTGCACCCACACAACACAGACACCGCCAAACCTGGACAGGAAAGAGAGGGGGAGGACTGGCCTTCCGACCTCAGCCCCTCCCCCAGGACCATGGGCCTGGGGAAAGCGGGAGCTCGTGGGGGGCCTACCTTGGCCTTGCTGATGGTGCAGTGGAGGGCATTGTTCTCTTGGTCATAGAGGAGGCTGAAGTCCAGCGTGCCCAGGGCGGCTGCAGACAAAGGACGGCTCAGGTCACTCATCAGCGGCAGGGTGAAGTGTCACCCACCCCTGTGAGGTCATACGAGGTTCTAGTGCCCACGGTGACTGCCACCAACTGGGCACCTACTACATGACAGTCCCTCCAGCCCCGCCAACCCTGGGAAGTGAGCAATATCCTCCCCACTTTCTAGACGAAAAGCTGAGGCTCAGAGAAGCTAGGTCAGTCATCCCCAGTCACCGTGAGTAGAGGCCCAAGCGTCAAACCCATGTGGTCAGCCCCACAGCCCAGGTCCCTAAACCCTGTGCCCTGTGTACTGGGCACTAAGCTAAAGGAGTTCCTGTTCTCCTACCCTTCTTGTGCAATTGTCAGCCTGGGCTCCAGTGTCAGCTTCTCTCGCCCATTAAATGTCACAAAGATAGTGGGAGAAGGCAGTGCAGACAGGGCTTTGCAAGGCTGCAGGCCCTGGCCGGGCTGACTAGCTGACCCACGCACCCACCTCCCAGCAGTACTCAGGGTGTAGCTCCCTGGTGGCCTGGGCAGGCTTCAAGGAGCCAGCTGTGTCCTCATGGTGCTACCCCAAGCCTCTTAAACAAGTGGGCGATTCCCAAGGGCTGGGCAGAGTGCAACAATAATTGGGTGCAGCTGCCACCCTTGGGGGCAATCACACACGGCAGCTGTGGCCTTCCTTGTTGACGTGGCTCCTAGCATGAAGACAGGAGATGTAGTGGGGGCAGACCTCAGGGACAAGTCCTTGGACAGCAAGGTGTACATTCACAGGATATCGTTAGAAGCCCAGGTCTTGCTCGCAGGCAGCTGGGCTGGTCAACTGGCATCTCCTTCCTTCCTTCCTTCTTTCTTCCTTCCTTCCTTCCTTCCTTCCTTCCTTCCTTCCTTCCTTCCTTCCTTCCTTCCTTCCTTCCTTCCTTCCTTCCTTCCTTCCCAAGTGTTTACAATATGCCAGGCTCAAGGAATGAAGATAAGGCAGGGTTCCTGCCCCAAGGAAAGCACAGCTTAATGGGAAGAACAGGTGAAAAGAATTTGCCACAACAGTTTGGTGGGCCAGGAGAAATGGGAGATGCCTGCTCTTGCTGTGAACTGGGGCCACCAGGGAAGACTTCCTGGAGGAAGTGATGCTTTATCTTAACCATGAAGGATGAGTAGGAGTTGGCTAGTGCACAGTGGGGCCAGGGATGGGGCAGTCCAACCACAGGGCAGCCATAGGGTGGGGGGCTGAGTGGCTGGAGTGATGCTCAGGAAGGGCGGGGCTCTTTTCTTCTTGCCAGGGGCACCCAACATGGGTCTAGATCAAACCGTGGCCTGCTGGCCAAGTCTGGCCACACCTATCTATTTGCACCTGAACCACAGATGCTTTTGTACTGTAACAATGGCCAAGCTGAGTGGATGCCACAGGGACCATGCAGCCTACAGATCCCTGGGCTCATACAAGGGCCCAGGCCTGGCAAAGTATTGGGGCTGCAGAGCATTGGGCAAATGAAGGCCTGTGTGTGTGGAGCTGACCTTTATTCTGAGGTGCTGACGCTGAGTCATGTGTGTCTTGCTCCTCAGCTCCTAACACAGAGTAAGGCACACAGCTTAGCATCTCCTTCCTTGCCTGGAGGCACGAACGAGACCCACCCTCGGATGTCTGACCCAGGGTTCAAATCCTAACTCTATGCTTGCTTGCTGTGTGGCGGCAGGTAGCTATCGAGCCTCTCTGTGCCTCAGTTTCCTCATCTGCAAGATGGCGATGCAATAGTAACAACCTCACAGCATTGTGTTTTAACACAGCACTTGGGATGTAGAAAGTGCTCAGTAGATAATTATAGAAGGAGCAGCTCCATTTAGGTGACTTTTCTAGGTAATTGTACTTGCCCCTCTGAGACGCTTTCTGGAATGAACTTGTTCCAAACTGGATCACTCCCCTCCGAGGCTTTGTGAGTAGAACATATAACTGGTCACTTACACTTTTCTGAATACCCTGAGTCATTGCTATGATGACGATTACTGTTTTGTGTCGCAGTCATAGCCCAGACACGGAAGGGGGCGTGAGACAATTCCTCCACCAAATGACCCCAGGTGGCCATGATTTTTTAGGGTTTCCTCCTTTTTCTGCCTCCAGCTTTGCCATTAGCTTGAAACTCCTGTTAAAATACTTGCATCTGGTAGCAACAAACAGCTCTCCCTCCTATTCGGCAGTTACTTGTTTCTTCTACGAAACCAGGTGAGAATACTTGTTAGAATTGTGTCCAAACTATGAGTCAATAGGCCTTGAGTGGAGCCTAAGGGACTTTTTCCTGAGTAGACTGCGTGTGCTTTTGTGCTAACTGTATCCGGCCTTTTGCTGCCCGTATCTTAGCTCCCATCTCTGCAGGTGAAGGTGCTGTAAACGAGGTATACATCCCCTGCCTCTAAGTAACACAGCCGTGGGCCCAACATTCTCCAGGTCCATGATTTTGTAATAATATTCTCCAAACCTGCTGACTTTACAGAACAGTCCAGCAGTCTGCTGCTTGGTTCAAGCCTACCTGTGGCTTGTTCCCCACAGACATTAGCCTCCTGAAGGCAGGAACCATGCCTGGGCTACGCCTGGGACACCAGCAAAGAGCAGATGTTCAAGCCACATGGCTGGTCCATTCAAACCAGCTCGCTCTCCAGCTGCTCTTTGGTGTGAGGCCCGTGTGTTAAAATGCACATTCCATGATCTCCGCCTGTTTCCCAATCCCAGAGAAGGACAAGCCAGTGAGTGAAGGGGCCACCTGCTCTCCACTGGGAAACTGCACCAGGAGGAGAGGGGAGCCCCTTCCACGGGCTCGCCAGACATCCCAGTTTAAGGGGGACCCCAGTGGAACCGACACCTGTTATCATTTCCCAGGAAGGAACAGCACACCTAGTGCTGCCCCAGGATGAGAGGGATGAATTCCTTTGAAATCCAAGGGAAGTTTTGTAAGAAATACTAGTTTATAAATAGAAGTTCAGTCACCATTTTTTGAGACTTGGAGCTCTCGTAGGGAGCGTCTAGTCCAAAGTCTTCATTTCCCATGTGGAGAAATGAGGCTCAGAGAGGGAAAGGGACTTGGTCAAGGTGGCACAGCACAGCTGGCCACAGAATTTAGGCCTCTTCACTTCCATCCTGATAGCTCCTGCCTTAAAGCCTAGTGGCTTCCACATTTTTGTTGTCAGCCACTTAGTTTAGCTGAAATCTCAGGAGGATGCAATGGAGGAAAAAAAGAGAGAAAAGCACGAGTTGCTCTTGGAGTCCAGGAAGGGCTCAGTGGCTGTGCCCTGGAGGAGCCTCTGAATTGGAAATGCACGGTGCGGGCGAGGAGGGCCCACAGGGCAGGTGAGGGTGCTTGTTTGTGTAAACTACAGGGTCCTGCCCTTGAGCCACTCAAATCACATGTCCTGGCTAAAGTTTGCATCCTTGCAAAAATAATGAGGGTTGGTCACTAATGGGCTTTTGAGAGTTGTCACCCGCTTGTTAATAATTATAGAGCTTTAATGGGGCTAATTCAGAGAAAATCAAGCTCAAGCCCCTGTTGGTTCCTCTAAGGCTGATGGAGACTTATGGCATCATTTTGACCTTGGTTTGCACCTGGGCTTTCCTCACCCATACACATACACACCCTTGAGAATAGGGAATCTGCCCTGGGTTTTTTTTTTTTTTTTTTTAAAGAAAAATGACAATCTCTAGGTTTTTAAAAACTATGCCAAGAACCACAGAAAATGATCAAGGCTGAGTTGAAAGCATTTCATAGTTGGGGAAGCTGAGGCGCTGAGCTGGGCGCTGCAGAGGGTACAAAGAGGTATGAGCCATACATGCCCGCTTCCCAGGAGCTCAGAGGCAGCGGGTTAGGACTTTTATAATAAATCTATTCATCCCCCTGCTTTAAATTGTTCAAAGGTTCTCCACTGCCTCCTGGGCACAGTTCAACCTCCTTGGTGTGGCATTCAAGGCCCTCTGTGATATGACCACTTGGGCCTCTTCATTGGTCTTTTCCCTTGCTTCAGCCACTTGACTGTATTGTTGTGCCTCGGCGGGGCTGTGTTTTGTGCACCTCTCTACCTGTGCACATGGTAGTCCCTCTGCCAGGCACACCTCCCTCCCTGCTTTCCACTCTATCAGCCTGCTTCCTCCCTCCCCACAACCTCCAAGCACAATCCTCTCTGTAGGTGAACTCTGTGCAAAGCAGCGCTTCCTGTTAAGTTCCTGCCTCCCTGTCTTCACCACTGGGCTATATGTGCATTTTGATTTCCGTGAACTCTGCGATGTCAGGGTCTTATGTCTCAGGCATTCTTGAATCTCCATGCCCAGCACTGTGCGTGATACAAAGCTGGTCTTGTAATGTTGAGTGCATAAAAATATGGTCAGGGCAGAACATGACCAGGCTCAGGAGAAGGGGAATCACTGCCAGTGGGGCCCAGGAAATGGCCCCAGCTGAGGGCCTTGGGGGCAGGCCTAAAAATGATCCCTCCACTCCCATCCTTGCTGTAGGTCTCCATGACATCAGTCCTGCCCCAGCCCAGGCTGAATCCTGTAGGGCAGGTGTAAAAGCATGGCCATGTGATGCCATTCTGGCCAATGAGGCAGAAGGATACGTCTCCTGGGAACTCGGCTGGAGAGGTTTCCTCGCTTTAAAATTGAGACATGGGAGAGGAAACTGATCCTTTTCAAAGCTAAGGTCTTATTGTTATTCTGTGACACCTGGACCTGCCAGCAGCCACCATGGACCGTGAGGGAGGTCATCCAATGAGGAAAAGAGCATAGTCAAGTGGAAAGGCAAACAGTACCATTACCACTGATGTTGCTGATGAGTTGAATAAATCTATCCCCATGCCACTGATCTCAACAATCTTGTGTTTAGGGCACTTTGAGTTTTCTGTTACTTGCAACCCAAAGCATTTGTCATTACAACTTCGAAGAATGGATTGGGATTCCACAGGTGGAGAGTGGGGGGCAGGGGAGTGGTACGTGCAGAGGGTAGGCCATAGGGCCTGTCTGGAGGGCATTAGCTAGGCCGTACTGTGGACCACTGGGAGGAAAAGGCACAAGTTGGGGGACACTTCTAACTTTGACATTTACTGCATTTCTCCCCATCATCACTCCTCTATTAGATCAGCCTGGAACATGTTGATTTTGTGTTTGTGCCTTGAGGTGACTTAATAAGGATAAGCTTTAACGAGATGGAAGAAAAGGCTGAATAAATAAACAGCACTTCACTCTGGGCTGTGAACAACAGAGCAACCGCCCTAATTTCTTTTTGTTAGAAGAGAGATAATCCAATAATTAGGGCAGCAAATAGTATAACCCTGGCTAAAGCCATAATGAACCATCTGGCTTGAATCATTTAGGCTTATTCTAGGGATCTGGTTGTTAGAGCCGAGAAGGGGGCGTGGCCTGGGTACTGGGTGGAGAGCAGCTCTGCCCCAGAACCTGGTCCCACTATGGGCAGGAGCCAAGGTTTCTGTGCTCCCATGCCTGGGGTGTTTGCTCAGCCACTGATGGGATCAAGCCCAGGGTGGGCTGCCTCTTGAAGGGGGTGAGAGGGGCCTAGCTGGCCCTGTCTCAGTCACACTCCCTCCTCCGTAGCTCTTTTCACCAGAGTGCCCTGGTGACAGAGGTGTGGCCAGCCCAGAGTTCAGGCTGGCAAGGCTGTGTCTAGGACCGCCTTGTACTGCTGACTCCAAGTGAGTCTATCCGCTGCTAGGACATGTGAGCTCTCTGGGTCCAGGGCCCCCGCCCTGTTCCCTCTGTGCAGCAAGGACAGTGCTCCATCAAGGACTGCCGAGTTGATGGACGGGAGATGCGGCAGCTGGCCTGAGTTTTGGACTTTCTGGACCCCTCCTTGCTGTGGGCTCAGGGATAGCCTAAAGAATCGACCAAATTTCTCACCTCTTTGCTGTGTGTCATACTGAGGGCCCTTGGAGGAACTTGGAGAATTGCCTGAAGCTCAGGCAGAGCCCTGCCCTGCCCCCTCACTCCCTGGGTATAGCCGGGAAGATGCTGGAAATGGGAGCAAGTTCCCCACCCCTTTTTCTGGAGGTGGCTTTGGATTCAGGGCATCCAAAGGGGTGGCTTGGGTCCCAGGTAGGGCCTGCCCAGAGGTACAGCAAGTGAGGGGGTGCACTTGGCCCAGGGTGCCAGGAACTGGGGGTAGGGAAGATCCAGGGCACAGCCCCGAGGCCAGTAAACTCTCTAGACCCAATTTCCCCAAGCTGGCAGGAAAAGTGGAGGGAGAGGACAGCTCCCCACCTCCATGCCCAGCGGGTAGGAACTCAATATGCCAGCCTCTGGCCACAGGGCTGTGGTCCAGGCCCAGAGAAAGTGCAGAGCAGGCATTTTCCCCACACAGGCAGGGCTGACCCACCTCCTCTGATGGGCCTTCTCTGGCTCACTCCTCCTGGGCCTCAAGGCGCTGAGAAGTCTGATCCCTCCTCCTTTCCCTCCACCCCTGTGGTGCCAATAACCCCCACAGTCAGCTTCCAGAGGTACATTTTAAGTTGGCAGGAACTCCATACCCCCCGCCCGAGGTCCTTATGAGCATCCAAACCAGGCGCAGCCACCCTCCCTCGTTGCGCAGCGCGGGGGATGGGGCCGGGTAGGCCTCGGCGACGCCGGTGAGTGACCCCTGCTCCAAAACGTCCACATCCCGGTCAGGGCTGGCGTCTGACTCTGGATTTTCAGGTCTGGCAGAGACGCGGCTGGGGCCACAGTTGGGCTGGGGGCCTTGAAAGCAACGGTCTCCTATCCCTACCCCCATCCCGTGTAAACCCATTTCGCACCGGGTAGGGACCTGGGGACCTCTTCAGCTTCGGTTTCCCCTCCAGTCCGGGTCGGGCGGGGCAGGCACGCTCAGAGGCCGGGAAGGCACCAGGAACGCCCGCCGGCGGGGCCTCGGCCCCGGGCGACTCCAGCTCTCATCTACTCCCTGGGGCTCGGGGCTCAACTCCTGGAAAAGGAGGCGTGGGCTGGGGGCGCTTCCTAGCCGAGGACGAGGGCGTAACAGGTGGGCAGCCCCGGCAAGCGCAGTGGCGGGGTCCACAGACGTGGGAGGAGGAACCCCCAAGGTTTTTCCAAAGGACAATCGGCCCCGCACTCCTCCGGTCTTCGGCCCGCGAGCCAGCAAAGCCGCAGCGCCTTGCGGGCAGCCGGGCCCATCCAAAAGGGCGGCTCGGCCCCCGGGCGCGCCCCCGGCCCGGGCCCACTGCCGCCCCAGTCCGACCCTGGGCCGCCCGGCCGGCCCGCCGCGGGCTCCCGAGCAGGGTGAGACCCAGCGGCCGACAGCAACTGGTGTCTCCCCAGGGAGCAGCTCCGCCCTTCCCGGGAACAAAAGCCGCCGCCCGAGCCGGAGCTGCGGGTGGCGGGCCGAGAGGGGGCGCGGCGCGGGTTCCGGGGAGTCGGACCCTGGAAAGGGGACACCCCCAAAGGGCGCCCCCAAACTTCCCACCTCTCCGGCCGGGGTCGGGAGAGGTGTCGGGGCTGGGTCTGCAGGGCACGCGGAGAGCGCACCGAACTGGCGAGGGGGCCGCCACCTGGCGGGGCTGTATGCCCAGGGTCTGCGAGCGACCCCAGAAGGGCCGAGGGGGCAGCGAGGCCCGGCAGCGCGCGAGAAGCCCTGCCAGGGGAGGGGGCGCGACGCCGGCGAGTTGGAAACTTACTGCAGTCGTCGGACTCATAGCCGTCGGCGTCCAGCTCCTCCTCGGGTGGCTTGGCGGGCGGCCGCAACGGGCTGGGGCCGGGGCTGGGGCCCGGGCTGACTCCGTAGGCTCCAAAGAGCTGGTCAACATCCTCGTCGTCGTCGCGGGCGCCGTCGGAGGGGCTGCGGCGACCCACGCTGGCAGCGGCCGGGGGCGCGGGGGCGTCCGGGGGCGCAGCTGCGCGGGGCCCCGCAGCCGGGGGTAGGCCCCGCGGGAAGCGAGGGAAGTAATCGGAGATCTGCTTGATGGGCCGGATGGGGCCCGGGCACACGTCGATGGCCATATGCTCCTGGATGCTGATGGTCGCCTTCTCCCCGCGCCGCCGGAGGGTCATGCAGGCAGCACGGCCCCGCTCGGGCGCGGCCCGGCCTGGCCCGGCGCGGCCCCGGCCTGGGGGCGTCTCAGCAGGCCCCGCGGGGCGCGGCGGGGGCTGCGGGCAGCGCCGGCGGCGCTCCCCGGACGTCCCTGACGCGGCTGCTACCTGCTCGGCAGCGGCTGGCGCGAGTGAGTGCTAGGGGCCGGCAGGCAGGGGGCGGGCCCAGCGCGCGTCACCCGGTAGCAACCCAGCCGCGTGAGTGTGCGGGCGGCGCGGGCGGCGCGGAGCCGAGCGAGCCGAGCGGCGCCGCACTCACTTGCACGAACACTGGCGCGCACGCGGGCCTGGGACCCCGCGCGCGCACACACACACGGGCGGGCAGGGCCACCCAGGCGCCCTCCACTCACGCACGCTTGCAGGACGTGCCTGGAGTTGAGCAGGGACCCGCAGGACGCACACTCCTCACTTTCCTGTGGGTGCCAGCGGCTTTCTGGGTCCTGTTTAGTCACACAGGACACACGCATGTATGCCAGGACGCTCCAAGCACACGCAGACGAGTGCTGACACTTGGCAGAAGTGTCCACGGGCTCATACCTGCAGGACACACACACAAACATATGTATCCACACAGAGCCGGTTGAGGTTGCTGTGGCACAGTCCACCCTCTAACAGGACACACAAACACACAGGCTTAGAGGTGGTCGGGGGACTCTGGGCACAGTCTTCCATGCTCCCAAACATGCCTAATAGGGCACACAAACACACCATACAAGTGATCAGGGGATTCTGTACAGACACCCACACACATACCTTCAGTGGGACACAGAGCCACACACTCCTAGGAGTGCAGGCACAGGCTACTCACACACTAGCGGAAATGTACATCCTCAGCTATCCAAGGTCATTGCTGGCACAGTCTGTTCACACTTCCTCTCAGGTCACATACAAATACACACTCTATAAACTCAATTTCATCGGTCACTTGGGCAGTGAGTAGCTTGAAGGGACCCATGGGGACAGGGGTAGGTGAGACCCTTGACCATAAGCTGTGGCAGCAGGTGAGGGTGAGAGGGCAGACAGGGCCTGGGTGGAGGAGACCTTCCCAAAGAGTGATGGATGAGGCCGCTGTGGAAAGGCAGGGCGTGGTCTGCCCATCACTCAGGCCTCCCACATGGTCAGATAAGGAAACAAATCCCAGACAGCCCAGCCCCAGCTGTTGTCTTGCTTTCCGGGAAAAGAGCTTTGTTGGGAATTGCTGCTGCTTGTACAGGTGTGTCCCCGGAAAGCCCTGGGCATGGACGGTATCCTGTTTACTGTCTCGTTTCTACTGACAGATCAGAAATGCTTATCTTCTTGGCTGAGTCCATTTGGTGAGTTGGTAAGCCTGTGCCCTTCCCTCCACCATAATCTCTGTGGAAGGGTGGAGAGCAGAGAGAAGAGAGCTAGGAGGCCTTGCCCTCATCACTTCCAGTTGCATCATTCTGGCAGATCACTTATCTCTATGGACCTCAGTTTCGCCATATGTGAAATGGGGCTAATTCAAACCTCACAGCCTTAAGGTAAGGCCCCATCTATCACAGAGCATGACAGATATGAGGTGCTTGACAGGGTTGGCTTTCTCTTCTCACTTCCCTTGGGAGATGAGAGTCACTGGTGAGAAATGATGGAGATGCCTAGACCCCCATCAATCATGTTGCCATATGTTGTTTCACGGTAAGTTCTGCACTGGGTGGTGATGGTCACTACCCACCACTGAAAACTATAAACTATGATATACTGTGTTAAGAATGTTCAAAGCTGTCATCTCATTGATTCCTTATACTACCCCATGATGTAGGCAGGATTGACTGTTCCTATTTTGCAGTGAGGAAATTAAAGCTCAGTGACTTGCCCAGGGTGACTGTTGGCTAGTAGCAGAGCTGGCATTAGAACCCAGATATCCTGGGTGAGCTATGCCCACCCACAGCTAAGATTGAACACAGCATCTTGAGCTGAGCAGCTGCGAGCTGCCCACGGCCGGCCGGATGGCAACTGGACTTGGAGCTGAACTAGCTGCGCCCTCCACAACTAAGACTGAAGGGCAACAACTTGGCTGTTCCCTTTCCCCAATTCCCCAACACCGTTCCCCTTCCCCAAATCCCCAATAAAATCTTTAAAAAAAAAGAACCAAGTTATCCTAACTTTTTGAGGCTTCCCCTTTCCTCTCCCTAGGCTCCCCCTCCTCATCCCTACAGAGCTCCAGGGGTCAAAGCGGAGGTGGAAACAAGTAAAAATTTGTCCCCTCAACCTTCTCCTGGAGCTTCTTGGACAGGGACAGCCCAAACTGAGGAGGAAGAAGAGGGGAAGAGAGAGAGGGCCAAGAGCCCTCAGGGGTTACAGTAGGAATGAACCCACCTGGGGATTCCCTAAGGATAATTTGGGATCCTGATGGGAGAAAAAAAATCAACCTTCCAAGAGTCAAGGGCCCAGGGAAGGACAGGAGAGCCTGAAAGCCTAACACACTGGGTTTCTCATTTCCAGGAATGCTTATGGGGGTTAGTCCTTTAACAGGCACAGAATGACTTCTGTGCTAGAGGTGGCTGCATCACTAAGTGATTATGTAATGATATAGGGTAAAAACACAGACACTGAACCATCATTTCATAATTCTTTCACTTGAAGAGCAAGGGAGTGTTGTCCTCATCTTACAAACAGGGAAACTGAGGCTTCAGGAGCTCAAGTGACTGGGAGTGATAGCCTGGATATCCTGACCCCTGACCTTGTGCCTTTTTCACATCAAAGCTATACACCTGTGCTCACTGGGGCTGAGGACAGACAGGGGGCTCCCTCCTGGCCTCTGGAATTTCTTCTGTGGGTCTGGCTTTTTAGAGGTTCAGCTCACAGCTCTTGGCTCTGCAGGTGCTGGCTCTTGGGAAGGCCTGAAAGATATGGGGTAGAGGGCTGAGACTGCAAAGCACGGAGCTGGGGGACCCTAGGATGCCCGCTGGAGAAACATGAAGGCATATGTGGGGCCAACCTCTGGCAGGTGGTGGAGTCGAAAGCCACTCTGAAGTGTGAGTCTTTCCCACTTTTCCAGTATGAGCCCAACTGAGATGGGGTAGGGATCCTGGAGGGGTAGAATTGGTGTTCTATGAGCAGGTGTGTGGTTTCTAGAAAAAGTATGGGCTGTGGAGTCAGGCAGAATTGGATTCAAAAGCCAGTGTCTCTCTCCTTCTAACTGCCTGACTTGGGCAAGTCGCTTCACTTAGGCTCTCAGCCTCACCTGTGGAATGGGGAGACCGTCAACAACCTCATGAAAACTGAAGGAGGGGACAGATAGTGCATAGTGCAGTGCCTAGCATGCAGCAGGTGCTCAGTGAATTGTAACTCTCTTGCCCCTGCCTTCCTGGTGCAGACCAGCATCATATGCTCTGTGCCTGCCTCAGTTTCTCTATCAGTGAAATGCAGTTGGCTGCCCTCTCTATCTGCTGCAAGGCCCAGGTGAGAACACTGGGGGGAGTGCACTGAAAAGTGAATGTACTTGCCAAGGCGGGGGCACCAGCTGGTATGTGTGGGGATCTTTAAGCAGATGGACATGTCCAGACCCCATCAATCATGTCACCTCTAGTCTCCATGCTGGGTGGGCAGCTCAGCAGCTGGAGCAGCCCTTGGCAAAGTTAAATGGGTAGAAACTGCCCTTAGAGCCCTCAGGGACCCTGTGCCCTCATTTTCACTCACCACCAGCTTTTCCCACAGGCTTCTAAGCTCCCCTTGGCACTAACACACAAAGGCCTCTGCCCAATGAGATAGAAGTGGGTTCTGGAAGGATGGTCTTGGCATCTGTACCAGCGGGATGCCTATTAATAATGCAGATCCCAGCCACGGCATCACACCCACTGACTACGAGTCAAGAGTCTGGATGCATCTTATCAAGCACCCCTGTATTATTTTTATGCACAATTATTTTTACAAGACGCGCTGGGTTAGAAGGTGCTAATGGTTGAATACAGAGATTTTCACCTGTTTTGCTGCCTCCACACTGTTCAATGTGCAACACCTGGGGGTTGTGCATCAGAATCTCTAGAGGGCTTTGGTGAAGTCCCACTGGGGAGTCTGATACATCCCGCTTTGCGCATTGTGACCTGCTTCCTGGCTGAGAACGACCAGTTAAAGCCTTTCCTTCCAGTGGGCTACAGGCGTTTTATAGGAAATGACTTACTCGGCACTTGGCTGGATGTCCTCAGTTGGCACCTCTGGCTGGTGTCCATGTGCCCTGGGAGGAAAGGCCCTCCCTGACCCTGCCCTCACGTGTACCCCATTTTCCACCCTTCCCTGATTACTGGAGGAGCTCTTGGCATGCTGTGCTGATAGAACCTTCTCTATATTAATAGCAATTTTTAACCCAAAGGCAGGGCTGATGGAGGAATTCCAAGCATTTGCTGGCTGATGGAGAAGGGGTCCCCTCTCCATTCATCTATTTATGAATCTACATTTTAACAAATGTTTATTAAGCACCTACCCTGTGAGATGCCCAGTGCTGCTTTCTGCAGGGGGCCCAATGATAAATGAGGCCCCATTGTCCTTTAGATTTTGGGTGACAAAGGGTAAATCAGGACAGGACAGGGGAGCCATGGCTCTGGCTGATCGCTGCCTCTTCCTTGGCCCAGACCATGGCCTTGGCACGGGCAGCGTGGTGGAGTGCCGACAAGTCAATGTAAAAGTTTGCACTACAGCCTGTGGCAGCTGAGAGGCAAACTTGATGTATTAAGCGATATTAAAAATGCAACTCTCTCTGATCATTTATTATGCACACTCTCATAAACACATTACACTCATCACAGTACATTTACTAGCACTAGTCCTACCAGTGGGAAAAAGTTAACACTTACCTAATGATGCTATTTTGCAGATGGCAAATTCTCTGAGAGCGGCTATGATGGGCAAAATGGCTCTAAGAGAAGTTCGTCTTCTTTCTTCCTTGGGACACCTGCCCAGTGGTTTGCAGACCACATTTCTGTGAGCTTCTCACCACACCCAACCCCTCTCACTTTCCGCAAGAGGAAACTGAGGCCTATAGGCCTGACTCAAGGTCACATGAAGCAGGTATGGAACTCAGCTGTGGGGGCTGAGAGGAAGGACTATAGCTCTCTCCCTCCACACAGGCCAGGGCCTGAGCTGCTGGATTGGAAAGAGGCCAAGGTGAGAGGTTCACCTGCCAGGAGGGGCTTAGCCCAGCATCAGGGTGCCTCTGGCTGGAGAGCAGACGCCAGGGAGGAATGATGCTGGATCTTTAGGAGAAGCTCCAGAAATAAACTGGTGGAGGACCAGGGGTGTAACCTGAGGCCTAGGTGACAGCACAGATGAGGCTGTGCCCCCCTACTTCCTGTTCCATAAGACCCAGGGACCACTGGCGCTCAGGGTCTTGTTGGAGTGTCTTCTGGGCCGGGGTAAACATCTCAGCCTAAGGAACAGGCTTAGAAGAGGCAGGAGCTCTAACTGCCAATTTTGAAACCCAGGGCCAACAGCCAAAAATGTTCCCTCAAATAGCTTTTAATTACTGATCCATTTCAGAAGGTATTAACAATGCAAATGGTGGCTTCCAATTTCAACTCATTTTACTTTCTAAATTTATGGAATATTTCAGTCATACAAAAAAGGCTGAGGGTAAAATGTAAAGACTGCCCATACCCACCAGCCAGCTGAAAAAGAAAACATTGCAGGTTCCTCAAAAAGCTAAATACAGAAGCAGCTTGTTACCCAGCAATTCCACTCCCAAGAACATTCCCAAAAGAATTGAAAGCAGGGACTTGTACACCCATGTTCATTGCAGCACTATTTGCAACAGCCCAAAGAGAAACAACTCGAGTCCATCAGCAGATGATTGAAGAAACACAGGTGGCAGATCCATACACCAGAATATTATTCAGTTCTAAAAAAGTATGAAGCTCTGATTTATGTCACAATCTAGATGAACCTTGAAAACATGTTAAGTGAAATCAGACAGACACAAAAACACACATATTGAATGATTTCACTTATATGAAATATCCAGAAGAGGCAAATTTATTATAGAGACTGAAAGTAGATTAGAGGTTGCCAGGGACTGGGGGAAGGAGAGAGTGGGGAGATTATTGCTTAATGGGTACAGAGTTTCTGTTTGAGGTGATGAAGAAAAAGTTTTGGAAATAAATAGTGGTGATAGTTGCACAATATTGTAAATATGATTAATGCCACTGAATTGTACACTTAAAAAAGGATTGAAATGGCAAATTTTGTATTTTCTATATTTCACCACAATTAAAAAGAATTACAAGTGCATTTGAAATCCCCTCACATTCTTCCTCCATTCATTG
Source organism: Aselliscus stoliczkanus (assembly GCA_033961575.1). Classification (NCBI taxonomy): domain Eukaryota; kingdom Metazoa; phylum Chordata; class Mammalia; order Chiroptera; family Hipposideridae; genus Aselliscus; species Aselliscus stoliczkanus. Next base: position 13,949,234 of record CM066739.1, read on the forward strand.
CTCTCCCCAGAGGCAATCACTATCTTGAATTTAATGACGATCACTCCATGCATTCATTTTTACATTTACTACATAGGTATGCATCTATAAATGATATATGGTATTGTTTGGCATGTTTTAAAACCTCATATAAATGGCAGCATACAGGTCCTCATTCAACAGATTTTTTCACTTGTCACTGTTTGTGAGATTCATTCCTGCTCGTGCACGTAGCTATAGTTTATTTGTTTTCCTTACTGTATAATATTCTACTCTGAATACAGCACAATTTATTGCTCCTTTCTCCTGTTGTTGCACATTTAGGTTGACTCCCATGTGTTGCTATTATAAAGCTGTTGCAATGGGTATTCCTGTCTCCTGGCCCACACGTGGGAGAGTTTCTTTATAGCTTCCTGGTCAGCGAATTGCTGGGTTGAAGGACAGATCGTGTGAAACTGCTTTCCAAAGTGGTTCTATTTCCATTCCTCGTCGGCCATGTATGAGAGTTCCAGTTCCTCCATGTCCTCATCCACACGTAGTATCACCAGACTTTGAACTTTCGCTGGTCTGAAAGGTGTGAAAGGGCATCTCATTGTGTTTAATTGGTTCTTCTTGCTGAATTGGTGCTGTTGCATTTTTTTTCTACTAAGGGCAGGCATGCAATGTCAATAGATATATGTAGCAAATTGAAAATTAAAGAGTTTCTATGAATAAGGGATAAGTTACATATAGTATGATTCACCTGTACAGTGGAATATTATGCAGCCATTAAAAAGGACAAGGCAGCTCTGTGTGTACTGATATGGAAGATGTATTGATATTCTGATGCACTAAAGATCTTTTCATTTTAGACGTACTGTTAAATAAAAATCAGGAGTGATAAGACATTGTATTCTCTTTGTATATAAATAAAAGGATATATATATATATATATATATATATATATATATATATGTATTTTTTTATATGCATAAGAGACCTCTGAAAGAATAAACAAGAAACTGATAAAAACAAAACAATTCATCTGGGAAGGGAATTGAGCAATAGGGAACCTTTTCGACTCTGTTCATTTTTACCACAAACATGTATTACACATGAAAAAGAACTAAGCCTGGAATCGGCAAATTCATAAAGACAGGAAGTAGAGTAGAGATGACCAGAGGCGTGGGGTAGGGTTATTATTTAATGAATACAGAGTTTCCCTTTGGGATGATGTTTTGGAAGTGGTGATGGTTGCATAACATTGTGAATATACTTAACCCATTGAATCATGCACTTAAAAATGGTTAAAATGGTAAATTTTATGTTATGTGTATTTTACCATAATAAAAAAGTAGGAAAAAAAAAAGCCCACAATGAAAAAAATTTTAATTGCACCATTAAAAAAAAAATAATTCAAAGAGAGTAGACCTTAGAAGTTCTCATTACAAAACAAAGTTTTTGTAACTTTGTATGGTGGCAATGTTAACTAGACTTACTGTGGTGATCATCTCACAATATATACTAAGATCGAATCATTATGTTGTACACCTGAAGCTAATGTATGTCAGTTATACTTTAATAAACACATTATAAATATTTAAAACACCCTTGTCTGAATCTCTGGCCTCTGAGACAACTCCTAATCCTGGCTCCACCGCGAGGATGGTGGGAGCAGGGAGCCAGGAGCTGAGTCTACCAGGCAGGATTCCCCATGGGAGGGGTGCTGTGACTTCCACAGGCGGAGTCCTGCCTAACTCCCTACAAGGACTTTCGTCCCCATCAGCCTGGCCTGGGTGTCCCACGAAGCTCTGAGCTCCCCTAGCCCCAAGCTTCCTTCCCTGCTGCCTCCCTCTCAGCCCTATCCCCGCACCTTGGAGATCCCTGCTTCTCTGTAAACGAGACCTCTGGTGACCTGGGCATCTCCCACCACTTTGCCCAGTCTGCCATCCGTTGGCAGTGGAGTCCCCCAAATCTCATTGAGGCGCCTACCAGCATGCTGTGCCCCAGCCCCCACAGACACACCCACCATCACCTCCGCGTTATTCTGGTGGCTACTGATGCCTTGTCCAGTCAACATGATGGCCCCAATCCTGGACCCCTTGGCCACCAACCACTTCGCCGATGGCTTCATTTCAGCTACCATCTCCCATGGCTACTCCCTGGGCCCTGCCATGCCCTGTGGCCAGGCTACTTCTTCTTTGTTTTTAAATTTTAATTATTTTTATTTTATTGGGAAATTGGGGAAGGGTGCTGTGTTGGGGAATTGGGGAAGGGAATGTCTTTTTCCAGGACCCATCAGCTCCAAGTCAAGTTGTTGTCCTTCAGTCTTAGTTGTGGAGGGTGAGAGCTCAGCTTCAAGTCCAGTTGCTGCTTTCAATCTAGTTGCGGGGGTGGGGTGAGGGGGCGCAGGCCCACCATCCCATGTGGGAATCGAGCCGACAACCTTGGTGTTAGGAGCATGTACTCTCACCAGCTGAGCCATCTGGCTGCCCGTTGGTAGCTCAGCGGCAGCTCAGCTCGGGCACAGCTCACTGGCCCATTTGGGAATCGAACCGGTGATCCTGTTGTTCAGAGCTCTTGCTCTAACTAACTGAGCCATCCGGCCAGCCTCCAGACTACTTAAATTACATCTGCAGCTCAGGCAAGGTGGGAGGATCAGACACCAGAGACGGGGCGCCTAGTCCATGGGACAGAATAGCCTTCACACTCCCAGCTGCTGCTCACCACTCCTTACCCTCTGTGGCACGCATCTCCATTTGCCCCAAACCCTCTGAGGAACAGTTTGAAAACCTTTGATCCTCAGCGAAAGCCCAAGGCACAGCCAAGCAGTCCCTAAATTGGCATTCCCGAAGCTTTGTTTTTTTTTTTTTCTTTTTTTTTTTTTTGAGGGCAGTGTCACTGGCCCTCATATGTGGGACCTGAACCGGGGCCGCTGGCATCCCAAGCCAGCTCTTAACCACTGCACCACTCGGCTGGCCCTCCCGAAGCTTTGTTACTTCTGAACCAGCTTCTCAGCTGGGACCTGCATTATTTGTTTAATGTTTCTCTTTAAAAATCAACTCGCTTTAAAAAAAAATGCTTTAAATATTCAGGTTAGCTTTGTCCTAACAATAATATCTATGATGGGAATTGATGTGTTGGTTATATTTCTCTATTGCGTATTGAAATAAACACGTAATTATTACAATAAAATATTTTTCTTTAAATAAATGAGGTTAAGTCAATTGCCTATGGTCTCATAGCTAGAAAGAGGCAGAGCCAACACTTGAGCCCAGGGAGTTTGGCTCTAGAATCCACATCCTTGACAATCACCAGCCCTGATATGTTCAGCCCTGTCACCCTTGGGCTGTGTGAGTTACTGTTCCCCCAACTCCCATTGACAGACCAAGTTTGCCACGCGTAGTTAAGCTGAAGATGGCAGAGCACAGCTCTTTGCAGGTGTGTGAGGGAGTGGAGTAATTGAGCCTGGCTGAGGTTTGCTTAACCTCCTCCCTGGCATCTGTCAGCTCTGGATCATTCCTCCCCATCACAGGACAGTGGCTCAGGGGCCCACACTCCTGCAGGACCAGGCCTTCCACCTCACCCCCAGACCTCCTCAGAGAGCCCAGGGTCTGAATCAGGTTAGCAGTGGCAGCACCCCCTCCCCTGCCCCACCGCAGGGTTCCCGAGCCCCCAGCTCTAGGTCCTCAGTGGCCGTTCCAGCGTCAAGGCCTTGGCCTCAGACCTGAAACCCGGAAGGCTCAAAAAGAGTTAGGCCAGTACAGCTGATGGAGGAAGGAGGAAGGGTTCCACACAGAGGAACAGCATATACTAAGGCCCAGGGTGAGAGAACGGGGTGCGTTTGCAGAACTGCTTGTGGTTGAGCGGGCTGGAGCTCAGGGTGGGAAGGGGGCGCCCTATAGGGGTGGAGGGTGGAAGTCTGATGCCCCTGCTGAGCGTCACATTCCTTTGGGTGCTGCCCCCCACCCCCCACCCTGGGGGCAGGCTCCCCCTGCCTTCTGGGCACATGTGTGGAGGGATTTATTGTGCCAGTATTTAGAGTCAAGGGCTCCAGGGTAATGAAGGGTCCTCGCAGCTCATGCAGCTCCTCTCCCACTATGTAGCCCATTGCCCACACACACCCATTAGCCTGGCCCCATGCTCTGCCTCCTGCCCTTCCCTGCCCTGACCACCTGGCACACTCCTGTGCTGCCCTTGACACCCCTGCTCAGGGGTTGTTCCTTTCTGAAGCCAACTCAGGCATTCTTCCCACAATGCCCCCTCGTGGCTGTGGCTGTGCCCTATAAGAGGGCTTATCGCACTTCTCCTATCTGTCTCCCCAACAATGTCAAATTTCTGGAGGACCTGAAGGGGACTGCTCCATTCCCATTGCCCTAGAGCTGTGGGGACAATCTTTTTTTTTTTTAATTGGGGAATTGGGGGAGGGGAACAGACAAGTTGCTGTCCTTTTGTTCTTCAGTCTAGTTGAGGAGGACCTTGCTTCACTGGTCCATGTTGGTATCGTCATTGTGCTCTTCTCGGGTGTGGCAGATTGGTTGCTGGCCTCTGGACGGCTGTTCACAGTGGCTCTTGGCAGCTCACACCGGCTGCCAGCTGCTCACGCTGGCTGCCGGCCACTCACTGTAGCCTATGGCAGCCCACTGCAGCAGGGGCTGCAGCTATGCCTTCCCGGGGACTCAGAGCAGCCCAGCTCCAGGTGGAGCTGTTGTTCACCATCTTAGCTGTAGAGGGCAGTGTCACTGGCCCTCATATGTGGGACCTAAACCGGGGCGCTAGTGTCCCAAGTCAGCTCTTAACCAACGCGCCACTCGCCCGGCCTGTGTGCTGTCAAGCCTGATGAGCCTCCAAAGCCCCTGGGAAATTCCTGGAACACATCCCTGGGGAACCCAGGCTGTAGGCGCAAGTGTGGTCCGGGAACCCACTATGCTTCCAGGGTTCTGAAAAATAGTCAGGCCTTCCACAAGCACAGCACATCTTTGTTAATATGGAAACCTAGGCCCAGAGAGGTGACCTGGCCAGTCCAAGGTCACATACGAACTTTGAGGCAGAGCCAGGAGCCCTGGCCCTGGGTACAGGGAAGGTGATTCTACCGTCTCTTGCCATTTGGGAGTCTTTGGGCACAGCCTCTGGCTCAGGGCTTGAAGTCCACCCCGGTTAGGCCAGTGGGGTTTTCCTGGGGTTGCTCCCTGAGCCCTGCTTCGGTTCTGGTGGCCTTGGTGATGTCTGTACCTTAACTCCCTCCCACAGGGCTTTGGCAGAGGATTCGTAGTCCTGAAGAAGAATCCATTTCCTTTCCTTTGTCCTAACCACTCCTGTCCAGGCCCACTGATGGAAGCCTGGGCCTGCCTCAGGGCCTTCGCACTAGCTAGATTCTCCTCCAAAATATCCTTGCACCAAATCATCTCATGGGGGGCTCATTCTCACCTTTTTGACCTCAGCTCAAGGTCATTTCCTAGAGAGGCCTGACAACCCTACCAAAGCAGCTATGCTAGGGTTCTGTTTATTGTTTATGTCTACGAGCTCCTTGGGGGTAGGGACCTAGCACAGTGCCTGGCCGATGGCTGGCAGGCACTCAATTTGCAGCAGCTGAAGGGAGGAATCTGAGCACAAAGGCAGCCCAGGCCAGCCAGGCCCAGACGTGGCTATGGGAGAGATCTTGGGGTTCCAGGCAGGGCAGCTGGGAGGAAGGAGAGAGGGAATGCCAGCAGAGGCCCCACCAGCCAGCCAGCAGCTCCTCCCTGCCTTTTCGGGCTCCCACTCCAGGTGGGTGGGTGGCCTTGGAGACAGCAGCCTTTAGAAGGAGGAGGGAGGGAGAGCGGGGGGTCATCCATCAGCCGGAGACGTGGAGAGCCTGGCAAATCAGGGATGCTGTCTGAGGCCCCATCACCAAGTGTCTGCCTGGGGCTCCAGGTGTCTGGGAACCTGGGGGGCAAGCTGAGGGGCTGCTTCAGCCCAGCTGCTCCCAAGGAGACCGGGAACAGCCGAGGCAACTCCAGGGCCACGCTGGCTGAGAAGGGAAGACCAAAGCAAGCTTGCTGCTGTCCTTCCCCCAGGCATTTCAGTGGGTTATCCCGGAGGCAGCCAATTTCCCCATACAATCCTCACCCCATCCTGCAAGGCGGTTGCCCGTCTGTTTGAATTATTTTGAATTTCAATATGCAAGAATATAGAGATGAACATAACCCCAAAACATATCCACCGAAATGAACATTTTCATCTTTTTTTTTAGAGGTTTTAACCTAAAAAAAAAAAAAAGAAATGAAATATAACATAGAAAATTGCAGAGAACGCAGATGCACAGTGTAATGAAGAGTTATAAAGCAAACACCAGAATAATCACCACCATATCCTCACAGAAGTCATGAAATGGGAAGTTGCCAACCCCCAACCCTGCGCTGCCTGTGATGTATCCTTCATTCGCACTCTTCCCCTGGCCCTCCATATTCTGATTTTTATAATGCCATTGCCTCAGTTTCCTGGACTTTTAAAAATGCAAATATAATACAACACTACTGGTGAAAATTTCCCTTCCTGAGTCCCACATTCACCCCAGGGGAAGCACAATCATGAAACTAATGTCTATCGGTCCAGGCCCTGTTTGATATTTTTACTAAGCATATTGGTATTAGAGAAGAATTGTTTTATAGAGTATAAAGCTTCTCATAAATGGCATTAATACTGTACATAATAATCTGCAACTTGCTTTTCACTTAACTCTAAATGCTTTATAAAGGAAAGCTTTACTGAGGTATAATTTATACGCCATAAAATCCAACCATTTAAAGTGTATGATTTAATGATTTTTTAGTCAATTTATAGAGTTGTGCAACTATCAGCACAATCTAATTTTAGAACATTTCCATCCTTCCTACCTAAAACATCTAAATGCTTTTTTTGTTTTCTCCCTTTTCCTCTAAATGCTTTTTGATACACATTTAATAATTGCCCCTTATGAAGCTCTAATTTTGTGCCAAGCACTGTTCTAAGAGCTTTCCATATATCACTCATTTAACCCAGCTCTGTGAGTTCTCTTAGAGACAAGCACTTGGGCACAGAGAGGGTAAGAAACCTCCCAAGGTCACAATGCAAGAAGCCAACAGAACGGGCTACGAACCCAGCCATTGACCCCAGGGCATACAACTGAAGAGCCCCGCAGCTGCTCTGAATCCGTGCATTATTCCTGCTCTATGACCTGTCAGGCAAACACTTTTATCCCCCAGATGATAAACTGAGGCTCAGAGAGTCCAAATTATTTGCTCCGTGTCCCTGGGATGGGAAATAGCAGAGCTGAGATTTGGATCCAGGTCTGAGTGACTCCCAGGTCTCCTGGCTCTTCCTAGATCCCTCTGCTGCTTCTCTTTTTCATCACAGAAGTGGGAAAAGGGAGAGAAAGGAGGAGGACAGGTGGGAAGGAAGAGAGCAATTTCAGACCAACTTTTAAATCCTTTTCTGCTCATGCTTGTATGCACAAACACACTGACAGACCTGCAGATGCGCATTCACTGGGCACACACATCTGCACATACCCATACAGGTTCACATCCACTCAGGTGCCCACATTCACACTCCCTTGCACAGTGCACACACACGCACAGCCGTACACACATTCAATTGAAACCAGAGTCAGTGTATAGGGGTCCTTTGTTGCTCAGATTGAAGAGGTTGTCAGTGTGTGTGTGTGTGTGTGTGTGTGTGTGTGTGTGTGTGTGTGTTGGGAGGTAAGGGGTTCAGCCTGTGGGTTCCCCTGGTGGCCCCCCCTGTCAGGGTCCAGGCCTGGGAAATGCCCTGTCAGGGGCAGGGCTCTTCCCTGTGGGGAGGGCTTGGCCTCTGTACCCACAGCCCCTCTTCTGCCCAGGTGCCCGCTGAGGGCCTTTGCTAAATAAAGTGTTGGCGCCAGGGAAATAGAGCTGGGCATGGTCTCCAGGGACTTCCCTGAGTTGCTGGAGCTCCAGGGCCAGCCCAGCCCTGCTTTGCCGAGAGTTGAATCCATCATGTCTCTGCTCACTGATCTGGATGCTTCCAGTCTCCATAGATCATTCCTGTACCTGCAGTCATTTGAACTCACATACATAAACCTTCAAGGGGCTGTGGAAGCTTCATCGAAAAAGCAACAGCAAACAAGGAGTGAGCATGCACTGTATGCCAGACACATACCCTCACCCCAGGCCCATGAGGTGAGCATGGCGACCACTGCCATTTTCAAGATGGGGAAACTGAGGCACTGGGCCTTCTGCAGGATCCTATAGCTGATAAGAGGTGGGCTCCAGGTTCAAAGCCAGACTGTGTGTCTGGCCACCTAGTGAGGGAAATAAATACCCAGCCCTTGCCCATGCAACAGCACAGCAACCGCCTTGCACCTGGAATCCAGGAGTCTGGCATCCAGCTCCAAGCCTTCGTCCTACCTGGTTTGCAAAAGATGGTAAACAGATTGGTGATGAATTTTTACCCAGCTTTGGCAAAATGGGAAAAGCAGAGGACAACATTGTCTGTTTTTCACAAAGTGAATTTCCCTTAATTTAAAAAAGATGACCTTTTTCTTGATTCTTTTTCTTTTCTGAAATGAGGATGATATTATACAATGGTTATGATTCTATAGTTGTACTTGGCAAGATAAAAACATGAGCAACTGCATGCCAGCCCCCAATCTGGGAAAATTTTTTTTGGTTTATGGACCCCCTAAAGTCTAGGCCTCTTTAGGGTGCCCACCACTTGGCCCAGCTCAGGCTGGAATTGGGACTTTTTTTTTTTCCTTAAAGATTTTATTGGGGAATTGAGGGAGGGGAACAGCGTTGGGGAACCGGGGAAGGGGAACAGATAAGTTGCTGTCCTTTTGTTCTTCAGTCTAGTTGTGGAGGACGTTGCTTCACTGGCCCATGTTGGTATCATCATCGCGCTTTTCTCAGGTGAGGCAGCTCGGTCGCCGGCCTCTGGACGGCTGCTCACGCTGGCTGCCGGCCACTCACTGTAGCCCATGGCAGCCCACTGCAGCAAGAGCTGCAGCTATGCCATCCCCAGGAACTCACAGCAGCCCAGCTCCAGGTGGAGCTGTTGTTCACCATCTTAGCTGTAGAGGGCAGTGTCACTGGCCCTCATATGTGGGATCTGAACCGCGGCCACTGACATCCCAACCCAGCTCTTAACCAACACGCCACTCGGCTGGCGCCTTTTTAAAAAAAATTTTTAAATTTTACTGGGGAACAGCCATGGCCATTGGTTACACATTGCTTTCATGCTACAATGGAATAGTTGACTCTTTTAAGGAGGGCACAGCTCACAGTGGCCCATGCAGAGATCGAATCGGCAACCTTGGTGTTATCAGCACCACGCTCTAACCAACCGAGCTAACCGGTCACGTCTGGTACTTCTTCTTTTGTATCTGTCCTCCCCAGTTTCATATTTGTACTTCCAAAACAATGTAGTTGATGAAATTTTAGCCAGGATGTTTGAAATCTTTATGTTACCAGTTCAAACGTTGGATTGAGTTAATAAGGAAGTAGAGGAAAACTTTTTTTTTTTTCTTCAGCAGTCAAACTTCAAGGCAACTTCAATCTGGGAATTTAGCCAGTTCCTGGGAAGTGAAGGAATCAAAGGCCTTTGAACAGTATGAAAATGTCTTTAGAACAGAGTTGGAGCCCCACCTGGGGCCTAACCACAAATTAAGAATAGCGATTTGGTTAAAGTTTATCTCCTTTCACCAGCAAATACAGCCTCCCCAGGGGCAGTGGGGCAGCAAATGGGAAAAGAAGCTGAGAGGACTGTCTGGGGCTAGTCTATTAACAAGAGGATTTGGGGGGAGGCAGTAGCCCCAACACTCCAGGGCTGTTTAGTGTGAATGCAAAGAGGTCTCCTCACTCCCACAGCACCCTGAATAGTCCAGCCAAGTTTACAAGGCACTTACATGTTGATCTGGAAAAAAAGGGACGCTCCTGCCACATCTCAGAAAGATTTTCATAAACCTGTCTAAAAGGCTATCATAAAACCCAAACAAAATCCAAGCAATCAAGGGAAAGGGTATACTTCAAGAATCTGGAAGTTTCAGAGAGAGTGGAGAACAGCACAGGGTGAGTGACTTGTCTGGGTGGGGAGCCCCTGCTTTGCCCCCCCAGAATTGCCAGTGTTGTACATGGGCAGGAGCTGACCCCTGGGAGCTGCCCCTTGGGATGGGCCTGGTAACCCAGATGGCCCCAGGATCATGTGTCCAGTGGCACTTCCCACTGTCCCAGTACCCCCTGATCATGGGGAGCGGGCACAGCCAGAGAGGTGGATGAGTCAGCGAATTTACTGCTGTTATCACGAAGGAGGCACTGTTTGGAGCATGTGCCATACATGATTTCATGTAATCCTCATTACTGTTATCTCTAGGACATTGAGTCTCAGAGAGGTTAAGTTACTTGCTTAAGGTCACACAGCCAGCTGGTGTCAGAGCTGGGAAGAGAACACAGCTTTATTTGACTGCAGAGCCTGGACTTTCTGCCCTTGACTCCACTCCCCAGCTTCTTTAGCCAGCTGGTGGCAGGTCCTGCATGCCTGGGCCTTACAGGGAGGACATGTCTGCTAGGGGCCAACTCTGTGCCTGGCCTGGGATTGACCTCAAACTCTTTCTCAGCGCCCTCCCCATCCCCGTCCCCCATCCCCCCCCAACCCAGACAGCAGCAAGAAGCATGCTTTCATTTCTCTTTCCCCTGATACCAGCTCTGACACCTCCAATTTCTACAGTGATAACAGTATTTTCTGAGTCAAGCAAGGTATAAGGAAAATTGCTCTTTCCCTGGAATAATTTATCATCTTGTTATTTCCATTAGCTGACTCGGTTTGAGCCTATTCTGTGATGAGCTGTTTGAATTCCCAGCTTGGAAATCCCTGGGCTGCGGGGGTGGGGGGGGTGGGGGGGTGCGGGGGGGGGGTTGCTGCTTCTCATCTAGGAGACGATGAGGGAGGTGCTTCTAGCAGACGGGGGCAGGGCATGGAACACAGCGGGGAGGTGGCTGAGGATAAAAACAAGGGCAGGAAGCCAGGTTATTTTTGTTTTTTCTGACTCCAGAGGTGGGGGTGTGGTGGAGTACCACAGGGCTCTGCTGGGCTGCTGTGGCACAGGCCTGTTGGGACCTACAGCC